>CAWUFW010000722.1:627500-1255000 GCA_963921515.1 Calotriton arnoldi
CTTAAGAACTTCATTGGCTCTATAACTAATGAAGTGTCAAATGCAAGATCTGGTGTCTTGTTTATAAATGTATCAATCTAACACCACCTCTTGTGAACCTTCTCAAATTATCAGGTGGTTAAATCGGTTTCAGGAGATAAAACTCATAACACTCCAAAACATTTAAGTGTAACAAATCTTAAGCTCTAAACCAGCCTCTCTCATAAAATGCTGCCTCCTGGAATACCATCAATTAGGATATAAGCACTCACCCAATTTGCCCCTATCTCCCAAACGTAATTTAGAAAGCAACTAAAACTTCATCTTTCCCACATTTATCTGAATACTCAGGTTTAGAGCTCTTCCACCAAAATTCAAAGTTATACCTTCCATTTTTCACGGATGTTATCTGTACTGCTATCTGCTTTGTGTTTCATGCAACACACACTAATATCTTATGGTGATGGAGTGCTTTATAAAACCATTAAATACATTAAAATAAATAAAATGCTTGTACTAAATATCTTTTATCACAAAATATTCAAACTGCTTACAGGAGGTTGAAAAGGTGGGGGTCAGATTCAGAAGGATCAACTGTTGCTAGAATAAAATGTACCTCAAGCTAGGTATTCTACCAGGACAGTAATAAAAATGGGTTACTACTTATGAGACACATCCACTCTCTATATAAGATGATGTCAAAACAAACTTGTGGTAGTTTAATGGACACTGCTACATGTAAGCAGGAAGGAAATTATCAACTTCCAAAAAATCAATACTTGGGGAAAATCAGTTCCAAACATTGAGATGCCTGTTGTACATAGACTAATAAAAAAGCATGTCACATTTCTATAGATAATTTAGGGTGTAAAATGGTAGCATAAAAAGAAATACTGAAATTCAAAAAATGTAATTACATTTTTAAAAAGTGTCTGGTTTACAACACATTTTGAAAATAAACTGACCAATTTATAATATATACCATAAACAATCATAACTGTCTTTAGTTGACAACACAAAACACAAAGTTGACAAGTGGGGAGGAGATTTGGCCTACTGGCCAGAGCTGCCGACTTTGGCATTGTGGAACCAAATTCGAGCCTCGGCGTCTGCTCAACATCCTGTGATTCTGGAAAAATCAATTAATCTCCCCATGCCTAACAAAACAAGCATTTGCAATGCAACCGGTCTCGCATTTTAGAGTTTAAGCTATTGGCATTGTAAATAGGCACCACTTCTTGCTCTTCACACGCATCTTGGAGTCATAATTCAATTTGTATTTTTACTGATAATTCTAGAACGCCTTGCTTCAACAGACATACCCACATCAATACATGCAGGCAACCATGACGGGTTTAACTTTGAAACAGCCTTCCTTCCCCTCAAGGCCTCAAAAGGAGACATTTGTGTGACTACATTAGGAGTAGTCCGGTGTGCCCACCACGTATCTCTCAAGACACTGCTGAAGGACAACCTAGACTCAAGAGCACACTGAGCACAACCTTTGACAACCCGGTTCATCCTTTCAGTCAAACCATTGGCCTGTGGTGTATATAAGGCCGTTTTCTGATGAACTATGTTGAGATCCTTAATAAACTTGCTCATCTCATGAGACACAAATTGCACCCCATTGTCCGTAACCAAAAATTTAGGCACACCCTCAGAAGCAAATACATCTCTCAGGAAATCAATAACAGTTCTTGTGTTCACAGTGGACACACACTTGGTGACCACCCACTTGGAAGTGTAGTCCACTAACAAAATAACAAAACGTTTGTAGGAGGGCAAAAGTTCAAAAGGACCTACAATATCTAAACCCAATTTTGACCACACAACATCAGGGACCTCTACAGGAGATAAGGGCGCATGATTGGGAATACGAGACTTATCGCTGGAGGCACACAAGACACAATCTTTAACAACATTTTCAGTTATGTGATCCATACCGGGCCACCAGTATCTCTCTCTCACCCTAGCTTTGGTGAGACTTCTTCCCAAGTGACCTTCATGAGCTATGTTAATTATTTTGTCTCTGAATCCAACCGGCGGAATCACTCTGTCTCCTCTCATTAGATTTCCACAATAAAACGACAACTCATCTCTCACAGCCCAATATGCTTTCATTTCTTGGTCTAAAACTTTATAGTCAGGCCACCCCGGACTTGTCCACATCCTGAGAGAAGAAAGAATGTTGTCTTCCTTTACACCATCCAACCATTTACCACTGGACAGAGCTGGCTCGGCAACCCAACATACACTCTCAGTTTCAGCATCATTCTGTGTGCACTCAACAGGCAACCGAGAGAGACAATCGGCGGACTTGTTACTAGGACCAGGTATATACTGTACACGGAAATTATATTCCTGGAGACCTTCACTCCAACGTCTGAGTCTTGGTGTGATATGTTCACTGTGACGGCACGAAAAGATTTGGACTAAGGGGCGACGATCTGTGCAAACTAAAAATGGAATACCCCAAAGATCAAACTTAAAGTGTTGCACAGACCAAAACACACTCAAGGCCTCTCTTTCAATACACGAGTAATTGACTTCTGCGTCTCTGAGAGCCCTCGAGGCAAAAGCGACTGCTCTCTCCTCCCCATCCACAACTTGAGAGAGCACCGCCCCCAACCCCTTGAGGCTGGCATCAGTAGTCAATATGGTTTTGCGATTGACATCAAAATGCCCTAAAGTAGGCATCCTCCCAATTTCAGACTTGATGTTATCAAACGCTCTTTGGCAGTCATCAGACCACAGGAAATGCGTACCCTTTTTAAGCAAACTCCTGATGGGCTCAGTCACAGTAGAAAATCCTTGCACAAACTTGGAATAAAACTCAGCGAGTCCCAAGAATGACCTCACCTGTTCCTTATCCTTAGGCGTGGGAGCTTTTACGATACTTTCTGCAAGTTCTAACTTGGGTTGGATCCCTTCTCCTGAGATCACATGTCCCAAATATGTAACAGATTCTACCCCAATACGACATTTTTGTTTCTTAACAGTAAGTCCCCTCTCCTTCAACCTCACCAAAACACAGGTTAATGGCTCACCATGTTCTGCCTCACTCTTACCATAGACCAAGATGTCGTCTTGGAAGAACATGATGTTGGGGATTCCTTCCAAAACCATCTTCATGACCCTCTGGAAACATGCCGCTGCCGATGCCAACCCGAAAGGCATTCTGAGGAAGCGGTAAGCTCCCAGAGGTGTCACAAAGGATGTAAGATGCCTAGAGTCTTCGTGTAGCAGAATTTGGTGGTAGGCTGATGACAAGTCTAACGCACTGAAAATCCGGGCTCCTTTGAGCATGCTAAGGGACTCTGAAATATTGGGCAGAGGTTGCCGATCTACCCAAATCCATTCGTTCAAACCCCTCAAGTCTACACACATCCTGACGCTGGCACCACCATCCTTGGGGGCCAGTGTTGAATTTAAGATGTCCTCACGTTGGTAGAAGTTGAAGGTTTATTCAGGAATACAGCATGAAGGTACAGCACCAACTGTACAGCAGGATACCCAGCTCTGGAATGAGTGATTCATGAGAAGACATGCATCACTACACTCCATGACAGCCAGGGTTCCTTACATCTCTAAGATTACAACACATAGGAAGCCGTACACTTGTCCATGAAAGCAATCATGCGGAAAACACACGACTGCAGCCATTTGAGTGTTTGCCCGCGAAAATAAACAGTTGGGGGCGGGTCAAATTTTGACAGGGGCAGGGCAGACAGCAGACTCTCTCCGTGTTACTCTTTAAAAAGATAAGCATATAAATAAAAAAAAACAATCCATTTATTTAGTCCTTGAATCCGACTGTCCTGCAGCATAAACATAACAGAATGTCAAAGAAAGGAAAAACACTTTTCCGAGCCCAGCTGTTTAAACAACACATTTAAGTAAACCAACTCACCCGCAGAAACCAAACTTCTGCTAGAGTTGGTTCATAGCGTACGAAAGGAGTTATAAGGGGTTTCCGTTCCTCGCCTGGCAATAATCCAAGCCTCGCACTTTCCCCCTGGAGTCCCTCAGTGGATCATTACTTTGTGACTCTGAGTGCTGGTAAACGAGTCATCGAACAGCAGATTCTACACAGGCACTAGATTGAAAAACTTGAAAGATACAGATCCTACGGCCTTGGAAACATATTTCCTTCTGAACCAGCACCTTAATAAAAAAAAAAATTCTCAGTGCTATACACTTGTACTAGCAAAGCATGAGCGTTTCGATGTGTGTTGAAAGTGCTTCTAATGGATCTGCAATGCGTCCCCAGGCACATCATGCAAACAAACAAAACAAGCATTTGCAATGCAATAGGACTCGCATTTACGCGAGACCTATTGCATTGCAAACGGGAGTGCGGGCGGGCAGGGGGGCGAGAAGGCACGGACAGCGGGAGTGCGGGCGGGGTGGGGCGGGCGGTGCGAGAAGGCACAGAAAAAAATAGTGCTCTAAATAACACGTCCGTACATTGTAACACTCGAAGTAAAGGGGCCAATAGCCATGGGTGGGTACAAATGACGACATGGCATAATAAGGCGGGACTAACAAGCCTCATAATCAATCAGAAGACAGAATTTACAAAGGACAAACACAGACGCCAATGAAAAATACGGGCGGAGAGTGAGGGCAGCTTGTCTCCCATACTCTACTACTGCATGCCTCGCAGAGCGAGCAGCGCATGCGAGCTGCCGCTAAAGCTCGACCTAAAAAGGAATCTGACATTGTGTAACGTAATCTGGTGCTCATATAAAGTGCTCCAATGCCCTTGGGCCGAGTTCGTCCCAACATAAAAATCTGCAAAAATGTTTAAAAATAAACAAAGGCTACGCTCTTCAGAAATCAACAGTGCTCATGTCAAAGATTTTGGGAGGATTACGGCCAAATCTACCCCTGGATAAGAATTCTGACCGTAGTCTTTCACAGGCCTCAATAGTAGATGCACAAGCTAACTGAGCTACATTAACATACGCAAAGTTTAAGGTGAACATCACGGCAAGTTATAAGAGTAGGAGGGGAAATTGGAAGCCTGGATAGGCATCAGAGGCTCTGATATGGGGTCAAATTTGGTGCATTGATGTACATGCAACGAGGACAAACATTATTAAATAAGATGTAAGCAACAACATGTTAAGTAACTCTGGGCCAAGTTAAGAGCATTCTTCCAGTATTTTCAAAGTACTGCCAGTGTACAGCCTAAACCAATATCAACAAATGGGCTACATTTCTACAAGTTCACGGAAGTGATGATATTAAATACTTCTATCTAATTTGGATGACGTATCATTGCATCTTTGTCCCTATTCCCTCTCATACATCACAAATGGTAAACTATGCACATCTGTCATATTTTTATCTTTTTGTAAGCATTTTTCTAATGTTGTCCTGCATTTTGTGAGCTCCCTTCACACCCAAACCAGGAACTGACATCACAGGAAGATGGGAAGAGCAGACTGTCTATCCACTATTGCTGAATGGTGGAAAGGGAAATATTCTATTTTATAACCAGTGGAAGGTAAAACAGGACTTTGTCATTGTAGATCCGCACACTGCACCGTCCATCGTGCCCGATGTAACAGCAAATGGAGACGAGCACTCTTCTTTAACAAATGATAAACCAAATGTAAAATATTACTAAATAGTAAAAGTAGCAGAATTTAAACTGTTAACCTACTTTATTTTTGTGGAAAACATATGGCATTTAATTTCATTTATGCCATTCTCCTAGACTACCAAATGCCATGTCTTCCTTGGACTATACCCTCAACAAGTGCAGAGAAGTGTACCCAGTCTGAAAATTATGCATGTTAGGTTTGCAAATACAGTACATGTTATAACAAAACTATAGTTCTACAGCGAACTACAAACACTAAGGAAAGGCAAAGTCACAGTTGGAGAGACCACTGCCCCGTGGCTATACGACCAGAGATCAGGTGCTTTTTACACATTTCCATATTGCTTAGAACAGTGTTTTCTAAACTGTGGGTCGCAGCCCACTAGCAGGTCGTGAGCAGATGTTTGGAGGTCGCAAAAGTCCAAGCAATAAATAAAAATGCCAGTGTTTAGCTGGTCACATTTGCGTGCATACACGACAGAGGTCAAATATCAGGCTATGCCTTCTGACGAGCTGCTGCTTATTCTTTTAACATGGGATGGGTGTTTACTTTTCTTTCTCTGTCTCCAAAGTGAGGAGTTTTTAAAGTGAATTATATGATAATCTTAGGATGTCGTTTTTTGCAACACACAATAGAATGTAAATACCTGTAAATTAGCTGTATGCATTCAACAGTTAGGCATGAAAAAACAAAGTAAATTTTTTGTAATTCTGAGGTGTGCTGGAAACCGAGCTTTTAGTAGGATCAAAACAAAATGTGTTGTCTGTAAATGGCAGTCCACTACAAAACAATACTTTAGTTGCATTAAAAAATCACCCCTCATGTTCATTAAAGGTAGGTGGGTCGCGAACATTTATTATCCTAAAAGGAAGGTCGTGGTTCTAAAAAGCTTGTACTGGTTTAGAAGTACCAGGATCAGGAAGGCTATTTATAGGTGATCTCCCCAGGATAAGCATGTTTTTTCTGCCCCATATGCTTTTCTGGAGAGGTGACATTGCAGTGCAGCATTAGCCATTTCCATGGCAACTTGGCTCTACTTATGCATCTTGTAAGTGATCGGTCACTCCAGTTGCGGGGTGGACAGGTGGAGAAGGACGGTGGATCTTGTGACATTCCAACAGGCTCTGGAACGATTAATGATTTTGCATTTCGGTTACAGAGCGCACATCAGTGTCTCCCTGTCCGAGAGCATGAGCAATGTGCATTCTCAGTCTCAGTGTATTTCCTGCCCGACTATATCTCTTCCCTCTGCTAGTGCAAAGGTTTTCACATTTAAGTATTTATGTCTCCTGCTCCCAATACTTGTGTATTCTACAAAATGGTAGCAATGTGCTCCTTGTCCTGGCTTTAGTATGTTCCTCGTCATTTTAATAAAAAATAAACACCACAGAGAAATACAACTACTAGAGAAAATCATTGAGAAGGTCCAAACAGGTCAAGAAACTTTTGGATACAATAACAGGACATTTATTTTCAAACGGGTAATCACAGCTTGTCAACAGAGTATGTCCATGCTACATATGATATGCTAAAAGGTATATCAGTACTATTTGTATTGACACTGCAAACTCCAAAGGCAAAAATCAGCATAGGTATTTTGCTCAAAATTTACTCTTACAGTTCTAAATAGTGTGTGATTTTCAGATGAAGCTCTGTTTCAGAAACTGTGTGAGAGAGTACTATCAGGAACTCGAACCAGATTTTTCACTGCTGCATAATGGCCCAAAGTCTGCTTTGTGAAAAAAGTTGATCAAGGACCCTTACCTGCTCCATAGATGGAACGATTGTTCCGGCCTTCCTTCCGATTCAGATTTTACATGGACTATCTCACAAACCAAATTAGTCTCAGCATCTGTATAGAGGGGCGCAAAACACATGTAAATCAGACAGGCTAATTACAGAAGTTTCAAGTGCCTGCCAATTTCCTGCCCACTAAGTATAGAAAATGGACTTCTCTCCAAAGAGGTTTCTATGACAATGTATTCAATTCACAGTCATGGTTTGATATATTGCTAAATTGCAACACAATTCTGTAATGTCATGCGATTATGTGCAGTAGGACACTTGTGGTCCTAGGCGGACTCCTTATAAAGTTACGTAATCAGTTGGGATGTATTTGGGTGGAATAAGCCACGTTACAATGTATGCGATACATCGCATGCCATTACAACGCGGTCATTACAACGACTGCGTTGTTACATCGCGTACCATTACAACGCATGTTGTTACAACGACTTGCTGTAGGAGGGGTGCTGGGTTTTGGAATAGTATAATTTACTATTCCAACTCCAGTCTGTACAACAGTAGGGAAGGTGTTGGATTTTAAATCCAAAACCTTCTGCCCCCTACAGCAAGTCGTTGTAACGACATGCGTTGTAATGGTATGCAATGTAACAACGCGGTAGTTGTAATGACCGCGTTGTAATGGCATGCGATGTATCGCATGCATTGTAAATGATGTTTCACATTTGGGTGTGGTAAAAAAAAGTCTATGACGCAGTGCGTTCAGTTAACGGTTGCATGATGAAGAATAAAGACGTGTATTACAGAGATGTATGAAGCTGGCTCTTTATACAGTAGAGCAAAACAAAGTACACTGTGTAAAGAATCCAGGCAACCCTTATTGGTTTACAGAGGCAAAAATTATAACACTAAATGCGCTCTACTGTGGTAGTGTGGGTGAGCAGTTTAGGCTTATCAGAGTGTAGTGCTAAGCATTTGTTGTACTCACAGAGGCAATAAATGAGACACACACTCAAGAATAAATCTGAGACCAATTTAGAATAACTACTTGTGTTTTTATATACATTTTGATACCAAGAACTTCGTCATCAGGTAAGTACTTTTTTAAATATGATTTTTCACAGGTAAGTAAACAGTTCACTTAAAGCACAAGTTACTAACTTGTGTAACAATATATCTGTAAGAGACAGTAGTTAGTGACAGATTCCTTACCTTAGAATATCCCCAGGCGTCAGGCTGGATCCGGAAAGTTTTTGCGTAGCAGTACCCTTGCGCGTCGGTAGGCGGTGTCGTGCGGCTCCGTGTCCCTCGTCGGCGTCGGGATCGCCGGGATGACGTCGCGGGCAATACTTAGACGCCGCCCCTGCGCGCTGACGTCAGTTCTGTACACGACTTTCCGCGCCAGGAACGCAGAGCCATGCAAGAAGCTGACATAGGTGTCTGAAAAATACTAGGGCCCTGAAAGGGATGTCCTTAACCCTAGAAATCAGTTCGCAGAACGGGGAGGATGGTGGGCGGTAGGAATCTGTCACTAACTACTGTCTCTTACAGATATATCATTACACAAGTTAGTAACTTGTGCATCTGAAAGAGACACGTTAGTGACAGATTCCTTACCTTAGAATAGATACCCCAGCAATACCAACCCCGGTGGTAGGTCTGCGAACAGATTCAGACAAGGAAGTCCCGGAGGACAGAACGGCCAAAGAAGCCGTCCCTCTGGACCTGGCTGTCAAGGCAGTAATGTTTGGTAAACGTCTGCAGCGAGGCCCACGTAGCTGCCTGACATATATCCTGTAACGGAACACCGCGGCCTAAAGCCGTGGTAGCAGCCGTTGCCCTGGTGGAATGGGCACGCAGCCCAACAGGAGGCTCCTTCTTAGCCAAAGAATAACAGGCCTTGATACACAAGATGACCCAGCGGGAGATGGTCCTCTTGTGTACCGCCCGACCTTTTTTGGCGCCCACGTAGCCAACAAAGAGCTGGTTATCCACCCGGAACTGTTGTGTGCGGTTGATGTAAAAGGAAAGCGCACGTTTTGGGTCCAGACGGTGGAGCCTCTTCCTCTCTGGAAGGATGCGGAGGCGGAAAGAAGGTGGGCAAAGTGATGGTCTGCCCAATGTGGAAGGCAGTAACCACCTTTGGCAAGAAGGACGGACGCGTCCTAAGAACAACCTTGTCTGGATGAACAGACAGAAAGAGGGGTTTGCATGAAAGAGCCTGGAGCTCACTCACCCGCCGAGCGGAGGTGATGGCCACCAGAAAGGCTGTCTTCAGAGTAAGAAGACGAAGAGGACAGTTATGCAGAGGCTCAAAGGGAGCGCACATTAAGAAAGTAAGAACCAAATTTAAGTCCCACTGAGGCATTATAAACGGAACAGGAGGAAAGAGGTGTGTAATGCCTTTAAGAAACCTGTTAACAACAGGGGACTTAAAAAGAGAGGGCTGATCAGGAAGCCTGAGGAAGGCCGAGATTGCACAAAGATAGCTCTTGATGGTACCCAGGGCAGAACCCTGTTGGGCCAGAGAAAGAAGGAACAGAAGAACCTAAGAAAGAGGGGCAGAAAGGGGGTTCACAGCCTTTGCTGTGCACCATGCCACAAACTTGTTCCACCTGCAGGCGTATACCACCTTAGTGGAGGGACGCCTGGCTGCCAGAATCACATCACAAACTTCGGGAGGCAAGTCGAAAGGAATCAACTGCCGCCGCTCAATCTCCACGCAAGCTGGTGTAGACTGGACAGGTTCGGGTGGAGGACCGTCCCCTGCTGCTGCGACAGAAGATCCTCCCGAAGAGGCAGACGGATCGGGGATCGACACTCATACTGAGTAGCTCGGGATACCAAACTCTTCGAGCCCAGTCCGGAGCCACAAGGATGACTTGGGCCCGGTCGCGCAGAATCTTCTTCAACACTCTGGGTAGAAGTGGTATAGGCGGAAAGGCGTACAACAGATCGCAACTCCACTCGCGACGAAAAGCGTCGCCGAGCGAGTGCCGCCTTGGAAATTCCAACGCGCAGAACTGCTGACATTGCACGTTCTCTTCGGTGGCGAACAGATCTAACCAAGGCTCTCCCCACTGCTGAAAGAGACCTTGCGCCACCTCCGAGTGAAGACGCCATTCGTGATCCATCATGCACCTGCGGCTGAGTTCGTCCGCCCTGGCGTTCAGGGAACCTGCCAGGTGTTGAACCATCAGGAATATGCCCTGATGTTCCAGCCATGTCCAGAGGCGCAGAGCCTCCTGACATAGGGTCCACGACCCCACCCCGCCCTGTTTGTTGCAGTACCACATGGCGGTGGTGTTGTCTGTGAACACCTGCACTACTTTCCCTTTGACAGAGGGAAGGGAATGCCTTGAGTGCAAGTCGGATCGCCCGGAGCTCCAGAAGGTTGATATGGAGCCGGGACTCTGATCTCCGCCTCTCCCATGTGACCGCCCCATCCCAGAAGGGACGCGTCCATCACAACTGTGTGCTCTGGCTGGGGAAGGGAGAGGGATCTGCCCATGACCCATTGCCGGTTCGAGAGCCACCACTGCAACTGTTTTGCAGTCCCCTCCGAGATCTGGACGTGATCGGACAGGTTGCCCTGGTGCTGCGCCCACTGGAGCTTCAGGTCCCACTGCAGAGCCCGCATATGCCATCTGGCATGATCGACCAGCAGGATGCAGGAGGCCATGAGGCCCAGCAGCCTCAGGGTCATCCGTACCGAAACCCAGGATAGAGGCCGAAAGATCGGAATCATAGCCTGAATATCCCGGACTCGCCGTTCGGGAGGATAGATCCGAAACTGCGTCGTGTCCAGAACTGCTCCGATGAAAAGGAGCTGTGGAGAAGGAATCAGGTGCGACTTTGGCACGTTGATGGAGAACCCCAGCGAGTGCAGGAGTTCGGCCGTAGTCTGGAGGTGGGAGACGACTGCCTGGGACGAGCCCGCCTTCAGCAGCCAGTCGTCGAGGTAGGGGAAGACTGGAACCCCTGCCCGGCGCAGATGAGCTGCGACCACCGCCATCACTTTCGTGAACACCCGAGGGGCGCTGGTAAGGCCAAAAGGGAGCACAGTGAACTGAAAATGCTCGAGGCCTACCGTGAACCGCAGGTAACGCCGGTCCTGCAAGTCCAACGCTACCATCCAGTCTCCAGGGTCGAGAGCAGTCAAGACCTGAGCTAGGGTGAGCATCTTGAACTTCTCCTTCCGGAGGAAGCGTTTGACGTTCCGGAGGTCCAAGATAGGACGCATGTCCTCCTTGTCCTTTTTGGGGACCAGAAAGTAGTGGGAGTAGCAACCACGTCCTACTTCTGGGATCGGAACGCACTCGATGGCCCTCTTGGCCAAGAGGGCCGCAACTTCCTTCTGAAGAAGCACCAAGTGATCCCCTGACATGCGGTGGAATTGAGGTCTCATGGCTGGGGGGATGGTCTCGAAGGGGAGGGAGTAGCCCCTTCGGACAATGTCCAAGACCCACCTGTCCGAGGTGATGGCACGCCAGTGGTGAAGGTGATGTCGGACCCTGCCCCCTACTGGCGTGCTGTGCACCTGAAAGGAAGGACTAGGAGGGCTTGGAGGCTGCGGACGGGGCGGGGTTGGTGGCCTGACCCGCACGCTGGTTGCCTGACCCGCCACGGCGGGAGCCACGTCCTCGGCCTTGCGAAGACGCTTGCTGCGCGGGCCGGTGGCTGGGCAGCAGACGTGACT
Organism: Calotriton arnoldi; assembly: GCA_963921515.1. Taxonomy (NCBI): domain Eukaryota; kingdom Metazoa; phylum Chordata; class Amphibia; order Caudata; family Salamandridae; genus Calotriton; species Calotriton arnoldi. The sequence goes on from CAWUFW010000722.1 coordinate 639,537, forward strand.
GGGCGCCCCTTCCGTGGCCACGAAAGGGGCGAAAAGCAGATGGCTGCGGAGGGCGTACAGCAGAAAGGCCCAGGGACTTGGCCGTAGCCAGCGAGTCCTTAAAACGCTCCAGCGCATGGACTGCCTTGTTCCCAAAAAGACCGACCCCATCAAAGGGCATGTCCATAAGAGTGTTTTGGACATCACCCGAGAAACCAGTGGTTCTCAGCCAGGCGTGACGGCGCAGCGCCACTGTCGTTGCAAGCGATCTGCCTAGCGAGTCGGCGGTATCAAGGCCACATCTGATGGTGTACTTTGCCGCATCTCTTCCCTCCGCAATGGTGCGGGTAAGCAGTGTCTGGACCTCCTCAGAACACTGGGGCAGAACTTACGCCACAGAGTCCCACAAGGAGTGGGAATATCGGCCCAAGAGGCAAGTGGTATTGACGGACCGCAAGCCAGCACTGGATGAAGAAAAGACTTTCTTCCCAAATTGATCCAGGCGTTTGCATTCCCTATCCGGGGAGCGGTAGGGAAGGCGCTTTGGGAAGCAGAGGCTTGGACCACCAAGCTCTCAGGGGTGGGGTGTTGGGAGAGGAACAGGGGGTCGCCCGGAGTAGGGCGATGGCGTCGGGCCACGTTCCTATCCACAGGAGCCCCTGTGGTGGGCTTGGACCAGGTGCCCAAAAGAGCGTCTGAAAGCGCCTCGTTAAACGGCAGCAGTGGCTCCAAGGAGGTAGCCGCCGGCTGAAGCACTTCCGTCAGGACGTTAGTCCTGACAGCCAATGTAGGCAACTGGAGGTGTAAGGCCCCAGCTGCTCTACGGAACACAGTTGCAAAGTTTGCTCCCTCCTCCGTTGCCACGGAAGGAGGAGACAGCATGCCAGAGTCAGGGGAGGTGTCCAGACCACTGGCATCCCCAAGCTCCTCAGCCCAGTCCTGATCAAACTCACACTGCTGTGTGAGAGGGTCATCAGACCCCTCCCAGTTCTCTTCGTCCTCCAATTCTGGTTCAAAATAAGGAGGAGGGACATGCGGGACCCAAGGTCTCATCGGCGTCGAGCAACGTCGGTCCGGCGCCGTGTCCGGAGAGAACCGGGGAACGACCGACGCCGCTGGAGCCCCGGGCGTAGTCGGGAACAGCACCGGAGAGATCGGCGCCGGTGGAGGTGTCGTCAGGTCAACCGGCATCGATCGGGGTTGTGGCAGCGCCGGGGTCAAGGCCGGGACCGAGGCTGGTGTGACAGGCGGCGCCGGGACCGGAGTCGCCGGCGGCGCCGGAGAAACCCCATCAGGACCCGAAGGCGCACCGGGGGGACCTTGAGGCCCGAAGAGGCGGGCCATGGCCGACAGGAACTCCTGTATCTCGGCCGGAGTCGTCCCCGAACCCGGGAAGGACGGGTAATGCGGGGGCGGCTCCACTGGCACTCCCGGAGCCGCGGGGACGGTGCCGACAGGACCCTCAGCCGAGTCGCGAGACCGGCGAGGGGAAGTCGTCGAGCGATGACGCTTCTTCGACTTCTTATGCTTCGACTTACCGGATGAGTGCCGAAGACTTGGACCCCGACGACCGATGAGGACTCTGCGACCGGCCCCTCGACCTCTCGCGTGACCGGGGCGTGGCGCGGAGCCGACTGCCAGACCTCGAGGAGCTTTCGAGACCGCTCTCGCAAAGCCTTCGGATGCAAGGCCCGGCAGTCGGGGCACGACTTGGTGTCGTGGTCGTGGCCGAGGCAGTAGAGACATTCCTGATGCGGGTCTGTGATCGACATCATTCGACCACAGGCGTCGCATGGCTTGAAGCCGGGCATCCCTACCGACACCTTCGGAGTCGAGAGACTTCGAGAAAACAGTGAAAAAATCACCAAAAACGTAGTCAAAAATGACTAGGGCACTGCTCTTCCCGGATCTGCGCTTACTGGCGCGGAAAAGAAAGAACTGACGTCAGCGCGCAGGGGCGGCGTCTAAGTACTGCCCGCGACGTCATCCCGGCGATCCCGACGACGGACGCGGAGCCGCACGACGTCGCCTACCGACGCGCAAGGGTACTGCTACGCAAAAACTTTCCGGATCCAGCCTGACGTCTGGGGATATTCTAAGGTAAGGAATCTGTCACTAACGTGTCTCTTTCAGATTGCGTTTTTACGCAGCAATGCTTCCCTATGGGAGAAAAAAAGGCATATGTTGCATACAGTTATTTACGGTCGGTTTCTGGGAGTCTTCTTCGGGACTTAAGGTCGTAGGGGGGCCAAGGTCAAAAGTACCATCAGCAGTTACTCGTTACCTGCCCTAGGGAGTCTGTGTGCAGAGGTGCTGGTCAGGTTGGTAGCTGTGCGCTACGCCAGTGGAAAGATGGGGGCCTTAGAAACAGCTTCATAGGGGGATCTGGGGACAAGTACGGGAGCTCCCAATGGGGGCTCGGGTCACATGAGTCCTGGGAACAAGGGGGAACTCAGGTGCAGAGTGGAAAGGTCAGCTGGGCTCTGTGCATCCCAGGGCCTTGTGGTCGTCAGTCTCGCCAGTTGAGGGTGCAAAATCAGGACAGCTGGGCCACGCTGGAGGTGCGTCTCTGCTGTGCTGACGTCCCTCGACGACTGCTCGGTCTTGGTGTAGTAGGAGTCCGGATTGGACTCTCACAGGCTCTGTTGGCTGCAACGGGTCCGGTACCCTGGGAATTGGTCCTGAGAGGCTCCGGTTGGTCCTGGTGTCCTCTCACTTAGTGAGGGGAGAGATCTGACCTTCAAAGAGCACAGATACCTCTTCCTTGGGGGCTGTTGAGTCGGGCTGGCTGGGGAGCGGCAAGTTAGTAAACTGGACTTCGCATTTCCAATGCTTGCAGACTGCAGGGGAGTAGCTCCTCTACTCCAACGGAGATTACTGGCAATTTGCGAAGGGCGATCAATCTCCCAGGGTTCTTGGAAGCTGTTCAACTGCAAGATGAGTCGCTGGTCACAACTGTTGAGACAGGTGCAGGCAGGCAGAGGTTAGCGCCAAGAGTCCACAGCAGTATTCAGTTCATGCTTTTCTCACGGTTCTTCTTTGTCCTCTTCTTCTGGATCTGTCGAATCCAAGTTACTGGTATCAGGGCTACCACCTAAATACTCAATTTAGGGGCATTAAGGGGAGTGACCGGTAGTAGCCAATGGGCTACTTACCTTTAGGGAGTCTACACCCTCTACATGACCACTACCTGTGAGAAGTGGGCAAAACCCTGCCTCAGAGAGCCTAATTCTGCAAAAATAAGATGGGGGAATTCTAAAAGTCGTGTCCACATCAGATTGCCCACATTAGGGGTGGAACTAGCCTGAGAGGTGAGCACACCTCCTGACTAGCTATTTCCCCACCCCCCCTGTCCTGGTGCCAAATGGGCCAGGGGCAGGGGGTGGCATTCCCCCTGTCTGGGGAAGCCTTGTCTTGCATATTAAAGGTTGCAGAGGCCTTTGAAGCCTCCTGCCTTGATATGCGTATCACTTAGCCATCCTGCTTGGATGCACTGTTTCTGCCCTCAGAGAGCGCGGGCTCTCACCTGCAGGGGATCAGAGATCGGTCTGTGGTGGCAGGCTGGTCTACACCAGTCAGTCAGCACACTAGTAGTCAGTAGGTTTTCAGGGGGCACCTCTAAGATGCCCTGTGGTGCATGTATTAATAAATCCATCACTGGGATGGTTTCAGTGAAGCCATCATGTAGCTGGGGAACTTGTAAATTCAAGTTTCCAGCACATGTACTCAAAATGGCTTCCTTGTTCACTTCTAATATCTAAGAATCGACTTAGACATCACAGGGGCATATCTGCTCATGCAAATGTGTCCACATATGTAGCATAGGGTTGTAAGGCCTGCTGTAGGGTTGACTTACCTATACTGCATGCAGTGTCTGCAGGCATGGCACACAGGAGGTGTGCCATGGTATGTCTTCACTTTTCTCTGCACCATGGCACGTTGGTGCCGAGGGTTCCCTTAGGGGGGCACAATACACTTAGGCTTGCACAAGGCCCTCGAATATGGTGAATGCCCTACAAAGGAGCACCGTCAGAAAGCCTGCCAGAAGTCTACTGGTAAGGCCGAAAGAAGAAATACTGCACCACAGCGGAACACGGAGCCATCGTCCATACGGAGCAGAAACACTAAAGGCAGCCACAACCAGGTACGAAGAAGCGCTAAAGGCCAGCGACAATCAAATACAAGAAATGAATGTCTAATCACCGGCAAACACAGACAACGCGTCATACAACCTCATGATCTGGCAAAGCGACTGGAGCGTAAACACGAGGGTTGTGTTTATAAAGCCGTTGTTGCAAAAAACACAGTTGATGGACAGAATGCAGAACAATGTCATACATTCACCCCAGTACAGAGATCTGGGCCTAAATCCATCGTTTTTTTGCTCACCATGCCATTCCAGTTTGAACCCAGCCATATGCAAATCAGTCTTGACCCTGTGCCTCATGGGAACAGTCCAGTCCGAACTGCCAAGCCAGGTCCTCCCTGGACTGGAAACAAGCATCCTAGGACCGGTTTCGGGGTTTCACCCCTCTTCAGCCAGGATAGCTTGATTCCAGTGGCATGGAGAGCACGGGACCCACGTCTGGGCATACCCGTCCCACTCGGGGTGACAAATGCAAAAACACAGTTGATGGACAGAATGCAGAACAATGTCATACATTCACCCCAGTACAGAGATCTGGGCCTAAATCCATCGTTTTTTTGCTCACCATGCCATTCCAGTTTGAACCCAGCCATATGCAAATCAGTCTTGACCCTGTGCCTCATGGGAACAGTCCAGTCCGAACTGCCAAGCCAGTCCTCCCTGGACTGGAAACAAGCATCCTAGGACCGGTTTCGGGGTTTCACCCATCTTCAGCCAGGATAGCTTGATTCCAGTGGCATGGAGAGCACGGGACCCACGTCTGGGCATACCCGTCCCACTCGGGGTGACAAATGCAAAAAACACAGTTGATGGACAGAATGCAGAACAATGTCATACATTCACCCCAGTACAGAGATCTGGGCCTAAATCCATCGTTTTTTTGCTCACCATGCCATTCCAGTTTGAACCCAGCCATATGCAAATCAGTCTTGACCCTGTGCCTCATGGGAACAGTCCAGTCCGAACTGCCTTGTGTGTTTTGCATTTCGCCCTATGTGGGAAGGGTATGCCCAGACGTGGGTCCCGTGCTCACTACGCCACTGGAGTCAAGCTATTCTGGCTGATGAAGGCTGATAGCCTGAAACCGGTCCTAGGATGCTTGATTCCGGTCCAGGGAAGACATGGCTTGGCAGTTCGGTCTGGACTGTTCCCATGAGGCACAGGGTCAAGACTGATTTGCATATGGCTATGTCTGAACTGGGGTGGCGTGGTGAAGCAAAATAACGATGGATTAAACCCAGATCTGTGACTGGGGGTGAATGTTTGCCATTGTGCAGCATTCCGTCTATCATCTTGTGTGTTTTGCTTTTCGCCCTATGTGGGAAGGGTATGCCCAGACGTGGGTCCCGTGCTCACTACGCCACTGGAGTCAAGCTATTCTGGCTGATGAAAGCTGATAGCCTGAAACCGGTCCTAGGATGCTTGATTCCGGTCCAGGGAAGACATGGCTTGGCAGTTCGGTCTGGACTGTTCCCATGAGGCACAGGGTCAAGACTGATTTGCATATGGCTATGTCTGAACTGGGGTGGCGTGGTGAAGCAAAATAACGATGGATTAAACCCAGATCTGTGACTGGGGGTGAATGTTTGCCATTGTGCAGCATTCCGTCCATCATCTTGTGTGTTTTATAAAGCCGTTGGTCCCTGCAGAAATGCCAAAAGGCAGCTGGTGGTATTCAGCAGAACTCAAAAAAGGCTTCAAGAAATTGAAGTTCTTTATTGGCTACAGATATGAGCTCCAAATACATCGCAGCCGCGTTCCTGAAACCACCACCGCCATTAGACAATGCCAAAAAGCAGAACATTGATGCCAGATGGACTGCATTGATTGAAACGTTCGATGACTTAATAGATGCTCTAGAACATGGGTACTCAAACATTTTCCATGGAGCCACAAAGTACGGTCTGTGGTGTGACCGAGGGCCGCACTGATGCCAGCAGGGTGGCAGTAGGGGTCTGGGTGGGTCAGGGATTGTGTAAGGAGGTCTAAAAACATGTTAAATAAATGGGCAAGCATTTCTTTGCAGGTTAATAAATGCTTGCTCATTTATTTAACATTTTTTTCTGACTATTAGTGCTCAGCAACTAAACAGCAGCTTGTGCTGCTGTTCACCAGGGCGGCCGGATGTAAAGGTCAAGATGGCCACAAGCGGCCCCCGGGCCGTACTTTGGGTATCGCTGCTAAAGAAGAAGCAGATGACAAAAAGATCAAGTACATAAAGAACCTTGCAGGTGACAGAGTGAAAGAAGTGATAAAGAAAATATCACCAGGAAACATTGGAAGCCAAGTTCAATCCAATGCCGAATATAGTCTATGAAAGGTACATTTTCAACCAGGAAAGAAACCAAGCTGGTGAAATGATGGGTGAGTTTGTTAAAAGACTGAATACCCTCATCAAGCGGAAGTCTATCTCAGACTGAACATGCCTATTCCCAGCCAGAAAAAGAGAGCCTGGCTGTAGTGTGGACTTGTGAACATTTTCATGTGTTTCTGTACGGAACACATTCCACCCTTGTCACTGACCACAAGGCGTTGCTCACCATTTTCGAAAATCCAAAAGCCAGGATGCCCCCTCGCATGGAGCGGTGGGGGTTGAGACTGCAGGAGTATGATTACTCTATTGCACATAAGCCGGGGAAGGATCAAAACTCTGCAGATTACTTCTCACTGGTGCCGTTACAGTGCAACGTCTCAAGTGGCTGAAGCATCCATCAATTTCATAGTAAAATCTAGCACTCCTACAGCTCTATCCATTGAGCAGATCATTGCAGCTACCAACAGAGACATACTCACAGTCAAGGATATCATTGCAACGCAATCATGGAGAAAACATACTCAACCTCTCACGGATGACGTTGAATATCAAAAATTTTAAAATGTGCAGGAAGAACTTTGTCAATCAAGGGGGCATTATACTAAGGTTCAAGAATTGTCATAACTGAGAGCTTAAGGCAACAAGTGATTGAAAAACAAGTTACTTACCTCTGGTAACATATCTGTAAGAGACATAGATTAGTTATAGATTCCTCACCTGTAGAATTACCCCCAGGCGTCAGACTGGATCCGGAGAATTTTTTCGTCAGCAGTACCCCTGCGCGTCGAAAGGTGGCGTCGGTCGACTCCGCGTTCGTCGTTGGCGTCGTGGTCGCCGGGATGACGTCGCAGTAGCTACTTAGACACCGCCCTCGCGCGCGGACATCAGTTCTTTTACACAACATTCCACGCCAGAAGCACAGAGCCATGCAAGACACTGACCAATGGTGCACAAAACTAGGGCCCTGAAAGGGATTCCCTGACCCTAGAAGTCAGTTCGCAGAACGGGGAGGATGGGTGGGGCGGTAAGGAATCTATAACTAATCTATGTCTCTTACAGATATATCGTTACCGAAGGTAAGTAACTTGTTCCTCCGAAATAGACAATTAGTTATAGATTCCTTACCTGTAGATTGAATACCCCAGCAATACCAACCCTGGAGGTGGGTCTGCGAACCTAGTTCACACCAGAAAGTCCTGGAGAACAGAACGGCCAAAGAAGCAGTCTCTCCGGACTTGGTTGTCCAGGCAGTAGTGTTTCGTGAACGTGTGCAGAGATGCCCGCGTCGCTGCCCGACAGATGTCATTGAGGGGGACTCCCTGTCCCAAAGCAGTGGTAGCTGCCGTCACCCTGGTGGAATGGGCGCGCAGTCCCACTGGAGGCTCCTTCTTTGCCAAAGAGTAGCAAGCTTTAATGCACAAAACGACCAACCTAAAGATGGTCCGTTTGTGCATGGCCCAACCTTTTTTGGCGCCCACGTAGCTAACAAAGAGCTGGTCATCCACCCGAAATTGCTTGGTGCGATCCAAATAACACGAAAGCGCACGTTTTGGATCCAGACGGTGGAGCCTCTCTTCCTCCTTAGAAGGATGCGGAAAGAAGTTGGGCAAAGTGATGGTTTGACCAATGTGGGAAGAAGTAACCACCTTGGGAAGAAAGGAAGGTCTGGTTCTGAGGACGACCTTGTCCGGATGAACAGCCAAAAAAGGAGGCTTCGAAGAAAGAGCTTGGAGCTCACTCACCCTGCGAGCAGAGGTGATGGCAACCAGAAAGGCAGTCTATAAAGTAAGAAGTCTGAGAGGACAGTTATGAAGCAGCTCAAAGGGAGCGCACATAAGGTAAGTAAGAACCATGTTCAAGTCCCACTGAGGCATTACAAAGGGAACAGGAGGAAAAAGATGAGTAATGCCCTAAAGGAAGCGATTTACAACAGGGGACTTGAAAAGAGAAGGCTGATCAGGAAGCCTAAGAAAGGCTGAAATGGCAGGGAGGTAGCCCTTCAGAGTGCCTAGAGCAGAGCCCTGCTGGACCAAATACAGGAGGAACAAGAGAACCTCAGAAAGAGGGGCAGAAAGGGGATCCACAGCCTTTGCTGTGCACCATGCCACAAATTTGTTCCATCTTCAGGCGTATACCGTCTTAGTGGAGGGAAGCCTGGCTGCCAAGATAACATCACAGACTTCGGGAGGAAGGTCGAAGGCTGTCAACTGCTGCCGCTCAATCTCCACGCAAGGAGGTGGAGACTGGACAGGTTCGGGTGGAGGACCGTCCCCTGCTGTTGCGACAGAAGATCCTCCCGAAGAGGCAGTCGGAGTGGAGGATAGATGGCCATGTGTAACAGCTCGGGATACCAGACTCTTCGTGCCCAATCCGGAGCCACAAGGATGACTTGGGCCCGGTCATGCCTGATCTTCTTCAGCACTCTTGGTAGAAGTGGTATAGGCGGGAAGGCGCATAGAAGACCGCAACTCCACTCGCGACGAAATGCGTCGCCTAGCGAGTGCCGCCTTGGAAATTCCAACGCGCAGCATTGCTGACACTGCGCGGTGGCTCTCACGTTCTGAGCTGCGATGGGGCTGAACAACTTGCGCCGGCCTGTGGCTCTGGGTGGAACGTGGTGGGGCACCCCTTTTGTAGCCATGAAAGGGTTAAAAAGCAGACTGCGCAGGGCGGGTGTTGGAGAGGCCCAAGTACTTGGCCGTAGCCCGAGAGTCCTTGAAGCGCTCTAGTGCGTTGTTTGCTTTGTCGACAAACAGACAACGGCCATGTCCATTAGGGTAGCTTGGACATTCCCGGAAAAACCAGTCGGGTGGTGGTGGTGGTGGTGGTGGTGGTGGCGGCGGTTCCCTGACTGGTTCCTCGACCTCCCGCGCGACCGGGACCCCGAACGGTGCGGTCTGCCGGGCCTCAGGAAGCTTTCGGGACCGCTCCCGCAAAGACTTCGGATTCATGGTCCGGCAGTCAGAACACGACTTGGGATCTTGGTCGTGTTCCAAGCACACGCGGTGTGGATCCGTCACCGACATCAGTTTTCGGCAGGAACCGCAAGCCTTGAAACCGGGCATCCCTGACGTGCACCAGGAGTCGAAGACTCAAAAACAGTGTCAACAAAAGTCGGCAAAAACTCAGTCAAAAAGTGACTGAAGGGACCGCTCTCTCCGGATCTGCGCTGGCTGGCACGGAAAAAGAAAAAACTGACGTCAGCGCGCGAGAGCGGCGTCTAAGTAGCTAGCTTGACGTCATCCTGACGACCACGACGCCAACGACGAACGCAGAGTCGACCGACGCCACCTTTCGACGCGCAGGGGTACTGCTGACGAACAAATTCTCCAGATCAAGTCTGACGCCTGGGGGTAATTCTACAGGTAAGGAATTTATAACTAATTGTCTCTTTCAGATATGTCACACGAAGAACATTGTGGCATTGTAGCCACCAAGGGAGCTCTCTGAAACCGAATGTGGTTTCCTCGCCTTGATGAACGAGTCGAGAAGGAATTGAAAGCATGTCACCTGTGCAACTGCTTATCTCCAAACAACACAGCATCCGCTAAATATGTCTGACCTTCCCAAACAAGCGTGGGAGAAATTTGCAGTTGATTTCTATGGACATTTAAACAATCGCCATCATCTAATTGTAGTTATTGATGAGTACTCACATTTTTCCTTAGTGGAAGACATCAACCACCCCTGACAAAGTCATCGAGAGGCTGGATCATATTTTTGCAGCGTGTGGTGTTTCCTCCAATCTCAAATCTGATAACCGTCCACCCTTCAATGCCAGAGAGTTTAAGGACTTTTAGTCGTCTGAAAATCAAGCATCGAAAAGGCAACCTCTCTGGGCACAGGCAAATGGCATTGTTGAACGATTTATGGGCACCGTGAATTAAGTGGTTCAGCGCGCTGCGCTCGAAAGAATCTATCTCAAATCAGCTTTATGCCCAGCCCTTCATGCCAATCAGTTAACTCCCCAATCTACAACAGGTGAAAGCCCTGCTACCTTGCTGTTTGGGAGAGCCATTGGGACAAAGCTATCACAATAGACCACGAGCAGAGTAATGGATACTGATGAAATTTGTGTCATGGACACTTCTCACAAAAGTAAGATAAAGACCTATGCAGATAAGCGCTGATGCGCTTAGGACACAGTTTAAGGAAGGAGACCGGGTCCTAGTCAAACCAAAAAGTAAACGCAAGATTGACTCTCCGTTTGATGCTGAACCTTTCAAAGTCGAAGTAAAGGACACATGGTGACCGTCCAACATCCTGGAAAGTCCATTATGAAAGGCTAGTCACATTTCAACCATCTGCCTCAATGTTCGTTGACTCCAGACCTTACGAGCTAGACAAGTCCTCCTGAGTGCCCAAGTCAAGCATCTGAGTCTACATCCACGATGCCAGTGCAACATCTATACTTCCTACGACTCTATCTGGAACACTAGTGCGAGCACCTCAACGACTCCTTGAGGAGCTCTAATGTATATATGTTGTCCTAATTTTTTATTTAACAAAGGGGGAGATGTAGCGTCATGTGATTATGTGCAGTAGAACCCTTGTGGTCCTAGGTGGAATTCGTACAAAGTTACATAATCATCTGGGAGGTATTTGGGTGTGTCTGGGTGTGGTCAATAAAGTCTATGATGCAGTGCGTTCAGTTAACGGTTGCATGCCTTAGAATAAAGACATGTATTACAGAGTTCCTTGTGTGGCACAGTCATTTGCATGCTCCAGAGCTGGGGAGAATGCTACAAATTCTACTCCAAATGTATCATTAAACAGGGTTTTTTTGTAGTTGCAGGGTGTGGGAAATGTTAAGCAAACAGCTTCAAATATTAAGCATGCTTGTGCGTCCTTCAACAGTTTTAAAACCAGGTATGTAGCAATTTACCTGGAATACTAGTCCAATGAATGCAATGGATACCACATGTAAATGATCCCCGTGCTATACTGTCACTAAGATTTATGATTTATGGTGTTCGGTCAGGCAGTTGCTGCTACAAACCACAACTACCCTACAGTTTAGACTACAGACTAATGAATGAATGACATCAACAAAAGGCAATACAGTAGGGTGTGAAGGTCATTTATGAAAAACAGTAGCAGAAGAGCTAGTATTAAAAGTACATAACTTCAAGAAGACGACCTGGAGGGCAAAAGATGTTTACTGAATGTGTGGGGACCGACAGATCTAAACAGCAAAGAGAAGCTGTGGGCGACCTTGGGGCACATGATAGCTAAACGCAATATCGCTAGAATGTGGGGAGCGAGAGAAGCCCCGACACTGGCATTATGGAAACAGGATATGGACTGGTGTATGTTCAGATAAAAAACAGTCTATGTGTCCAGAGGGTGTCCAAAGAAATGGGTTCAGATATGGACAAAATGGAATGAATATCGTGGAAGTATTTGTGTTCCCCGTGTCTCCCTAACCACCCCGCCCTTGACGAAGTTATGACGGCTGATTAATGTAAATGCTCGGTATGTATAACTGTACCTCCTTATTGTGCCATCTCAAGCTTATGGTTGAAACCTGTAAGAGTTTTTCGTCTCATTGTTACATTACTGTATACCTGCACTACTGCTCTCAATAAAAAGAGTTATAAAAAAAAAAAGTAAATAACTAATTCTCCGTCATGCTATTGTTCATGTAAGATTCAACCATTTTAACCATTTCAAAACATTTTCGAACCATATGTTGGTGCCCATTAGGCACAACACAGAGCTGGCCAGAGCTAACTTCAAACTCAAGTGTGCTTACCCATTACAGAATTTGTGGATTAACTTGGCTAAGAAATCCTGGAAAAGGCAAATAAATTGAATAGGATCTTGCCAGTGACCCTCAGAAACATTACATTTAACAGCACAGAAAAGCAAATGTCACCCATGAACACAAAGAGAACCTACAATTCTAAGAAAAAATACATGTATCTATCTAGTCCATTTCATAGCATGATTATTGATACATAGCTGTAAACTAAGCAGCCATGTTTATAAAGGAGTATTAAAACATTAAATGTCTCAAGAACAATTACAGTTTAACAGTTTTACACAACTGTTGCACACTCCGGGTAGGAAACAACATCTTAGTAATTGATTGATACAAGCCATGAGTGCAAAGGTTTTGGTAAAATAGGAAATGAAAGACATCCACAGACGTCATCAGCAGCACTGACCATTACTGTTATACAGAAAAGAGAACGACATAAATATATGAACATTACCTCCACTAGCGAGAGCGCGAATCTGCAGTGCCTCAAAGGAAATCATATGACGAAATCGGAAGGCATCAGGGTCTTCAATCATTGACAAACGATGAGACCCCCCCTATAATAAAAACTGTGATTAGTCCATGCCTTAAGCGGATATTGGAAATTTGTTAACATACTCACTAAATTACAAATGCTGTTTAAGGATTTGATAACGTGATATGCAGTAATATTAAATATCTTTAGACTACACAACTGATTAAAAGCTGATAATAAATCTACAAAAAGAACAATTGATGGACAGAATGCAGAACAATGTCATACATTCACCCCAGTACAGAGATCTGGGCCTAAATCCATCGTTTTTTTGCTCACCATGCCATTCCAGTTTGGACCCAGCCATATGTAAATCAGTCTTGACCCTGCGCCCAATGGGAACAGTCCAGCCCGAACTGCCAGGCCAGGTCCTCCCTGGACTGGAAACAAGCATCCTAGGACCGGTTTCGGGCTTTCAGCCCTCATCAGCCAGGATAGCTTGACTCCAGTGGCATGGAGAGCACGGGACCCACGTCTGGGCATACCCGTCCCACTCGGGGTGACAAATGCAAAAAGAACAATTGATGGACAGAATGCAGAACAATGTCATACATTCACCCCTGTACAGAGATCTGGGCCTAAATCCATCGTTTTTTTGCTCACCATGCCATTCCCAGTTTGGACCCAGCCATATGCAAATCAGTCTTGACCCTGCGCCCAATGGGAACAGTCCAGCCCGAACTGCCAGGCCAGGTCCTCCCTGGACTGGAAACAAGCATCCTAGGACCGGTTTTGGGCTTTCAGCCCTCATCAGCCAGGATAGCTTGACTACAGTGGCATGGAGAGCACGGGACCCACGTCTGGGCATACCCGTCCCACTCGGGATGAATGATGGATTAAACCCAGATCCTTGTGACTGGGGGTGAATGTTTGCATTGTCCAGCATTCCGTCCATCAATTGTTTCTTTCGCATTTGTCGCCCGAAGTGGGAAGGGTATGCCCAGACGTGGGTCCCGTGCTCACTACATCACTGGATTCAAGCTAGCCTGGCTGAAGAAGGGTGTTGCCCTGAAACCGGTCCCAGGATGCTTGTTTCCGGTCCAGGGAGGACCTGGCTTGGCAGTTCGGGCTGGACTGTTCCCACAAGGAACAGGGTCAAGACTGATTTGCATATGGCTGGGTCCAAACTGGAGTGGTGTGGTGAGCAAAAGAATGATGGATTTAACCCAGATCCTTGTGACTGGGGGTGAATGTTTCCATTGTCCAGCATTCCATCCATCAATTGTTTCTTTCGATAATAAATCTACAACATCTTGGTAAAATGTCCTCCTAGTTAAATATTGATCTTTGCAACAAACAACAAGATGGTAATGGAACAAAAAGTGGCACCTCGTATGATGAGCTATTTAGTGGGCATATTGTGAAAAGAAATACAGTATATATAGGTTGGTTGAGTAATGGTGCCACTCAGGATAATACCACACCCTACCACCTGAGGTGCATTTGTAAAAAGGAAAACCTTTGTATTCAAAAGTTTATGAGAGATATACCCCGGCACTCCACATTTACATATGAAATCTGTTATCGACAACAATTAGCCTTCATAAAGATATGTTTAATTATTTTCACAGGTGTAGACCAACAGAAAGAAGGAGTTATTGTACAAAAAGAAAGAACTGTTTCTTTGTAAGCTTTTCTTTAACAGTTTCTTACAATTCGGTTGGGAACAAGATACAGTTGTTACAAGTTATTGCTATGTTTGGTGATGATGGAGAACATGGAGATGGTCTACACCTGTGAAAATAAATAAACATATCCTTATGAAGACTAATTGTTGTCGATAACAGATTTCATATGTAAATGTGGAGTGCTGGGGTATATCTCTCATAAAATATTGATCTTTAATGAAGTTACCTGCCTGTTTAATAGCAGTAAATTCAGAGCGAATGCAAATGGGCAGGCTAGTCGTGTATGGCTGTAAATATAGGCACTGACAAGTTGGTTTGCTAGATAAAGAAGGAAAGACTAAGGAGGAAAATGTATGTATTTATGTGACTCAATAAGAAAAGTTATTGGAATAGATAAATGAGCACCATTATTGTACTTGTCCAAGTATGTCCTTTTTCATACCATAACCCGCATGACCTACTTGACACTTCAAACAAGTCATGAAAAAAGATCTAAATTGACAAACCTATAGATTTATATTTGCAGAACAATTAAAGAGTCAGCTTCCAAAAAAAAATGCCATTGAGGAATCATTTTATACAGTAATGGAAAGGGAATATAAAAGTAGGAAGATTTTCCACAGGTCGGTTAGCACTTGCCAGTGCTTGCGATGAATAAGGCACTCACCAAAGACGACCAAAGTTCCTAAATTGTTA
The DNA here is from genome assembly GCA_963921515.1 of Calotriton arnoldi. Lineage (NCBI taxonomy): Eukaryota > Metazoa > Chordata > Amphibia > Caudata > Salamandridae > Calotriton > Calotriton arnoldi. The sequence goes on from CAWUFW010000722.1 coordinate 654,600, forward strand.
TGTATCTTTGGGAGTTGAACAGGATTTATATGTAGATATCATTCTTGGCTAGGTTGACTAAACATGGCAAGCATTACAGCACAAAATATAGCCAGATCTGTATTTAAACCGGTGTCTGGAGTCACAAGAGAGACAATTAGAACATGCTATTTTAACAACATCACAAAAATGTGGAAATTAATTTGTCAGAAACCACTAATGCATTGGGATGAGTTACCAACTTCTACTGTGGGATGATAACTGATTCTCAAAGGGGAAGATTTCCCAGGAGACACCAACCTCTTTGTGAATCATGTCAGCAACCTGGGTGCAAGCAGGCAGTGATCTAGCGGAAACCTTATTTATTTTTTTTGTTTTAAAGCAGCACCTACACCTTTAATGGACAAAATCTGCTTTTAAAAAAAAGTGTCCCATTTAGGAAAGCAAATGCAGGGACGGAGGTCTGCTGTCCCTAGTAAGCCTTGAATTAGCAGCCTTTTTGCAGGGGAGGCAAACTGTGGCCTGCATAATCTATTCATTAGGCAGGTCATTTTGCGACCCCCAAGAATAGACCACTTGAGATGCAACTGATCTGCCGATAGGTCGCATCACAAATTGCATTTCCATTATCAAACCAGTCGGTGTGCAAATTGAACATTCCTAATTTGTGAATGGGAGCGATACATTAGGTCCACAGCATTGATGCACCATTTTTAATAGAAAAATAAACCAACTTTACATTACATGGTATTTGTAAGAAACTGGGTTCCTGGTTGAGGAGGAGTGAAACCTTTCTCAAGCAGCAACTACAATCCTTGTCAGCGTGAGGCACAAGCCAACCCAAAATTAACTTGTGCTCAACCCTCTGGTAGCTTGGCACAGACCAGTCAGGCTTAACCCAAAAGCAATGTACAACACTTCAAACAGCAATTAAGTGATAACACCACATAAAAAGGATCCCACATCAGATTAGAAAACTAGAGTAATTTTTAATAAATAAAACAGGACCAAAACGACAAAAGACCAATCAGTAGAACCAGGGATATGCAATTTTAAAGATAGTAGTGAAAATAGTGCCAAAAAGCACAAAGCAGCAACTTCGGATAATTGGTCACGCCGGACCACGACAAAGTCACAAGTTCAGGCAGACCGCGATGGCACGTAAGCCGTCTACAAGGACACAGTTCGGTCCGCTGAACAAGAGTACCTTAAATCCTGGTTGGGGAGGGTTGCGAGTGTCCACGTCGAAGATGCGTCACACAGCCGGAGCAATACGCCGGTCACGAGGGGCTAAGAGGCTGCGATGCGTGGCCCTGCTTCGTCGAGGATCCCTTCAACGAGGGGCTTGCGATACGAAGTCCAGCACCTTGGATGCGTTGCTCAGTCAGAATGATGCGTCGGTTCCGAGTAGCTGCGAGGTTGGAATACAGAGTCTGGCGTAGTCATCGAGGCTGCAGTTGACCAGGGATGCGAGCGCCTGCGTCAAGATGCGTCACAAAGCGGAGGTTCCAATGTGGTTGCGGGCTGTAAAAGCGATGCAGATTCCATGCGACGGGAAGATGCATGCAGCAGAAGTGATAGGTCGGTTCTTCTCTGTGTCACGCAGCAGAGGAAATGCATCAGTTCTGCTGGGTCCACGGAGGGGCTGGCAGAGCACCTTTAGGCCCACTTCCAAGGGTTCAGGACTGGGGTGACACCATTTGGCAGGGTAAGACTCAGATGGCAGAGTCCAGGTGCTGGGTTCAAGATTGTTGGAGCCTTCTGTCCCTGAGGCTCTAGTCAGGAAAGCCAACTAGCCCATGGAGGCACTCTGGGGTGCTGATTTCAACAATTGCAGGTCCATTTCTTCTCACCCAGACAAGAGGGTAGCAGGCAGCAGGTCAGCACATCAGGGCAGCAGTGCTTCAGAGCAGAGTGGCAGTCGTTTCAGCATCACAGCAGTCCTTCTTCCTGGTAGAGTATCCACAGGTCCAAAAGTAAACTGAAGAGTTGAGGTCAGAGATCCAATATTTCTACCTGGGCCTTCCTTTGACTTGGGAGATGCTTCTAGAGGTTTCCTTTTAAAGTTCACAGGCATCCTGTCTTCCCTGTCTGGGCTCCAGACTAACTACAGGGGGTATATGCAACCCATTGTGTGGAGGCAGGAACTAGCCTATTCAAGTGTAAGGAGAGCTGTACCCAGCTCTGCCCTCCCATCCAGCCAGTAATGGCCCATCCAGGCATACCTAGGCTCTCTATTGTGTGTGGCTGTCTAGAAGGAAAACTCAAAGCCCAACTGCACCCAGTCATGTGCCCCAGAGACAGGCTGCAGGCAGTAAATGGCTAAGGCAGGAAAATGCCAACTTTCTAAAAGTACCATTTTCAAAATTGTAATTTATAATCAGACTTCACCATGAGAGATTTTTTTTTATTACAATTCCAAAGATACCAAACTTGAATTGGTTACCTGCTCCCATTTAGAAATTACAGCCTATTAAATGTAATAAGGTAATGAAATAGTTACTTAGCTGTAGGAGCAGTTTTGCAGCTTGAAGAATTTTCTGGATTCAAATGAGATTGGTTTCACATTTGCCCCAAGTGTGGCAGGCCTGTATTTACACCATTTAGAACAGGAGAGAATCCTCAACATAAATTATATTTTGATAGTGTGGGAAGGTGACCAGGATTCATTGTTTCCCCTTCTTACCGTGGCTGGACTTATTGGACCCCAATTTGAAATTCACACACATGACCAGCAACAAATAAATGGTATTCCTGGACGTAATAATCCCAGTGGAACATGGAATACTACGTATAGAAACGTATTACAAACCAACAGACAAAAACAACCTGCTTATGCTCAACAGTTTTCATCAGAGACCATTGAAAGAAAACCTAAAATACGGGCAGTTTCTATGTTTTTTGCAGAAACTGCAGTAGAACAGAAGACTTCCAAAAACAATCAGATAGGTTACCGGAGAAACTTAAAGCAAAAATATCTCCAGAGAAGATCACACAGAGGTCAAGGAAAAGAGCACATAACCAAAATAGGGAAGCTCTTTTAGAAAACATCCAGAGGAACCAAGAAGAGAACATGGCCTCGAATCATATACAGAAGATAATCAACAAGAATTGGAGAATTCTGAACTCAGGCAATCTTAGATTAGAAAAGCCTCTCTTCTCACAAAGGGGCAGTACCAACTTGCGGAAGTTCTTAGTGCATACAAGACCACGAAACCCGGGGCAGGAAGCAGCAATGTCATCCTTAACGTGGAACCTCTCCAGAGTGGTAGTATATTACCCAAGTGGACATTGTAGTGTCTGTAGTTTGACAACAAAGACCAAGACTCCTGACCTAGGCTTGAAGAAAATGTGTTTTTGTAAGAAAACATACCAATTGCAATTCCACACAAGTCATTCATCTGCTCACTTACCAGTGCAACCTTAGGTACATAGGCATGACGATGAGAAAGGTAAAGACCCAGATTTGCAACAGCACAATAATGTAAGGTGTGGCCGAAGTAGAACAAAAATGTCACACCATTTTTTGACAGTAGGACATACAGTTGAGGACCAGAGATGGACAGTAACAGAACAACTACAAGAATAGAATATCAAGAACCCATAGAGAGCCCTATATGAGGAAGAACAAAGATGGATCTTCGTTTGTCAACTCATAAAACAAGATTATAGGATGAGTTCCCATGGTTGTCACTACAAACATAGAATCCTGACTCACGCTTACATTTGAAAATTGGAGATTAGAAGTCATTACTGGGGACCCAGCATCAGAATAACAAATTATAAACAGTATAAGAGTAGCATATGAGTAACCATGTCACAAGGCTCCTCCCCCTTTTTATGTTTTTATATTTTCTACACATGAAGATTATAGCACTTAAGAATCTGGAGTGTGTGTAAATAAACATATATGTACACAGACAATGCAAGAATGTTAGAGCCCTAGAAAGAATAAATACCAGATTCTCATTTATATAAGGGATAATCCTAGGCAGTCTAAGACATGAGTCTCTATACAGCACATTTAGAACATTTGAGCCTTTTTCTACACATAATGAAATGAATAGGCAGTAAAACATCTAACATTTGAGAACATTTGGGTGATTTTCTATACAAAATGAAACTAATATGGGCAGTAAAAACATCTCACAACAGAGAACATTTGGGCACTTTTCTATACAAAACAAAAACTTGGCAGCAGAACAGCATCCTGTGGCACTCGACAAATGAGATAGCAGCATGTTGTCATGTGATGACGCACCTGGGTCACATTACTCAGAGGAACAAGGGCATTAAAAGCCAGGAAAATATCTCTATTCTAAGATGCGGTGAAGGAGAAACCAAATATGCTCACGCCTGGGAAAAGTAGGGTATGGGGGGGGCTTTAATGGGAGAACCTATACCCCTTTGATGATGAGCTTCCCCATATGAGCTCCCCATCCCTTATGTGAGGCATCCGTGGTAATGGTCACTGTTGGAGCAGGTGGTATAAAGGTTCTTCCTGCTGTTACATTCATCTTATTCCATTATATCATTTCGTCCTGCACCCTTTGCGTGACAACCACTAGATCTTCCCAGCTCCCCATCGCCTGTGACCATTGGCTTTAGACCCATTTGTGGATCGATCTCATGTGTAGCCTCACATGTGGTATTAATTTATGCAGGAAGCCATCACTCAGAGTAATTTCTCCACAGTCCTCACTGTCAGAGATTGACCGTTCTAGTAACAGTGAGCTTCTTGTGTTATAACTAGGACTCTTTTCTCGTATGGTGACACGTTTGCTTGCATTGTGTTTATTTTCACTCCCTGGAAGAGCTTCTCCTGCTCTGGTGTGGGTGAAGACTTCTCCATGTTTATTGTGAATCCCACCCTGTGGAATGTCGACATCGCTCTTCTTATGCCGTCTCTGCACTTGTGTGTGAAGCTTGCCCTCACCAGCCAGCCATCTAAGTAGGGGTACACATGTATTCCCTTTCTTCTCATTTGAGTGGCTACGGCCATGCACTTTGTGAACACTCTGGGAACTGATTTCATGCTGAATGGTAGCACTCTGAATTGGTAGTGTGCTTTGTCCTCTATGAAACACAGAAACTTCTTGTGCTTCATCGGAATGTGTAGATATGCGGCCTTCAAGTCTATGGTTTCCATGTAATCCCCCTGCTAGAGTGGAGGTATGACCTCCTGTAGAGTCGTCATTTTGAAATTTTGTCTTCTTAACAACTTGTTTAGATAGTGGAGGTCTAGTATGGGCCGAAACGACTTGTCTTGTTTCGGTACCAGGAAGTATGTTGAGTAGATTCCCTGATTGATTTCTCTTAAGGGCACCTTTTCTATTTCTTGTTTTTGTAGTAATTCTTTTATCTCCTGTTGAAGATAGGTTTGCTCTACTTCCGTATGGGTTATATGCTTTCGGCCATAACTTACTGGGTGTATCTCCAGTTCTATACAATAGCCGTGTTGGATGATGTTGAGTATCCACTTGTCTGATGTGACCTCCCTCCACTTCTGAAGGTAGGCCTCTATTCCCCCCACAGATGTTGTGTGTGAGGGTGGGACTCCTGATTTTATCAGTAACTTGCTTGCCGCTGCCGTCCCTCTTTACTGCTTTCTTTTGCCTCAAAAGGGCTGTCTCTGTGGCACCTGGAACTGCCACTGCAGTGCTGGTGTTGCCACTGCTGTGCTGGTGTTTGTGTCTGACCTGTATGTTGGGAGGTTTGGTGCGTTGTGACGATTTGGAAACTTTCTCTCTTTGTCTGCGGTTTTCTAATGGAAGTGACTCCCCTTCTCTGACCCACTGAACTCTAGGGCTCTGTGAAAAAGTGCCTCTTTTGCATGGGTAGCCACCCACTTTTTGCCTTGTTTTTATGTGGTTTCAAATGTAGTGTACAGGGTCCCTGCCAACAAGGTCTCCTGTGCCAGTGCTCCTTCCCTAAAACAAACCACCAATTGGTACTTCTGTCCAAGTCCCTAGTAAATGGTACCCTGAGTACCTACGGCTTTGGGGATGAAGAGGGACCCCCTTCACTGGGACAATGCCACTGCCCTCGCAGCCTGTATGCCCCTGTGAGGGAGAAAACGACAAAGTCACAAGGCACCTGTCTGACAGCATAGGTAAGTCACCCCTCTAGCAGGCCTTACAACCCTAAGGCAAGGTGCACTATACTACAGGTGAGGGCATATCCGCATCAACAGATACGACCCTACAATATTGGGCCTGATTGCCTAATATTATAAGCGCCAGTGTAGCCGTAAGAGAGTACATGGCTGGGAGCTCGACAACTTAAGTTCCAGAGCACAATGATGGCTTCACTGAATACAAGAGTGTTTGGTACCAAACTACTCCTTTCAATAAATCCACACCCTGACCAGTGTGGGATTTATTGTACCATGTACCTAGAGGGCACCTCAGAGGTGCCTCCTGAATTCCTAACAACCCAGTTGTGGTCTGGTGGTGAGCCACCACCAGACATGTTTCTGGACCCCTGGGTAGAGAGCCCCTGCTCTCTGGGACCAGAAACAATGCACATCCTGGGCAGAGGTGTCATGCCTCCTCCCCCAGGATGGGCCAGTGCTCGAAGAGGGGAAGCTTCAAAGGACTGCTGCCTTTGTAATGCGACTGCCCAGCCTCTGCTGCTAGCAGCAGATGGCAACCCCTGGTTTACACCCCCACTTTGGGCAGGAAAACTGGCGGGAAAATTAAAAAAGATAGGTGTGCCCACCTCTGCCAACCCCAAGGTGGGAGAAGCGAGGTGAAGCACTATTTTCAGTCCCCGCCATCTTGAAAATGGGAGGGACTCCTCCAATCAGGGCTAGGTCTATGTTCCCTGCCCCAGGAGGGTGGCATAATATAGAGTGTGTAGTCACCCCAGGTAAGGTGCCCATTGGCCCTACCTGCTACTCCCCTAAAATGCCTCCTAAATTTAGTATTTCGGTGGCTCCCTCAGACCTAGCCCGCAGATCTGTGACGACCTAAGAAAAAAGAAGACACCCTGCAGCTGACGCCAGAAGACAACTGCCTTGGCTCCAGCCCTACCAGCCTGTCTCCTGTTTTGATGACCCTGCGACCTGTCTTGCAACAGCGACCTTTGATACCCCTGGGAGGACTGTTGCCTTAAATAAAGACTCCAATCTTCTGTGGACAGCGGACCTGTCTAGAAGAACCCAACACCCATGGCCCGCGTATGAGTGGCTCACCTGTGCAGTGAAGTCTCCCCAGCCATCCTGACCATGTGTCTAGCGTTGTCTGACCTCTCCTGCCCTGCACAACGGCGCCTGCAGTGTGAATCCAGAGGTTCCCCCCGACGGCTCCGGTAATAAGACTCTGATGTCGAAAGGCACCCCTGCACCCGAAGCCCCTGGGCCTTGGTGAGCTGAACCAACAGTGCCCCCGACATCCCAACTTACCTCTGCTGTCGTTGGTCTTCCTCCTGCAACATCCGGTGCCACGTCTGCATCCTCTTTGCCTTCAGGAAACTCCTCATTGAAAAGCATTGGGTGCCCAAAGTCGAAATTGCACCCTGCACCTGGCAGCCCCTGTACCGCTGTTGGTGTATGTTTGGTGTTGCTTTGTGGACCCCCCCTTGCTTGCACTAACTGCTTGGCCCCCTGCAACCAATCTACTTACCTGTAAGCAGTGTGGTTTCAGGCATCCCCTCAATTGGAAAGCATTGGGTCAAACTCCCATTTTGACCTCTACACCCGGCCGCCCCTTTGCCGCTGGTGGTGCAGTTCTGGTACTTACCTGGCCCTTGCTGACTTCTGGTCCTGAAGACTGGAATTGTAAGTGCATTACTTACCTGTTTAACCATGATATTGTTTTCCCCATAGGATAACATTGAACTGTGTGAAAAAGTTTCTAAGAGTCGATTTTTCAAAGTGAAAAGTATTTTTAATTATATAACGTATTTTCCTTATTACGAAGACTTGGGTCTTAAAATAAAGTACAAACAAAGTATAATGTTATAAAATTGGTCTGGATCTCCTTCTTGAGTCGAGTGTCCATTATTGATCACTGTTGTGCAATAAATGTCTTACACTCCTCTGTGTAAGGCTTAAGGCTGCTTGGCCAGACTACCACTACTAGAGCACTTTGGGTTTTGCATTGAGTACTGTACACTTTTGGGGAGCCCCTGGACTCTGTGCACGGTATAATCACCTAGTGATATCGTATACAGAGCCAGCTTCCTACAGACTCGCATCAACTTTGCTGTGTAGTTATCCTTTTTAGGTCGAGCCTCGAGTAGCGCGCAAGCGCTGCTCTGCGAGACTTTAAGTAAGGGGCTTCTGAAAGCTGACCACACGCTCGTGCGTCATGGCCTTTTCCCTGCGGTTACCCGCACGGACAACATCTGTTTCCAATTATCGTGCCCAGACGCGGGCGCGATAATTGAAAACACATGGCCATTGTGCACGAGCGTGTGGTCAGCTCAGCAGGCTGCCGCGCGCGCTCGCCCCCGCTCCTCTCTGTTTTGTACTTTAAGCGCGAGGCGCGATAACAACAGGAGACACAACAAGCACACCTAAAGGGTTAGCCCCTGATGCCCAGCAAGCAGGGGACGGCGCCCCCCGCAGGCTCACACGCCCCCCCTCAGCAGTAGCAGGGTTTCATCAGGCATTCACGCGGCACACACCGAGCTCGCCCCAGACAGCAGCCGGGAGCGCCGCGGGGCTGCGCCAGCCCGCCGGAGCATGGTGAAGGGAAGCTCCCTCACCATCCGGATCGTGGAGGGGAAGAACCTGCCCGCCAAGGACATTTGAGTACGAGGCCGAGGGATAGACGTGCGTGTGTCGGTGCCCAGGTCTTGAGATGTACCTGCGATGGGATGTGAGTGCAAGGTGGCAAGAGTACACCCAGCGGGCATGTGAGTAAAGCCAGGGGTGCGTGCGAGTACAAGAGGCGTGTCAGTGCAGCTAGACGGGCATATGAATACAGCCAGAAGGCCGTGTGGGTACAACCAAAGGGGCGTGTGAGTATAAGGGACTTGTTAGTACAGCAAGAGGGGCGTGTGAGTGCAAAGGGGATATGGGCGTGTGAGTATAAGGGGCATGTGAGTACAGCCAGAGGGGCGTGTGAGTACACCCAGGGGTGCATGTGAATACATGGGGGTAGGGGCATGTGAGTACAGCCGGAGGGGTGTGCGAGTATCCCAGGGGTGCATGTGAGTACAAGGGGCATAGGGGTGTGTGAGTACAAGGGGTGATATGACTACAGCCGGAGGGGCTTGTGAGTAAAAGGGGCATGCCAGTACAGCTAGGAAGCATGTGAGTACATCCAGAGCTGCATGTGAGTAGAGCCAGAGGGACATGTGAGTACACGCAGGGTGCCTGTGAGTAAAAGGGGGCATATGAGTACAGCCAGAGGGGCGTGTGAGTACACTCGGGGGGTTCGGGTTAGTACAGCCATAAGTTTAGGAGCACATCTAATTGGAGGCTGGATTCGGATGTACAGCCCGAGCGGGGTTACGCTGTACCACAAAGGGCTCACTGCGCTGCCTTTGATGCAGCGCTGATCTTGGGCCGGGGCAGCGCATGAAGTACCCCTATGTTTCTTGTTTAAGGAAACTTGCGTCACTGCTGTCCGTGCTGTAGTCCCCCTCGCCCCCGCGTGTGAGGAGGCTTGCAAAGCAGTTGTGCTGTACATGTGTGTGGAGGACACATACACCCTTGTGTATGACTTGTATTGTGATTCCATTCACATAGCGCTACGTGCCCCTGACGACGCGTTATGTGGGGCAGTAATTTTGCTGTTGTTCTCGGCTGTGCAACCTCACTGTGGTGCGCGTGCGTGCACGTGACTGCACAGCAATGCTGCAGCTTGTGCTGCTGTGCTCTCCTTGTGTTTTTGTGTAAATGAAGCTTGTCCTCCTGTTGCACCCGCCGCACCTGTTTTGTATGCGAGATAAGCGAGTGTGTCCTTCCGCCATCCTTCGATGTTCAGTGTTATGGGCGTTGGGCAGCGGCCTGGCAGTGGAGCCATCGAATGCCAACAAGGAAATGGCACCCTTTTGTCTATGTTGGGTAGTAAATGACAGCAGCAAGCGCTATGCAATGGGTTCCTCACTACCGCTGGTCAGGTGCAACTGCACCTGTTGCACTTGATAGGCACGCCTCGCTGGCACTGCTCGCGCTGTCTGTGGTGCAGACCACCCTCTCTCCGGCAGGGTCAGGGTAGGCTCTCCTAGGGATTTAGTCGGACCCGTACTTAAACAAGCATTGGCATAGCCAATAGGTCTCGCCTTTGGGACCTTATAAGTGTTTAACCATGCAACACTTGATGTTGTTGCACCAAGGATATTGTGCTGCATAACTAAACACTTATAAGGTCCCAAAAGCGAGACCTATTGGCTATGCCAATGCTTGTTGAGTTATTGTAGTGTTTCATCTGATGCACTACCAAACAGGCGTTCTCCATTAAATAAAAGTGATGATGTTGGCCTCAACCTCGTTCTTGAACCACAAGATTCGCATCCAAGTGTGTAGCCTTAGGGTTGTACTTGCCACCAGTTGTCTAGCCACTGTGTCCGCGGCGTCAAGTGCTGATTTTAGGCATGTGTTAGCTATGTTCTTCCCTTCTGCAGTGAGGGTGCCTGCCCTCTTCTGGTACTGTTCTCGCAGTTATTTCATTAATTCGTCCATCTCCTCCCAGTTCGGATGGGCATAGCTGATAGGCAGGGCGTTGGGGATTACTATGCGCCACTGTGTTGCTGCTCTTCTCTAGAATTTTCTTCCCACCATTTCTATCCTTTTTCCTTACTTATATTGGTATATTAACTCTTTTCCTGGCAGTGGCTACAATGATGGAGTCCGCCAAGGTATTACCTCGAATGTATGCCGGACCATTTGAGGAACGTTTGTATTTTTTCTCAGCCCAGGGTGTCACTGACCTGCAGGTTGCTGGCTCCTTAAACGCCTTCTCCCCTGGCCAAAGATGCTCGGGAGCATCGAAGAAATTGACTCTTACTTTGTGAGGATAGGAGTGTTTATAGCAGGAAGCGTGATTGTGATTTCTCATCTAGTTGGACCCCATACTGCTCCGCTGCCTTTATAACCAGCTGGTTATACATGGTGATGGCATTAGGGGGTATCAATGGATAAGTGTCCACGCCTTCCTCGGGTGAATCTGCCTCGTGGTGTTGCCACTGTTCTCAATGCCTTTGGACCCCTCTACGTCCTGGTAGGTACAGGCCCTGTGACTCTGGGTCGTCCTCTCATAGAAAGGTTCTGGTTCTTCCTCTTCTTGTGGCTCTGGTGTCAAAGGGGGTTCCAGTCCCCCACTACCCGCTCCTCCTCCCACAACCCCCAACCCCCCCCTCCCTCCGAGTCTTTCTCCTCCTGTGTGTTGTCCTACAAAGCTTTCAACGGTATTAGAAATCCCTTGAGGGAGGCACCAAATTATTTTTCTTTTTTAAAGGATTGTGGTCATTTTGGCTTTGAGCTGACGATTTTGAGGGAGCATTCTACGGCGTTGACTGTAGTCAACAATCTCTTCCTCTGTGTCAAAGTTTCAGCTGCTGTTGCCTGAGCTGCTGTCCTCTTATCTTTCTCTCGACCTCAATCACCTTTCGAAGCCTGTGTCTTCTCTGAGGCTCTTCTACCTGCAGTATCCTTTGTATGGGACCAGAGGGGTTCGTTTTGCCTCAACTTGCCTTTGGTCAGCAAGATTTTTGGTGCTGAGGCAGTTATACGTAGTCTAAGAGTCTGGAGTTTTCGCCTCAACCGCTCCCATCTTTTTGGTGTTACCTGGGTGTGCTTCTCCTCCGGTCTCTTGTGCTCCCTCTCGATGATCACTTTTTCGGCATCCAAGCCCTCTCCTTCCATGTTTTCGGCAGCGTTATCCTCTTCTTCGCTAGATAGTAAGATGTCTCTCAATGAAGTTGTTTCCTTCAGCCTCTTCATGGCGTAATGTCCCTGCCTTCAGCATTTTCGGTTTGAACTCTGCGCACGCCTCACAGGTATCCGTCTTGTGGTCTCTCAGTAGGCAGAGATTGCACACCTGGTGGTTGTCCCTCTGGGCAAACTTGTGGTGGCACTCTGGGCAGAAAAAGAAAGGTGTGATCTCCATCTCACGCAGAGCAGGGATCCCCTGTCTGCGCTTTCTCCTCCTTCGCTCAACGCAAGTTCCACTTACTTCAGTGTTTTTTCAGTGGAATTCGGTGGGAATCTCTGGTTAAAACTCCCTTGCTTTGTCACAGCAATGATCTCTGTTTTTCAGTTTTCCTCGACGAACTCCTGTTTTCTTATGTCTTCTTCCCCTTGGTGATTAGAGAGCTTCAGCAATGCTTCCAGACCTAACAGCGGAAAACAAGATAATCTGAAGATGGCGACCTGGTGTGGAGACTTCCGGGAAGGGTGTCCAACGTCAGGAGAGGCGGGAACAAACACCAAATGGGGAGGACCGTGTATGCTATACCAACAACAGAAAAAAGAAAGAGAAAGAAAGGACTACCATGCAAGAGAAGAGTTCCAGACCCAATGTAGGAAGCTGACTTTTTATGTAGTGTACCAAAAAGAGCCACACTATGCAGAAATCCAGATGACCCTTATTGGCTTACAAGGCTTAAATTAACGATCCCAAATGCTCTCTTTTGTGGCAGTGGCAGCAAGCAGTTTAGGCTTATCAGAGGGTAGTGTTAGGCATTTGCTGTACACTCAGAATCAATAAATGAGACACACACTCAAGAAGAAACAAGACCAATTTAGAAAAATAACAGGTATTTTTATATCAATTTAGACACCAAAATCTTCGGGATCAGGTATGTACTTTTCGAGTTAGCAATTTTCAGAAAGAGAGAAAATACAGGTGTCAGATTTGATGCATGAGCCTCGAAAGCACTAATGTTATTCCATGGGAGAAACATACGCTGCATAGGTATACTTACAATCGAGTTACAGGGTTGATCTTTTGGACTTAAGGTAAGAAGGCGACCAAGGTCCTTAGAACACCCAGCAGTTTCGGTTTATCTGCCCTGCCCGAGTGCAGAAGTGCTTGTCGCAAGAGTAGCCTTGAACGCTACCGCTGAGGTCAATTGGGAAACATGTAACAAGAGAAAGGCTGCAAGTGGGGACTGAGTGATCAGTCCCGCAGAACTCAAAGGGGGGCTCGGCTCTTGAGGGTCTCTGGAGCAAGGGTGCACCGTTGGTAGGCTCGGACTCTGGCTGTGGGGATCGGGTGCAGAGGTGTTTTGTCCGGCAGGTCACTTGCGTTGGAGGCTCTCACTTTTTAGGTTAACCTGGAGATGAGCAAAAAACAGGACAACAGGGACACTCTCCATGATGGCCTCTCTGATGCCGATGTCCCACATTGGTAGGTCTGTCTTGGCGATGTTGGTGTCCGGGCTGGACACTGAACAAGCCTTGGCTGCTGCAAGGGCTCTGGTACCCTGGGCATTGGTGCTGGTGGGCTCATGAGGGGTCTCGCGTCTTGAAACTCTCTGAAGAGACAGGGCTGACCTCAGGGAGCTTTAGCAACCTTCTCCTGGCCTGCTGCTGCGTCCGTGGACCCAGTGGTCAGCAGATCGGTGAACTGGACTTTGCGGTCGGTGCCTTCAGGCAAGTGGCTCCTCCACTTCAAGGGAGATGCTGGCTGGTTGGCGAAGTGCTGACAGCCCTCCAAGGCTCTGGGAGGATGCACAGCTGTAAGACGAGTTGGGTCTTTGCGATTGTCGGGACAAGAGCAGGCAGGCAGGGTTTGGCGCCAAATTGCACAGCTGGTCTTCTTTGTCCTTTTTTCAGGCAGACAAATTCGAGTTCCTGGTGTCAAGGGGCCACCTAAGTACTAAATTTAGGGGCATTAAGGGGAGTGAAGGGTTGTAGCTAATGGGCTACTTACCCTTGGGGTCACTACACCCCCTATATGACTACTTCCTGTCGGGAATGGGTATAACCCTGTCCCAGAGTTCCCAATTCCACCAAAAACAAGATGGCAGAACCCTTCTTTCGTGGTGCACATCATGTAGTCCACCTTAGGGGTGTGACTAGCCAGGTGGTGCAACATGCCTACTTGCTTAGCTAATTTCTCACCTGTCCTGGTGCCAAATGGGCTTCAGCGCAGGGGGTGGCATCTCCTAGGTCTGGGGGAAGCCGGGGTCACATATCGAAGGTGGCAGGGGCTTTGAAGCCACTGGCCTGGATATGCTAAATCATTAGCCATCCTGCTGGAGATGTGAACATCTTCCTCCGGAGCAGGCATTGTTTCTGGCCTCAGAGAGCGTGGGCTTTCACCTGTAGGGGGTCAGAAACTTGTCTGTGGTGGCAGATAGATGATACCAGTCAGCCAGCACACTAGATACTAGCAGGTTTTTCAAGGAGGCACCTTAGTTGCCCTCTGGGTGCATGTTATAATAAATCTAGTACTGGCAACAGTACAGGTATATTTGGACAAGGTATTTGACACCAAACACCACAGGTTTCAGTAAAGCCATCATGGAGCTGGGCAACTCGTAATGGCCAGTGCCCCGTACATATACTTGTTATGTTATGTTATGTTAAATGAACTTGTAAAGCGCACGTACACCAAACGGTTTCATGGTGCTGGAGTCCAAGGAATGCTGCCGCTTGAGAGGTTAGTCATATGCCTGGCGGAAAAACCAGGTCTTTAGCGGTTTCCTAAACTGAGTGTAGGAGGTCAGTGATCTAATCTCCAGGGGGAGAGAGTTCCAGAATTGAGGGGCCAAGACCGCAAATCTTAGTCCCCCGTGTTTCTTACGTTTGAAGGACGGGATGACCAAAAAATTCAGATGGGAGGACCTGAGGTCCCGAGAAGGGACGTATCGCTGTATCCGAGATGATATAAATGCCGGGCTGTTTCCATAGAGGGCTTTAAAAGTGATGCACCCCAGCTTAAATGTGCAACGTTTGGCTACTGGAAGCCAGTGTAATCTTTCCATTAATGGCGTAACATGGTGCCATTTGGGTTGGTGGTAGATTATTCTGGCCGCTTGGTTTTGCACCAGCTGCAGACGTTTTAGTTGATATGCCGGAATACCCGCGTAAAGTGAATAGGCATAATCGATGCGGGAGATTACTAAGGCCAGGACAACTTGGGTCAGGGCTTCTGTAGACAGAAATCTACTGATCCTTAGCAACTGGAAGAAACAGGAGGAAACCACTGTCCCAATCTGGGCTTTCACCGACAGATCACTGCTGATAATAATACCCAGACTTTTGATTGAACATGCTGGGAGTGGGGGGTTTCCTAATTCGGGTGACCAGAAATTGGAATTCCAGGGGTTAGCTGGCCCACCGATTAAGAGCAGCTACGTTTTATCGGGGTTCAATTTCAGATGGTTACTGTTAATGCACTCCCTTATAAATCGCATGGTGGATTGGAAATTGAGGACAGAAGATGCCGATTGATTGATGTCAAATATCAGTTGGAGGTCGTCGGCATAGTTGAAGGTACCACCCTTCCTTTCTCTGAGGGAACGGATCAGGGGCAGTAGGTACAGATTAAAAAGGAGTGGCAAAAGAGAAGTACCCTGGGGCACTCCGCAAGCCAATTTCATTTTGGGGGAAGAGATATTAGCAAGGCGGACAGCTTGAGAGCGGTTGCTGAGAAAAGAGCCACTTAAGAGCCAGGCCCTGGATCCCTGCGTTACTGACACGATCGGCCAAAAGGTCATGGTCGACCGTGTCGAAGGCCGCTGAGAGATCAAGGAGTACCAGGGCCAGGTTGATGCCCTTATCAGCCCCCCTCGTTCGCCAACGACCGTGAGGATGACGGTCTCTGTGAAGTGCGCCGGTCGGAAGCCAACCTGGTGAGGGTCAAGATAGTGGGAATATTTGATGAAGGAGCTGAGGCAACTAGCCACATGTGCTTCCAGAACTTTAGCTAGGTAGGGGAGCAGAGAGATGGGGAGATAGTTTGTGAGGGCTAGGGGGTCCGACCCTGGTTTCTTTAAGATTGGGACAATTTCTGCCTCTTTAAATACATTTGGGACAATACCCTGCTTGAAGGAGTTATTCAGGAGCGCGAGAGGTGGATCCGTTCAAGTGAGAAAAACGTCCCGTAATATGTGCGGGGGGCAACAATTGGTAGGGGAGCTGGATCCAACTTGCTTTAGAAGGCTAAAAAAGACTTCCCTGGAGATAAAAGGAACATGACCTAGCAATTGAGGGTTCCTACTTATAGACGGAGAGGCTGCAGGATAAGTATTAGTAGGAATGCTAGACTTGATTATGGCAATTTTTTCAATAAAATAGGTGTAAAGGGAATCACATAGGGCTTGAGTGGGAACAGGTTTTGCTGTGACCCTGTCTGGCTTGGATAGTTCATTCACAATAGCAAAGATTTCTGTGGATTTATTAGCAGAGCTTAAAATCTTGTTAGAAAAATAGGCAGCCTTGGTTTGTAGAATGGCATTTTTATATTCTTTAAGCTGGGTTAAGAATATATCTTTTTTTGTCTGAGGAGTAATTTCGTCTCCAGTTGCGTTCTGCTTTCTTAAGTTCGTCAGAGAACCAGCGTTGAGCATCATGAGGTCTCACAATCTTGATTTTCTTAATGGGGCAAAGCTGTCACTGGCCGATTCAAGCCAGGATTTGATGCTTTCTGCTTGGTTGTTAATTAACTGCTGCTCTGATGGAGCTGTAGTAGCCAGCAGAGTGCAGAAGTCTCCTATGTTGGCGAGTCTCCAATTTCTTGCCATGCGGCTCACCTTCAGCTGAGGCTTGGTTAGGTGAACATTGAAGAGGGCAAATGTTATAAAATAGTGATCTGACCAAGTGCACGGAGAAATCATTAAATTAGAGACCGTCAGATTGGTTGTCCAAACTTGGTCAAGAATATGACCTTTAACGTGAGTCGCAGCAGTCACATGCTGAGTGGAATTCAGCCCAGAGAGTAGATCTATCAGTTCTGCAGAGCTAGTACCCTCCAGTGTATCATTAGCCCAATAATTAAAGTCTCCAATTATAAGGATTTTTGCGTAGTTAATGGCTAAATGGGAGATCATTTCACCCGATAACTGGGGGAATAATGGCATACGATAAGGGGGTCTATAGATCAATGCACAGATAAGGGGGTGAATGAGGAGAATGGAGTTTTAAAATTAAGCTGTCGACCGATGGTAGACCCGCAACAGCTAGCGATGTGAACTGTTCACTTGTACTATCTAGTAATTGATCTAGAACGCACAGGGGATATCTGTTCATACAGATATGTCCACACATGTCATATAATGCACCTGCCTTGGGGCTATAAGGCCTGCTGTAGGGGTGATTTACATATATTGAATGCAGTGACTTTGGCTAGTCTCACAGCGAGTGTGCCATGTTGTGTTTTCAAATATGGTTTGCATTATGACATGCAGTCTGCAATGGCAGGCTGCATGCAATTTGCACGGGGGTCCCTTAGGGTGGCATAATACGTTTTGCAACCCTTAGGGACCCTCTTTAGTACCCATGCCCTAGGTACCAGAGGTACCACTTACTAGGGACTTACAGAGGTGCTAAAGTGCATGCCAGTTGTGTTACAATTAGACCATTTCACCTTGTTTTTAGGGAAAGAGCACTGGGGCCTGGTTAGTAGGGACCCAGTGCAAATCAGTCAAAACAACATCAGTACCAGTGGCAAAAAGTGGGGGTGACCAAGACAAAAAGGGGCACTTTCCTACACTCAACCACTAGATGGTGAAATAATGCATAGCATGTGAATCCAGAAAAGATTCATACTGCAAAAATCCAATGTTATCCTATAGGAGAGGGAGGCCTTGCTGTAGTGAAAAACGAATTTAAGAGTCTTTCACTACCAGGATACGTACAAGCTAAAAGTACAATTCTAACTTTTTAAATACACTGCAACCTGCCCTCTAGGCTGTTGAGGGTCTACCCTAGGGGTGACTTATATGTATTAAAAAAGAAGGTTTGGGCATGGTAAAAGGATTATTTTGTCAGGTCAAATTGGCAGTTTAAAACTGCACACAGGCTGCAATGGCAGGTCTGAGACATGTTTGAAAGGGCTACTTAAGTGGGCAGCAAAATCAGTGATGCAAGCCCACTAGTAGCATTTAATTTACAGGCCCTGAGCACAGGTAGTGCCACTTTACTAGAGACTTACAGCTACATTAAATATGCCAGTTAGGTACAAGTCAATTCTATCATGTTTTAAGGAGAGAGCAAAACCACTTTAGCAATGGTTAGCAGTGGTAAAAGTGCGCAGAGTCCTAAAGCCAGCAAAAATGCCAAGAATGCCAGTTCAAACAATATTCAATAATGAGTCTACCAAAGCCTCAACAAGAATGGTATTACTTATGAAATAAAATACATGGGGGAAAGACACAAATGAACTATCTGGTTGTAAATACAGGGAAGTGTATGTACACACACGAATTCCAAAGTAGTTTTATTTCACACTTGCTTCTTCTGAAGAATTAATCTCGACATTGAATATAATGAATGAGACTGCCTTCAAAGGAAACAAGCATTTAAAAAGCCTGGTGTGTTGAAAAACAAAAACAAAAAAATGAAACGTGAAATAATACCTCATGCTTTCCAAAGCAAGTTATTTAATGTGAAATAATGCAACATGAAGCAATAGCATTAGGTGAGAGAGTTATACTACTATGGGTGGAGCTAAAGCCCACTCTATATAACAATAGGCATACAGACAGCTACGCTCTTAAACCAGACCTAAAAATACATGGCTATCATTTGCAGTGGCACCTCACTGACCCTAACCCTCCTCTGAAAAATGGAAAAAATTACTTACAAGCTTTTTCTTCTGTTTTGAACCATCTTTATAGACAAGGACTACAGCCGTTTTAAACACTGGAGAACAGAAAGACAGAAAAGGCATGCATGTTAATAAAATACTAACAATGAAGTGGAAAACATTAATATAATGCCCTTCCAACTTTTTAAATGCATACAGAATGCCAGCTAATATCCACCTTTAAAAACTGTTGCATGTGTTTATACACTTCAAATGAGAAGCCAGAAAGAAATCGATATCTGGCACAATGTTGTTTAAGTGGGAGGTTAAGATTTTTTAATAGTTCTCCAGGTTTTGTTGAAAAGAGAAATATGCAAGCTTCTGCATTACTTCTATTCTTAAAATAGAACATGTAGCAACATAACATGACAATTACAATCACTTAATTAAGCAATTATTAGAACTTCACAGCTACTCTGGGTTTATAACCAATTGAAAAGGCTGCAGTCTCTCAAAGGCCTAGTTTGCCATGAGCATCAGAGTTGTAGAGGCAATAGTGAAAATAAACAGATGTTAGTTATTGCTGTCAAAGTGGGGTCCCAAGAGCATTCTCCAAGATGCTCACTGTTCCTCTAGGTCAGTGGTCTTCAACATTTTTATAATGTCTCCCCGCCCACCCAAAAAATGTCCAAAAATCTGGCTCCCATCAAAAACTTTCACCATTATTCTATTAAACTGTCAATGTTTAAATATGTATAGATTCATTTAACCATTGCAGTTCAGTTCTGTTACCATTTTAAAAATGCAATCAAATACATGATTGCCAAACATTCTATAATGGTCAGGCAGGCCTTACTAATGTGCAAAAGAATTAACAGTGTGATTATTAGAAATGGGAGTGGTGATTTTGAAGGATATTTGGAGTCCCTTCCCTTTTGACACCTTCTCCCAGCCCGGATATAAATGACAAAAGAGGTTAGTGATGGCACGCTACAGAGTGGCTTAATGCTGCTCATTTTTTTCCACTGAAAACAAAGCACTTTTATCAGCATAATGATTCTTTTGGCCAGAGCCTGGTGCCCCCCATGGGATCACTTGAAGCCCCCCCAGGGGGGGCCCGCCCCCAGTTTGAAGACCCCTGGTCTAGGTCGCGCAACTGCCACTGGGGTTCATCTAAGTAAGCCTGTTCACAAGGCCATTGTGGTCTTCCTGTTTTACCTAATTAATGTTTGAGGAGTTCTGAAAAGTTTACCGATCAAAAGATGAAAATTAAACCACCTGTTTTCACAACTATTAGACATGGCCAGAAGAATCCATTTGCTCCCTACCTCCTCTTTATGATTTATTATTTAGCTTTTTCTCAATTCACATTCACACTATCTTTAAATGAGAAACTTGAACATTTACCATGTACATGTTACCAAAATGCAATGAGTCTGCTCTGGTCATGTGTACACCCTGTACCTTCAAACCTTCATCTAATTCCAAGGTGGGCTTCAAGGCTACTCCGGTGAGCAAATCTTTGGTGCTAAGTGTGGAACTAGCACCAAGAAGCAGTGTAAATCTTTACAGATAACATGGTTAGTGTAGCAAATTCATCTGAAAGAAGTGCTTTACCTTGAATTTTATGGTTTGTGATATTAAGTTGAGACTGGGTTACAGAAACAAGGGTATGATATGCTAAACTTGGAACTGACACTACTAGACAGCGAACTGGATGCATTTTCATTACATTTTATCAATGCAAGGCATAAGGAGGCTAACATATTTGTGAAAAAATTCTTCAATTTTGGATTAAGAGTCGAAACTGGCATTAGACCCCAGGTCTCTAGCGCTGATGGTCAGTCTTTGATTTATTTATATGTAGTGCTAAATCACTTTGCAGCCAGCTGCAAAACACACTCATGTAGGGCGTATGGGAAAGCAAATGGAAGCAACTCTTGCTTTGCACAAAAATGAGCTCTTCTTGGAAAAATCTATGCACAGAGTAACAGTCTTCCAGTAGTCAAAGGTTGTCACTTTAATGTTATGCAGTGGCTGCATGGTTCAACCTAACCACTGCCTGTAGTGTAAGCAGTGCCTCTGCTGCGCATAACGACCTTTCCGACCACCGCAAATACGCCTGGGCCTCTGCCCCAACGCTCCGACAGCCTGCTCTTTCAAGACAGCCGGCCATGGGATACACCGCTTTCCACAGCGTTGCTGTGATGTGGTTACCATGCCTCTCCACCCTTAAGAAACCACCTCAGTCATTATAGTTCCCACACGATTTAGTACCTGGAGACTCATCCCCTCTGCTGCTTAACTTACCCTCTCCGCTCCTATAGTGGCCCACCCTAACCAGCATGGCAGGTCCGGGTCTGACTGCGACTGGGGAAAACTCATATACTCTGGCCTACCCCCCCCCAACCTCTCCAAAACCGCGGCAAAATCCTTCAAGCACTCCACCCTAAAAAGTCACCCTGAGACATTGATCTCTGACCTGCGCTACACTGCGGACAACGGCATAGTCATTAATGACCTCATTTTCTACTCCAGAAGAACCGCCTCTTGTCGCAAAACCTTTGCGCACCTCCTTAATGTATGCGCAACCAGGAACATTCCATACGGCACTAAGCTTACAATAGCGCCCTCCTCAACCCTGCGAGCTGACCTCACCATCACACTCTACAAAAACGGCATCGTCTTGATCCAAGCCTCAATCAAAAACCTTAATAAATTTGCGGACCTTTTCACCGTCCTCAGAAACCATGTGCATGACACCGGTAGAGCTACTTACACCCGTCCTGACGACCGTCCGACTAGCCTGTCCTGCGTGCCTAGCCACCCACAAACCACCCTTCCATGGGTTTCCAACACAGATCATCCTAACCCCTCTTACACGCCTCCCGGCCTTGCCCACAGAAACGTCCCTGGACACATGGTCTCCTCCCCCCTAGCTCCTCACTCTGACTGTGAGACTGGTACGCCTCCAAGGACCCACGATGCAGGTGGAGATATCCCTACTAGCCCACAAACTACCCCTCTAAGGTTTTCAAACACAGATCATCCTAACCTCTTCAGCACGTCTCCCGGCCTTGCCAACAGAATTGTCCCCAGTCCTTTGGTCCCCTCCCAGCTAGCTTCCTACTCTGACCGCAAGATTGGTACGCCTCCCAAGACCTATGATACTGGTCGAGCCAGCCCCCCCACCCCACCACCTAGACATATTGACAGAACGGCTCCTGCACCATTGCCCCCCAGTGCCTCCCTCTTATATGGATTTCGCAACTCTGCACTCCAGAGCTGCCAAATTAACTCAGAGCATCCATATCTCCATTCTGGATCGTATGCACCTCCTTCACCTCGCCGATCTCTCCCTCGCTAACCTCAAGCCCCTGCTGAACCCCACTCCCCCCTCATCTCTCAGAGGTACCCAAGCACCCATTACCGCTATCCCTGAGACACCTTCGCCCTCACAAGCAACCTTGCTACCTCTCGGAGGAGGAAACCCTAGCTCTTGTCCTCTCCTACAACTCCACCATTGCAACCCCAAGTCCACTTGACCTCACTGAAAAGGAAATCCTTGCCATCCTCCAGGACTACAACCCTGCCCCAGCTACCCTTGGCCTACTAGAGGTGAGTGCAGAACATACCATTTGCACGGTCACTATCAACCCAACAGATCAGCTACCCTCCGTAACAGAAGCGTGGTTAAAAGCAATCTAGCGCCTGTACACCTGTCCGCCCCGACTCCCGACACTCCCTCCGACCCCTCTCTGTCCGGTCTCTTAATCAACTGCCGATCTGCAGTTAAGCACGCTGCAGATATTGCTGATCTCATCCTAAACAAACATTTCGACCAAGCGATTTTTACAGAATCATGGCTCAACGAATACTCATCTCCATGCCTGGACCTCTTAGTTCCTCCAGACTATAACATTACAAGGCTGGACAGGCAATCTAGCAAGAAAGGAGGAGGCATCGCCTGCATCTACCGCTCTAACCTCCTTGTCTCGGAACTCATGACGGATACCACCGACTCCTGCGAATACCTCGCCCTCTCCATTTGCAGCAACTCCACCCATCTGTGCAACCTACACATCTTTTACCACCCCCCAGGGATGAATGACTCCTTCACTGACCCCCTCATGGAAATCATCACAGCTAAGACTTCCTCCAATGCTAAAGATATTTTCCTTGGTGATTTTAACCTGCACTGGAACGACCCCAAGGATCCCCATGTCAATGCCATCAAAGACCTCCTGGCCGATCTAGCCCTGACCCAAGCCTGTCCACTCACAACTCACTCAAAAGGATTCTATTTAATTAAACGGATTGACACCACTGAAGTTACAGTGTGAAAGTGCAGGAGACTTGGGTAACCATACTTTGTCAAAGAGTTGATAGAATGAAATTCCATGGTCTTCGAAGAGCTCCCAGCCTTCCAAAACCATGGGCTGGTGCAGCCCCTGCGAGGCCTCTTGAAATGCTCCTGGGAATAGGCGAGCACCGTGGTGCCCTCCTTGGAAGTCCACGGACATGCTTGTAGTTTTACATGCATTTTACTCCAGCATGTCTAAAGCAGTGTGCACTCACCTTTGGCTAATGTTAGCCCTTTATTAATTATGTCGTGCAGTGGTTCCCAAACGGTGCCTGGTGCGCTTCAATTCGCGGCGCCCCTGGCAAGTTTTGATGGCGCACTGGGGAGCCACGGCGCACAGATTGGGAACTGCTGCTATAGACCCTTGTGACTGGTCTGACCACCACGCCATCGCCTTCCTATTATCTGGCACCCTCAAGACAAAGGCACCGCAACCGGTGATTCCCAAACGCTGGATCAGAGACACCAGGAACCTAGACCACAGGGAACTGGAGGCTCGTTGCAAATCGGACCTTCCCCCCCACCCCCTCGCATACCACTACGGTCAGTGACCTCAATGATCACTATTCTACAACTATAACGAACATTTTGGATGACCTAGCCCCACTAAAACTAAAAAGAACCCAAATTAAAGACAGAAACCCCTGGTTCACTGGATCCCTCAACAATGAAAGGAGATCCCTCCGGCAAGCCGAAAGAATCTGGAGACAACACCCCTCTGCCGCTCATCTAAAACTACTCCGCCAGGCCAGAAATGCCTATAACAAGAACATCCTCAACTCAAAAAAAGAATTCTTCAGATCCGAACTGGGGAATGCCATGAACAGGCCCCACAAGCTCTTCGAACTGGTCAAACACCAATCCAATAAACTGGCCAAAACATCGAAAGAAACCCCCAAGTCTTTAATCTCATCCGAGGAATTCTCCTCTTTCTTCGCTGACAAAATCACAGCCTTAGGAAAAGAACTCAATTCGGCCACATACTCCCAACCCGTTCCTGACCTACCTCCTCCTTCCACGCCGCCCCCTCTGGCTTCACCCAAAAATCAAGCACACTGGACCGACTTCAAATTCTATGAAGAAGATTCCGTCTCAAAAATCGTATCCACCTTAAACCCTAATAACCATTTTAATGACCCGCTCCCCTCCAACTGCCTAGCTGCCGTCGCCCAATCAATTATTCCTAGCTGGACTGCAATAATTAACGCCTCTCTCCGGCAGGGATCGATTCCCGATTCTTTGAAAGCCGGCCAAGTCCTCCCCATTTTGAAAAACCTTCGCTGGATCCAGCCTCCCCGACAACTTCAGACCTATCTCTAACATCCCTCTCTTAGCCAAAGTGTTGGAGAAGTGTGTGCAACAACTGCTAAGTCAACACATCAACAACTTCCACCTACTAGATGACTTCCAATCCGGGTTCAGACCTGGGCACAGCACTGAAACCACCATGCTCCACATCGTGGATGATGCCCTCCAAGCCCTGGACCAAGGCAAAACCTGTCTCCTAATCCTCCTAGATCTATCCTCAGCCTTCGACACGGTCAACCATGAAAAACTACTTGAACGCCTCAAACTCAGGATGGGATTGGATGGCACTGTTCTAGAATGGTTTAGATCCTTCCTACCAAACCGATCACAGAGATTCCTAATTAACGGTAACGAATAGTTTCTTACCTGTCGGTGTAGTTTTGCAGCTTGAAGACTTTCTGGATTCACTATGCTGTGCATTATTCCGCCATCTCGTGGTTGGGTCCGGAATCGTAATTTTTTCTTTCTTTTTTTTTTTGTTGGCCCAGGTGGGCGGCGACGCCCCCAACATTTGGTGTCCTCGGTGACGTCGTCGCGCTTCCTGCGGAAGCTCCCACCTTTGGTCGCCATCTTCGGATTCTTTTTTCTTTTCCCCTTACTGTTTTTGTCGTCTATGTCTTTCTCTTTTCATCCTCCTATTTTCCTTTTGATCCCTCTAAACTCTGTATGTAGTCTAGTTTTACCCTTGACCTCCTATGTTATCTTCCTGGCGGAGGCGGGTGGGATCACTAGTGAATCCAGAAAGTCTTCAAGCTGCAAAACTACACCGACAGGTAAGAAACCATTCGTTTTGCAGCGTGAATCTTTCTGGATTCACTATGCTGTGCATAGACTTTGTAACGGTTTTCTCTCATTGCGGTGGTTGGGTGGAAGATGAGCATTGGTTGCTGAAAATGTGCTGTAAGACCCTCTGTCCTACTTGTGCCTCTTTGTTCATTTGGATATCCACACAGTAGTGTTTGGTGAACGTGTGCACGGAAGACCATGTTGCCGCTTGGCAAATGTCTTGGATAGGTGTGTTCGCTAGGAACGCAACCGTTGCTCCTTTCTTCCTTGTTGAGTGAGCCTCGGCGGCTCCCTGTAATTTTTGTCCTGCCTGCTTGTGGCAGAGTTGTATTGCCTGCGCAATCCATCGTGCGATGGTATTTTTGGTTACTGGTCGTCCCAAGAAACTGCTAGCGAAGGAAACGAAGAGTTGTTTTGTTTTCCTGCATTCCTTTGTCCTTTCTATGTAGTGCATCACGGCCCTTCTGGCGTCCAGCGTGTGTAGCGCCTTCTCTGTGGGCGTTGATGGTTTTTGGAAGAAACTTGGTATCTGTATTGTCTGGTTAATATGGAACCGCGACACCACCTTTGGCAGGAAGTGTGGGTCCGTCCTCATGACAATTCTGTCCTTGTGTATTTGCAAGTAGGGCTCTTGTAGTGTCAGAGCCTGTAGTTCACTGACCCTTCGCAGTGACGTGATAGCCACCAAGAATGCCGTCTTTAGTGTGAGCATGTGCAGTGTAGTTTTGTGTATGGGCTCAAACAGTGATTTCATCAACTGTGTTAGCACAGTGTTGAGGTTCCAGCTCGGGGCTGGCATCCTTTTGGGGGTGCTATTTTTTAGCCCCCTCCAGGAATCTCTTGACCACCTGGGAGGTGAAGAAACTTTTCCCCGCTTCTCCCCTGGTGTAGGCCACTATGGCTGCTAAGTGAACCCTTAGTGACGAGTAGCTCAGTCCGCTGTGTAGTAGGTGCGTTAAGTATTTTAGTACCGTTGATTCTTTTGTGACCTTTCGTTGCAGTCCCTCTTTAAGGCACCATTGCGAGAACCTTTTCCACTTTGCAACGTAGCACTTCCTTGTAGTGGGTCTCCTTGCTTCTCTGAGTACTGCCATAGTGCTTGGTGGCAGCTTGAGGTGTGCGAATTCTAGGTCCTCAGGAGCCATGCTGCTAGGCTGAGGCTCTCTGGTTCTGGGTGGAGCACTTTTCCGTCTTGCATTGTCAGGAGGTCTTTCCTTCTGCTGAACCTGTGCGCTGGTTCCTGCGCCATCTCCATTATTTGTGAGAACCAGGACTGTCTGGCCCACTGAGGTGCCACCAGTATGAGTGTCATGCTGCTGCTCCTGCATTTGCTGAGTACCTTGTGTATCAGTGGTATCGGGGGAAAAGCGTATGCAAATTCGTTCGACCAACTTATCCATAGCGCATTCCCTAGGGACCCTTGGTCCGGCTGTCTGGATGCGTAATGTTGGCATTTTGCATTCTGGAGTGTTGCAAACAGGTCTATCCGTGGTGTACCCCATTTTTGGAACAGCCGCTGCACTTCCTGTTGGTTGAGCTCCCACTCGTGGGATGCAGACGTCTGCCTGCTGAGTCGGTCTGCTTCTACATTGTCTATTCCTGGAAGGTGTATTGCCAGCAGGTCTATCCTTAGAGGGATGGCCCATCTCCAAATCTCTTGTGCCAGGCTTGATAGCGGTGCTGACTGTGTTCCACCTTGTTTGTTGATGTAGAACATGGTGGTTGTGTTGTCTGTTTGTATCAGCACTCTCTGGCCGTAAAGCTGCTTCTGAAAGGCTCTTAAGGCTAGGAACACAGTTTTTAGTTCTAGGTAGTTGATGTGTCTCACTGCATCTTGTTGTGACCACAGCCCCCTGACGCGGAGTCTGTCCATCTGCGCGCCCCAGCCCTGCTGTGAGGCGTCTGTTGTGATGGTCACTGTTGGAGTTGGCTGTGTGAATGGCTTTCCCTGTAATATGTTCTCTTTCTTCCACCACGCTATTTCTTGCTGCACTGCGTGTGTGACAACCACTAGATCTTCCCAACTCCCTGTTGCTTGTGACCATTGTTGCTGGATCCATTCTTGGAACGGTCTCATGTGCAGCTTGATATTTGGGACCAGGTGGATGCATGATGCCATCATCCCCATTAGTCTCTCACCGTCCTCACTGTCAGAACTTGCCCCTTGCGGTAATGACGCGTTTCCCTCAGGAGCGCTATAGTTCTTTTCTCGCTGGGGAACACTTTGGACTGTGTGCTGTCGATCTGTGCCCCTAAGAATATCTTGATCTGCTGCGGTTCTGTTGATGATTTCTCCCAATGGATTGAGAAACCTAGTCTGGACAGTGTTTGTATGACCTGTTTGATGTGATCTTTGCAGTGCCTGTATGATCCTGCTTTCACAAGCCAGTCGTCGAGGTAGGGGTATACATGTATGCCCTTTCTCCGTAGGTGCGCTGCCACTGCTGCTAGGCATTTTGTGAATACCCTTGGTGCGGACTTGAGTCCGAAGGCTAGCACTGTGAACTGGTAGTGATTCTGGCCTATCACGAATCTTAGTAGACATTTGTGTTTGTGGTTGACGGGGATGTGCAGATATGAGTCTTTCATGTCTATGGTCGCCATGTAGTCCCCTTGTTGGATTTGAGGTATTACTTCCTGAAGTGACGTCATTTTGAATTTTTGAGTTCTTACGAACTTGTTCAGGAATCTGAGGTCCAGTATTGGCCTTAGTGTTTCGTCTACCTTTGGCACCAGGAAATACGTTGAGTAGACTCCCTTGTTCCTTTCGTTGATTGGTACTGCTTCTATTGCTCTTTTTTTTAGCAGCTCCCCTGCTTCTAGACGTAGGAGGGCAAGCTCCCCTGCGGGGAGTGGGAGGTGTCTTGGTTTTCTGCCCGGGGGGTGTTTTTGGAGTTCTATGCAGTATCCGTGCTGTATGATGTTCAGTATCCACTTGTCCGTGGTAATCTTTCTCCATTGTGTGAGGAAGTTTCCTATTCGGCCCCCCACCGGGGTTGTATGCTCGGTTGTTCTTTGTTTGCTGTGGGTGTTTTTTAGTTTTTCCGTCTGTTGACTTCTCCTCTCCCTTGGTGGTGATAGGGGAGGGTTTGGTTTCTTTGCGGAGTCACTTTGAGGTGGGCTGCTGACCCCCTCTTCGGGAATGTCCCCGTTCGTACCCGCGTCCTCGAAAGGACTGTCCTCTGGATTGATACTGCCAATTTTGCTGTTGTTGTCCCTGTTGGCGTTGGCCCTGGTTGTTCCCCTGGTATCCTTGCTGGGGAGATTGGTGGGAAGTGGCGGGCGCATTGCCCCCTCTACCACTGGGCCGCCTTGAGGGGGTTCCTCTTCTCATCCCCCTGAACTGCAGTGCTCCCATGGACCTCGCAGTTTCGTTGTCCTTCTTAAGTTGCGTCAACTTCTCGTCGACTGGGGCTCCAAACAGTTTCTGGCCGTCGAATGGCGTGTTCAGGATGTTACTTTGTACCTCCGGTTTGAAACCCGAGATCCTGAGCCATGCGGGTCTCCTTTCAGTCACCCCTATCATCATCTGCCTGCTGGAGTTCTCTGCTGCGTCCAAGGCTGACTTTAGGCAAGTGTTTGCGATAGCCTTGCCCTCTTCCACTAGGTGATTAGCCCTTTGTTGGTATTGTTGTGGCAGGTGTTACACGAGCTGGCTCATTTCATCCCAATGCTGGTATGCATGTCTGCTGATGAGGGCGTTGGAGTTGGCGATGCGCCAGTGTATGGCTGCGTTCCTCTCCACCTTTCGTCCTGTGAGGTCTATTCGTTTGCTCTCCTTGTCTGGAGGTGGACCTGTGTTAGTGGGCACACTGGCCCTTTTCCTGGCCGTTGCCGTGATAATGGAGTCTGCTGGCACTGACCCTTGGATGTACGCAGGGTCTTTTGAGGAGTGTTTGTACTTCTTTTCGCTCCTAGGTGTAACAGCTTTGCAGACGGTTCTTTGAAGGCCTCCCTTCCCTGGTCCAGGACGCTAGGAAGCATGGGTAGGAACTGGGACCTGGTTTGTTGAGGAAGTAGGGTTTCCAAAAGGAAACATGCTTTCGCCTTCTCCTCTTGCATTTCGACCCCATACGTTGCTGCAGCCTTTTGGACGACCACATTGTAGACTCCAATGTCGTCTGGCGGCGAAGGCCTCGAGGGATAAGAGTCCACCCCTTCTTCTGGTGATTCTGCGTCGAGGTCTTGCCAGTCTAAGTCTTGTGCTTCCGAGGACATCGAGTCCTGGTAAGACTGCAGCTCTTCTTCGCCTTCGAAGTAGTAGTCCTCTTCGCCCTGCTCGTCGAGCGGTTCGGGGGTTTGATGTCTTCGGTGTTGGCCTCCCCGAGTGCTTCGCGTGTTGGCTTCGACGGAATGGCGTATAGCTTCATTTTTTCGTCGAAGTCTTTTTTCCGTTGCAGGATGCTCGCCATCTCTGCTTCGAGCCTTCTCTTTTTTTTCTCCATCTCGTGGGCCTGTTCAGCGTCGAGGGATGAAGCGCCTCTCTTCGTGGTCGCGGACGTCGAGGATGACGCCGGGCCTTCTTTTCTCGGCGTTGAGGCTTCCTTTTCGGAGGTTACCTTCGACACTCTTGGTTTTTCGGAGGTTTTTGCCAATTGGGAGTCCTTTCCGAAGGATCCGCTCGGCTGTTTGTCCCTGGATGCTGTTGCTTTCATCGAGGGTTTCGGCGGCAACGCTCCCTTCGAGGACTTGGCTTCACTTCTAAGAGTGTCGCTCGGGGCCTTGGCTTCACTCTTTCGAGCGTTGCTTGGGTGCTTAGGGGTCGACGCCTCCCTTACCTCCTTCGACGTTTTCTTGTGGACCTCGATGACTGAGCAGTCCTCCGGTCCCTCTGCGATGTTGTCTTCCTCTCCACTCGAGAGGCCCAGGTCTCGGAGCGATGGAGCTGGTCCCTGGCCCTGCATGTTGTAGTTCGCCCTTCTTTGCCTCTCTCTCACCCGGAGGGTTTTCGGGGTGAACGCCGAACACGCGTTGCAGTTTTCGCTGATGTGGTTGAGCGGCAAGCAGAGGTTGCACACTGGGTGCTGGTCCTTCTGGGCGTACTTGTGGTGACAGTTTTGGCAAAACTTAAACGGTGTCTTGTCCATAACCGCGCTCAGGGGGCCCCCTGTGAGCGCATTCTCTGTAGGCGTCAAGATTTTGGTCGTGGTCCTTCTACCTCGTCGTCCTTCTCGTCGCCTCTGGTACTCGTCTCCTCGTCCGGTGTCTCAGGGTACGATCCTCTGTGGTGATATTTGAATTTTCGAGATTCTTCGTCCAAAGTTTCTGGAACTTCTCGTCAACGATCCAGACCCCACGGCGGAAAAAAGAATCTGAAGATGGCAACCAAAGGTGGGAGCTTCCGCAGGAAGCGCGACGACGTCATCGAGGACACCAAATGGTGGGGGCGTCGCCGCCCACCTGGGCCAACAAAAAAAAAAAAGAAAGAAAAAATTACGATTCCGGACCCAACCACAAGATGGCGGAATAATGCACAGCACAGTGAATCCAGAAAGATTCACGCTGCAAAACCTGTCTGCTCCCTCTCCGGTCACGGTCGGAGTCCCTCAAGGATCAACTCTGTCCCCCACCCTCTTCAACCTTTACCTAGAACCGCTTACCGATGTTCTACGCACCGCGAACATCTCCTACCATATGTATGCTGACGATACCCAGATCTACATCAAAGCCTCTTCTCTCGAGGAGATTCTCTCCCTGAATGAGGCCCTGAAACTCACTGTCCAATGGCTTGCCTCCAATCAACTTAAACTCAACGCAAAGAAAACAGAATTTCTCCTAAGTTCCCCTACAAAAACCAACCCTGAGCTTCAGTTATGGATAAAGTCTATCACAGCCTTAAACTGCCCACCGACCATCGTGGAATCAGCCAAATCTCTGGGAGTAACCCTGGACTGCAATCTAAACATGCGAGATCACATCAACTCGATGGCCAAATCAGCCAGGTTCCACCTGAGCTACCTAAGGAAACTGAAACCCTTCCACGACACTCCCGACCTAAAAATGGCAGTCCAAGCACTTGTCATCTCTAGACTGGAATACAGCTGTTCCACCCTCTCTGGGTTACCCATGACCTCCCTGGCACCTTTGAAAGCCTGCCTCAACGCGGCCGCCAGACTACTTACCGGCACAAGGAAGTTCGACCACATTTCTCCACACCTGAAAGCTCTGAACTGGCATCCTCTCGAAGCCAGAATACAGCTGAAACTGGCATGCATCACGCACAAGGCTCTATACGCAAACTCCCCTGCATATCTTGCACAGAAACTTGTGATATCTGGAGGAAGCAGAATCTCCCGGTCTGCTAGAGACCTCCTGCTCCAACCTGTACGTTTTCTGGAGAAAAAAAAACAAAACTTACAATCGAGCCTTCTCCGGGGCCGCACCAAGAATATGGAACTCTCTCCCACCCGCCATTAGAAGAATCCCTTCTCTGGCACGCTTCAAGAAGGAAGCCAAAACCTTCCTTATGGGTAAATTCCTCGTTTAACTTCTGCCATCAACCACCACTGAGACCCTGTTTAACTTCCGGCTTTGGCCTAACCCTGACTACCTAGTCTCCCCCCCAAGATACCTGGGGCCCTGTCTTGTGTAATTGTAAATATAAACTGTACATACGTGTCCTTCTATCCATCATATTTCCAGCACAGTATGTATACTATGTGATACTAAGCCTTTTGTATAACTCTATGACTCCTGTGAAGCACTCTGATACCCTAACGGGTCAAGTTTGCGCTCTATAAAACACTAAATAATAATAATAATAATAAGAATTCATGTCCTACCTTCCTAACACAGGATGGTACATCAAGACATAAAACTGAGGTAAACCTGAGGAGGAAGAGGAGAGGTGGGATCGCTGCTGTTGCCAGCTCTGGTCTCAGAGTTCAGAAAGCTTTTAAGGGTAGAACAAATTTGCTCTTCTGGGGTGACTGAGTGGGTTCTGCTCACATTTACAACTGACCACCTGCAGCCGCAGCCCGTGCAGGTAAGAGCGGTGGGGCAGTGGGGCGGATTTCGACAGACGGCAAGGAGGGGAAAATAAAACAAAAAACTAATTTTCCCTCGTCGTCGTCTGTCGAAATCCCTCAACTCTGCCCCATCGCTCTTGCCTGCACGGGCCGCGGCTGACCACCTGCCCACATCTGAGAACACAGAGTGAAGACTAATGCCCAAAACAAAAGCAAAAAACTCATGAAACTCAATCAAGTATGAAAATGTACATTACTTGAAACCGTGGACTGTACAGAGCCAATGTCAAAAATGGCATGTGCCATTCAAGAAAGAAAGAAAGAACTAGGGGATAGAAGGGTTTAAGCAGAGAGGTTTCTTTGTTGCTATAACAGGTTTGTAAATGGTCAGATCAAATGAGCCTATTGGTGGTTTCTGCTGTATAACCACGGCTGTACATCCGTGTTCTGTATGTTGGTATACACCTGTATTGTCCATGTGGGTCTTGAACCTAGAACTCTTCATGCAGGCCTAGATTTGTCATCTGCATGTTAGTGTACATCTGTACTCGGCATGTGCTTGTTTCAAAGACATCATTTGTTATGAATGAAACTCGTTAGCAACTGGAATAAATATCCTAGGGGATGGAACGGTTGAGAGGATCTGCATGGGGATTGAGTATTTCAACTCAGGATGAGATTCAGCGTGTCAGTAGTAAATAGAGCATGAAATTCCTTCTTACCATGCATAATTCATTTTTAGAAATAGTGGAATAAGAAAGAAGGAATGTGTAAGATCAAGACGCCTGGCTCTCTGCATTGATTCTGAGGTGAACAGGCGGTAGCATACTAATAATGAAATCAGCTTTTCCATACCAAATGTTGCTAATTCTGGGCCCTTTTTCCACTTCCCCAAGGACGCAGGAGGGTTTAACCAGACTACAGTAGTGTGCAAAAGTAGGTCTCCCATAGAAAGGTCTGCCACCTAAAAAGCAAGCACATTTATACATGTTTTACTACTTGCTTCACTGAAAACACAAAAGCTTTGAACATTTTAAATATACTTAAAACCATCACAAGATTGCCCATCCATACACACACATTTATTGCCAAAATGTCTTGATTAAAACTGGCAAAATACAGATTGTTTTTCAAAATAGTACATAATGCTTTGTTTGGGAGCTTTCATGCCTACACAGTTTTGTAAAAATCTCCGGAATTTGTGTTTTCCATTTATTCAAGCATTTACATATCAGCACTAGACCAATGTTATATAAAACTTTGCATTGACTAAAAAAAAAAAAAATGAAGCCCATACATTTTGTACTATTTTTGCTGCTTGTGTAATAGGAATTGAAGTATTTGATCACAGTGAAAATTCCACACCAGGCAAAAATGGAACAAGCTGATTGCGTATGTTTACTATGCTTGAATAGTAGCAAATCAGTACAAATTTAATAAATTCAACTTCTTCAGCAAAAAGACTGCACAATTAGTTTGTTTACTGAATGTACTGCAACCTATTTTTAACAACGGTTTTACATTATTTATATATAGACTGAAGATGAACCTGTTTGTGTCACCACCTAGTTTTAAAGCCAGAAAAATGGAAGAAAGTCGTGCGTTATGCACCAGTGCAAATTTTAAGTACTATGGACCAGCTATTGCTCCCTGCTGACTTTAAATATCTGTCTGTCACCCTCAGGAAAATGTAGAGTTCAAGTCAAGCCACTGCAATATAACCACAGAGTATTATTTTCACATCACAATGGCCCTTGTGTTAGCTAGATGGGAACCAGGGCAAGCTGTGCACACCATGGCTGCAATTAACCTGAGTGCTTCAGGTTACAGACATTGTGCGCTGCTCACTAAAGGACAATCCATCGGTGCCTGCTACATTATTTAGAACATAAGACCCTTTGTAAGATGTACTAGCTCGATGTAGATAAATTCACATTGTGTGTTATCTAATTGCAGTACAGAATTCATCAGCAGTATACAAATAAAAAATATTATTGGGGTTTCACCCTGTGGCTTACTGCTTTATAAATATTACTAATATAAATATAATAACAAAACTAATTCCTCAAACAATTGATGAATTAAAAAAAACAAAAAAAACTAAAATGCTGGCTCTGCACCACACGACAGAAAGCCCTTTGGCTAACCAGGATGATTACAATGGTGCTTATTACTTAACGCCACAGCCTCAATACTGATTCATGTGGTTTGGCTTTAGAATAGGAATATTCTGCACCTCCTTGATCTCTCCTGTCTGCTCCGCGATAAGTTGGTCAAAGACTGCACCGTACTCCTCATGAATCTTCTGCATCTCATTAATATGGCTGGCTACCTTGTTCATGGTTTTTACTGCCCCTGGATCAAAAAGAAGAGCTTTTCAATGGTATTGTTAACTAAAAGATATTTAGCAAACCAAGCAACATGACTTCAAAGACACAGGTCAACGTGGCAGTCCATGCTACTTCCCCAACTGTGAAGTTATAAAATGGACAGGAAAGCACCACTTTAATTTGGAAATCTTTTCTTACAGTCAAGGTGATTATGTTCTTCACTCTCCACATCAGTCAGCGCAAATAGTTCCTTCAACAGCAGAGGGTACTTCAGAATGCGTTGGATGGGCTTAATGAGGTAAGACTCGAGCGTTGAGGAGTGCTGCTGTTTGGGATTCTGTGCATCCAAGAAAGCCTTAAAAGCAGAATCTGTCCTGGCTGTTAAATGGAAAACAGAGGTTGCCTGTAAAACTAATCTCATATAGCATAATATGTTTCCTAAAAATACAACCATGTAAGCTCATGGATAAACTGGACATCTCAGTTTGACTGCTTTAGAATCGGCTAGCCCTTTCTTCCGCTAAACACAAATAATCTTGTAAAATCTTCAAATACATACAGCAGGTTTGTGGAATACTCTTTATATTAACCTACACAGTGAGACATTTCTGCAACTTCTGGATAGGTCAACAAACCCTACTTTAAAAAAAACAGGTTTTGTGCAACTGGAATGTATCTCTGGGTGTTTTCTTTGTAATTATAAAAGTGATTAAATTGTCATTTTTATTTACATTACACAATTTGTGTTCTGCATTGTATTTTTTTAAGCTTTGGTCTACTGAAGTGACTTTTGGACAGCATGTTATCACTTTAGCAATTAACTAATTACTAAAAAAGAACACAATAAATGGTTCCCATGTATCCTTGCTTTTATGTACCTTACAGTAAAATGTATACGCTATTATGTTATGTTGAAATGACCAATGCTCTAGCAGGAAATCATCACTAGGTGTATCGCAAAACACATTCATAAAAGGTAGACTAGCAGTAGAGAGGTATACAGTAATATCTTTATGCTACAATATTACTAAGAGTCTTTTGTAAGCAGACTCATATTGGAGATAGCCCTATGAAAGTCTCCTGGGATTTTCTTTGACCATCTAAGGCAATTTTCCCATTTTCCAATGCCAACATCTTACTCTGCGCAGATCTAATGCATAGCAGCTACCTGCCCTGAAAGGTTCAGCTCTGGACAATACATTATAGTCTGAGGATAGACAACAAGATTCTTCAGCCTTAAAGGAGGTATCCAGTGGATGATGTCACAATAGAGCTCAAGCCCGCAGTCTACAAATATACATTCTAAAATGCTTATCACTGATGATTGTTAGAGCTATAGCAGAGGAAACAGTTTTTTCAACACACCGAGAGGCCCTTTTTACTGATTACATCACAATTAAAGGGGGTGGACGGGGGCATGACAGTTCATTCAATAACTATGGAGGGAAGTGTTAGAGAAGATGTGTGATACTGATACTCAAACAAAGCTGTGGGACTTAAAATAAAAATGCTGGACCTACACTTATCTTGTAAAGCCACTTCCAATCTTGTGCAAGGGACTGTGCAAGGACGCACTAGCACTTTTAGTTTCTTAATAGACACAATAGACTTTATGATACTGTTACTAATTAAACAGATATTTATTTTTAATGGCATGGGCAGACTCCTAACTGCTAAACCCCCACATGACCGCCCTTTCAAATCAGGTCAGACAAAAGGTACAGGTCAGCATAGAAGTGCACTTTAAATTAAACTTTTATTTTCCACATTGAGGAATCTAGGATGATTGTTTACCTTGCCCACAAAGGAAATGTGTTTACAACTAACTTTCAAACAAGTGCTATGGTTGTTAATTGGATAGAAAAAGATATGCAAAATGTTTTTTTAAATTAGGTTTGCATAGCCAAACATCCCCACCCTAATAATGCAGTGTGTAGTAAGGTGGTCCACACTGGTATGATGTCATTTAAGTTGATTTATTAAAGTAAGTTAACAGGCAGTATAAATCTTCAGTAAGTGCTCATCAACAGCCCCACCAGGAGCAGCCTGCTAGCGGTATTCTACCTTTACTACGCGGTCATTACTTCGTATTACCATTACTACGCATATTTTAGTTCGCAGATGCCATTACTTAGCATGCATTTACTTAGCATGCATTTACTACGCATGTTCCATTACTTAGCATGCACTTACTACGCATAATGGAGTTACTGTGCACAGGGGTATTTTTTGGGGTCAGGGTGGGTTAGGGTTTTGGGGTGTAGGGTGTATTTTTAGGGTTCAGGGTGCATTTAAGGTTTTGGGGTGCTGGGGTATTTTTGTGGTTCAGGGTGTGTTTAGGTTTTGGGGTGCTGGGGTAATTTTAGGGGTCAGGGTTGGTTAGGGTTTTGGGGTGTAGGGGGTAATTTTAGGGTTGAGGGTGCGTTTAAGGTTTTGGGGTGCTGGGGTATTTTTGGGGTTCAGGGTGCGTTTAGGTTCTGGGATATTTTTAGGGGTCAGGGTGGGATAGGGTTTTGGGGTGTAGGGGGTATTTTTAGGGTTCAGGGTGCGTTTAGGTTTTGGGGTACTGGGGTATTTTTAGGGGTCAGGGTGGGTTAGGGTTTTGGGGTGCATGGGGTATTTTGAGGGTTCAGGGTGCGTTAAGGTTTTGAGGTGCTGGGATATTTTTAGGGGTGAGGGTGAGATAGGGTTTTGGGGTGTAGGGGGTATTTTTAGGGTTCAGGGTGCGTGCCAGGGGATAGGTTACTATTACGATTAATTTTTTGTTTTAAAGTACAAATAACGCGTTGTAACGGTATGCGTAATAATTAACTGCGAAGTAAAAGCATTTTTAATGTATTTGTATATATTTGCGAAGTAAAAGCATGCGCACTAAAATCATGTGTAGTAATGGTATTAGCGAAGTAAAAACTTCGGAGTAAATACCTGCGGAGTAACGGTATGCTAAGTAACATCATATATTCCCTGCTAGCTGCTCAGCCCCATCCACCAACTGTCATCACTCATCCAGACACTCAAGCATTTCACTCATAGCCCACACACCAAACATTCCACTCAGAACACTCACACAGGCTGAGCAGCTAGGAACAAAATAACATAGGAGAAAAACCATAACATCAGAATACTACATTACCTCTTCCCTACTGAACAGAAGAATAACGGAACCAATGCATTAAACTATAAACATAAAAGTACAGCAATAGTAAATAGTCCACAACCCAAGGATGAGGGAAACACCGCATCACAGAAGGAATAGGAACTAGAACAAGATGAGTCCAAAGCCCAGACCCAGGGATGACGGGAACACCGCATCACGAGAGGGAAAGGAACTAAAGACAAGAAGGAAAGATGGATAAGGAATACCCATCCCCCTCCTAATAAGGAAAAAATAAACATCAAGATGCAAGTTCTCCATGTAAGGAGACTAGTCATGTGGACCAAAGTGACTAAAACCCAATATCCTGCCCCCAGCTAAAACAAGGGACAACAATGTTACGTAAAATACTCTCCATGTAGAGAGAAGTCATGTGGACTAAAGGGACTAAAACCCAATATCCTGCCCCCACCATTAACAAGGGACAACGTGTAAAAAACGTATATGCTCTCCGTGTAGAGAGACACACAAGGACAAAAAGTGCAGCACAGGGTGTCTTACGCACAAAAGGGAAAACCCCCTGCAACAAACCAATAACGTGCGGCACAGGGTGTCTTATGCACACAGGGAACCCAACCCTGTATCAAAATTGATCGTGCGGCACAAGGTGTCTTACGCACGCAAGGAAAGTGACTCCTTGCAACAGGTCAAAAATGTAACCTAATGTAATGGGGGAAAAAAAAAAAAAAAAAGCAAACATGTGTAAAAGGGAGCTGTACCCATAAACTTGCCCCTGTGTAGGAGTTACGTGATGCACTGTGTGGGAATGGGACTAGTACTTATACCCATGCCCATCCCTCATGTAAGGGAGTGCACGAAAGAAACCAGCAAAAACCGGTGACAAAAGACCAGGACCTTTACTAGCGTAAGAAAACCTAAAAAACTTATGTGCTGTAGATGTAGAATTTCTCCTACTTAAATTCTAAACAATACAAACTTATTATACATGGCAATAACCATAAGTAAATAGGCACTGTAGACGAGCAATACATCAAAAACAATTACTGTAGAACTTTGAAAAACAAGTAACCACGCCGGTGAGCGACCCCTCACCCGAGTTGTCCCTTGGAATGACTTGGCACCCTGTAGTGAGTGATGTCTCACACGCGTATGCTTACAAAGACAGGTTCACCATTTCATAACCAAAACATAGGAGAACTGTGAATAAAAAAACCCTGTACATCTACATATTTTGATGAAAAGAAACTGCACTCCAAGTACTTTGACAAGGGGTAGCCTCACATGGCCGTGCAAGTCACCGATGCCTCCAGGAGCAATATGTAGTCACCCCCAACTGTGCAGAAGCGTTCAGACGAAGACATGGGGAAAGCAAGAAAAGTACCTGCATTTTCTTGTACTCCACAGAGAAACAGAAGAGTTGGAGTGGAGCCAATCATCACTCTAGGACGTTACCGGTATTTTGGATGATCTTTATAGAGTAAACAACGTGATTGTCAAAACGGGCAAGCACGTAGATCACGGGCTTAGTGAGATACACCAATCCCAAAATGGCGGCACGCTCCACTGACACCGCGCTGGATGGCTTGCAGTCACAGTGTGCGGCCAAGCGTTGCACAGCAGCTGACTGTGCCGCGTAGATGAAGACGCGTCACAGAGGATCACTCGATAAACAGTGCGTAACAGAAGCACCACAGGTAAGTCTGCGCGTGCAGTGCCAGATTCATTTTGTTTTGAATTACTGCACGCGCAAGCTCGAGCCTCAGTTCAAACATCAAAAGAGCGGTTTAAAGGCAAGTCTCAGCATTTCAAAAACAATAATAGACCACAACTATCTCACCATTTTAGGCAATACAAACTACATCTGCAGCGATAGAACTGCCACTGGTGCTCCTCCTCAGACTCCGCAGTGCCCAATGACTAAAAAGACTAAAGTTCAGAGTCAATAAAACATAGTAACTCGACTGTAGACAGCAGGCATCACTTCTCCCATGTGAAAGCGACACTCTCACTTTATCCTTAACGTAAAGCTGAGATTGTAATGATAACTCAACCTGCTGGAACACCCTTTTGATCACTCCAGGTACAGATGTGTCAGCTGGTATACAAGAAAGGCATCCACAAGACTGTTTTGGGCCACACCATTCCAGTCTGTACCCACATTGCTTCAACTTCAATCACCATGGTGCAGCACAACACTCCAACCATGTCAAGTAGCAAGTCTAAAATAATGTCACTTATATCAAATGATGGCACAGTTCTTGTCGATATGTTTAAGATGAATACAACACAGCATGCTTTGGCTGGGGCTGTCCGATGTGATGGACACTGGTGGGGCTGCTTTGCGTGCTGTTGATGTTCTCTTTGTGTCTCCATAAGTTTCACTGTTCCATTTTGTGGCTCCTGCTTTTTGCGTCTTGTTCCGGTTTTCTGCTCCAGTCGTTTTCTCCCTGTAGTAACTTCATCCCAACATGTTGTAGAAGGCATCTTTAAGTCTCATCAGGCTACTTGTACCAACTGTAGTGCGTGGGGAGGTCTCCAGCTCGTCGCCAAAATTAATGTAGTAGGTGGTCCACACTGGTATGATGTCATTTAAGTTGATTTATTCAAGTAAGTTAACAGGCAGTATAAATCTTCAGTAAGTGCTCATCAACAGCCCCACCAGGAGCAGCCTGCTAGCTGCTCAGCCCCATCAACCAACTGTCATCACTCATCCAGACACTCAAGCATTCCACTCATAGCCCACACACCAAACATTCCACTCAGAACACTCACACAGGCTGAGCAGCTAGGAACAAGATAACATAGGAGAAAAACCATAACATCAGAATACTACACAGTGTCCTGCTCATTCCCCCAAATCTATACCAGTGGACTATCTGCAATTCTAGAGCATTAATGAAAACTGAGAAAAAACAGAGGGAAGTGAGAGAACAGAGTAGGTTTTGGGGTTAGATCTGTGAGTGAGTCTGTGATTAGAAGTAGAGTTCTGATTAAGACAGAGTTTTACCATAGTGAATCTTAGCATTTTCAGGAGCAAATTTCAGAGTACAGCTCCATAAGATCTGAAATATGTAACCTAGAAGCTACCTCAGTCATGTCTGCACTCATTTCTCCTCTGGTAGC
Organism: Calotriton arnoldi; assembly: GCA_963921515.1. NCBI lineage: Eukaryota > Metazoa > Chordata > Amphibia > Caudata > Salamandridae > Calotriton > Calotriton arnoldi. The sequence continues at coordinate 695,222 of CAWUFW010000722.1, forward strand.
AAAGTCTATATTTAGAAAGGAAGCTGGGATATGTTGGCTTGCTGGAATTTTGCACTCAACCATAATAATAAGACCTAAAAATCTAACATTGATGGCCGTGCCCACTATCAAAACAAGCATTGGCATAGCCAATAGGTCTCGCCTTTGGGACCTTATAAGTGCCATGAACACCAAGAAACTAGGCAGCTCCACATCAGACATTTCACCTCAAGATATACTGAGCCACCTAGTTTGTAAGTGACCCCACTGGTGCTCAGAGACTAACTCTGCGGGTATATCCAACACTCTACAGACCACAGTAACGGATTAACCAAGTCCATGCACTTCCATTTATCAGCTGCACAAGTGTGAACCCGGGCACTAAGCACAATCATTTAACAGCCCGCCACTGCTTTTGGAATTCCTGTTGTCAACCAGACAATCTGTAAATGAGTCACCTTGTACTACTTAGGAAATAGTCTTAGTGGGGGTCAGATTTCTTGAACAGTTACAACTTCCCTCACTCCGAGCCACAGTCGATGCGGATGGGTCCCAGACATACCTGGCCTTGCACAAGACATTCAGACGGGTTATTTCAAGGACGAACACTGACGAAGCTCAGATGTGGCCAGACAAAGTGCCTTCCGCTCTGAGAAAGCGCCGCAGGTTGTGGTTTTGGCAGCTCGGGTACGAGTCGAGACAACACCTGCACACTATACTGACTGGGAAGGCCAAGGCTAGCATCAGGCAGCCTCAATTCGTGTATGGTGGGGAGGAGGGGTGCGAACGCGATGTGGAGCAAGCAGATCTGCAGCAGTTTAAGCAGCGAATGGATGCACTAATCCACGATCAATGTGCGAGAAGGATTCTTAGACAGGTGCAAGAACACATGCCGCCAGAAAACCTGATGCAGAGGCTGGAGCATTTCACAGAGGTCCGTGCCACCACAATGCCACCTTACATTAATATACAGGGCACCAACTGGTACTAAACAAAACGCAAGAACCTGGGAATTAGCTTAACAGGAAAAAACACGATCGGCTCAACCTAACTGTGGAAATGCCAAAAGGTGCACTGGAAGAGTAGTGCGGGTTAGAACCAAAATAGAAGCGTCGTGATCTGAGACTTTCGGTGAGGGAATAGTATGGATGAAGGTGCACTGGTAAAATATGGTGGCGAGAGAATTCCCGGAGCTAGAAGAACTGCACAGTGGTATCCAGGAAGTCATTAGGCCCAACATGGAGTGACCCAACACGCAGTTTAAAGGTCCGGGAGTGGGGCTAAGGCGCAGCCAAGGTTAGGGAGTGCTTGATGCTCCAGTAAATACACAAGAACAAATTAACTGCCAGTGCTCTTATGAGCGCAGCTCGCTCGTCAGCATGCCATGCACACCGCGTCTATGCAGCCGAGGCATGCCCTCCGCAGAGTAACAGAAATGAGAGCAGGTAAGGTGGCGCAGCTTCAAGGTACCCATTAGGCAAAGTAGGAGTCTCGTGGCGAAACTAGACATGCTGGGGAGCGGCCAGAAACGTGCACCAGCATAGCCACTAACGGCAGGACGCAAACTGCCAAGAAAAGACAGTAACGAGAGTGAGCAAAGCGGGAATCTACGTCCGGTGGCACCAAATTAACCCTAGCAAGGAAAGTCTCACAAGAAGCAGCGCAAGCGACAGTACGCCTACAACCAGCAGGCACCCAGAACTAATCTTCAGCATATGCAAGATCATTCTGGTGTGGGCCATCAATGTATACAAGTCGCTACAAATCATGCACCGGGCAAGGCACAAGCGAGACCTCCAAATTCGTACCAGTACACCATGCATTGTGGTGGTTTACTCTGCCAGGAAGGATATAGACCCGCACTCCCAGGAATAAATACGGTAATAAAAAAGAGCCAGGGCCAGCGCGAGCGCCATCTGTTTCCAATTAACGCGAACGCGATAATTGGAAACAGATGGCGCTAATGCTCGCTCTCGCAAGCCGTAGGCCGTGGGCGATGCAAAGGTGGGACATGCACCCGCCTTTGCCCAATTGCGTGCTGTCTTTCTTAGAAAGACGCACGCAAAGGCCAATAGCTTGTGAGCAAAAAGAAAAACACACGCACGGGCGTGTGGTCCGAGTTGGAAGTCCTTACTAGAAGCCTCACAGAGCAGCGCATGCGCGCTGGCTCAGGCAAGACCTAAAAAAGGAAGCTGGGGTCCTGAATATTATTTATACATGTGAAATCAACTTTGCTTGAAGCATCAATAACAGCAATATTTATATTGATATTGGACTTACTGATCAATTTTCCACAGGTCAAACTTTTAAGATAGTCTGTAGGAAATTAGTCTTCTATCCCATAAGAAAGAAACCCGGCTCTAAAAATGTTTTTGATCCCCAGTTTCCATCCCAGGTGCATTTCTGCAGGATCTGCAAAGTTTAAGCACTGCCGAACTGGAGTCCACCTCACAATTATGTTCCATTTCTTGGGGTATGTTACTTTTACAAGACTCCATGAAAGATTATGTATAAAAAAACCTGGTGTGAACATTTTGAAATTTGTCAAATAACCTTGGACTTCAAAGTGCGCCAAGAGATTGTGGAGACATAGGAATGTTCGATTTTAAGGAACCTTTCATCAACAGAAGGTGCCAGTTATGTTCACTTGATCTTAATCTTCAACGATTCCTATCTTCGGTACAGTATCCATATCCCGACAAAATTGTCGCAAGGATAGAGGTAAATTAGATCTTCACAGTGCAGAGCACAGTAGGGTCAGATGGGAGTTTCCAGGGGTCAAACATCAGCTGCTTTCATCTCCCAAACAACACTTACACCCGTGTTGAACACCTCAAGGTTGAAACTACTTTCAAAAGGAGTAAAACCTCATTTCTACACACAGACAAGAGGAAACAGGAGCATCTGTGCCTCCACCAGCGAGGAAGTGTGAAAGTGCAGCTGATGGCAGGAAATTAATTTAGGGGTCACAATCACAAATATAGTTCACTTTGTGATACAATTAACTGCCTTTTATTTGCTGAGTAATAATCTGATATATTGTATCAATATAACAGTATTGTATGTTTTTATACCTTTACCTGTGATTTAATAATTTAAAGGCTGTGTGATTTCACATCATGTGATATCATTATGTACCAAAAGGTATGACACGTCACTTGCTCTGCTGTCATTACGAGTCAAAATGCAGGTGATCTCACAATGTTGTATTGAAATAATTCAGAGGAGCACAATTCTAAACAAATGGGTCATTAGATAAGAGTTCTTGGAGAAAATAGGGTTCAGAAGTAACATAGCACATTTAAACTTTAAGAAACGTTATTTTACACATAGCATGTTCTTCCAGCAAGCGAGGTCAGTACAAAATATGTAAAATAATTTAGATAGGTCTCATATCGGACACAAGGGAGTAATCACAGTATAGAGGCAACAGCTGAGCTAAGACTATATTCAATTGCTACAAGAGGGAAATGGCCATACTAAATGGGTTAATATGGGTCATATTTAGAAATTACCTAGAGTTATGCACTCTTCCTATGGATCCACAGAGAGACCTCCAACTAAACGAAGGAGTCAAAATTTAAATATTCATAAAAACACAGCTTTTTCATTGTTTCATAGAAATGTTCTTTATGGATTTCTTGTTTAAAATGTTGGGAAGTGCTCTGTGGTTTTAGCAGCACTGAACCAATGCCAAGACCAAATTTCAAGGTCCTGTCTTACTTGATATAATCTTCCTTGCCTTCCATTGAAAAAGAAGAGGTCACAGAGGCCGAGACTCAAATGACTGCCAGTTGGAACAGAAATGCTGATTTTTTTATGGGCTGTAGATTAAGTACATATACTAATCAAGTTTACTGCAAGAAAATAAAAACTAAGAGAAAAGGCAGCATATATGCTAGCAGAAATGTGAAATACCTTTGAATGTTCTCACCTTTTACTAAAACCTTTGGAACTTTTGTGTGGCTGGCACAGAAGGCACTGTACAATTTGAAGCGGTCGGCATAATAAAGAAAGGATCCTCCCAGAGAAAACAAGACTTTCTAAGAAAATAAAGAAAAATACATAAAACATGTTTTCATGCACATAGAAAGTACTACTGTCAGTCTCTACAATATTAGGAGTCGTTATAACAGAGCAGTAAAACACAAACTATATTCAAACTTTTATTCATAATGGCCTTAAATGTAGGGAGTATGTATTTTTAATATTTCCACATTATGGGTCTAATTGTTTCAGTATAGCCCTCCTACTCACATTACTGTCCTGATCACCACCTAGGATGTGCTGTGTCCTCTCATCGACTTTTCCTCTCCTCACTCTGCGGCACTAACAAGTACCTTTCTGTACTTACCGCTTTATATTAAACCATGCATGGGTCTCATGTCTATTCGCTTGTTCTGCTGATTTTAGAGGAATAGTGCATTGATATTTTTACCCTAGACAAAATAGCGATGGGTGATAGAATTAATGTAACGAAGGACGGAATCTGAAGCCAACATGCCTTTGGCCATGCAAAGGCTCCAATTCTCCTAAATTGCCTCCAGCTCCCACTTTCACATCATGTTCTTACTTGTGACACACTAGGGAGGGTGTAAGGAGGGGCTCTTCCATCTAACTTTGATTACATAATGAATACAAAAAGATGTGAGCAATGGGAGCATGTAAGGAAGGGCAGTTGTGACTTTGAACTACCATTTATGTGATCTTTGCATAATGTAAATAAATGAATACTGGGGAAGCTTAGGGAAAGTACAACTGTTTTGCAGTAAAAACAGGTAGACTTAGGTCCATGGTGTTCACTAATGGGCCTCTGTTGCATAAATCTACTGCACATATAAACCTCAAAGAGAAAAGTGCTACCGCTTGACACTCAGTGGTTATGCTGCTAAACAAGTGACATCAAATGGTGCCCTACCCATTTTAGATTAATTTTGCTTCTTCTTTCAACCCAAGTTACAGGATTGAAACTCAGAATAATGACATGAAAACAGTACAGCAGAACGCTCTTCCTCTGAAAAAGAGTCCAGTGAGCTAGCTTAAACAGTTTGTTATATTGTGATGCATCAATAAGATACATTTAAAATGAATAATAATTGTTCTTGTTTTGGTGGCAATCCCAGCTTGATGGTGACTAAAGCTCCCTATTAATTTTGGCTGGCTTTTTCTAACGTGGGTCCCATGCTCACTGCGCCACTGGATTCAAGCTGGCCTGGCCGATGAGGGGTGATGCCCTGAAATTGGTCCCAGGATGCTTGTTTATGGTACAGGAAGGACCTGGCTCAGCAGTTTCGGCTGGACTGTTCCCAAGAGATGCAGGGTCAAAACTGATTTGCATATGGCTGGGTCCAAACTGGGGTGGCGTGGTGAGAAAAAAGAACAATGGATTAAATCCAGATCTGTGTGGCTGAGGGTGAATGTTTGCATTGTTCAGCATTCAGTCCATCATTTGTACTTTTTGCTTTTGTCGCCCTAAGTGAGAAGGGTATGCCCAGACGTGGGTCCTGTGCTCATTGCACCACTGGATTTAAGCTAGCCTGGCTGATGAGGGGTGATGCCCTGAAACCGGTCCCAGGGTGCTTGTTTCTGGTCCAGGGAGAACCTGGCTTGGCAGTTCGGGCTGGACTGTTCCCACAAGGAACAGGGTAAAGACTGATTTGCATATGGCTGGGTCCAAACTGGAGTCGTGTGGTGAGCGAATAAACAATGGATTAAACCCAGATCTTTGTGGGGTGAATGTTTGCATTGCTCAGCATTCCATCCATCATTTGTTTTTTAGCTTTTTTCTAACACAGCAAGAAGGGTGGCTGCTCTAAGGTGTCAAATATCCTATCCTTAAAATAATTCTACCCAGTGTGAGGCTATTCGGTAACGAGGTACATTCTACACAGAGACACAAAGTGTAAGCTTAAGATTTGTTGTTTTACTTCACCTTAAATTGGTCAACTTGTTCAAGCTTCTCCAGATCTGGCACCAGCCTCACTCCATCCTCAAGTGTTTTCAGGAATTCAACCTGGAACTCTACCATTTCAGTAAGATTCCCAAAAAGGACGTCAAGCTGAAAGAAAGTGATTACTTCACAAATCAATAGAACAAATTATATTTCAATGCAAAATTATATTCCAATGCAAACTTTTATGAAATCGGTAAATGATATTCACAAAAGCATAATTGCATTATGCCAATTTGAGTACAATGCCCAAAGCATGAGAAGTAGACAAACTTGTCAAAAATACCTTTTCGTTCTGTAAATAGTTAAAAAGATCCAGAGAGGCGAGGATAGTCAACCTCATAATGAAGCATAGGTGTTTGAAACATCATATACCAACTTTCACATTGGGTAACCGCAAAGTGCTGCTTGTGAGAAATGTAATCAGATTAGCACACATTATTTGGCAGTGCGCAGGCTAAATTTAAAGTTGACAAGCTATTTAAATGATACACTAGTGCAACCAGCTGCCAAAATATTTTGAGATACGTAATTAGTGTGCATCTTTAGTTCCAAGACTGCCTTAACCCATTCTGAAGTTCATCTATGACCAGGGCCGGCTTTAGCACTGGTGGTGCCTGGTGCGACAATCTTCGTTGCCCCCAATACAGTGTGATCTTCTGCTCCATGGATTCCCTCGCTACCATCCTCCAACAGTGCCCTTCATCTCTCCTTAGCCCTTCTCGCACATGTATTTAATTTTTAGGTGTAGCCTGGGCAGCGCATGTGCTGCTCTGCGCTGCTCTGCGAGCCATGCTGTATTGGACTATAGAATTGAAGCCCCGCCTACTCTCCGCCCATATTTGTCATTGGCTTGTGTCATTGTCCTTCGTAAATGCTGGCTTCTGATTCGTGAATAGGCTTGTTAATCCCTCCTTAGTACCGCCTCGTCTTCATTCGTAACATCCTGTGAGGACTGGCCCTTTTACTTCAGTTGTTACACGGTGAGTCTCTTTCAGTCTGTAAGCACTATTTTCTTTAAATAGTTTCTCCTACTGCCGGCACAACATGCTTTCCTGCAACATTCTGCGCGACATGCGTGCTTTCACTTTCTAAGCAGCCCGGGACAATGGCGGCCGCCTCTTTGAATAGGTCTCGCATTTACAAGAGTATGAGCTATTGGCATTGCACATGACAATGCCTTTTAATCATGTGTTAATTATCAAAACATATAAATAAAAGGCATTGTCATTTACAATGCCAATAGCTTAAACTTTCGCAAATGCAAGACCTAATGCATTGCAAAGGCTTGTTTTTTTATAGCGCAAATAATACCAATGCAGGGTGTCAGAGCACTTTACATCGACAATGAATCATACATGTGCAAATCAGTGTACAGGAAATGTTACATGAGGCAATAGTATCACAAGGTGTAGGAATCATATCATCCATACTAATAGGTTCTAACCTAAGTCTTGTCGTTTGCATCCAGTCCTTTCATGCCAATTCAAAGCTCACTGTGCTATATTGGGATTGCAGCTTATGAACCGCACAAAACAAAAGGGAGGCTGTGACAAAAGCAGTAACCCACTGATCTATATACATAAACTAAAACTCTGATGTGCAAAGTACACATGCTTTGCAGCATGCACACTGCCTCTCACTGCTACTTTATGGGGAGTCAAAACTGTGACTAGACAAAACTCTGGTTGCTCTTCAGCGGGTACATGAATCACCAGAATTATCCTCACATTTTTATTGCCTGAAAATTGCTGGGTACCAGGCGTTCTGCAGCAGGTGCATTCAACACCCTAAGACTTTTCAGAATACAGTACCCCCACCCCGATTTCGGTGCCTGACACGATGGCACCGGTTGCACCGGTTGCACCACCCAAAGCTGGCACTGCTTATGACAATCATAATATTACTTTCACTACTGTGTGTCTTCTTTCAAATGCCTTCATTACGTTTCAACAACTTTCTGTTAGCAAACAGACCTACTATACATAATATACGAGTAGGCTTTGTATCCATCCCTTGCTTATGATTCAATGGTTTTCTTGTCTATTTCAGTTCCTTGCTCCAGATACGTTGGCTTTCCTTCCTATTCTTGTGAGTGTCCTGCCAAAGGAGCATTTCGGTCTCACTGTGGTTTGATTAGATGAGTTGTAGTTTTCCACTGCTGGCTTCAGAACGTTGCGCTGATGTAAACGAAGGACTATTTACTCTCCCTCATTGTGTCTCTCCCTGCTACTCCTAGTTTAGATGCCCTTAATGCACAAGTTACTAACTTGTGTAACGATATATCTGTAAGAGACAGTAGTTAGTGACAGATTCCTTACCTTAGAATATCCCCAGGTGTCAGGCTGGATCCGGAAAGTTTTTGCGTAGCAGTACCCTTGCGCGTCGGTAGGCGGCGTCGTGCGGCTCCGCGACCGTCGTCGGCGTCGTGATCGCCGGGATGACGTCGCGGGTAGTACTTAGACGCCGCCCCTGCGCGCTGACGTCAGTTCTGTACACGACTTTCTGCGCCAGGAACGCAGAGCCATGCAAGAAGCTGACATAGGTGTCTGAAAAATACTAGGGCCCTGAAAGGGATGTCCTTAACCCTAGAAATCAGTTCGCAGAAAGGGGAGGATGGGTGGGCGGTAGGAATCTGTCACTAACTACTGTCTCTTACAGATATATCGTTACACAAGTTAGTAACTTGTGCATCTGAAAGAGACACGTTAGTGACAGATTCCTTACCTTAGAATAGATACCCCAGCAATACCAACCCCGGTGGTGGGTCTGCGAACAAAGATCAGACAAGGAAGTCCCGGAGGACAGAACGGCCAAAGAAGCCGTCCCTCCGGACCTGACTGTCAAGGCAGTAATGCTTTGTAAACGTGTGCAGCGAGGCCCACGTAGCTGCCTGACAGATATCCTGCAGCGGAACACCGCGGCCTAAAGCCGTGGTAGCAGCCGTTGCCCTGGTGGAATGGGCACGCAGCCCAACAGGAGGCTCCTTTTAGCCAAAGAATAGCAGGCTTTGATACACAAGGTCACCCAGCGGGAGATGGTTCTCTTGTGCACCGCCCAACCTTTTTTGGCGCCCACATAGCCAACAAAGAGCTGGTCATCCACCCGGAAGTGTTGTGTGCGGTTGATATAAAAGGAAAGCGCACGTTTTGGGTCCAGACGGTGGAGCCTCTCTTCCTCTCTGGAAGGAGGCGGAAAGAAGGTGGGCAAAGTGATGGTCTGCCCAATGTGGAAGGCAGTAACCACCTTTGGCAAGAAGGACGGACGCGTCCTAAGAACAACCTTGTCTGGATGGACAGACAGAAAGGGAGGTTTGCATGATAGAGCCTGGAGCTCACTCACCCGCCGAGCGGAGGTGATGGCCACCAGAAAGGCTGTCTTCAGAGTCAGAAGACGAAGAGGACAGTTATGTAGAGGCTCAAAGGGAGCGCACATGAGAAAGGTAAGAACCAAGTTCAAGTCCCACTGAGGCATCACAAACAGAACAGGAGGGAAGAGGTGTGTAATGCCTTTTAGAAACCGGTTAACAACAGGGGACTTGAAAAGGGAGGGCTGATCAGGAAGCCTGAGGAAGGCCGAAATGGCACAAAGATAGCCCTTGATGGTACCCAGGGCAGAACCCTGTTGGGCCAGGGAAAGAAGGAACAGAAGAACCTCAGAAAGAGGGGCAGAGAGGGGATTCACAGCCTTTGCTGTGCACCATGCCACAAACTTGTTCCACCTGCAGGCGTATACCACCTTAGTGGAGGGACGCCTGGCTGCCAGAATCACATCACAAACTTCGGGAGGCAAGTCGAAAGGAATCAACTGCCGCCGCTCAATCTCCACGCAAGCAGGTGGAGGCTGGACAGGTTCGGGTGGAGGACCGTCCCTGCTGCTGCGACAGAAGATCCTCCCGAAGAGGCAGACGGATCGGGGATCGACGCTCATACTGAGTAGCTCGGGATACCAAACTCTTCGAGCCCAGTCCGGAGCCACAAGGATGACTTGGGCCCGGTCGCGCCGAATCTTCTTCAACACTCTGGGTAGAAGTGGTATAGGCGGAAAGGCGTACAACAGACCGCAACTCCACTCGCGACGAAAAGCGTCGCCGAGCGAGTGCCGCCTTGGAAATTCCAACGCGCAGAACTGATGACATTGCGCGTTCTCTTCGGTGGCGAATAGATCTAACCAAGGCTCTCCCCACTGCAGAAAGAGTCCTTGCGCCACTTCCGAGTGAAGACGCCATTCGTGATCCATCATGCACCTGCGGCTGAGTTCGTCCGCCCTGGCGTTCAGGGAACCTGCCAGGTGTTGAACCATCAGGAACATGCCCTGATGTTCCAGCCATGTCCAGAGGCGCAGAGCCTCCTGACAGAGGGTCCACGACCCCACCCCGCCTTGTTTGTTGCAGTACCACATGGCGGTGGTGTTGTCTGTGAACACCTGCACTACCTTCCCTTTGACAGAAGGAAGGAATGCCTTGAGTGCAAGTCGGATCGCCCGGAGCTCCAAAAGGTTGATATGGAGCCGGGACTCCGCCCGGAGACCAGAGGCCTCTGATCTCCGCCTCTCCCATGTGACCGCCCCATCCCAGAAGGGACGCGTCCGTCACAACTGTGTGCTCTGGCTGGGGAAGGGAGAGGATCTGCCCATGACCCATTGCCGGTTCGAGAGCCACCACTGCAACTGTTTTGCAGTCCCCTCCGAGATCTGGACGTGATCGGACAGGTTGCCCTGGTGCTGCGCCCACTGGAACTTCAGGTCACACTGCAGAGCCCGCATATGCCATCTGGCATGATCGACCAGCAGGAAGCAGGAGGCCATGAGGCCCAGCAGCCTCAGGGTCATCCGTACCGAAACCCAGGATAAAGGCTGAAAGATCGGAATCATAGCCTGAATATCCCGGACTCGCCGTTCGGGAGGATAGGCCCGAAACTGCGTCGTGTCCAGAACTGCTCCGATGAAAAGGAGCTGTGGAGAAGGAACCAGATGCGACTTCGGCACATTGATGGAGAACCCCAGCGAGTGCAGGAGTTCGGCCGTAGTCTGGAGGTGGGAGACGACTGCCTGGGACGAGCCCGCCTTCAGCAGCCAGTCGTCGAGGTAGGGGAAGACTGAAACCCCTGCCCGGGCGCAGATGAGCTGCGACCACCGGCATCACTTTCGTGAACACCCGAGGGCACTTGTAAGGCCAAAGGGGAGCACGGTGAACTGAAAATGCTCGAGGCCTACCGTGAACCGCAGGTAACGCCGGTGGGCCGGCAGGACGAGGATGTGGAAATAAGCGTCCTGCAAGTCCAACGCTACCAACCAGTCTCCAGGGTCGAGGGCAGTCAAGACCTGAGCTAGGGTGAGCATCTTGAACTTCTCCTTCCGGAGGAAGCGATTGACGTTACGGAGGTCCAAGATAGGACGCATGTCCTCCTTGTCCTTTTGGGCACCAGAAAGTAGTGGGAGTAGCAACCACGTCCTACTTCTGGGGTCGGAACACGCTCGATGGCCCTCTTGGTCAAGAGGGCCGTGACTTCCTTCTGCAGAAGCATCAAGTGATCCCCTGACATGCGGTGGAATTGAGGTGGCATGGCTGGGGGGTGGTCTCGAAGGGGAGGGAGTAGCCCCTTCGGACAATGTCCAAGACTCACCTGTCCGAGGTGATGGGACGCCAGTGGTGAAGGTGATGGTGGACCCTGCCCCCTACTGGCGTGCTGTGCACCTGAAAGGAGGGACTAGGAGGGCTTGGAGGCCACGGACGGGTTGGAGGTGGTGGCCTGACCCGCACTCTGGTTGCCCGAACCGCCACGGCGGTATCCACGTCCTCGGCCACGCGAAGACGCTTGCTGCGCGGGCCGGTGGCTGGGCTGCTGACGTGACTGGGCGCCCCTTCCGTGGCCACGAAAGGGGCGAAAAGCAGAGGTTAGCGGAGGGCGCACAACAGAAAGGCCCAGGGACTTGGCAGTAGCCCGTGAGTCCTTAAAACGCTCCAGCGCATGGTCTGCTTTGGAACCAAAAAGACCGACTCCATCAAAGGGCATGTCCATGAGTGTATTCTGGACATCACCCGAGAAACCAGTTGTTCTCAGCCAGGCATGGCAACGCAGCGCCACCGTCGTTGCAAGCGATCTGCCCAGCGAGTCGGCGGTATCAAGGCCACAACGTATGGTGTACTTTGCCGCATCCCTACCTTCCGCAATGGCGCGGGTAAGCAGTGCCTGGACCTCCTCAGAACACTGGGGCAAAACAGTCGCCACCGAATCCCACAGGGAGTGGGTATATCGGCCCAAAAGGCAAGCGGTGTTGACGGACCGCAAGCCAGCACTGGAGGAAGAAAAAGCCTTCTTCCCAAATTGGTCCAGGCGTTTGGATTCCCTATCCGGAGTGGCGGTAGGGAAGGCGGTTTGGGAGGCAGAGGCTTGGACAACCAAGCTCTCGGGGGTGGGATGTTGAGAGAGAAACAAGGGGTCGCCCGGAGCAGAGGCGATGGCGCCGGGCCACGTTCCTATCCACAGGAGCCCCTGTGGTGGGCTTGGACCAGGCGCCCAAAGAACGTCAGTCAGTGCATCATTAAACGGCAGCACAGTCTCCGCAGAGGAGGCTGCCGGCTGAAGCACTTCCGTCAAGAGATTAGTCTTGACAGCCAGAGTAGGCAATTGGAGGTGCAAGGCTCCAGCTGCTCTACGCAACACCGTTGCGAAATTTGCTCCCTCCTCCGTAGCCACGGGAGGAGACAGCATGCCAGTGTCAGGGGAAGTATCTAGACCACTGGCATCCCCAAGTTCCTCTGCCCAGTCATGATCATACTCACACTGCTGTGTGAGAGGGTCTTCCGACCCCTCCCAGCTCTCCTGGTCCTCCTCTGGTGAAAAATATGGAGGAGGAGGGACATTTGGGACCCAAGGTCTCATCGGCGCCGGAGCTGGCGTCGAGCGACGCCGGTCCGGCTCCATGTCCGAACCCGGAAAGAGCTGGGGAACGACGTCGTCCGGAGCCCCGGACGGCGTCAGGAACGGCACCGGGGACATCGGCGGAGGCGTGGTTAGGTCAACCGGCGTCGATGGGGGTTGCGGCACCACCAGGGCCGGGATCGAGGCCGAGGCCGGGATCAAGGCTGGCGGGACAGGCAACGCCGGGACCGGAGTCGTCGGCGACGCCGGAGCAACCCCATCAGGGCCCGCGGGGCCCGAAGGCGCACCGGAGGGACCTTGAGGCCCGAAGAGGCGGGCCATGGCGGACAGGAATTCCTGTACTTGGGCCGGAGTCGCCCCCGAACCCGGAAAGGACGGGTAATGCTTGGGCGGCTCGACAGACACGTCCGGGGCCGCGGGGACGGTGCCGACAGGGGCCTCAGCCGAGTCGTGAGACCGGCGAGGCGAAGTCTTAGAGCGATGATGCTTCTTAGACTTCTTGGGCTTCGACTTACCTGAGGAGCGCGAAGACTTGGACTCCGACGACCGGCGGGGACTCCGCGACCTGCCCCTCGACCTCTCCCGGGACCGGGGCTTGGTGTGGCACGGAGCCGACTGCCGGACCTCGAGTAGCTTTCGAGACCGCTCTCGCAAAGCCTTCGGGTGAAGTTTCCGGCAGTCAGGGCACGACTTCGTGTCGTGGTCTCGGCCGAGACAGTAGAGACACTCTAAGTGCGGGTCTGTGATCGACATCATTCGACCACAGACGTCGCATGGCTTGAAGCCGGGCATCCCTAACACCTTGGAGTCGAGACGACTCGAAAAGAAACAGTGAAAAATCACCCAAAAATTTAGCCAAAAATTGACTAGGGCACTGCTCTTCCCGGATCTGCGCTTACTGGCACGGAAAATGAAGAACTGACGTCAGCGCGCAGGGGCGGCGTCTAAATACTACCCGCGACGTCATTCCGGCGATCACGACGCCGACGACTGACGCGGAGCCGCACGACGCCGCCTACCAACGCGCAAGGGTACTGCTACGCAAAAACTTTCCGGATCCAGCCTGACGCCTGGGGATATTCTAAGGTAAGGAATCTGTCACTAACGTGTCTCTTTCAGATAAATTAATATGTCAGACTGGTGGCCATCTAGGAGATAAATGCAGGTATCGGTAAAGCCAACACGTTTCACAATAAAGACCGACTAGCTTTCCCAATGCTGGTTTTTTTTAAAGAAAAATTTCAATAGCGTAGTGATCCTTTCACTTGGAGTTTTCTTGCCATTCAGCGTTCTAAGCCCCTCCCCCCCCACCACTACCTAACCCCCCTCGACATACACACCACCAGGCAGTACTTAATCTACTGGTGCTCAAAGGTGAATTCATAGTTCACATTACAGCCAATTTTGGTCAGAATTATTCACTGTGCATTGGAGATTATTTAAATTCTGCCCCAAAAAACACTAGGATTTAATAATTTAGTAATCAGGAAAGCATACTACACATACCTACAAAAACAATAAGGATGAAGAAGTCATGACACAGGATCGTTTTGAAACTCTTAAATGTGTTCTGCATACATATATATATTTTTTTTTACAGGGCCAGCACAACTCTCAATATAAACGTGGCCGCAAACTCATCACACATACAGAAGATTAAGATCTACTTCACGTTGATATAGGTACACCTAAGGCCATAAAAAGATGCAATTATGATTTGGAATTTTAAAAAAAATCATTAAAAATGTGAATGTGCACTCATAAGTCGATTAACTAATGCAACATTGTATATAAATGATGTATTTTAACAAATGACTAAATGCCACTAAGGCTGTTTTGGGAGTATTCAATCGTGAGGTCACCTGCATATGTTTGCAAATACATAAAAATATGCCCGTTTGTGGAGATTCATAAAATCTGAGCATGTAGTTATCCTGAAAATGGATGCATATCAACTCCATTTAAGGGCACGAGTAAACCCATTTTCAAAGTGTGAATGGGAAGATAACCTCCCAAAAAATGGTGGGGTGTTAGAGAAAGAGAAGATGCTTCCCATATGGAGAATACAAAAATAGGAGACAGTTAGCAAGCGCAAATGCCAACTGGAAAGGGCCTGTTGCATTTCAGAACGAATGAATGCCTACACACTCGATTCCTCTTAGGAAGATGCAACAGTTCCAGCTTTCTGACAGTACTTCTAGAATTCTTTGAGATTTCGAAAAAAGTTCATTTTTCTTGCTAAAACACTTGCTGCAACAGGTACTGCTGCAGGCAATACATTACATCTGTCATTCACTGGCTTCTTAAGTAGATAACATTAGGAGGTTGAGTGGAGAATACCATGCCAGGCGAAGGAGTAAAAAGTTAAAACAATATATAACTGATGAAAACTTTAGTATTTGATTATTGAATACAAGAATTTACTTTTCAACGCAACTGAACGTGCACAGATGCAAAAACTGGTGGTACAAACATCGTACATTTTCCAAAATAGTTTTTATCAGAAAGACACCCAGCCTACCTCATCCTGAGTAAGGAAAGTTTCTTGTTGAAGTGGCTTAAGGTATCTTTCCATGAGACAGTTTAGGTCCTGGAATGGAAAAAAAACAAATATTAAGAAAATTGCATTTTTTTCCAGGTAGGATTCTCAAGCAGTACCAGAGTTACATTTGAAAATATATGAAGGCGATTGGCTTATTCAGAAACTGACAGATTCGAGGCCAGCGTTCTGGTCTATTTTGTGATTTGCTGCATACCACAAGAACAAGAGCACAATCCGCTCTTCATGGACAATTACTCCAAGCAAAAGACTTATCAATTAGCATAAGGGAAATGCAATAAACATTTCTGACAAAATGTCAAGTGTACCAAAACCGATGAGCGAAACAAGGGAAACAGTATCTCAATTGTACTGAACACAGAAGTTGATTTACAGGTTAGGTAAGCTAAGAGTGGATTTTGAATTTATAATACAAAATTACACATTACAATAAAATGTAGTCAATGATAAAAAAAAAAATTCTGCTGTAGGGAATAACTTATGAATAAACAGCTAGTCGGGATTTATTAAACTATGTGTAAGCTTACTCTATAGCGCACTCCCAACTCTCACCTATGGACCAACCAGAGAGGATCATAAGTATCTGAAACATAGCAGAGAAATCTCTGTTGTCTGCAAAGAGCCACAGCATTACAGTATCACATATTTCTATTGGCCTCATAATAATGTTGAAAGTACAGCAGCAGGCTTTCCTGACCCCGAGGTTGGGACTGTCCCATTACTCACAGCCTACATAGGAATATCTCAAAGTCAAGCTGAAGACAGTGCATCTCTCAAAAAAAGCCCATTGGCACCTAGGAAGGAATGGATTAGCACCAAAGTCTACAGCAGTGATTTTATAACAGAAAACAAGAGCTCATCCACCGTCATCTGATGTAATCTGGCAGTGGGCATCTCTGTCAGTAATACAGTTGAAAGAGCATCCCACGGTGCTACTTCTAACAGCTACAACAGCATATAACTTAGAATCAAAGGGGTGTTAAGTATTAAAAATACTGGACCTCTAGATAAGTCAAATCTTTTGTGGCAAAAAAAACCCTTGGAGCAGCATACTTTTAGCTCCACCCTATATAAGTCATCGAAATGCAGTTATACACCTATATACAACATTTAAATTCAAAGTGTGTTTAACCTTATTAACCTGTGTGGTATATCCGAATAAAATAACAGTATGCGATCATTATAATCAAAAAGAATTTACATATAACTGTATTAGGTTGATCAATAGATGTCTCATCATTTTCATTGCATATTTAAATTTTAAATAATGATGGATAGCTTGCCACTGATGTTTAATACTGAAACATGCATCCATTTTGATTCTCAAGTTAACCTATCCTGACAGTGGGCTTTAGCTGAACATGTTTGCTTAAACGTTACTAGTATGTTGTTATCTCTCCTCTACAGGAGTGATCACGTCCCTCGTTAGCTAGAAAAAGACTCATTGTTCTTTATTAGACTGCTAATAGCGAGGCCTGAGAAAGGAAAGTTGGCAACGAGCATGGAGTCATGATGGTGGAAAAAAGCCTCCTGTTCATGGCGTACCAGGAGGATACAACATTCAAGGACAATAGATGTGTACCTGTGGAGATAGGACCTTGGGGGAATGTTGACTCCCCTCGAATGTGGTTCCTCATGGTGGGAATGAGATATGGATGTTCTGGATTTTTAATTGGTGTTTCTTAGTTAGTTAAGCAGACTTCATCCCGACTTTGAGAGGGAGCAGATCTCTCTCTCTGCTCAGTTCCCCCGAGTGGAATGCTTCATGGTGAACACTTTTTCATTTCCTTTGAACTTCTACTGAAGATCAAAACAATGCTGACACCTTCTATGATTCCTCTTTAGAAATCTCCTTTAGAGACTTTTACCCTAGCTTATATTTAGACTAGAAAGGGAAAGTTTCTTCATGGTCACCCAAATAGTCAATCACACTGCCATTTACTCACCTATACAGTTATACACACACCACCTCACTTATTCATACAGATACTAACACATACGTACTCTCTTATACAATCACTGACACAAGCACACACTCATCCATACATCCACTCTCAGAATTACTCACTCTCACATACAGTCACTTATATACTCCAACACTCACATATACTGCCATTCACATATGCAGTTACTCACACATATACTACTGAGACATCCATTCACTCACCAACACAGCCATATGCACACTCACTCGCCCATACTGCCCCTCGCAGACGCACTCATGAACCCATACACCCAGTGAATCACCCTCTCACACATCCATGAAGGTAGTCACACAGACACTAAGGCACCCATACAGATACTCAGACAACCAATCAATAACCCATATAGACACTCATGTACTTATTTACCAAACCATGCAGCCACTTACACACCAACTGACAGACTGATACAGACATTCACACAGATTAGTCACTCACCCATACATTCACTGAGACACTCACTTATACAGTCAGTCACACACTGACTGAATCATCATATATATATCACATTCTTAAACTTTTTAGAAACACTCGCAGTCACTGAATGATGTCATGAGTGATGTCATCAGTGATGTCATTTGAGATGTCATCAGTGATGTCACTGACCATGTCATGAGTGATGTAATATGTGACGTCATCAGCAGTGCATTGCGGGGGCGTGAGTTATAGTTGGCTCTGCTAACTAGAACTGCTGAATTTCTCTGGTTTTATACGAGTGAAATGTCAGACTAAATGTCCTTGAAACCTGCGTTTTTTTCAGTGAATATCTGAGGGGTTTTTTAAATGCTAATTTCCAACTATAACGTCACTGAAACCATTGGTTTTTTCAGTGAATTTCTAAGGTTTTTCAAATGCTAATTTCGAACTATAACGTCCCTTAAACCGGTGTTTTTTCCAGTGAATTTCTAAGGTTTTTTAAATGCTAATTTCTAACTAAACCTAGATAGGTAAGACGTGCAGAAAGAGAAAGAAAGGCGCAGAAAGAAACAAGAGAAGTGCAGACAGAAGCAAGAAAAGTGCAAAAAGAAGCAAGAGGTGCAAAAAGAGGAAGAAAGGTGCAGAAAGAAGCAGGAGAAGTGATGAAAGAGGCAAGAGAGGTGCAGAAAGAAGCCAGAGAAGTGCGGAAAGAAGCAAGAGAGTTGCAAAAAGAGAGTGAAGTGCAGAAAGAGGATGAAAGGCGCAGAAAGATGCAAGTGAGGTGCAGAAAGAGTCAAGAGGTGCAGAAAGAGTCAAGAGAGGTGAAGAAAGAGTCAAGAGAGGTGCAGAAAGAGGCAAGAGAGGTGCAGAAAGAGGCAAGAGAGGTGCAGAAAGAGGAAGAAAGGTGCAGAAAGAGGAAGAAAGGTGAAGAAAGAAGCAAGAGAAGCGCAGAAAGAAGCAAGAGGTGCAGAAAGAGGCAAGAGAGGTGCAGAAAGAGGCAAGAGAGGTGCAGAAAGGCAAGAGAGGTGCAGAAAGGCAAGAGAGGTGCAGAAAGAGGCAAGAGAGGTGCAGAAAGAGGCAAGAGAGGTGCAGAAAGAGGCAAGAGAGAGGTGCAGAAAGAGGCAAGAGAGAGGTGCAGAAAGAAGAGAGCTGCAGAAAGAGGCAAGAGAGGTGCAGAAAGAGGCAAGAGAGGTGCAGAAAGAGGCAAGAGAGGTGCAGAAAGAGGCAAGAGAGGTGCCGAAAGAGGCAAGAGGTGCAGAAAGAGGAAGAAAGGCGCAGAAAGAGGCAAGTGAGGTGCAGAAAGAGGCAAGAGAAGTGCACAAAAAGGCAAGAGAATTGCAGAAAGAGACAAGTGAGGTGCAGAAAGAGGCAGGAGAAGTGCACAAAGAGGCAAGAGAAGTGCACAAAGAGGAAGAAAGGCGCAGAAAGAGGCAAGAGAGGTGCAGAAAAAGGAAGAAAGGTATATATAAGATCTTGGCCAGGCTTGTACAGAGCAGAATTAACATGTGGATTGGCGAATATGATATTTTATCAACATTACAAGCTGGTTTCCGCCCCCATGTTAGTACTATCGATCAAGTTTTCAGGTTTATGCTGGTCTACTGGAGTACCGTAATTATAGCTGGAGGTACTATTTACGCAGCTTTTATAGATTTAAAGTCTGCGTTTGATTTAGTCCCCCGCAATAAACTATGGGAATCATTAAAGGAATTGGGGATGCCCTCTGAACTTTTAGTCTTAATTGTCAAACTGCATGAGTCAAACTATGCTCAGGTCCGCTGGGGATCGCAAAGAAAGGTAACGGATCGGTTCCCTGTAAGTAAAGGGGTTCGACAAGGGTGCGTCTTGGCTCCCACTCTTTTCTCATTGTTTATTAATAGGGTTGTTACTTACTTTTCTACATATCCTACAGATGCACCCATACTCGCCGGCTCAAAGATACCACTATTGTTTGCAGATGATACCCTAATTCTATCCAAGACACAAATAGGACTGCAACGAGCTTTGGATAGATTTACGGCCTTCTGCAACGACCATGATTTAGTGGTTAATGTAGACAAAACGAAATTTATGGTCTTACATAGACATAAAATAGTGAAAGGGAAAGTAGTTATGGATAGTGCCCTATTGGAACAAACTGACACTTTCACATATCTGGGGGTCACCCTGGGAATGAGGTTAAACTGGAAACCCCAGATAGACTTACTGGCCCTGAGGCATGCCCAACTTGCAAGTGCCCTATTAAAAGAGCACCGACTTTCACAAACCAAGCCGGTAGGCCCTGCAATAACAATTTATAATGCTAAAACCAGGGCCTCAATATTATATGATGCAGAGCTCTGGGGCTTTGAAAATGTAACACCTCTAGTCATAGCCCAGAATAAGTTCATGAGATCCCTAACAGGTCTCCCACAATCCACTCCTCTTAAACCCCTTTTCTTAGATCTGGGTTGCACTGCATTAGAGGAGATAGCTCGATTTAGGCCTATAGCATATTGGAGAAGGCTCTGGACTACGCCGGAACTGTTACCCTATGCCAACGCGCTAAATTATGTAAGAGAAATTCATTCGGCATGTAAAATTAAATGGTTGCAAAAGGTCAGGTGTACGTTGGTTGATATGGGGCTTAGTCATCTGTGGGAGGATCCAGTAGGTAGTTTGTTTCCATCAAAAAGATTATAAGGAAGCATATTGGAATATGGTTAACATCAAATCCATGTCACCTATCCAAAACACTTCCCTTACTGGTATTTTTCTGGAGCACAAGTTTGAACCAAGGTTTGAAGTATACTGGAACTTTATTTCTAGACCATGTGATAGGAAATTGTATCATCAGTTTAGAGTAGGCTCACTCCCTATAAAAACGTTTACGCTAAAATGGCAAAATGCAATAGACATCAAATGTCCTTCATGCCAAACGATGGATGAGTCTATTATGCATATACTGTTCGTATGCTCAGCATACAAGTGCCCCAGAGATAAATGGATAAAGCCGATTTGCTCCAATCTTGGCACAAGATCAAGCAAAACTGCATATCGCATATTGAAAACAAACTTGAATGAAGATATAGTAATAGCAATGGCTACGTTTTTAGCTGGATGTGGGACATACGAAGGAATAACATGAAGAAATTAGGTGCCACGAATGTCAACCCTGATTTTTAATAATTCTTAAGTGTTTATACATACTGTCATTTGGGGAGCGAAAAACTGTAGACCCAAGGCTGCAAAATTTAAACTAGGGATCATATGTGCAATATCATTAAATATCAAATGCTTTTGAACTTTTTTAGAACCTCTTAACTCAATCTTTTTAATTATTTGTAATATTTTAGTATGTTTTAATGAAAATCAATGTTTTGTATTGTACTGTTTTATTGTGTCTTTAATGATTGAAAATATCGAAATAAAGACTAATTTGAATTTGAATATATATGTATATATTCAATCTCCTCTCACTCTTACAAGGAAGGAATCAGCACTCGGGTTGTAGTTTGGAACTATTTAATCTGCAAAGGACGTGATCGACGCATTTCGGCTCGTCCGAACCTTGATCACGATACAAAACGCCATTGTAGCTTCCTTATTTAAATGTACAAATCCCTCCAGTTGCCAAAATTAACAAAGGACTACATATTACATTAAACCAAAATGTTGTCGGCCATATTGGCCTGGTCACGATGAAGAAAGACGCAAGAGAAGTGCAGGAAGAGGCAAGAAAAGTGCAGAAAGAAGCAATAGAGGTGCAGAAAGAAGCAAGAGAGGTGCAAAAAGAGGAAGAAAGGTGCAGAAGGAAGCAGGAGAAGTGATGAAACAGGCAAGAGAGGTGCAGAAAGAAGCAAGAGAGGTGCAGAAAGAAGCAAGAGAGGTGTAGAAAGGCAAGAAAGGCACAGAAAGAGGCAAGTGAGGTGCAGAAAGAGGCAAGAGGAGTGCAGAAAGAGGCAAGAGGAGTGCAGAAAGAGGCAAGAGGAGTGCAGAAAGAGGCAAGAGAGGTGCAGAAAGAGGCAAGAGAGGTGCAGAAAGAGGCAAGAGAGGTGCAGAAAGAGGCAAGAGAGGTGCAGAAAGAGGAAGAGGCAAGAGAGGTGCAGAAAGAGGCAAGAGAGGTGCAGAAAGGCAAGAGATGTGCAGAAAGAGGGAGGAGAGTGAGCTGCAGAAAGAGGCAAGAGATGTGCAGAAAGAGGAAGAAAGAGGAAGAAAGGTGCAGAAAGAGGCAAGTGAGGTACAGAAAGAGGCAAGAGAGGTGCAGAAAGAGGTAAGAGGTGCAGAAAGAGGTAAGAGGTGCAGAAAGAGGAAGAAAGGCGCAGAAAGAGGCAAGTGAGGTGCAGAAAGAGGAAGGAGAGGTGCAGAAAGAGGCAGGAGAGGTGCAGAAAGAGGCAAGAGGTGCAGAAAGAGACAAGAGAGGTGCAGAAAGAAGAGAGTGAGCTGCAATAAGAGGCAAGAGAGGTATATATACGTATATATTCAATCTCCTCTCACTAGGAAGAAATCAGCACACAGGTTGTAGTTTGGAAGTATTTAATCTGCAAAGGACGCGATCCACGCGTTTCGGCTCGTCCGAACCTTGATCACGATACAAGACGTCATTGTAGCTTCCTTATTTAAATGTACAAATGACTCCAGTTTCCAACATTAACAAAGGACCACATATTACATTAAACCAAAAAGCTGTCGGCCATATTGGCCTGGTCATGATGCGAAAATTCAGGAATTCATACAATAAAGAAAAGAAAACAAGTGTTAATATGCACACAATGTCATTTCAGCATATCTTGCCCGTGACCACCGTACCTGTATGTTCCTCAACGTGACTTGTTAATAATAAACATACTTACGATTGCAAACATCATAATAAACAATGGACCACACATTACATAAAAGTGACAGGCTATCGGCCATATTGATCTGGGCACTTTGCGTATTATAGTGGTTCTTACACGAAAGAAAAGGAAAAAAAGGGGTGTTAATACACACACACTATCCCTAAATAAAGTTCTAGTGATTATAGTTCCATTCCATTCACAGCTCATTTGAGATGTCATGAATGATGTAATGTCTCAGGTCATAAGCAGTGCATTGCGGGGACATAAGTTATAGTTAGTATAGCTCAGGTAACTATAACTGCTGAATTTCACTGGTTTTGTACGAGTGACATTCGAGTCTAACTATAACGTCCCTGTAATCTTTGTTTTTGCAGCGAATTTCTAGATTTTTTTTTACGTAAATAAGATGCCTGTCACAATGGATGGTGGGGGGTTGGAAGCAGGGCCTGACCTGGCATTCGTGCTGCCCCCACCCAAGCTTGTTGCTCCTGCCTCCCCTCCTCCTTGCCAGGCATTGTTCAAGTCCATGCCCCTGCTCCCTCATTACAGCCCTGTGTGGCCGTTGTTCTGCCACTGGCCTTCCTGCCTTCGCTGAACAGTTAGCTTGCTGCCCCATCCACTTCCTCCCTATCCTCTGTTGTCTGAATCCATACACTAGCCTCCTCCCTCCTGCCATGCATGGTCTGTTGTGCTGCCACTGCCCTCCATTTAGCATGATGTCCCAGTCCACTCCTCCTGCACTCCATTGCCCAATTCTATGCCCCATCATTGCCCTCCTGCTTAGCCTCTGTGGTTAGCTTGCTGCCCCTACTCTCCTTACCCCTGCCCTCCGATGTCTGGGTGCATGCCCCTGATCCATCCTTTTTGCCCACCATGTTCCATGTACTTGCCCCTCCTATCTACTCTGAGTGTTCTGTTGAGCTGCCTCTCCCCTCCCACCTGCCTAGCATTGTCAGATGACTGTAACCTCTCCCTGCCACCTCCACCCTGCCTGCCCACGTTCCATGCCCCTATCCCCTTCCTCCTGTCCTCCATGGTCCATTTTACTGCCACACCCTTCTGCCCTCCCTGATCTGTTGTGCTGCAACTGCTCCTCCTGCCTGCCCCGCGTGGTCTGTTGTGAGGCCCCTTCCCCTGAACTCTCCTGTCTGTGCCCAGCTCCTACCCCTTCCTTCTATCCTCCATGGTCCTTTGTGCATGCCCCTGCCCCCTCCTTCTTGCCCAACATGGCCATTGTGCCGCCACTAACCCTCCGGCTTGCCATGCATGGTCTTCTGTGTTGCCACGGCCCCTCCCACCTTCCCTGTGTGGTCAGCTAGCTGCCCCTGGCCCCCTCCCACCTTCCCTCCATGGTCTGTGTGTGCCATTATAGTCTCACTGTTGCCCTCCATGGTGTGTTGTGCTTCTAGTGCCCATCCTGCCTGACCGCCATGGTCAGCTTGCTGCTCCTGCCCTGCCCCCGTTTTCCATGTGCAGACCCCTATTCCCTCCCTCCTGGCTTGTCTGTTCCATTGTCATGCCCCTGATCTCTCCCTCCTGCCCTTTATGGTCCATTATGCTGCAGCTTTCTCTCCAGTCTGTCCAGTATGGTCAGCTTGCTGCCATTGCCTCTTTCCCCTCTGTTGTCCATGTGCATGGTCCTGTCTCCTCCCTATTGCTTTCCATGGTTTGTTGTGCTGCACTGCCGTCCCGCATGCCCTGTGTGGTGTATTGTGCTGCTGCAAACCCGGACGCCTGCCCTGTAAGGTCAGTTTGGTGCACCTGTCCATGTCCCTCCTGTCCTCTGTTGTCCCCACAACAATTCCTCCTGCCTTCCATGATCCAATGACCATATTTGCTAACATTTTGAACTTGGTAGTAGTAGTAGTTAATTAGTTTATTAGTCAATTAAAACCAAAAACAAAATCACAGTTTAAAGATGCATACAAAATGGATAAAAAGGAGATGCGTCATACAACTATTACAGCCACCAGTCATTGTGCTACAAACCCTTTGCTTTCTTCAACTTTCTTTCCTAGGTATTTTAATTGGGATACCAAAAGTTAACTTGATAAGAGGGAGATTTTGACAAAATAACTGGGGAATTGATTTTCCCCATTGACTTACATTGAAAAAGAGGAGATTGTAGACAAGAGACAGATAAAATAAAGCCCTTTTGGGCTTAAAAACATTGGGCGTTTCCTGCCTCTATTGGCATGTATGGTTGTACTACCACTGCCTCTTCCTTCTGCCCTCATGGTCTATTATATTGCCACAGCCTCTCTTGCCTGTCCTGCATTGTTGGTTTGTTGCCCGTGCCCCCCCTTTCCACTGCCCTCCATGTTGTGCTGCCACTGCCCTTCCTGCCTGCCCAGTGTGGGCAAATTGTTGCCTCTGCACCCTCCTACCTGCCTTCAATTTTCCGAGTCTGTGCCCCTGACCTCTGCCTCCCAATAGTATCCTAATGAACAACTAGATTGCTAACATTCTATATTTATTACAAAAGTGTGGCACGCCTGACGTCATCCTGATGTAATCAAAACTGTAATACCTAAAGCATTTCCTTTAGAAATTATAGAATTTAGAGGGTCTTATTTGCATAGAAATTATGGTTAGTGCTCTAAAAACTAAAATGAGGACATATTTTCTGAGTTCTCAAATAGGGACAAAGCACTTTTAAATTATTTGTTATCTTTATTTTTTTTATTCAGTTGACCACTTGATTAAATGTTACGCTTAGGGGAGAAGATGTGGTGTCACTTCCAGAGCTGCAGACTTTGCAACTGGGGAACCATGTTGGCGTTTCTGCTTCAGCTCGATATTCTGTGATTCTGGTCAAATCACTTAATCTCCCAATGCCTACAGCCAAAATGAATTTGTCCGTGTATGATGTAACCAGTGCTCATGTAAAGCACTCCAATTCGTGACCAGTCTGCACTATATAAAACTGCAAAAAAACAAAGAATAAAAAGTGTTTTCCACACTTCTGTCATTGGGCTATACGTGGGCTACATCTGGGTGATATTTGTACTACATTTGGGCTCCTTTTTCTCTGGTGGCCCTATTGGGAGACTTCAATTCAATAAACTTTATTTGATCCGATTTAGAAACATGGATCATAAAAGTATACATAAAAACAGTAAATCCTCTTTCTTAATACAATACAATGAGAATTCATTAAAACCAGTAGGTAAAAACAGGTGTTACAAAGCCCGGCTCAGAGCAACTTCAGGTTAACAGAATAGTAAAGTTCAATGTTTCGCAAGATCAATCTCAAGTACTTAGTGCAAAATACGCAATAAGGGGTCCAAGTAAGATGCAACGCTCCAATACCTGACCAGTCTGCACTATATAAAACTGCAAAAAACAAAAATAAAAAGTGTTTTGCACACTTCTGTCATTGTGCTATATGTGGGCTACATCTGGGTGATATTTGTGCTACATTTGGGCTCTTTTTTCTCTGGTGGCCATCTTGGGAGACTTATTTGTTATGAAGTTTCCTAATTTCCTCATTTACTGCAGTCTCCTCAGTAGGAAATGCTTTGTTTTTTACCTTGATTCCATCAAGAAGGCATTCAGATGTGTCACACATTTGCCATAAATTCAGAATGTTAGCACTCTAGTTGCTCATTAGATCACTGTAGTAAAGCTACTGCTCACCAGGGAGGTAACTGGAAGTCTGCTGAAGTATTGAAAGTGCATGTTTCAGTCTGCATGTCAGAATTTTTTAATGAAATAGAAGAGGAATTGAGAAGTCACTCAAAATGTGCCCTAATTTTTCTTTTTGCAGCACTAATCATAATTTCAGTGGCAAAATGAACCCCTCATTTAGTTCCATTTTAAATTAAATGTTTTAAGTGTTACCAGTTTGTTCCAATCAAGATGGCTTCAGGTGTGCCATACTTTTGTCATAAGTAAGACTGTTAGAGCTCTAGTTGTTCTTTAGAACACTCTGGGAAGCTGCAGTAGAACACAAAGGAATCAACTGACAGTGTCTGCCCTTGTTGGATGTACATGTTTTACCTAGAATGTCAGACTTCCTTCTCACATGACTGAGAAAGATATTGTGAACTTACTGAAAATATGCTCTCATTTTAGCTTCTAGAGCACCTTCCAAACCTCTATGGGAAAAGCATGAGAAAATAGTTTTCTCTCAAACATGATTCATGATATCCCAGCAGAAGGCTTTTTCACAGGGTAAAATCACCTTATAACACACCACAATTCCTAAAATTAATATGGTACCATCAACAAATGAATTATAATGCAACTAAAGTCTGTTATCACCCTTTATACGTTCTCCTTTTTGTGACCCTCAAATCCTTCCATTCACTACAATGCATTTTAATGGGGTGCTATCATGTATATTGGTCCCAATATGGCTGCCAACACTTCTTGGATGAAGTGCTGACAGCCAATCAGATCTCACGATGAGATGTGTGGTTAGGCTCTGCCCAGATATCAATTTTCTTTTTCCTTTAATATTTCAAAAACTACTGAACGGATTTGCACCATTTAAAGCAAAGAGCGCACTCTTGACCAAGAGCTACCTTTCTGCCAAATTTGATGCAATTCCATTCAGCAGTTCGGGCTGTAGCTGCGACACACGTTTCCTATGGAAATGAACATGGAGAAAACACGTTTTGGGACCCCCTTCTTTTCTTGGCCCTTGCTTGACGAATCACCCCGAAACTTGCAAGACAGGAGCTGCCTGAAGCGGGCCATTCGTTTTGAACATTTCACGAAGATTCGTCAAACGGCGCCAAAGAGATTGGCAAAAGAAAAAACGCTTTTGAATAGAAACAAGGTCCTAACTATAACTACCTACTGGCGACCGCCAGTAGGAGATATAGTGTAGGAGAGTAGGATCTGCCTCTTATGTTGCCCCCACTTTTTTTTCTGATGTTTACACTGGTTTCTGGCTATAGTCTGGCTGGGTCCCTGCTAATCAGGGCCCCAGCCTCTCTGTTCTCTCTAAACGACTTGGAGTGCACTCTAGGTGCACTAGTGATTGGATGCTGTGGTTCCTTATGAGTCCTTAGTATATGGTACCTTAGGTGCTAAGGGCATAGGTACTTCACAGGCCTACCAGGGGCTGCAGCATGTATTATGCCACCCCTGGGAAGCAGACTAAATCTGACACCACAGGCCTGCTACTGCAGCCTGAGTGAGGAAGTGCTAGCACCCCTCACTAAGATATAGGTTCCCTATATCTCTCCTACACACACATATAACCCTATCAGTCACCCCTAAGGCAGGCCCTATCAATCCTGAGGGCAGGGTGCTTGGCTTCTATGTGAGGGGGTGCCTCTGCCTGAGCAGGGCCCCTCTGCAGCTCTCAGAGTCCATTCTCTGGTGCTGTTTGTGGATGCGGTTAAACCATATACTTTTAAGTGCATTATATCCTCGCGGTAAAATGCTAACTTTGGAATGGCTGCATCGAAACATGTCGTGTTTGGTGTCAAACATCTTGGAATACTACCCCCCCGCCAGTCCTGGCGGCGGGGGTAGCATTCCACCCTTCTAGAGGGATAGACATGTACCTACTGTGGAAACGCGGTAGAATCCTGCAGAGCCCTGGCATCACAAAATGGATGCCACCAGTCACAGACACTGGGCTGCCCTCCTGCTGATGACCAACACTCGCAGTGGAGGAAGCCCAACAATAGATATCCTGTCCCAAGGGGGTGTGACCACCTTCCAGACAGGGTTTAGTGTATTGGGGCTGGGTGGGTGCACTCTTAGAGTGCTTTGAAGTCCTGCACTGGGGGAGCAGAAGGCTCCTCTGTACATATGCCAGTTCAAACCAGCTCAGGGGCTACCTGTCCCTGCTCTGGCGCGAAACTGGACAAAGGGAAGTGGGTGTAGCCGCCCACTCCCCTGACCCTCCCATAGGTAGGGTCATAGAGCTAGTCCCTCCCTTTCTTTTAGTATAAGAGGGGGAACCTGTGCATTGCACCCTAGATTTCCCTGGACGACGCTCTACAAGAAGAATCCCGGACCTTCGACGTTCCACTACCTCTGGAAGACTGGAGAATCTCCCTTGGAGTCAAGGAGTGACTCCCCTGCTTGGCAGGCACCAAAAACTACAAACGACGGTCGCAAACTACGCCGCTCCCGCCGGAGTCCGAAGTCCCTGCAGCCCAAGAAGTGGATTTCCTGACTTCTCAAAGGCCATCGTGAGTCCCCAGCGAAGCTGAGGCCAGTGGACCCCAAGAGTGACGAGGAACCGCGACCCCTGGGTACCGTGCACTATTGTCGAGTGCAACCCCTTCACAACGTTCCACGAACTTGTGCTTTGGACCACGTGTGGTCCCAGCCTCCAGCAGGAATCCCTCCTAAGATCAGAGGCCTACCACGTCCCGAGCCACCGTGGGCCCCTGTGAGTGAATCCTCCCGAGGCGTCTTCGCGATCCCTTGCCAGCCGGCTTGTGGGTCCCCAGAAGACTTTCTAAAGAAACCAAAGGGCTCCCCTGGTTGCTCCAGGCCTGCCCTGACTTACCCTCGCTGGGTGAGTCCCACAGACCTTGCTGGTCTGCGCCAGTGCCTCTTCACACTTTCCGAGACTTGCTGTTACCAAGGCTTGTTGGCTCAGATCGAGTCGCCGACACCGCAGGAAGCTGCAGACATCGTGGGACACGCCGAATCCAGCTCCTGGTCCTCGTGGCTGAAGAGTCAAGGCAACCGCGAACGACCTGAATCTTGCGACGACGGTGGGCATCCATCTTCCTTGCCCCGAGTCCCTGCCAAGTGACTTTGAACACTGTCCCCTCTGCTTTCAGGTCTTCCATCTTCCGAATCCAGGCTTGGATTCCTCCGGACACTTCTCCTGTCGCCGCAAGCAGCAAGTCTTCACTGGCTCCCATTGAAAACGACGCCGCGACCCGACACCAAAGAACACCTATGCACCCGGCTCCCCTGGGTGAGGTAACTTCAGCACTACGGTGCTCCTGTGGGTGTGGGCCCTAGAACTACTTACCCTGTAAGTGACTTGCTTGTAGCTTCCCTAGAAGTGTCCTAAAACTCTAACTTTCCAAGTGCGACAATTGCGCTGACTCGTACAGGGTGCGCGTCTGTGTTAGACACACCGCGTCCATCTCCTTTGTAACACTATCTAAAACTGTATCCTTCGACTCGTACTGAGTCCGATCGGTGTTCGCCTCGAACACACAAAGGGCCTGTAACTCTGAGATCTCCATTGCACTGACTCGCACAAGGTTCGCGTCTGTGTTAGACACAGCGCGTCCATCTCCCTTGCATCTCTATCTGTGACCGCGTCCTTCGACTCGTACAAGGACCGATCGGTGTGTTCGCCTCGAACACGCAAGGGACCTTTAACATTGAAATCTCAATCGCGTCTGAGTGCATAGACTCGCACAGGACTCGCACCGGTGCCAGGTCACCGCGTCCGTCCCTGTGGGTCTCCTACAACTACCTGGGGTGGTTCTTGGGGGTCCCTTGATTCTAGATGCCCTAGACCTAGGTCTAGCAAACTAAGATTGTGATATTCGATTGTGCTAAACTTATTTTGATAACATTTGACTTGTACATATGTTCCCGACTTCTAATCTCAAAGAGATTAGTAGAGAGTGCACTGGATTGGGGGCGCCAGTGTGGAGTTTAAAGCAGAAATATAGGCGGGGGGGGGAATGAAAGCAGCACACAAGGAAGGGAGCAACATGGAGGGCAGGGAAGAAGCATATAATCAAGAGAAATACACAGGGGCAAGGGGAGAAGCACAAGAGGCAGAGCATAATACAAGACGTTAGGGGACGGGGAGAAGCACATGAGCCAGAGAGTAACATTTTGTGTGATGGAAGAGAAGCGCACAAGGATGACAGCTGGAAAACACAAACTATCATAGGGTGCTTAACCAAAATGAAAAAAAGTTTCTAAAAGTGAGCTGTTGTAGAACAGATGCTAGCCAGTCAGGGAGATGGTAAAGAGGCTATGCTCCAGGGGAGGGGCAAACACAAGATGGACAAGCTGGAACAAGAAAAGCCATTGTATAAGCAGCAAGGAAATGAGAGTAACAATAAAGCCAAAGAATGGTACGCAATGGGCAGGTTGTAAGCCCCTGTAAGTTCTTGGTAACCCCCAAAATAGGTATTCCACAACCACTCAACTTGTGCTGTCTTGTAGGATTGACATAAAAACAATTTCACAACAGTGAGCTATAAAGCTGGCAGATCCGTTATCTTGCAGTACAGCAACTCAGACTGGACACAACAACAGCTTGGCTGAACTGTAATAAAATAAGACAAAGAAAGAAAGGGATTTTCGTGGCAGAGAAGTCAAAGATAAAAATGGAAGAAGGTTTAGACACATGGTCTTTCCAGAGTTAAGAGCAAAGCGTAGGGAACAAACAAATCAAGGTTAAAGTAGGAATAAAAGCAGTGAAAAAGGAAACAGAGTCACACCTGAACTAAAGATGTGTCAGAAAATGAAAACAATAAGAACACCCACTTACATGGATAAGATTTTAATCAGAGACAAGACTACTCCTCTAAGTACTGCATGTGAGTCTGCAATTAAGGGAAAAGGTGAAACCAGCATTCTGCAGTTACTCTCCGACGAGTGGCCTTTGATGATGATGATCATGTGAGAGAGCTGGCCATCCTTTCCCCAAAACTGTGAATTAGCTGAATTGTTTAAACAAATTCACATCCTTCCTTAAAGGTAGAAACCAATTTGCATAAATTGGTGCTTCAAGACAACCACTCTTCTACTGTTTTGTGTAGTGCCTCAAGGAGCAACACTATATCCTACTAGGATCAGTAACCACATAGAACAGCTAGAATCCCCAATACCCCAAAAAGACACAGCAATTCACAAACATACAGATGGCACGAAGCAGTGGTCTCCAACTGACATTGCTGAAATCTGTACTAGATGGACTTATTCTATTAAAGCTAACCCCACCAAAAAGTTAACTTCTACTGCCATAGGGGAGAGGAGTTGGCCTAACGGCTAGGGCGTCCGACCTCGAACCTGGGGAACTGGGTTCGAGTCTCGGCAATGACGCTGAAGATCCTGTGATTCTGGGCAAATCACTTAATCTCCTTGTGCCTAACAAAAATGAATGTGTGTCCTAATGTAACGTAACTGGTGCTATGTAAAGTGCTCTGATACCCGATTCGGGTCTAGTTCGCGCTAAATAAAACTCTGCAAAAAAAAAAAAAAAAATGTCGAAAGAACCCATATCAGATCCAAAATAATCAACAAACGAAAAGGTCAAAACCAAAGTCCCTAAGATACTATCTAGACATGCATTTGAATCTACAGAACTAAGGGGCACATGCATCAAAG
Source organism: Calotriton arnoldi (assembly GCA_963921515.1). NCBI lineage: Eukaryota > Metazoa > Chordata > Amphibia > Caudata > Salamandridae > Calotriton > Calotriton arnoldi. The sequence goes on from CAWUFW010000722.1 coordinate 727,102, forward strand.
GTTTTTGCGATCGCAAACGGTGCGATTCGCAAAAATCGGCCGTTTGCGATCGCAAATTGGCCTTTGGAGATGCATGAAAGTGTTTCCTATGCGCAATTTAAGAATTCGCAATTATTTGCGAATTCCTAAATTGCGATTGCATTTAAGGAATCGCAATTTGCGATTCCTTAAATGCAATGCTAGAAGCACTTTCAAATAGCGATTTCAGCTATTTGGGACCGCAAATTACAGACAAATCAAACTTGTCTGTAATTTGCAAAAACTTTGAAAAATGCACTAAAATGCATTTTTAAAGTTTTAGGTTACACACACACATGCCCTTAGGGCATGTGTGTGCACAACATGGGTGCACATCGCAATTTCAGGGTGCAACAGGGTGTCATTTTGACACCCTTGCACTCTGAAATTGCATGAGCAATCTACGAGTACCTACTGGTACTCGCAAATTGCACATGCAATCTCCAATTCATTCCTATGGGCCTGTAGGCCCATAGGAATGAATGGGACGGCATTCCTTAATTGCGAGTCGCAATTTGCGAGTCGCAATTAAGGAATGTTTAGGAATCGCTATTTTTATAGCGATTCCTACATGCATAGGCTTTTGCGATTCCTTAATTGCGATTCCTTAATAATCGCAATTAAGGAATCGCAAAAGCCTACCTTGATGCATGTGCCCCTATGTTTCTAAATTAACAAAACCTGTAAATTCAAAGTGCCCTTGTTAAAGAAATATTCACCCACTATTCGAGCTGAGGGCTTCAAACAAGCGGAGCTTTGGTTAAGCTAGATGATTTGAACACCATTCGTATCGGTCCTTCTAAAACATCTACTTATCCATGTATCTGTTAGATGAGAAACAGGAGCAAGAAGTAGTCGCAAAACCAGTAGGTATAGCTTTTTGGACCTACTGAATTTGCCAATGCTGTGCAGCATCGGCCAAAATAAAAGAAAGGGAAAAAATTGCACAATGGTGCAGCTGTGTCATTTCACAGGTGCATGTATGTGCAATGATGAATGCATGCGTTACCAAGCATGGGTGCACCTACAAAATTATGCAGGTGCCATTTTCTTTCATTTACCGATCTAAGATGGCTGAGCAAATTAAAGAAAAGTTCGATTTGAGTAGCTTGAAAGCAGTTTTTGAAAAGGCAGAGCAGCCTGGCAGCAATTTGCTGCCAGGCCCACGCAGAAAAGAATAACTTTAAAAAAGGACCTCCGTGGTGTGGGTGCAATTGAGGGCTGGGTGGCGGAAACAATAGGGGTGGCAGGTGCAAGGGAGCAACAGAGGTGCTTGAGGCCGGGCAGAGGGCAGCCCCCCCCCCCAAAAAAAAAAATACAGCCAAAGAGAGGTGGGGAAAGCACTGGAAGAGCTTAGGGGGATGGATATGGAAGCAGCACAGCACGCATGGTGTTGGATGTTCGAGGGACAGAGCGAGAGCGAGAGCTACAAAACATATGCACTCTCATGGAGTGCTGAAAGAAGAAAAGGTAGTTCCCTAAATGTTGGAAATGGAAGGATACCAGTCATCCAGTCAAAAGGATGATATGAGCGTATGCTCCAGGGGAGCGACAAACAGAAGAAGGGGAAAGAAACTCACGATGGATAAGGAAAGCAATTGAAGAAAAAAAGAAAGCAAACAAAAGTTAGAATGAAGGCAACCAATGGTAAGGAATGAGTTGGACCATAGGCCACTATACGTTTCTCCTATAGTCAGTTCTCAATTTGTCTATAGATTATTTGTTGTGCTGATCGCTATTTTTGCATTAAATGCAAAGTAGACTTTTTGGCTTCCTGGTGTGTTGTATATTAACACTGGGAAAAACTGAGGAAAAAAAAGTCTGGGAGTAATTTTAGGGTGCTGCTAGTGCTAAGAAAGCTGCAAGCAGCAGTAACTAAGGTTATGCTGTGACTGAAGTAGTATGGAAAAGGGTGATTTAGTAGAGAGGATATTCTTTCGCTTGTATCTGTACGGCCCAATATAAGAAATGTACACTTAGAAACAACTTCTAAAGTTTTATTTAAAAAAAATTAAAAATGGACAGAATAATGAGAAAAAGTGCACAAGATACAAAAGACAAATTAATGTGAAACTGCAAAACAAATGATGTGGCCTCAAGAAGATGTTGCAAAAGTAGACAAACGGGTCTGATATCAATGAGGGCTTTGTATTATGCATGACTGGGGACACCATGATCAAAGTATTTACATAAGGAATGTCAGTATCACCTACTCTTTTGCTTAGTCATTTGTGCTCTCCATTTCCTTATAGTGAGTCACTTCATAATTAGGGAGGAGAAATAGGTACCGTGATGGGCATGCTTGCGAAGGGACCCACTCCTTGCATACTGTGCAGGAAGGGGACGGTGCAGCAAGCTCAAGCCACTTGTACATAATAATGTAGACAAAGGTGTGTTAAATGAGAGCTATATATTAGCCGCGTCCCCAAACTTGTACCCCTGATTCCAATGCCCTGATTATCAACTCTTTGTTTATTTAATTGATTTGTATGGCCAAAAATATGTTACTAAAGCCACTTCACACGAGAGAGAAAGACTCAATATTACATGAGCTAGATAGTCCACTAGACAGACATTAAAATGTTTGCTTGAAAATAGACGATGGGTGGAGCACGAAAGCAAAGTTTCAATTGGCTAAAAGACTTAAGTCTTGAAAATAAGGTAAGGGAGTGGTGCTAAAAAGCTTGATCAAGGTAAAGTGGCACAACCCTACTATGTTGTAAGGAATTTGTAATATATCAGCTTGACAGGAGGATGCCATCTGGGCTACGTCCATAACTTCGGGCACAACAATTTTGTCTACTGCCTATAAAATAACAGAGAGCAAACATGACTGAAGTAGAGGCCAGGGGGGCAGCAGAATCTTTTTTGGAAGGCAATACTGCATCTGGTAATCATAGATACCACACGATATGGAATTTTCAGGTATGGTATTAAATAACATAACGAGTATTTGTAAGATGCATGTTCACCTTTGGGTCTCTTGGTGCTGAAAAAATAGATCTTTGTTATCCCGCTTAATTGTACTCAATTTATCAACCTTGCAAGAATGAAAGACTGATTGAAGGTACCAGGATTCAAACCTGTGACCATATGGTCAAACACAGCTCCCTGGAGTGGGCGAATGAGTTCACTGAGTCATCAGTTTCTATTCCAAGTGTTCCTGCTTGGAATGAAGAATAACATACAGAATGAAAGTTTTGCAAACTGGCTACTTACTGCAAGCTTTCCTTTTCAAACAGCTTTCCCCGTTCAATAAATGCAAACCTTTTTCCTCTTCTATCCCTCCACTATCCTTCTCAATCCAAATAACAAACTAACATATCCACCGCTCAAATTAATTTCATGTTTCACTATACTAATTCACCACTAATCCTTTATGGGTTCCCGAGTAGTGTGCTACTCACCGAACAAGCGCTTTGACGCCTCGTCAGGAGTAGTAAGCGCTATATAAATGCAATTACAATACAATACATAATTCGTCAGGATTTCTCTCGTGAAATAAGAATGGGGGAAAGTATTGTATGTGTGGTTGTTCCCACACAACGTGTAAACGATGCAGACAAGTGTGCAACCACCAAAAAGTGTCTGAAATGTACTGAACTTTATTTTGTTTCCTATGTGTAATACTGTACCTTAGTGGGCTTCAAAGCAAGTCATGCATTTGTACCTCATCCATATCTTAAGGCTTGATGAGTTACATAGCTTTGAATGAACAGGTGACAGGTGTATATTATTTAAAACTCTATACAGAACCAATGACAATAGGGCATAGCTGCAAGGCGGACAGCGCCACACTAAAAGAAAGCGTATAAACGAGTACTGTAATTAGCATGAAACAAAGTCTAAAAGAGTACGTGCCTACATTTCCCCATGCGAATATTTTTGAGTCTCTTGAACTAAAAATATTAGATACTACCAATAGGCAAACACTTGTGAACAGCCTACAACCTCGCAATATGATGACGTACTGCACACAAAAAACTCGACTTGGCTGCAGCCTGAATTGCGCCACTACTCCGCAGGCGGCACAGGCACACAGACAAGCCTACACAGCTTATGGCCGGGCGTTCCTAAAGTTCCGCCAGTACCGTATATCTTCCTGCTGTAGCGCAGGCGCCGAGGACTTACCTTGACGTAGGTGCGCTCCGTCTCCAGTAGCTCACAGATCACCTTGCGCAGTTTGTCCGCGTCCGTCAGCTGCCGCATGGTCGCCAGCTGCGCGCCCGCGAACTCCTGCGGCGTCTGGCTCGCGTCCGGGGGATTCATCTCATGGAGACTGCGGCAGAATGCAGCCACCTGCTCCGTGCTCTGCCAAGAAACACAAAAGGTCGTTATTTTCCACCAATCTACCATTGGAATGTATTCTGCGAGCGCTGTCCTGGTTTATTAAGTCTTCAGCACAGTTACTGGTCGTGGCTCACGGTGGCCATCATAATTACAAGACAGAAGATGTTCGGCTCAGTGAGTCAGACATCAATGCCCCAACTCTCTTCTGGGCTTTATTGTACTTTCTTTCTATCCCTCAACTCTGCTTCTTGCCTGGAATTTGTGCTCAATAGAACTTTTTTTCCCCATTTAATCACATTTAACAGCCGTGCGTACAAAGACAAACATTTGAAGTGGACGGCCCAGTCTGAAGAACTTGAGGCGCCTTCAAGAGGATGCAGAAGGATCTTGCCCCCCACCCCCTTTCTGTACGCCCTTACCAGCAGCTACTTGTGGCAGACCGCCTGAATTCTGTGCCCCCGCCGAGTGTAGATAATCCCTTTTAGAAGCCTATGCATACAAATCATTTCATCTCCAGCTATTCGATTTTTAAACACCAGTCAAAGCTCTTGCCCCATATCTCTTTGGAGAGGGGCATTTCTAAGGCCTTTCTTGTTTCTTGCGTTTGGGGCGGTTCACTTGGAGCAGCTTAAAATCCCACAGCAGGAAAGGGAGTTCCCGGGACAAGGTACGTGTGTGGTGCAACTGCAAGTCATGAGTGTGGTGCAAGGCATCTTTGTGTGTGGTACAAGGCATGTGTGTGGTACAAGGCATGTGTGTGGTGCAAGGCATGTGTGCGGTGCAAGGCTGATCGCACATGGATGGGCGGAAGGACATGGCAGATTTCGAGGTTCCGAGACTGCCACGGCGCTTCCTGCCTCTGCTGACCTGTCCATCACCACCAGGAAGCAGCAGTCCCCATTCAGAGAATGACATCACCAACAAAAAGATTATATCAATGGACAGGCCACTTTAAATGGACAAGCCACACAGAGAATCTAACTCCACTTCACAGTCCGTTAGGCCAGCTTTAAGAAGGACCATGGAACATATGTAACGAAGGCTCCCGACGCATTCCTTAGTAAAAAAAAAAAAAAAAAAAAAAAAAACGTGTTTTACAAATACACACAATAGGGGTTTTAATGATACCACTCAAATAAAACTTTCCCTATTTTAGATTACCTGCGGATCCTGCCATCACAATCCTTTATAAGCACTATGTTATAAATGGTAAAAAAATGTTTTTATACCTGGTGCAAAGGTCGTTCTGTAATGGGGACTGGAGTAAAACAGTTCACTCCAATTCCCACTCAAACTAAAAATAAAAAGTGCAAAATGAAACGGGCATTAATCTGGGCTCGTGCAGAGTTTGTGTAACATGCTCAAGGGCCAGCAATGAAGGAGGCGCAGTGTTAGCCTTCATGAGGGATGAGCAATATGCAGCAGTAATGGGAGAATTAATCCGTCACAGTGTTCGTGGTGTATCTACCAAATGCACAAGTTACTAACTTGTGTAACGATATATCTGTAAGAGACAGTAGTTAGTGACAGATTCCTTACCTTAGAATATCCCCAGGCGTCAGGCTGGATCCGGAAAGTTTTTGCGTAGCAGTACCCTTGCGCGTCGGTAGGCGGCGTCGTGCGGCTCCGCGTCCGTCGTCGGCGTCGTGATCGCCGGGATGACGTCGCGGGCAGTACTTAGGCGCCGCCCCTGCGCGCTGACGTCAGTTCTGTACACGACTTTCCGCGCCAGGAACGCAGAGCCATGCAAGAAGCTGACATAGGTGTCTGAAAAATACTAGGGCCCTGAAAGGGATGTCCTTAACCCTAGAAATCAGTTCGCAGAACGGGGAGGATGGGTGGGGCGGTAGGAATCTGTCACTAACTACTGTCTCTTACAGATATATCGTTACACAAGTTAGTAACTTGTGCATCTGAAAGAGACACGTTAGTGACAGATTCCTTACCTTAGAATAGATACCCCAGCAATACCAACCCCGGTGGTGGGTCTGCGAACAAAGATCAGACAAGGAAGTCCTGGAGGACAGAACGGCCAAAGAAGCCGTCCCTCCGGACCCGACTGTCAAGGCAGTAATGCTTTGTAAACGTGTGCAGCGAGGCCCACGTAGCTGCCTGACAGATAACCGGCAGCGGAACACCGCGGCCCAAGGCCGTGGTAGCAGCCGTTGCCCTGGTGGAATGGGCACGCAGCCCAACAGGAGGCTCCTTCTTAGCCAAAGAATAGCAGGTCTTGATGCACAAGGTAACCCAGCGGGAGATGGTCCTCTTGTGCACCGCCTGACCTTTTTGGCGCCCACGTAGCCAACAAAGAGCTGGTCATCCACCCGGAAGTGTTTTGTGCGGTCGATATAGAAGGAGAGCGCACGTTTTGGGTCCAGACGGTGGAGCCTCTCTTCCTCTCTGGAAGGATGCGGAAAGAAGGTGGGCAAAGTGATGGTCTGCCCAATGTGGAAAGCAGTAACCACCTTTGGCAAGAAGGACGGACGCGTCCGAAGAACAACCTTGTCTGGATGAACAGACAGAAAGGGAGGTTTGCAAGATAGAGCCTGGAGCTCACTCACCCGCCGAGCGGAGGTGATGGCCACCAGAAAGGCTGTCTTCAGAGTGAGAAGACGAAGAGGACAGTTATGTAGAGGCTCAAAGGGAGCGCACATTAAAAAGGTAAGAACCAAGTTCAAGTCCCACTGAGGCATCACAAACGGAACAGGAGGGAAGAGGTGAGTAATGCCTTTTAAGAACCTGTTAACAACAGGGGACTTGAAAAGGCAGGGCTGATCAGGGAGCCTGAGGAAGGCCGAGATAGCACAAAGATAACCCTTGATGGTACCCAGGGCAGAACCCTGTTGGGCCAGAGAGAGAAGGAACAGAAGGACCTCAGAAAGAGGGGCAGAAAGGGGATTCACAGCCTTTGCTGTGCACCATGCCACAAATTTGTTCCACCTGCAGGCGTATACCACCTTAGTGGAGGGACGCCTGGCTGCCAGAATCACATCACAAACTTCGGGAGGCAAGTCGAAAGGAATCAACTGCCGCCGCTCAATCTACACGCAAGCAGGTGTAGACTGGACAGGTTCGGGTGGAGGACCGTCCCTGCTGCTGCGACAGAAGATCCTCCCGAAGAGGCAGACGGATCGGGGGATCTACGCTCATATTGAGTAGCTCGGGATACCAAACTCTTCGAGCCCAGTCCGGAGCCACAAGAATGACTTGGGCCCGGTCGTGCCGAATCTTCTTCAACACTCTGGGTAGAAGTGGTATAGGCGGAAAGGCGTACAACAGACCGCAACTCCACTCGCGACGAAAAGCGTCGCCGAGCGAGTGCCGCCTTGGAAATTCCAACGCGCAGAACTGATGACATTGCGCGTTCTCTTCGGTGGCGAATAGATCTAACCAAGGCTCTCCCCACTGTAGAAAGAGTCCTTGCGCCACTTCCGAGTGAAGACGCCATTCGTGATCCATCATGCACCTGCGGCTGAGTTCGTCCGCCCTGGCGTTCAGGGAACCTGCCAGGTGTTGAACCATCAGGAACATGCCCTGATGTTCCAGCCAGGTCCAGAGGCGCAGAGCCTCCTGACAAAGGGTCCAAGACCCCACCCCGCCTTGTTTGTTGCAGTACCACATGGCGGTGGTGTTGTCTGTGAACACCTGCACTACCTTCCCTTGACAGAGGGAAGGAATGCCTTGAGTGCAAGTCGGATCGCCCGGAGCTCCAGAAGGTTGATATGGAGCCGGGACTCAGCCGGAGACCAGAGGCCTCTGATCTCCGCCTCTCCCATGTGACCGCCCCATCCCAGAAGGGACGCGTCCGTCACAACTGTGTGCTCTGGCTGGGGAAGGGAGAGGGATCTGCCCATGACCCATTGCCGGTTCGAGAGCCACCACTGCAACTGTTTTGCAGTCCCCTCCGAGATCTGGACGTGATCGGACAGGTTGCCCTGGTGCTGCGCCCACTGGAACTTCAGGTCCCACTGCAGAGCCCGCATATGCCATCTGGCATGATTGACCAGCAGGAGGCCATGAGGCCCAGCAGCCTCAGGGTCATCCGTACCGAAACCCAGGATAAAGGCTGAAAGATCGGAATCATAGCCTGAATATCCCGGACTCGCCGTTCGGGAGGATAGGCCCGAAACTGCGTCGTGTCCAGAACTGCTCCGATGAAAAGGAGCTGTGGAGAAGGAATCAGATGCGACTTCGGCACATTGATGGAGAACCCCAGCGAGTGCAGGAGTTCGGCCGTAGTCTGGAGGTGGGAGACGACTGCCTGGGACGAGCCCGCTTTCAGCAGCCAGTCGTCGAGGTAGGGGAAGACTGAAACCCCTGCCCGGCGCAGATGAGCTGCGACCACCGCCATCACTTTCGTGAACACCCGAGGGGCACTGGTAAGGCCAAAGGGAGCACGGTGAACTGAAAATGCTCGAGGCCTACCGTGAACCGAAGGTAACGCCGGTGGGCCGGCAGGACGGGGATGTGGAAATAGGCGTCCTGCAAGTCCAACGCTACCAACCAGTCTCCAGGGTCGAGGGCAGTCAAGACCTGAGCTAGGGTGAGCATCTTGAACTTCTCCTTCCGGAGGAAGCGATTGACGTTCCGGAGGTCCAAGATTGGACGCATGTCCTCCTTGTCCTTTTGGGCACCAGAAAGTAGTGGGAGTAGCAACCACGCCCTACTTCTGGGGTCGGAACATGCTCGATGGCCCTCTTGGCCAAGAGGGCCGTGACTTCCTTCTGCAGAAGTACCAAGTGATCCCCTGACATGCGGTGGAATTGAGGTGGCATGGCTGGGGGGTGGTCTCGAAGGGGAGGGAGTAGCCCCTTCGGACAATGTCCAAGACCCACCTGTCCGAGGTGATGGGACGCCAGTGGTGAAGGTGATGGCGGACCCTGCCCCCTACTGGCGTGCTGTGCACCTGAAAGGAGGGACTAGGAGGGCTTGGAGGCCGCGGGACGGGTTGGAGGTGGTGGCCTGACCCGCACGCTGGTTGCCCGAACCGCCACGGCGGTATCCACGTCCTCGGCCACGCGAAGACGCCTGCTGCGCGGGCCGGTGGCTGGGCTGCTGACGTGACTGGGCGCCCCTTCCGTGGCCACGATAGGGGCGAAAAGCAGAAGTTAGCGGAGGGCGTGTAGCAGAAAGGCCCAGGGACTTGGCAGTAGCCCGTGAGTCCTTAAAGCGCTCCAACGCATGGTCTGCTTTGGACCCAAAAAGACCGACTCCATCAAAGGGCATGTCCATGAGAGTATTCTGGACATCCCCTGAAAAACCAGTGGTTCTCAGACAGGCGTGGCGACGCAGCGCCACCGTCGTTGCAATAGACCTGCCCAGCGAGTCGGCGGTATCAAGGCCACATCGTATTGTGTATTTGGCCGCATCCCTTCCTTCCGCAATGGCGCGGGAAAGCAGTGTCTGGACCTCCTCAGAACACTGGGGCAAAACAGTCGCCACCGAATCCCACAAGGAGTGGGTATATCGGCCCAAAAGACAAGCGGTGTTGATGGACCGCAAGCCAGCACTGGAGGAAGAAAAACCCTTCTTCCCAAATTGATCCAGGCGTTTGGATTCCCTATCCGGAGGGGCGGTAGGGAAGGCGGTTTGGGAAGCGGAGGCTTGGACAACCAAGCTCTCAGGAGTGGGGTGGACAGAGAGAAATAGGGGTCGCCCGGAGCTGGGCGATGGCGTCGGGACACGTTCCTATCCACAGGAGCCCCTGTGTTGGGCTTGGACCAGGCGCCCAAAAGAACGTCAGTGAGGGCATCGTTAAACGGCAGCACAGTCTCCGTAGAGGAGGCTGCCGGCTGAAGCACCTCTGTCAAGAGATTAGTCTTGACTGCCACAGTAGGGAGTTGGAGATGTAAGGCTCCAGCCGCCCTACGCAACACCGTTGCAAAATTGGCTCCCTCCTCGTAGCCACGGGAGGAGACAGCATGCCAGTGTCAGGGGAAGTATCTAGACCACTGGCATCCCCTAGACCATCTGTCCAGTCCTCATCGTACTGACACTGTTGTGCCAGAGGGTCATCAGACCCCTCCCAGTCCTCCTGGTCCTCCTCTGGTTCAAAATAAGGAGGAGGAGGGACATTCGGGACCCAAGGTCTCATCAGCGCCGGAACCGGCATCGAGCGACGTCGGTCCGGGTCCATGTCCGGAGCCGGAAGGAACTGGGGGACGACACCGCCCGGAGCCCCAGGCGGCGTCGAGAACGGCACCGGAGACATCGGCGTCGGCGGAGGCGTGGTTAGGTCGACCGGCGTCGATGGGGGTTGCGGAGCCGGGATCGAGGCCGGGGCCGGGATCGAGGCTGGAGGCACGGGCGGCGCCGGGGCCGGAGCCGTCGGCGGCGCCGGGGCAACCCCATCAGGGCCCGCGGGGCCCGAAGGCGCACCGGAGGGACCTTGAGGCCCGAAGAGGCGGGCCATGGCCGACAGGAATTCCTGTATTTGGCCCGGATCCGCCCCGAACCCGGGAAGGACGGGTATTGCGGGGCGACTCCACAGGCATGTCCGGGGCCGCGGGGGCGGGGATGGTGCCGGGAGGGGCCTCAGCCGAGTCACGAGACCGGCGAGGCGAAGTCCTAGAGCGACGATGCTTTTGGACTTTTTGTGCTTGGACTTACCGGACGACGAAGACTTCGATGCCGACGACCGGTGAGGACTCCGCGACCGACCCCTCGACCTCTCACGCGACCGGGGCTTGGTGTGGCGCGGAGCCGAATGCCGGGCCTCGAGGAGCTTTCGAGACCGCTCTCGCAAAGCTTTCGGGTTGAGGGCCCGGCAGTCGGAACACGACTCCGTGTCGTGGCCTCGGCCGAGGCAGAAGAGACACTCCCGATGCGGGTCTGTGATGGACATCATCCGAGCACAGGCGCCGCAACGTTTAAAGCCGGGCATCCCTACGACACCTTGAAGTCGATTCGAAGAAACAGTGAAAAAAAAAATTCACCAAAAAAGTTAGTCAAAAAATGACTAGGGCACTGTTCTTCCCAGATCTGCGCTTGCTGGCGCGGAAAAAGAAGAACTGACGTCAGCGCGCAGGGGCGGCGCCTAAGTACTGCCCGCGACGTCATCCCGGCGATCACGACGCCGACGACGGACGCGGAGCCGCACGACGCCGCCTACCGACGCGCAAGGGTACTGCTACGCAAAAACTTTCCGGATCCAGCCTGACGCCTGGGGATATTCTAAGGTAAGGAATCTGTCACTAACGTGTCTCTTTCAGATATAGAGCTGCTAAGAAAGCATTTTCCATTCATAGAGCAGCCGATTAATTAGCATCCGGAATATCGTTTCAAATAATTAACAGATTACTGAATGACATTAATTAGTTAGCTATCAAGAACCACCCTATTTCTTAGTGATTACATGAACAGAAAAATCAATGGGAACAATCAATTAACATTTTCTTAAGGAAGGAACAGTGTGGTATTAATAAGCAGAACTCTTTTACGGAGTTAAATAATTAATCTGGAGAAATATTATTATAGTCATTATTTTGGAGCAATATTAGTAGATGAAATATTACATCTAAGTGGAATCAATAGGATAATTAATTCACTATTTCCATTAACAGTTTATGGAGTAGCATTCATATTTATCAATTAATCAGATGCACTAATTGGTAAAACAATAACAAATATTATTACAAATAATAACTGTTTAAATGGACTGTCGCACACTCACATAACTGTCCTCAAACATTTTCATAGCTGTTAGAGCTTAATGTGACTTAGCCAGTGCATTCTAGTACAAGTAGTCCTCAAATATGCTTTTGTGCTGGCATTGGAACTTAAACAGATTATGTATTAGTATGGTACCACATCCTCAAATAGGTAAACTTTAGATCCTTGATGACTAATAGAGACTGGGAAACATTTGGAAAATCATCATTATACTGTCCACAAAGACAGTGACGAAAATGCAACTTTGCAGCCTAGAGCCACCAATCATCATGCACTTGGGACACACTAAAACTGTAAACTGTTCGATTGCCGTCATGCGAGAGTACAATCAGTAATTTCAAAAAGTCATTAGAACTGATCATCAGCACTTTCAATGGAAATTGTATTATGCAGCACATTTAGGAGCTTCCGCCTTTGTGGAACAAAAAGGAAAAGGACCTATTATCCTCCCATTTCCAGCTCAAGCAATGTTCCTTTCTCTCTATCAATATCACACACAAAGGGCTCCTCTCTACTAGCTATATCCTATGCTACTCCTAAAGAAATCTGCCCAGCTCAAAGTTAGCACTACTTCAGCTGCTAGCACAAACTCATCCGCTCACAAGCAAAGTCTTGAACATCATCACCTTACAACCCCAAACAAAACCCTCCTGTAATGCCCTTCATGTTGGTCCTCATCTAATAAAAGTCTGCTGCTTTTACTAGACACCGTGTACCACAATCCTCATTTACTCCTGTTGGCAGCCTGGCATACGTCCTATCAGTCATTGGGCCTCATTATGAGTCTCGTGGGTACGGCGGTGGCAGTCTTTTAACTGCCCTATTACAACCAGGGTGGTTGGGCTGCCCTGGGATCGCCGAAACCGCCAGGGATCAGAGATTCCTGGTGGTAGCGCAGCAGTCTTGAGGCCAGAGGATGTTTCCGCCAAGCATATTACAAGTTTCCTCTTTGCCACGGTTTTCATGGTGGTGAGCCTGCCATGAAAACCGTGGCAGAGAGGAAACAAAGGGGGCCCTACAGGGACCCCTGTTGCCTCAGAGCCATGGGATGCATTCTGGGGGGCACATGTTGTGCCGCCCTGTGTCCATGCACAGCAGTACCTGCACGGCATGGACTGCAGCAGTTCATGCCATGCAGGTACTGATTTTGACGGTTCCATTGTGGTGCCTATTTCATTGGCACCACTGTGGGAACGCCAACAAACCACCTGCCAGACAGGATAAAACGACTAATCTGGTGGGAGCTTCAACCACGGGTCTGGTGGTGCGGGAGCGGCGCGGTCCCACTCCCACACCGCCAAACTCTTACTGAGGCCCATTGCCACTCCTGTTCCCTCGTCAGTGATACTCAGCGGAAAAACCTTATTTCTTCTTGAAGTTTCTTCTACCTCAACTCCCCTAGACTTCCAGAACCAATGGTGGAAAAAAGAATCTGAAGATTTCGACTGCGTCAAGTGATTTCTGGGGTATATATATCTCACACCACACAAAGTGGGGTTTAAACCCAAATGGTCGATGACACCCACGAGGAAAGAAAGAGAGAGAGAAAAGAGACTTCAAGGAGACTTTCCAGACCCAACCACTAGATGGTGCAATAATGCTCAGCATGTGAAGCCAGAAAAGATTCATGCTACAAAACCTAGTACTCAATGTCTAAGTATCCAAACGTAGAAGTGACACCTCTCCTGTGCATGCTTTCCTCAGCATCAGCCTAGGTAGAAAAATTTAACTCCTACTAGCCACCTGTCTGGCCCCAAAAAAAAAAAAAAACGCCAGCCAATGCTGCCCTGTTGCTCTTCACTCAAGACAACTTCCCTGATCCCCTTGAGGTACCAGAAAATAAACCATTGTTGGTCCACATTCTAGCACTAAAGAAAGACAAGCACTGACAAGATAATAGGTCTCGCCTTTGTTACCTATTGACTTTGCCAATGATTTTAGCGATGCTGTACAGCAACTCTGATGCATGCATGCATCTACATAATGTCAGGGACGCATTTTTTGTATTTATCTAGCTACCAATCAAAGATGGATCTGTCATTTAGAACAAAATGTAGTGCAAAAGCATGCTTTTTTTATTTTTTGTTTTTTTAGAGGGTGGGGGAAGCAACACTAGGGTAGCAGGTAGGGGGAAGCACCGCAAAGGGTTGGAAAAGCAACAGAGTGTGGGGGGAGAAGCAGAGGACACAGGTGAGAGACAGTCACATGGAGCATGGGTTGGGGAGAGAGTGAAGAACACAGGTGGAAGAGAGCAATGTGGGAGGAGAAGGACACAGGCAGAAGAGCAGCTCTTATGGTGGGAGAGAAGCACATGAGGAAGACAACTGGAAAACAAATGCACTCTTGCAGATTGCATAAACAAAAACTAACAAGTAGTTCTCTAAAATTGCATAGGAGGAGGTTACAAGACAAGAGGTCGTGCTTCAGGGGAGGGATAGACACAAGATGGACAAGGTATGCCATTAAATAAGAAGCATGCAAATGAAAGTGACAATAAACCAACCAATGATATACAATGGGCAGGCTCTAAGCCAAATGTAATCTGACAATAGGTCTTTCACAGACAGACAATTTGTGCTGTCTGGTAGGTGAGACCTAAACAAGAAACTGCTCTTACCTAGTTCTCACTTCTGCACATCAGTGTTTCTTGAGTCTATACTAATGATTGTGAATGCTGCTGGAGTCTGTACTTACTTCTGAGCATTTTCCACTATGGTGACAATCTATGTTATGAGTTGCAGAAATACAGAGTAATATGGTAATATTTTTTTAAGGTCTGGGTTTTGACCCCATAGCTGTGAAACAGCTTGTTGCTTTCAGAATACATAGTGGGCTTTATGTCCGACCCTTTCAGCCATTATCTTTTTTCAAACAGTTTCTTTCAACAATTGGCTTGAGACCCAGTCGATCACATCCGGGCCCAGCCAATAAATCTACGTAAGTTGAGTATTCCTCTATCACCTAATGCTACTGGCTGTTTAGGGCTATCCTTCCACTTCCACTCTAGTGCTTGCACAAAACTACATGTGGGAATACTTAACAACTTTTGCCTTCTCGGTCACCTCCTGCTGGCTCCGTCCGATGTGTCTTGCTCTAATGTACTAACACTGCATGTGCTAGCACAATCCACCCAGGCCTTTGGGCTTTGCTAATGCTTGTTCTTGTTTCTCCTTTATGAGAAACCCGTTACATCACTAGAAAAAATTAAGGCATCAAGGAAAGATTTCCACCCAATTTGTACACTGCCTCCAACTTTTGAAGTCAAATTTTGTGCCAAAGCCTTCTCCCTCAACTCCGGGGCGGGGGGGAGGGGAGGGCTCTACCTATGACTCCAATGACGGAAAAAAGAATCTGAAGAAAGCGACTGCACTGAAGGATTTCCAGGGCATATGTCTGGAGTCACACAAGAAAGGGTTTAAAACGAAATGTTTGACACTGCCCACGAGAAGAAAAAAAACTGAGAGAAAAGAGACTATAAGTAGACTTTCAACACCCAACCACTAGATGGTGCAATAATGTGCAGCATGTGAATCCACAAAAGACTCAACCAAACAAGCTCTGATAGCATTACATGGCTAGTTTCATACACTATATAAGGGTATCTGCTTGCAAGCATTTTCTCCTTATCACTAATCTTAAAATCGGGTCAGTATAATAAGGGCTGCTAGTTTGCCGTGTCGCTTTGAACTCATATGTAGGATCATGCTGTTCTCTCATTATTGACTTACTATTATCAGTCCCCAAATACATCCCTAACTGTAAATGTATTCAGCTCATCTATATGCATGACTCTGCCTAGCACCAATAAAAAACAATGGCTAGCAAATAAACAGTTTCAGTAGAAAATACAGTAAACTCACTTTTAAAAACAAAACATGGCCTGAGGTACTGTGACGAGCATTAAACTGCCACTGTTAAAAATATACATTAACATTTAGGCCCAAAGTCAATGAATATCTGCGAGATATGGGAGACTCGGGGGTCCCTCATCACATTCTGCAAGGGGGCCCCCATCATTTTCCGCTACGCCACTGGGAACAACTATGTTGTTATCCTTACCTCTAAAATTAACAATGCAGAAAATCCGTATGGCGGACAAGTTACTCCGTCACAAACGTGGCAGATATCCCGTCCGCCGTATTACAAGTGCCATAGGATATAATGGACTCATAATATGGCGGACGGGATATCTGCCACGTTTGTGACCGAGTAACTGGTCTGTCAAACTCTAAATCAGGCCCAATATTGGTGGAATTTTAGATGTGAGCAAACTATGATAGCAGATTTACGTATGCATTTTTTGTTTACTTTGGCTCAACTTAAGCACACAAAAAAAGTTCAAAAATCAGTCCTAAAAATCTTTTCCCCATTTCATTAGTGTAAAATTAAATAAGGCATAGTAATCCACTCTCCCAATAAACTCTTTTTGACACACCCTGGAAACAATTAATGCTTTGCGGTTTTCTCAGATTTGTGTTGAACTTGCTCTTCCTCTGAATCGATGCTGGCGCCTTGGGAGAAGGAGTATGGAGAACCGATGAAGAGGAAAGGAATTTTATGTTCATCAGTGAATAAGGAAGAGAGACTATTCATTTTGAAGTCAGTATTAAAGAGACCCTACTCCATGAGACATTTTATCTGTCTCTCTTGTTGTCTATCATCAACTACAAAGTGCTTTAAAGTTGTTGGGGTATTTAAGATAGAGATTGTCATGCTTCTTGTGTATGTGGAACAGATCCTCTTGATGACTCAAGATCGTATAATGTGCTGTTGCAACACTTATAGATGACAGTGACTTTTTTGGAAGTCTTGGACCATATAGTGAACAAAGAGAAGCCAGCGCTGGAGATGGGGAAGAAAGTGGAGTTATTAATATTTCAGGTTCATTCCGAACTGTCGCTATTGTGTCTCCAATCCAAGAAGGTGATAAAGAAGCTGAGGAAATTGCTGAGCAAAGAGTTTTCAGATAGGAAAATTAGCTGGACTCATAGGCCTATATAGGCAATCTTCCCAAATCTTTAGCATTATGGCTCGTTGCGAAGCTTGAGGAGGGGGACATTACAAAAGGCACTGGTATTGCTATAGACTACCTTAGAGGGTGGATACAGAGAATAATATGTTTGATGCAGAATTTGAAATTCTTCTATTGCGGCAGAGAGAAGGATGTCTATTCTGACAAGAATGGACGTAGGGTGGCTGACATGGCTGTAGTGGAGGATGGTTCAAAAGTGTGTTATTTAATAAAAACATCCTTAAGCTAAGGAAATACGCTGCAAACTTCACAATCCCGAATAAAGTACAGAGTGCTATTAAAACAAGCATTTGCAATGCAATAGGTCTCGCATTCAGGCGAGTTTGAGCTATTGGCATTGTAAATGACAATGCCTTTTATTTATGTTTTGGGTTTTAAAACATAAATAAAAGGCATTGTCATTTACAATATTAATAGCTTAAACTCTTGCAAATGCGAGACCTATTGCATTGCAATAAAGGGCCTTCTCGACCGCTTGTTAGATTGTAAATATCGGAGGAAGAGACCGGCCTGCGACGTCTACAAAGTAGTGATAAATAGTGCAGTGAAGAAGATGTGTAAGTGTTGTAAATTGCACAGACACAAAGTGTGAAGTGAGAGTTACATATGATCCGAGCTATAAACACTAACAAAGCGTTCCAACACCTATCGCTCTGTGATGACACTGTCGCGGCTCAGGAGGAAGAGCGGGAGGGGGGGGCTATTTCCTGGCCTCTTCGTGAATTGAGTGTGCAGTGTGGCATTGCGTAATGTCATTGCTATATTTGGCCTAATAAAAACACTTCAGTTGTAGTGGGGCCCTGGCTTCGCCTCCTGGTGCAGGGCGGGCTGTGCTTTATGTCAGGCATGGAGGGAGGGAGGGATGGTCTCAGCTGCAGCGCCGGCTCGTACAGTGCCCCTGCTATTACTGGTGAGCGAGAGGCGCTGAGGTGGTGGTATTGGTTGTGGTATTGGTGGTGGTGGTGGAATTGGTGGTGGTGGTATTGGTGGTGGCGGTATTGGTGGTGGTGGTATTTGTGGTTTTCATTTTGGTGGTATTGGCATTATTTGTGGTGGTGGTACTGGTATTGGTGGTGGCGGTATTGGTGGTACTGGTGGTGGTGATGGTGGTATTGGTGGTGGTGATGGTGGTGGTATTGGTGGTGGTATTAGTACTGGTGGTGGTATTGGTGGTGTTATTGGTGGTGTTATTGGTGGTGGTGTTATTGGTGGTGGTGGTATTGGTGGTGGTATTGGTGGTGGTGGTGGTATTGGTGGTGCTGGTATTGGATTGGTGGTATTGGATTGGTGGTGGTGGTATTGGTGGTACTAGTGGTGGTGGTGGTATTGGTGGTGGAGGTATTGGTGGTGGTGGTGGTATTGGTATTGGTGGTGTTGATATTGGTGGTGGCGATATTGGTGGTGGCGATATTGGTGGTGGCGATATTGGTGGAGGCGATATTGGTGGTGGCGATATTGGTGGTGGCGATATTGGTGGTGGCGATATTGGTGGTGGCGATATTGGTGGTGGCGATATTGGTGGTGGCGATATTGGTGGTGGCGATATTGGTGGTGGCGATATTGGTGGTGGCGATATTGGTGGTGGCGATATTGGTGGTGGTGATATTGGTGGTGATATTGGTGGTGGTGGTAATGGTATTGGTGGTGGTGGTAATGGTATTGGTGGTGGTGGTGATATTGATGGTAGTGGTGGTATTGATGGTGGTGGTGGTATTGGTGGTGGCGGTATTGGTGGTGGTATTGGTATTGGTGATGGTATTGGTACTGGTGGTGGTGGTGGTTTTCATATTGGTGGTGGTATTGATGGTGGTATTGGCATTATTGGTGATGGTGGTACTGGTATTGGTGGTGGTATTAGTACTGGTGGTGGTATTGGTGGTATTGGTGGTGGTATTAGTGGTGGTATTGGTGGTGGTATTGGATTGGTGGTGGTGGTATTGGATTGGTGGTGGTGGTTTTGGTGGTGGTTTTGGTGGTGGTGGTGGTATTGGTGGTGGTGGTGGTGGTAGTGGTATTGGTGGTGGTGGTGTTGGTATTGGTGGTGTTGGTATTGGTGGTGGCGATATTGGTGGTGGCGATATTGGTGGTGGCGGTATTGGTGGTGGCGGTATTGGTGGTGGCGGTATTGGTGGTGGCGGTATTGGTGGTGGCGGTATTGGTGGTGGTGGCGGTATTGGTGGCGGTGGTGGCGGTATTGGTGGTGGTGGCGGTATTGGTGGCGGTATTGGTGGTGGTATTGATGGTGGTGGTATTGGTGGTGGTAATGGTATTGGTGGTGGTAATGGTATTGGTGGTGGTGGTGGTGGTGGTATTGGAGGTGGTGGTATTGACGGTGGTGATATTGGTGGTGGTGGTATTGGTGGTGGTGTTGTTCATAAAACAGGCTTTTAACAACCCGTCAGGTGGCTTTAGTACAGATGACATGTAACACAGATGTGCTGTTGTCAGCTTCAGCCCAATAGCACAGGATTATGTGCTACCTGGAATTCACATGACTTAATTCGCTAATCATTTCTAAATCCATTTTACTTGGGGGGTTGAAACAGACACGAGATAATGCCAGGTTAAAGTGACTGAA
The DNA here is from genome assembly GCA_963921515.1 of Calotriton arnoldi. NCBI lineage: Eukaryota > Metazoa > Chordata > Amphibia > Caudata > Salamandridae > Calotriton > Calotriton arnoldi. The sequence continues at coordinate 746,691 of CAWUFW010000722.1, forward strand.
AGCAGGCGCCCGTGTTACGGGGCGGCCGTGCTGCTTAAAAAAACACAAGCGGTTTCAGCTGAAGCAACGCATGTCCGGCCTGCAGTAAGAGAAACTCAAAGTAAATAGTGCTTACAGACTAAATAACAGGTCCTGTGTAACAACTGAAGTAAAAGAGCCAGTCGCCATGGGAGGGTACAAATGAACACAGGGCCGTACTAAGGAGGGACTAACAAGCCTATTAACGAATCAGAAGGCAGCATTTACGAAAGACAATGACACAAGCCAATGAAAAATATGGGAGGAGAGTGGGCGCGGCTTCTCTCCCATACTCTACTACAGCAGTCTCGCAGAGTGAGCAGTGCATGCGCGCTGCCGCTAGGCTCGAGCTAAAAACAGTTTTTAGGGACATTTCCAAGCAGGCATATGAGAGGGTGAGGTCACTTTTCCGGTCATGGTCTCTTCAGACCTTTTTCCAGGGACAGCAGTATTATAGAAGAGGTATGTGTGAAGGTTTTCAGGCAGCATGAATCTTCTACTCAGTGAGAGAGAGGGCAGGGTTCTCAATAATTTTGTAGCAGGGGACAAACTAGAGAAAATTGCTCAGGTGAGAGTAATTTCTATTTTCAATTGTTCCCATCTCACGATGGGAAACCATTCAAGGCATCATTTAGAAGCATGAAAATCAACTACCACAGATCCCTGGGTATTAGACACTATGATTAGTTACCAAGTGGAATTTCTGGAGGATCTTATTCAGAAGCGTATTCCACATCAGATTTATTTTTCAGAGTAGAAAAGGGTTTTTAGTGGAGAAAGTTTCAGGAGATGTTAAACAACCAAGCTATCAAGGAAATGTGTCTGTCAAAGACAGCATTTATAAGCAATATATTCCTAGTGGCGAAGAATAAGAAAGGTACTCAGGACCCAGGGATAAGACCAGCCATAAATATAAGAGAGCTAAATCAATGGTTCATGTTTTCACTCATCAAGATGGAATGGGAATGGGTATGGCCCCTGAAGTACAATCTCCCTTTTCCAGGTATGGCTATTTCTGGTTGTAAGAAAATGCCACTATTTGCAAGATCACCCCCATTTTTTTAACTGATGCTGTTGGTTTTTTGGCCTCTGTACACTGGGAAGCCTGCTAACCATGTCCCAGTGCATGTGCTCTGATCCCTAAAAAGTTGTTGGATTGGTTAAAATCCCTGATTGACACATAAAACGTACCTGCAAGTCCCCAGTATATAGTATCTTGTGTGCCCAGGGCCTGTACATTACATAGTACTAGTGGACTGCAGCACTTATTGTGCCACCACTAAAGTGGCCATGTAAAGCACAACTCTAGGCCTAGCACAGCAGCCTAGCTGAGTAGTTTAAAACTGCTGTTTCGATCTGTTAAAATCACCCTTTTGCCAGGTCTAAACGTTCTTTTTAAATAGTGGCATGTCACCTATAAAGTAGGCCTTACCAGCCAGAAGGCAGGGTGCATGTGCTTATAGTGAAGAAGGCCATAAATCTGTTTTTCACTGTAGTAAGTTTGGCTGTGCCATAGAAAAACACTGGGATACTTTATTACTCGTAATAACTTCCGATTGGCACTAGCTAAAAATTATTCAAACACTAATTTTGCTAGTTAAACAAAATCCAACTTAATGCTAAATTCGTTTTTGTCTAGCTATTTCAGAAATAGTTACTTTAGAAAGTGACTATTTTTCTGTCTAAAGTCTCTAATAGCGTTGTCGGAGTTAATTCCCAACTGTCACATGCAGCTTGCTGGTCCCCTGCAAAGAAGAGGGAATGATTCTAAGGAAAGGGAACCAAAGGGCCTTAAGTGTGAGGTGTGAGGATGGCCTGGGGGATGTACCCACCAACTGCACATGTTTCAAACGGGCATGCACTTTTACAGGCAGATGTAAATCACACCTAGATCTAACCTTTCCAGTGTCCTAGTAGTCAGGGTGGCGCCAAACCCAGTTAGGGGAAACCTTCTCATTTCCTTAGACATACCACAGGGGTATGCTCAGAGCTCTTCCCAGGGGATTTTGGCAGAACAGTGCACTGTGGAATTGTTTAGAGTCAACCATCCAGGAAAGTATGTCAAAGTGGTTAGGGTTGACCCTCTGAACGTTTTCCCTATTGGTTAGGGGAGTCTCCCCCACCCACAAGCTAGTACAAAGCATACATTTGGCACCCCGGGTACCTTCTTCAGAACACATCTGGACCTGTGGAAGGCCAAAGTACTGCACCTGCTGTTGAACCTGTGGAAAGCTACCTCAAGGGCTGGACTTTCTTCCACTTGTACCCAGGGCTGAGATATGGACTCCAAGGGTCAGCTGGGTGACCTGTAAAGAAAACAGGGCTACAAAAGCTGCAAGAAGCCTTCTTTCTTCAAGAGCCCAGTTGACCAGTTACACTTGGATTTGCTCTAGATCCAGATGGTGGCTTCTGAGAGAGTGTATACTAACCCTCAAGTGGTGCCCACAAGGTCCTGGACCCTTGGGCGGTGTTAGACTGTACTCCTCTGACCCTAAAATCTCCAAACCCGAATAATTAAAAACTTTAAGAACTTTTACTCAAGAGAACCAGTTAAAACCAGGAACGATGCTGAAGCCGCAGCCACTGAATCACTGTCAGGATTCAACTCGCTGGTTTCCTCCGCTGAAAAGATTTTGACTTCCAGAAAAGTTTCTAAGTCTGAATGTAGAGGGACTTCGCTGAAATCGACAAACAGCATGTGTCTGCCAATTAGACCTTCCAGGGTACGGATTCCGGATTACGCTCACTCAGCCTTCCCACTGTTGACCGCACCAAGTTTCCCACCGGAGTTGAGCACTCACCAAGGACCAGCCCTTCACCAGGCTGTCGTCATCAAGCCCTCCCTTCAGGCCTAGCCTGCATCCCGAACCAGTAAGGATCCGTCAACAAGGACTTTTCTTCAGAAAAATCTTCTAAGTCAGAAGGTAAACTTTCCACCGGGACAAACATGGTCCCTGTACCCGCTCAGCAGTAGCTCACGGTTGGCATTAACTTTTGGCTTGCACACAGTCTAATGCAACCAGATAACCTCAATTGGCACTTTTAGGTGCTATTTTGACTTAAAACTTGTTTTTGATGTTTTGGTGTTTGGAGTGGGATTTTTATTGTGTTGTGTTTTCTACTTTTTAACTGTTTTGGTACTGATATATGCTTTACACATTTCTCCTAAGTTAAGCCTGTCTGTTCTGTGCTAGAGCAAGCAAGGCTTAAGCTCAGGTTTAAGTTATTGAGACCTAAATGGACCATGTACGGAATTGTGACTTAGTACTTGGTGAGAACTCACATCCTCCCCAACTAATAATCCACTTTCTCACACGGCTTAGTTAAGCAGACCCTAAACCTTTAAAAATAGAGTGTTCTTGTTTACTGTGCACCAACAGGCACCTCTTTGCTCTGGCAAAAAAGAACAGAATTTGTAAAAGGGAAAGATTATTACTTCTAGAATACAGGATTTATTTGCCATTTCTGACAACATGGAGTGAAGGATCTCTGTGTTCACAGAACTGCAGCATGATGTGTCTGCATTCTGTGTAGCTGTAAACTGGAAACAAATACCTTAGCACCAGTAAAGATACAGAGTCAGTCAAATCAGTCAAAAATAAACAGCATGGGCCAAGAGCAGATAATGCCATTTTTAGCCACGTTAACATCAAGGAGCTTGGGAAGGTAAGTGACAATAAGATAATCAAAGAAAAAAAATCACCAAACCTTTTGATTCACTGGCAGGAAGTGGTGAAATGTAGTGGATGGTTTATATTAGTACTGGTAATCATCATCATCATAAAACTTTATTTGGTTTTTGATCAACCATAAAAGTCACATATACACACAAAAATGCTGAATATTTAAAAACAAGTGAAATACATGCAATCGACCATGGGCAGCTCACCCAGATAAAAAACACATCCATAAAACATTATCAATTTTCAACTATCAAAGCACCAAACCTCGACCATAAAAACAATTCTTTTTCAAAGTGCATAGTGCCATTTTTTTGTGCAAATTTTCCTGGCTGGACAACAGAATGTAAACAAAAGCTACAAATATTGAACATGAAAAAAGTGCATAGTGACTCGCCACTAGGTCTGACAAACTTCAATCAGAAATAGTTCATTTACTTATTGGCAGTGGTTTTCAGAGGAAAATTGAAAATTCAGCCAAAAATTAAATGCTAGTTCAATACCAGACGTTCACTGCAGAGCAATATATACAATATAAAAACCTCAATAAATGCAGATAAGCACCCCTTATTTACCAACTAACCTCCTTAAACGAAAGGCACCGGAGATAAATCTATGAATGATTTCACAAATGTATTCCGATTGGAGTAGTCGGAGATAAAACAGTGCTGGCCTACATTTTTTAATATTCAAAACCCTCAAAAGTGGTAGAATATATTCCCTGCGTGGTTCGTTATATAGCCCGCAGAAGAAGAAAAAGTGCAACATATTGTGACTGAATTTACAGTCACAGGGGCATGGATCCAGAAGGGCCTCGTTATATGTTTTACTCGGGTATGAAACCAAAAGGTGAGCAGAGACGAATCTAAATCTTGTAAGAGAGATTTTTTTTAAATGGCTAAAAGGATATAAAAGATATGGCTCAATTCCTTCAGTCGTGATCAAGGGTAAATATTCGGCTACCTGCAACTGTACTGGTAAACCGTTTGCCAGGACTGTCCTCTGAATGGTATTACAGGCTTACACTCCTGTCCCGAGTGATCTGGTTTCCATATATTTCTTGTCACAGAAATACAAGGACAACCAAGCATGTGTGCATTGGCCTTCCATGATGGTTCTAAGATCCGTAGCATATCTCAATGGCCTGGAGGGCGCAGCAAGTGTGCTCTCTCCAGTCAACAAGGGGCTACTACTTGCCAAACGGCATTGCAAAGCCAATGCGTTTCAAAAGCAAGACCTATTGGCTTTTGCCAATGCTTGTGCTGTTAAAGGAATACGTGTGCTGCCTGCAGGCTTCCACAGACAGAGGTCCACTTGAATATAACGTCCAGACCTTTGGCTGACATCCTGGGTGTGTGTCGAGTCGTGTGATTGGTGACCAGTAGCAGGACTGCATATGGTTTGTGAGAGCATGGCTGCAAAGACCCGTGGGATCCATTTTGGATACACATGGCAAAACACAGCACAGGATGAAGTGTGAAGACTCCTCAGACTCCAGAAGAGTATTGCTTGCATTCCAGAGCTTAGCTAGTGTGTGTGGCCTCAGACAATGAAATGTGGGAGCATGGAGATAGGGCTCGCGTAATTATTAAATTGTGACTTGTTAGCAAGAGGCTGAGGATTGATTATCTCTTCCTGATCAACGCCATTTGGCTTGAAGGTGACACGAGTCTGCAAATTCTGTTATTAAGGGGATCTTCTAGGCAGTGCCTGCCCCATTCACCTCTCCTCTGAATACTCTCCAGAAGGGTGATGGCAATCAGGCAAGCTTCATTGTGCTTATATTTTGGGTGCTTGAGCTGGAGCAAGCATCATAACTACCTTCTGTGAGAGCAATCTCCTTTAACAAAGGATGTGTCGGCTATGTAAGAGGAAAAATTATCTATCAAAATGACTTGCTCCAAAGTGGTTCCCGAGCACCGACAGTGGGATCAACACCGCTGCCTGGAAAATGTTTATAAAAGTTAAGCCCCAACTATCCCCCTTTTGGTTTAAAGTTCCCCACTAACTGAGGGAGTGCTGTACAGAGTACTCAAAGCACAGCCCAGGCCTGGTATCTTTCATAGCCAGTCTCCCAGAGTGGCGGAACATCACCTGAAGTGTGCGCATGTTGCTGGAGAGTGATGGGTCTGCCTGTGGCTTGGCCTGCTAAGATAGGACAAAGATTATGTGACCCCCTCAGGAAGAGGCGACACAAAGAGGAGAAACCCAGCCACTGAGCCCAGAGTGTGGAGCAGCCCAGAAGAAACAGACTGAACTTGGACGAATAGCCAGTGGCACTCGAGTCCTGGCCTCCCTACAAATTTTCACAACAACTGAAGTGAGCAGGATCACCACAGGACCCAAGTACATGTCAGCCACAGCAACTACCATGTGCCCGTCATCTTCGAGAGGCTGTAGAAATGGTTCCAAGTGTGCCAGGACATTACGCCTTGTGATCAAAGACCCAAGACTGCCCCAGTGTGAAAATTCCTATTGGTGAAGAAGCATGGGGTGCAGCAGGATCTGCACTGCTCTTGTCCAGACCCACCATACTCAAGCCCAAATGCTGAGAGTCAGACGAAGCGGGCCCACCAGCCCACACTAATTGGAAGCTGTAGGTAGAACTGCTCGTCTGTTCTTGGATTACTAGCCGCTGCAGGGTTGTTATGTTCCAAGCACCCAATCCACCAGGTAACTTGAGCCACTTGGACAGTGAATAAGCCTCTCTCTGTTAATCCTACAGCACACTGTTTAGCCGATTGGGACTGAAATAGCCGTAGTAGTAATGATGGAGCTAGGACTCGTAAATGAGACTTGCTCGGAAGCAATCCTTTCGTTTTAACTCATTAACAAATTACTATGCGTTTGTAATTAATAACTCGCATTTTAGAAAGACACGCGGGACAATGAAGTTTGCGTATGTGTTTACTAACTTTAACAAAATGAACGAAGGACTAAAACGTACTCTAACAAGGGATCTTTACCGCGCATGCGTCTACTGCATCTACGTAGTATGACGTTTTAACGCTTGGAGGGAAAATCTTGCGCATGCGCAAAAGGCATTAAAATGGCAGCTTGAAAGTTCACATGCATGGCACCTGCTTGGCTAAATAGAAAATAAGTTTTATATTAACGCAAATGCAGAAAGGGTTATAATAATTAAAGTGTGTTAGAGTAGAGGTTGGTGGTATACAGTGAAACCATTTATTTTTGAAAATAACATTTCTTCTTTTGACTTTATTATTAGTGCGCATTTAGGCCTTCCACACTTGTCTGAATTGAGCTGACTGACTTGACCCCGCACATGCGCACAAGAGAAAGAATAAGGAAGGATGAGTAAGGATTTGTCACGCATCCAAGGCCAGAGGAGATGTGCCCTGGGAACATGAGGGTGAAGAGTTCATATGAAGAAGCCTTATTCATGAAATTGAAACATTTTGTATTAATAAAGTTTGGAGATGTATGGGAAAGGAAATGATTTAATAAAGTTTAAGGGGATGGGTTTGAGAACAATAGTTCAATGAAATAAGTGAAATGTAAGCATGGTGTGATGATCATCCCCCCCCCTCGCCTGACAAATCAGAGTTGGTGTTTTATGAAATTGAAACATTAATGGGTGGTACATGAATATTGAAAGGTATAACTGAGGTAGTTTTAGTTAGTTAGTTAGAAGTCGCTGACACAATCACAGAAGCAGAGCTCGGGATGCTGTTGGTGCTGCTGATGCTGTGAGGCGCTGATGAAGAAACTGAATGCAGAGACCTCCATCTTAACTTAATTGGGTTAGAAAGAAGATCGCGGAAGAATCACGAGGAGGAAGAGAGTGTCAGAGAGGGGTGCGACGCAGTCGTCGGTATTTAGAGAGGTGAAGTATCCTGTCCTGATTCCTGTCCTGAAGTCTTTGTCTCCTGATCTATCCTGGGGGACCCTTACCAGCCCTTTGGCCAGGGGGTTGGTCTGAACACCATTCTTGGTAAATATAAATTCATTGTATTGATAGATGTTCTTCTCTCTCTGTCCTCTCCTTTCTGAGCATAGTTATTGTGTGAGTCTGAAATATTTTTGCTTATTGATTGAGTTCACACTCTTGAGAATGAGGGTGTTTGTACTGAAACTTTGAGATGGTTCACATTCAATTAGTTTAGATAAAGATTTTAAAACTTACAGAGTCTGCAATTATTTTATTAAAGAATGTTTAATAAGTTAAGTTAATTCATCACCATCAACTAGTTCAACTAATGGTCCATTGACCAGAGGAAAGAACTAATTGATCAGTGAAAGGTTTTAGTTAGGAAGAAGAGATAACTAAATCCTGAAAATTATGAAATCTATAAACTACAAGCTCCAGCGGTCTCCTTGGAATTAGTGGAAGAATTATATAGGCCCAGGTGAGTTTATGGTAGTGGAGTATCTGTTGTTAGTACACCGCTGGATCAGTTTTCTGGTAGCAGAGTTATGGTTATTATTGACTAGTTTGGTGACAAGTATAGATTATTGATTGTTGATTGTTTAACAAAAAGAGTTAGCGTCTTGTTTTATGTTGTCTGGAAAATTCCCGGGGAATGAATAGCGGGTGGCGATAGAAACCACACTGCAGTGAGGTTACTCGTCTGTTGGAATAACACTGAGAAGCTAGGTAGGGCTGGCAGTGTTATAAAGTAGGGGCTATTTTCTGCGTAAAAGTGAGAGTGATTGATAGCAAAGAGTTCGCTAGTGAAACATTAGGCGTTATATCACCTAGAAAGGGTAACCCTGAAGGAGTAGCAGGTTCTTCCAAGCTAGATTGATAGCAAAAGGAGTTTGCTGGTGAAACTTTGGTCTCAAAATTTCCCAATACGGGTGACACCGGAGGAGTAGCAGGTTCTCTGGAGCTTATATGAAGAGTAAGCGGAGGGTTTTACTCGCAGTGGAAATAAATAAACTATCCTTTGATTTAGTGGAACAGACAGAGTAGCGAATGTTTTTAGGTCGTTCATAACAAAGAATTTTAAAGCAAATATTGAGAAATAAGTTTTCGTATTACCTTGTGAAGGGAGGGTCAGTTGCTGGAGTTGTACTGACGTCACAGTGAGCCGCGCTGGGATTGGTAGAAACAGCGGGCGTGTGACAGGAGCAGCCTTGTAAAGGAGGGGTCAGTAGAAAGGAGCAGAACTGACGTCAGAAAAAGACCGCGCTGGCATTTGTCAGATCACGAGCGTGAGCCTGATTTTAATTGGATAGCTAGCTAGAAGCCGCGTTAGGATTGGTGGAGAGAGAGATTGTGTGCAGGATTTTGATTTGACTGTTAGTGCAAGGCGTACAGGTAGAAGATTTCAAGGGTTTGCAGAATACAATTTTATACATCGTTCCTCAAGGATGTATGGAGAGAAAAGAAAGATGTCATTTATAAAGAAAATTAAGAATTTCTTTATAAAAGATAAGCCTGTGTTGACCAGAAAGGGAATTCCTATTCCGCCACCGAAAACACCAGCATCTTTCATGATGATGGAAAGAGGATATCATACTTGCGTGTGGTTGGAAAACTGGATAGAATATACGAAGGATGATGGAGTGCTAGCTTTTCCTAAAGAGGGTACGTTTAATGGGAGGATTCTTCAGAATTTGAGATTGAAAATGAATGATTTAGAACCTAGACCTAGGTTAACTCAATATGAGGCTTTGGAAGAATGGGAGACTGAGTCATATGAACGAGAGAAATGCCGAGGTGGGAGATATAGAGGATTCTTTCCAAGACACTTGCATGAGTCACGCAAAGGGCAGATGAAACAATGGAGGAGAGCTATGGTATCAGAAGGTTTATATCCAGTGTTAATAGCTGAGGAACAGTCTGGAGGAAAGTGTAAGGAGAAAACGAAACACATGAATACAGCAGGATATGGTGAATCAGATGACGAGTTGTTAGAAGATATTTTAATTAAAAATCCACCGCCGTATCAAGAAGCAACTAGTAAAGTTACCCTAAGTGCACCAGTAATGGGAATGCCATTGACCCCACAGATTTTACATGATACGTCATATAACAGAGTGTTGCAGGATAATGAAAGAGATGTTTTAAACAAAACTAGAGAAGAACTAGTTCAGAAGATAAGTCAATTAAATTTGAATACTGAAGCTTTGACAGTGCCAGTGACCATTGATCCAGTAATCCCATTGTATGGAGATAAAAAGATTTGCCAGAAACCACAACCTGTGACATTTCCATTAAATAGTCCTAGGAAAGAAATAATAATTACAGATGATCAGGTCAGTGAAAGTGAGTCAGTTATTTCATTAATGGATCTCCCTAATGTAGAATCTTCAACTGAAACTCCAAAGAGAAATACACCTATGAATTTGAGATAAAAGAGATCTTTAGTACCTATAAGAACTGAAGGTACAACAGTAGTTACCCCTGAAGAAATGGAGAGATGGGCACAGGAAATAGATAATCGAAATCCACCACCAAAGATTTTAGACATCAGCAGATTGAAAGTGGAATTGGAAGAAATGATAGCAGGAAGCGTGGGCACAGAAAGATTGAATGCTTACAATGAAGAAGAAGAATTATTTTTATGTAAGAGCATAACCAGGAGAGCAAGGGTATTTCATGAGAGATTGACTGAAGTTGCTTCAGAGATTGGAATAGACATAGGGAAATCAAAATTGTTACAGAAACCATATCGAGTGGACTTTACTGATAAAGATTTAGAAAGTGTAAATGCTTCTGGAAAGAGACTACAGATAAAGGAATTAATGAGCATTTTGCGAAAATGGGGAGACATTGATAAATGGAGAATTAGATGGAGAAGAAAGAAAGAGGAAGTACAAGCGAGAGAAGCAGCAGCTGCATTTCCAGTAAGAGAATCAAGCAAAGTGGAAAAATTGTGTTCAATGAGAGAGGTTCCCGGAGGTGGATATGTTCATGTTCCTTGGAGTAGACAATATTTTGTCATTTACAAATGATTTTCCAAAGCTGAGAGAAAAACCAGTTGAATGGTATAAACAGGTAGAGAGATTTGTGAAGGTTTCAAAGGTTTTATTGAAGGATTTGGATGGTCTATTTGATATAGTGGTACCTGCTGATTTATGGACGGAATGTAAAATTACAATTGACTGGCCTAATGAGGAGTATGCTAGAGACTCAAAGACAGGAGCACCCTCGGAGGAGGTGATGAAAAAGTATCACCAAGTGATTACGTATTTGAAAGGGAAAATTCCTCCTAAAGAAACAGACTGGGTAAAAATAGATAGAACAACTCAAGAACCAAATGAATCTGTACATGCATATTATGAGAGGTTATTACAAGTGTTTAAGCAGTATAGTGGTTTTGAGAATATCGGTGATAAGGATATGGGACATTTTGTGTATCGGTTTGTATACGGATTGAAACCAGAGATTAGTCAGATGATACAGCAGCACATGTTGTGTTGGCAAAGCAAGACAGTGGATGAGATTTTAAAATACGCGAAATATTGCGGAGATGACATTGAGGCCAGGCGTAGAAAGCTAAAGGAGAAAATGATGTGGGCACAAGTAAAATTGGCAGAACAACAAGAGGAGAAAACAAATGCCCAAAATAATAATCAAGCGAAAGAGAAGAGTCAGAATGATCAAGGAGCGAATGGTAATAAATATAGGGGACGAATGGACAGAGAAGAAGCGAAAAAGAAGTTTCCTTGTCATGCATGCGGAAAGCTTGGACATTGGAAGAACGAGTGTAAGAGTACTCAGAATAATAAGAGTAATAATGGGCCAAATCAAAATGTAATTCCACAGATGCAGAATGAAGTACTTATGAATCAACAGCAGCAGGTAGTTACTCCACAATATCAGGTGCCACCAGCTCCTATGCCAAATTTTGTGAATCATCAAAGTTTCAGTGCGAACACCGGATTTCAAGGAGAAAGTGGTAAGAATAATAGAACAATTACACAATATTTGTTGCAGAATGATGAGGAAAATTCGGATTTCTCACAATGACGGTGCCTGAGGGGGGCGGAAGAGGAGTGCGTGCTTGGCACATCCTTGCCGGTAGATCAGTCAGGTCCATTTGTTGATGGGAAAGTAGAAGGTAAAGACATTACTTTCCTTTTGGATACTAGTGCTACCAGGTCTACTGTGAGAACATCAGACATCCCAAACCTACCCCTCTCGGGAGAATCAATCCAAGTTGTAGGCGTGTCTAACCAACAGATTAGAACCCCAATCACAAAACCAATGGAGGTGCACATTGGAAGTTTTAAAGAAATGCATCGGTTCGTAGTTTGCGATTCCAGTCCTGTAAATCTGTTGGGAAGAGATCAATTGTGCAAAATGAACTGCACAATCTATTGTACACCAGATGGTGTCGCTTTCCAAACCCCTGATGAAGACGTTGTATACAAGATGATGTTAGCCAAACAGGGAACGGAAGTAGATGAAATGTTTTCACTAATGACTGAAAATGAATTACCAGAAGAGTTGAGAGCCACAGTTAATCCAGAAATGTGGGATTTTACAGGAAAAGACATTGGGTCAATGACAAATATAGACCCAGTTAAAGTGACAGTGAAAGAAGGTGCAGTGTATCCAAATAACCGACAGTACAAGATGAGTCCAGAAGTAAAAGCAGGAGTTATTCCAGAAATTGAACGAATGGTTAAACAAGGTATTTTAAAATAAGTGATAGGTAGTCCTTGTAATTCGCCAATAATGGGACTGAAGAAGCCCAGCGGAAAGTATAGAATAGTGCAGGATTTACGAAAAATAAATAAAATTGTAGTTCCCTGTTGTCCAATAGTGCCAAATCCAGCAGTGATCCTTTATCAGATACCTTGGAATGCAGGCTGGTTTACAGTAATTGATTTATGCCAAGCGTTCTTTTCTATTCCTTTGCACCCAGACAGCCAGTATCTTTTTACGTTTAAGTTTGAGGATCGTATTTACGCATGGTGTAGAGTTCCTCAAGGGTACACAGAGAGTCCCTCAATTTTTAATCAGATTTTGAAAAAGTGTTTATGCCTGGAAAATCTGTTCTGGTCCAGTATATTGATGACCTACTGGTGGCATCAAAAACACGAGAATATTGTGCCACAAACACAATTGCATTACTGAACCATTTGGCTGAAGGAGGACACAAGGTGTCTCTAGAAAAATTACAGTTCTGTCGACAAGAAGTTAGATATTTAGGGCATAAAATAGAAAGAGGAGTTAGAAAAGTGACACCGGAAAGAATAAAAATAAGCAAAGAAATGCAATTGCCACAGACTCAGAGAGAAATGAGAATGTTTCTGGGAGTGGTTGGGTACTGTAGGCAATGGATTAATGGTTTTTCTATGTTAGCGAAACCATTAATACAAATGACCCGGAAAAGAGCAAAAGATCCGATTGATTGGAATGATGACTGCATAGAGGCATTTGTGAAATTGCGAAATTGTTTGTGTGAGGCTCCTGCTTTGGGCATGCCTGATTATTCAAAAGACTTTGCGTTTTGTTTTGTTGTGAGAGAGAAAATTGTGCACTTTCAGTCTTAACACAGAGACATGGATTGAGTCGACGTCCAGTGGCATATTTTTCATATTTTTCAGCTACATTGGATCCAGTGGCTTCAGCATTACCTGGCTGCTTAAAAGCAGTAGCTGCTACTTGTATGAGTCTGGAGCAAAGTGAGTCGATAGTGATGGGACATCCGGTAAAGGTTTATGTTCCACACTCAGTTGAGATTCTTTTGACAATAACACAACATCTCACCCCTAGTCGATTGACTAAGTATGAAAGAGTTATTTTGCGAGCTGAGAACGTAACAGTGATAATGTATACGATCATGAACCCAGCTACCCTACTGCCAGACCCATGCAATGAAGAAGTGAGAGATGAGAGTGATCAGGATTGTTTGGACGTAACTGAATTATGTACTAAACCCCGTCCGGACATAAAGGAGACACCTTTGAAAGAGGATGACCATGAGTTATTTGTAGACGGGTCCTGCCTCAGGACACAAGAAGGAGGATTAAGTGCTGCATATGCAGTTTGTAAGATATCTGGGGTAATTGAAGCATCCTGTTTACCGGGAGTCAAATCTGCACAAGTAGCCAAATTGGTAGCCCTAACCATGGCATGCAAAAAGGGGAAAAATTGGAGAGTAACCATATTTTCAGACAGTCAATATGGGTTCGGGGTTGTGCATGATTTTGGCCAGCTCTGGATGCAGAGGGGATTTCTGACTTCTTCAGGATCTCCTATTAGAAACAGCAAAAATGTGAAGGATTTGTTGGAAGCCTTACAATTGCCAAAAGAGATAGCAGTTGTAAAATGCGCTGCACATCAGTCAGGAAATGACTATGTGACTCCTGGCAATAGATATGCTGACCAAGTGGCCCAATACTGTGCCAAAAATACAGTGGCCATAAACAGAAAAATTGAAACGGGTGAAACCAGATGCCAACTTATGTTTTTCTCAGTACCAGAAACATGGGATGGAATTAGACAATTGCAGGAAGAAGTTGAGGAAAAGGAAAAGGAAATTTGGATAAAGGCAGCTTGTACAGAGAGACCACACAATGAGGTATGGGTGTATTTAGATGGAAGACCAGTCATGCCAGATGGTTTGCTTTCAAAAATGGCAAGAGTGTATCATGGAGCAACACACATAGGGAGAGACTCAATGATCAGGCTATTCAGACAGAGTTGGTACAATCCGAAATTCAGGGTAGTCGCAGAGAGCCTTTGCCAAAGATGCCTAACCTGTCAGCAGCAAAATCCAGGTAGTCAGACAGTAGTTAGCTGGGGAAAGATTGGAAAAGCAGAAGGACCCTTCACCAGATTACAGTTGGATTTTATTGAGTTGCCCCCATGCAATGGACTGAAATATATACTTGTCATAGTATGCCACTTCTCAAGATGGGTGGAAGCCTATCACACTCGAAGAAATGACAGTCTTACAGTTGCAAAATTATTGTTGAGGGAGTTGATTCCACGTTTTGGTTTTCCAGTCACTTTGGAATCAGATAGAGGACCTCATTTTAATAATGAAATAATTCGATTAATCTGTGCTGCATTTAACATAGAACAAAAACTGCACTGTGCTGATCGTCCAGAGGATTCTGGAATAGTTGAACAGCTAAATGGCACAATCAAGTCAAGATTAGGGAAGGTGTGCGCATCCACAATGCTGAAATGGCCAGATGCATTACCTCTTGTATTGATGGGTCTCAGAAGTATTCCAGACAGAAAAACAGGAATGAGCCCACATGAAGTTCTCATGGGAAGAGCAATGAGACAAGCATTTATTTCTGGAAATAAATTAATGAATATAACTGATGATCTGGTATTGGACTATTGCAAAGGATTGGCTGAAATGGTGCGTTCTGTCTCTCACCAGGTTGGAGAAGACGCAGTTGAAAGACAGCCAGACCAAGCACATGATTTGAATCCTGGAGATTGGATGCTAGTGAAGAAACACGCAAGAAAGTCGTGCCTAGCACCAAGGTGGGATAAACCGCGTCAAGTCATACTAGTCACTACCACAGCAGTGAAGTGTGCAGGTTTGCCCAATTGGATTCATGCCAGTCATACCAGAAGAGTTCCTAGCCCATCAGAACAACAAGAGCAACCACTGACTGAACAGGCTGAAGCGCCAGGAGTTGTAAGCTGTGAAATTGAAGAATCTAGAGTAATAGATTCTGAAAGACAACCATATGACGAACAGCCAAGTACAAGTCAGGAAGAGTGGATACCAGTGATTGAAGTAATTGATGATGCTATTGAAACAAGAAGAAGAACAGAACTGAAAAGACAGGAAAGTAGTCAGGAAGAGACAGGGAAAGAAGAACACACTCAGGTGGAAATAGAAAAAGACTTTCAGGAACCCGAGGAGGGAATATTAGAAGAACACGTTCAGGCAGAAAAAGAACAGTTTGAAGTAAGACCTGAACAGGGACAGATAGAAATAGAAGAACAAGCTCAGGAAGAAGAAGAACAAAATACGATAAAACCTGAGCAGGTGGAAGCAAAAGAAGGTTCAAGCACAGAAAACAGAGAACGAGAACAGATTGTGCCTAGATTAAGTGAAATTAAAAGAACTTTAAAAGGAGATAAAGAAGGTGAAAGTGCAGTACAGATCAAAAGAATCAGAAAGGGAGACAATTGGCCAACTGGAATAAAGAAATTAAGATATCATTTGAGAAAATCAGAAAAGAGACCAGAACAAGTAAATGAAATTACAAGTCAAACACGATCTAAACAAACTTTAGCTAAAATAACTCGAAGAAGTCCAAGATTGAGAAATTTAAATAGAAGGTACAAGGCCCCTGAATGGACCTATGTCATACTCGAAGAATTTGAATCCCTAGATCTAAGTGATGAAACAGAAGAAGTTCATGTTGCACAGATTGATGAAAGCAAATCGAGGCCTCCTTAAGAACAAAAAGAGTTAAATTGACAAAGAGAGGATAAGAGAAAAGACATTTTCTCACAGTAAAATGGCAGAAATTGAAGTTACCGAAAGACCAAAACGAGGATTGAAAAGAAAATGTTTTAGATTTTGTTTTTGTAGTATTTTATTACTAGTATTAGTATGGTTATTCCTAACAGCAGGAGTACCTTTGTTAATGAAAACAAGCGACAAGGATAATACAGATACTAATGATAAGATAGATAGAATAAAAGGAACTAAAATAGAAATAGGTGTAGAAGATGAAGCAAATGCTATCATAATGAATCAGACTATAATACGTCTTCAAATGTGTTTATTAAATTGTTATTTCAATATGTTAATACTATGGAGATTAGTAATTGTTATGTGTGTATGAAGTTACCCATATCAGTATCAGAAGGGGTAACGTATCACCATATACCTTTAACATATGGTGTGTCATGTAGTATTTTATCAAGTTTATTTTATGCTACAGGGAGACTTCAATATTTTTATTCAGACATAGATATAGTATTTTCAGAATTACCCATTAGAAAGAATATGAATCCAGTAGTTAGTAGTAAAAATGCACAGTTTACGGGTGAAATTTTCTTAACAATGAGTTCAATAGATTTAGTTCAGGTACATAAAGATAATCCAACATGTACATTGAGAAAAGAAGAAAAAGATTTTTGGGATTTAGTAGAAGAAAGGAGACAAGATTTAATAACGAAAGAGACTGAACAGAAAACCCATGTAGCTCC
This sequence comes from Calotriton arnoldi, assembly GCA_963921515.1. Taxonomy (NCBI): domain Eukaryota; kingdom Metazoa; phylum Chordata; class Amphibia; order Caudata; family Salamandridae; genus Calotriton; species Calotriton arnoldi. Next base: position 763,506 of record CAWUFW010000722.1, read on the forward strand.
ATGGGCTGGGAAAGAGGGAATCTATGCAAATGGCAAGGCTCATGCTGCGATGTCCCTGGATTTTGTGAAAAGGGGAAAATTCTGCCTCCATAGATTAAAGACAGATTATAACGATAATTACATTGGTTCCAGTGAATGTGAACACAACTTCCTAATTTTAGGAGGGTGGGGACTAAAAGGGGGAACTGATCCTGTATTTCCAGGAGTTTATTATGTTTGCGGGAACAATGCATATTATAGGTTACCTGCAAGATGGTACGGAAGCTGTTACTTTGGAATAGTTTTTCCAAAAATGTATCATGTGGACAGAATCAGTGGAACCAATGGAAATTCTAATGGATTAACATGTAGAAGAAGAGCTAGTTTTTCTGAAATTGTAGGAGATAATTTTAGTGCATTGATACCCTCAGTTGGAGTCATTCTTAATTTGCTGAAAATTTGTAAGTTATCAACCATAGTTGATCGTCTTTATACAGATACTGCAGGAGGATTCTTAATGATTAACACAGATGGTTGCAATCAGGTCTATGGTTTTACAGAACCGTCTTGCTCTTGATGTATTGTTAGCAAAAGAAGGTGGAGTTTGTGGTATGTTGAAAATTCAACATTGTTGCACCTACATTCCAGACAAGAGCAGAGAAATTAAAGGATATATTGAAAACATTACAAGAATGCATAAAGACTTGACCCAACTGGAGGTTGACAGTGTGTGGGGAAGACTAACAAAAAGTATAACATCAATAGGGAAATGGTTTACTGATTTTGGGAAAAGTTTTCTAGGCCAAATAATAATACCATTAGTTATGATAATAACCGTAATGATAATAATGATTATATATAAGTGTTGTAGAAAAGGAAGGAAAGGAAAAATACATTTTGAAAGAGAAGGAAAGGGAAAGAAACGAAAAAGAAAATATGATGAAATACAGTTGGAAGAAATGAAAGGCAAATTATATAAGAAAATGAAGGATTTAGAAGGAAACTAGTTAATTGATGGAAAATTGAGAGGAGAAATAGAGAACCGAGATGTGCTAAAGTTGGTATCTGTGATGGGATGGGAAATTTTGTGATGGCTTAAAATGCCATCAGAGAGGGGATTGATGGAGCAAGGACTCGTAAATGAGACTTGCTCGGAAGCAATCCTTTCGTTTTAACTCATTAATGAATTACTAACTATGTGTTTGTAATTAATAACTCGCATTTTAGAAAGACACGCGGGACAATGAAGTTTGCGTATGTGTTTACTAACTTTAACAAAATGAACGAAGGACTAAAACGTACTCTAACAAGGGATCTTTACCGCGCATGCGTCTACTGCATCTACGTAGTATGACGTTTTAACGCTTGGAGGGAAAATCTTGCGCATGCGCAAAAGGCATTAAAATGGCAGCTTGAAAGTTCACATGCATGGCACCTGCTTGGCTAAATAGAAAATAAGTTTTATATTAACGCAAATGCAGAAAGGGTAATAATAATTAAAGTGGGTTAGAGTAGAGGTTGGTGATATACAGTGAAACCATTTATTTTTTTAAATAAAATTTCTTCTTTTGACTTTATTATTAGTGCGCATTTGGGCCTTCCACACTTGTCTGAATTGAGCTGACTGACTTGACCCCGCACATGCGCACAAGAGAAAGAATAAGGAAGGATGAGTAAGGATTTGTCACGCGTCCAAGGCCAGAGGAGATGTGCCCTGGGAACATGAGGGTGAATAGTTCATATGAAGAAGCCTTATTCATGAAATTGAAACATTTTGTATTAATAAAGTTTGGAGATGTATGGGAAAGGAAATGATTTAATAGAGTTAGTATTTTATGAAATTGAAACATTAATGGGTGGTACATGAATATTGAAAGGTATAACTGAGGTAGTTTTAGTTAGTTAGTTAGAAGTCGCTGACACAATCACAGAAGCAGAGCTCGGGATGCTGTTGGTGCTGGGGGTGGTGCTGATGCTGTGAGGCGCTGATGAAGAAACTGAATGCAGAGACCTCCATCTTAACTTAATTGGGTTAGAAAGAAGATCACGGAAGAATCACGAGGAGGAAGAGTGTGTCAGAGAGGGGTGCGACGCAGTCGTCGGTATTTAGAGAGGTGGAGTATCCGGTCCTGATTCCTGTCCTGAAGTCTTTGTCTCCTAATCTATCCTGGGGGACCCTTACCAGCCCTTTGGCCAGGGGGTTGGTCTTCACACCATTCTTGGTAAATATAAATTCATTGTATTGATAGATGTTCTTCTCTCTCTGTCCTCTCCTTTCTGAGCATAGTTATTGTGCGAGTTTGAAATATTTTTGCTTATTGATTATTGAGTTGACACACTTGAGAATGAGGGTGTTTGTACTGAAACTTTGAGATGGTTCACATTCAATTAATTTAGATAAAGATTTTAAAACTTCCAGAGTCTGTGATTATTTTATTTTATTAAAGAATGTTTAATAAGTTAAGTTAATTCATCACCATTGTTAGAAATGGGATCTCTAGTTGGCAAGGGCTTGCACCTTTGTCCAAGTAGGGACCCTTCTTCCTAGTCAGGGTAAGGGTTGTTACACTCGTGAAGTAACCCCTGCTCACCCTCGTGGTAGCTTGGCACGAGCAGTCAGGCTTAATTCAGAGGCAGTGTGTAAAGCATTTGCACATAACCAACAGTAATACAGTGTAAGCACTACAAACGGACACCACACCAGTTTAGAAAAATAACCAATATTTTATATACTCAAGACAAGACCAATTACGGCAAAAATCCACAATACTATACTTTAAAAATGAATGCTTGATACGTTAACTTCTTCTTTGCAGGAATAGCACAAAAGCAAAGTTCGTACGAGTCGGTAGCTCCGTCCGAGCCTACCGTGATGCTGAAAACCACAGAGTCTAACAGTTCCAGCCGGCCGCGTCGATACGGGCCAGCAGAGTCATGAACAGACTCGGTAACAGTACCTTTCCCGTTGTGGCTGGTACGGAGTGTACGAGCCGGTCGGCGTTCGTCGCGGTTGCGGTGCAAGACGGAGCGATGCAAGGTGCGGTGTCCCTCGATGCGGTGCAGGCAGCGGCTCGATGAGCGTCGTGCAGACGGAGTCGGTGAGTCCAAGGCGTGCGATGCAGGGTGAGACGATGCTCGATGCGGTGCTGACAGGTTGCGCTGCAGGCGACCTAGCCGGAGTGCGGGAGCTGGCGTCGGACAGCGGTGCGAGTCGGAGCGGTGCGTCGCAGACGTGCGAGCGGTGCCCCAAATGCGGTGCGGTCTCGACTCTTGAGCCAGTTGCAGCGACCGCGTCGGTCGGGTCCGGTTGGTTCAGTGAAGCGATGCGATGCGAACTGCGGTGCCCACAGGTCACGGTGCAAGCAGCGGCTCGATGTTGGCGGCGTCGGACGTCGCCCACGGTGAGACCAGGGTTGCGATGCGAAGCGGGGCGATGCGGTCTGCGGTGCAAACAGGTCACCGGCCAGGGATGGATTCGGTTGACGGAGTCGGTTGCAGTTCCCTTCCTCTGTGGCGACTGAAACAGCGTTCCAGAAGCGGTACCCAGAGGCTTGTGAAGTCTTTGCAGTCCCTGAGACTTCTTAACAGGAGGCCAGCTCGGTTCCTGGCCCTTGGAGATACTCAGCACAAGTTTGTAGAAAGTTCAGTCCAGTCCTTTCACTGCCCAAGACAGAAGCAGCAACTGCAGGCCAACCCAGCAAAGCAACAACACAGCAACGGGGCAGTACTCCTCCTGGCAGCTCTTCCAGCTCTTCGTCTTGGCAGGTTCCTTGATTCCAGCGAGATCTAAATTCCTGGGGTCAGGGCCCCAATATTTATATCCCAAATTCCTTTGTTCTCTGAAGGCAGAGAGGCCAGTTCTGGAGCACTTTGTTGACAAGTCTCCGTCCCTTCTTTCAGTGAGTAGGCCAGGGACATCAGACGCACCACAGGAGGTGGAGCCAGCATTGTGGAGGGAAGGCACTGTCCTATTCAGGGCCCAGGTGCGACCCCTCCCACCCATCTACATGTAGATCTTGCTATTCAGCCCTGTGCTGACTCACCCTGTCTCCTGGCATCCCCCAGCCCCTGTCACTCACACTCCAGACAAGGAATACACAACCTCGCAGAGGCAGGCTTGGATGGTTAGACAAGAAAATACCCACTTTCTAAAAGTGGTATTTTCAAACACAGAATGTTAAAACCAACTTCACTAAAAGCTGCATTTTATCATTCTGAGTCCAGGCATACTAAACTCGACTTCCTACCATGTTCCCGGGTCAGTTAGGATTATAAGCTGTAATAATCAAAACTGCCCGTTCTGGCCTAGGGGAACAGGTAGCCTTGCAATAGTGAAAAACGAACTAGGCTGTGATTCACTATTAGGACATGCCACACACACCCGGGCATGTCCTACCTTTCGCGTACAACGCACCCTGCCCACAGGGGTACCTTGGGCCTACCTTAGGGGTGACTAACATGTAGCAAAGGGAAGGTTTAGGGACTTGCAAGTGTGTGCACTTGCCAAGTCGACATGGCAGCCCCAGGCTGCGCACAGGCTCTGCGATGGCAGGCCCGAGTTACACTTTACGGGCTGTTTGCGTGGGTGGCACAATCCAGTGCTGCAGCCCACCAACAGCCTTTGGTCTATAGGCCCTGGCACTCGTAGTGCACTTTACAAGGGACTGACACATAAACCAAATAGGCCAATCATGGAAACACCAATCCATAACGCATTTTATACAGGAGCACTTGCACTTTCCCACTGTACCGCAGTGAGGAAAGTGCGCAGAATCATTACACCAGCAAAAACAGAGTCAAAACCGGGAGGTCAGAAAGCAAAAGTCAGGGGAAACACGCCAAAAGATGCCAAGTCTAACACATGTCCCCTCCAGCTGAAAGTAGGGAGAACTACCCAACCCCATTGGAGTTCTCCTCACTAAGGCGGAAGAACCTGGACAGACCATCTGCGTTGGCGTGTTCTGTACCAGGACGGTGCTCCACCGTAAAGTCCATTCCCTGTAGGGAGATGGACCACCTCAGCAGTTTTGGATTCTCACCCCTCATCTGCATCAACCAGCTGAGGGGCCTGTGGTCTGTCTGAACCCGGAAGTGAGTCCCAAACAGGTATGGTCTCAACTTCTTCAGCACCCAGACCACAGCAAAAGCTTCCCTTTCTATGGCACTCCACCTCTGTTCCCTGGGAAGTAGTCTCCTGCTAAGGAAGACTACAGGCTGATCCAGGCCCTCTTCGTTCAGTTGTGAGAGCACCGCTCCCACACCATGCTCTGAAGCGTCAGTCTGCACGACAAATTCTTTGGAGAAGTCAGGTGCCTTGAGCACGGGCGCCGTGCACATGGCTGCCTTCAGGGCATCAAAAGCTTTCTGGCAGGACTCAGTCCAGATCACTCTCCTGGGCTGCCTCTTAGAGGTCAGCTCTGTTAAGGGGGCCACGATGGTGCCATAGCCCTTAACAAATCTCCTATAGTAACCGGTGAGACCTAAGAAGGCTCTCACCTCTGTCTGGGTCTTGGGGGCTCCCAAGCCAGAATGGTGTCAATCTTGGGTTGTAGGGGCGCCACCTGGCCGCTTCCTACCTGGTGTCCCAAGTACACCACAGAACCCTGCCCGATCTGGCACTTACTGGCCTTGATCGTGAGGCCTGCACCTTGCAGAGCCCTCAACACTTTCTCAAGGTGCTGTAAATGTTCTTCCCAGCTGGAACTGAACACAGCAATGTCATCCAGGTAGGCGGCACTGAAATCCTCCAGCCCAGCCAACACCTGATTGACCAACCTCTGAAAGGTGGCAGGGGCATTCTTCAACCCAAAGGGCATCACCCGAAATTGGTAATGACCTTCTGGGGTTGAGAATGCTGATCTCTCCTTGGCCCCATCGGTTAAGGCAATCTGCCAGTACCCAGACGTCAAATCAAACGTGCTGAGGAACCGGGCAGCTCCCAACCGATCAATGAGCTCATCAGCTCTGGGGATGGGGTGCGCGTCAGTCCTGGTGACGGCATTGAGCCCACGGTAGTCCACACAAAACCGGAGTTCTGGAGTGGCACCGGGCGCCGCAGCCTTTGGGAACAAGACCACTGGGCTGGCCCAAGGACTGTGGGAGGGCTCAATCACCCCTAACGCCAACATCTTAGAAACCTCCTCCTTGATGCTGGCTCTGACCCGGTCAGTCAACCTGTAAATCTTGTGCTTCACAGGATGGCTGTCACCGGTGTCCACGTCATGGGTACACCAGTGAGTAACACCGGGGGTCAGAGAGAACAGTGGGGCGAACTGTCCCAACAACTGGCGACAGTCCCCCTGCTGCTCCTGAGTCAGAGTAGGGGAGAGGATCACACCCTCTACTGACCCATCACGCTCCTTGGTAGACAGGAGGTCAGGGAGAGGCTCACTCTCCTCTTCCACCCCATCATCTGCGCCAAGAGCATACTCACTTCGGACCTCTCGAAGTGGGGCTTGAGGCGGTTCACGTGAAGGACCCTCAAAGGGTTCCTTGGAGCCTGCAAATCCGCCAGGTAGGTGACGTCACTTTTGCGCTCCTTTACCTCATATGGCCCAGTCCACTTGTCCTGCAAGGCACAAGGTGCCACTGGGGCCATGACCCACACTTTCTGCCCAGGTTGAAATTCGACCAGAGTGGCATTCTGGTCATACCATCTCTTCATTTCTTCCTGGCTTGCTTCTAGGTTCGCCTGAGCGAGTTTCCTGAAGCGGGCAGTTTGGTTTCTAAAGGCCAGCATGTAGCTAAATACATCCTGGGGAGTTTTCCTGGGAGCCGCCTCCCAGCCTTCCTTTACCAAACTCAGAGGTCCTCTGACAGGGTGGCCATACAGGAGCTCAAAGGGGCTGTACCCAAGAGACTTCTGAGGCACCTCCCTGTATGCAAAGAGTAGGCATGGCAAGAGGACGTCCCACTTACGCCTCATGGGTTCTGTTAGACCCTTGATCATGCCTTTCAAGGTCTGGTTGAATCTCTCCACCAGACCGTTTCCTTGTGGGTGGTAAGGAGTGGTGAACTTGTAGGTTACACCACACTCCTTCCACAGGCATGTCATATACTTGGATATGAAATTGGTCCCCCTATCAGAAACCACCTCTCTGGGGAATCCCACACGGGAAAAGATCCCCATTAACGCCCGGCCCACCACTGGCGCCGTCGTTGTCCTGAGAGGGATTGCCTCCGGGTACCGGGTGGCATGGTCCACCAAGACCAGGATGTACCTGTTGCCCATGGCTGTCTTGGGATCCAGTGGCCCCACAATATCCATCCCCACCCTTTCAAAGGGTGTTCCAACAACAGGAAAAGGTTGGAGAGGAGCTTTGACCTTCCTCCCACTCTTACCACTTGCCTGGCAAGTCTGGCAAGACCTACAGTGTGCATCTGACTGCCTTCGCATTTGGGGCCAAAAGAAGTGGGTGACAAGCCTGTCAAAGGTCTTGTCCTGCCCCAAATGTCCTGCCAAAGGCACGTCATGAGCCAGACCCAGTAGGAAGGTCCTGAAGCGCTGGGGTACCACCAGCACACGGGCTGACCCAGGCTCAGCAACCTTAGGCTCACTGTATAGGAGACCACTCTCCCAGTAGATCAGATGTGACCCGGACTGATTACCAGCTGCCTGGTCTGCAGCCTGCCGCCGCAGACCCTCCAGAGTAGGGCACTCGTTCTGCTCCCTGCAGAACTCCTCCCTGGTGGGACCCCCTTCTTGCTGCCAATGGGTCAGCTCAGAGATGTCTCCCAGTTCGGCTACCTGCTCCCTGTAGGCACCGGGGCATCCCCCTCGAGGTCCGCCTCCTCCCGGTCCGTGGGAACTTCGGGGGCCGGTTTCCCGCGCCCTGCCCTTTCTCTTGGCAGGGACTTGGGCCACTGTTTCAGGCTCCAAGTCCTCTTGATCACCCTTTCTGGCTGCCATTGACCGAGTAGACACGCATGCCCACTCTGGCAACCCAAGCATCTCCAAGTGAGACCTGAGCTCAACCTCCTTCCATAAGGACTGCTCCAGGTCGTTTCCCTAGCAGACAATCTACAGGCATGGTAGGGCTCACAACCACCCTCAAGGGACCTGAGACCCCCCCATTCAAAGGGAACCTGCGCCACCATACACTGGCGCTCAGAGTTGTCGACAGCAACTACTTGGTGGAATGCTCCTGGGACTACCTGCTTCTCAGACACCAGGTGACACCGGACTGAGGTCACACTGGCTCCAGTATCTCCGAGAGCCTCTACCCTATTCCCATTAATGGTCACCCAGGTGCTATATTTCTTTGTGTTATGGGGCACCTGGTTTCCTGGGACCATCTCACTGTCCCCTAGTGAGACAAGGGTCATTTCTGCGGGATCTCCACCCTCCTGTGGGCACCCCTCCTCCCCAAGCGCTATACTAGCCAACACTTTGGACTGCCCACCGGTGGGCGGCTGTGTCCCCTTCGGGCACTTGGGGTCCCCCTTAAAGTGACCTACCTGGTCACATGCATAACACTTGCGGGGGCCTGTCTCAACAGGCTTCCCTGTAGAGACCCCTTTCTTCTTATCACCGGGGGCTGGGAACCTTTACCCTGGGTACTAGTTTGGGGCCCTTTAGAGAACTCCTGTGCTTTACCCTTGTCCCCCCACCTTTCTGCTGGGGACCCTGCCCACCTTTGGCTGAGTCTCCCCCAAACGCTTTCTTGTGGACCCTGGTACTCACCCAGCGGTCCGCTTCCATAGCAAGCTTCCTGGGGTCAGTTAGCTTACTATCAACTAGGTGCTGGCGCAGATCTGCAAAACATAGACTAGACAAGTGCTCCCATGCAATCAAGTTGTAGAGCCCCTGAAAATCTGTTACACTACTGCCCTTTACCCAACCATCCAGCGACCTGCAGAACACATCCACACATTCCAACCAAGTGTTGACATCAGACTTCTTACTGGACCTGAACTGATCCCTGTACTTTTCAGGAGTAAGACCATACTTCGTGAGAAGGGCATCCTTCATGTCAGCATAGGTGAGGTGATACCCCTTACCCAAAGCTATCAGAGCATCCCTTGCTTCTTCCGGGAAAAGTGGCCACAATCCTGCTCCCCAATTCTCCTCAGGGACCCCATTCATGTGTATGGCTGCCTCATAACCCTGAAACCACCTTTGTATGTCATCCCCCTTCTTGAACTCCTTGCCTACGTTCTTGGGAATGTGCACAATCCTGTCTGCCTTTCTGGACGAATTGCTGCCACCATCTGAGCCTGACTTACTCCTAAGTTCTAGCTCCTTCAGTTCTCTCTCATGCTCTAAGAGCATCTTCCTCTCCTCTATGGCCAATCTCTTCTCCTCCCGCTCACTCTCCAGCCTGAGCTTCTGCAGCTCAAACTGCCTTGCCTCCCTCCTGTCCTCCAGCTCCTCTGGGGACAGACTGCTGCTGCCTGACCTGGCGGGTTCCCCCCTACCCAAAAGCACATCCACCCTGGAAATAGGCTCCTCCGCCTCCTCACTGAGATCACCAGGCTGCCCATTGGCATGTCTGGCTGCTACCCAGGCCCTCAGCGCCTTCTGTAGCTCCTCCTTCCTTGTGAGGCCTTTAATTTGGACTTTCAAGTTTTTACAAATCGCTCGTAACTCCTTTACGGCGTAGGATTCCAACCTGTCCTCCTCAAAGATAACTTCCAGAGATGCAACGGATGATGCAATTGATTCAGGCATGACAAAAGTCGTGAGTTGAAAACTGGCAAGATCAAAAATAGGCCAAAAGAAAAAGAACCAGTATGTGGTGCGTAATGGTCTGCGATATGGTAGTAGTGCACACCAATCACTGTAAGTCACGTGCAAACACAAGTCCTATCCTCACCGCTGACAACCAATGTTAGAAATGGGATCTCTAGTTGGCAAGGGCTTGCACCTTTGTCCAAGTAGGGACCCTTCTTCCTAGTCAGGGTAAGGGTTGTTACACTCGTGAAGTAACCCCTGCTCACCCTCGTGGTAGCTTGGCACGAGCAGTCAGGCTTAATTCAGAGGCAGTGTGTAAAGCATTTGCACATAACCAACAGTAATACAGTGTAAGCACTACAAACGGACACCACACCAGTTTAGAAAAATAACCAATATTTTATATACTCAAGACAAGACCAATTACGACAAAAATCCACAATACTATACTTTAAAAATGGATGCTTGATACGTTAACTTCTTCTTTGCAGGAATAGCACAAAAGCAAAGTTCGTACGAGTCGGTAGCTCCGTCCGAGCCTACCGTGATGCTGAAAACCACAGAGTCTAACAGTTCCAGCCGGCCGCGTCGATACGGGCCAGCAGAGTCATGAACAGACTCGGCAACAGTACCTTTCCCGTTGTGGCTGGTACGGAGTGTACGAGCCGGTCGGCGTTCGTCGCGGTTGCGGTGCAAGACGGAGCGATGCAAGGTGCGGTGTCCCTCGATGCGGTGCAGGCAGCGGCTCGATGAGCATCGTGCAGACGGAGTCGGTGAGTCCAAGGCGTGCGATGCAGGGTGAGACGATGCTCGATGCGGTGCTGACAGGTTGCGCTGCAGGCGACCTAGCCGGAGTGCGGGAGCTGGCGTCGGACAGTGGTGCGAGTCGGAGCGGTGCGTCGCAGACGTGCGAGCGGTGCCCCAAATGCGGTGCGGTCTCGACTCTTGAGCCAGTTGCAGCGACCGCGTCGGTCGGGTCCGGTTGGTTCAGTGAAGCAATGCGAACTGCGGTGCCCACAGGTCACGGTGCAAGCAGCGGCTCGATGTTGGCTGCGTCGGACGTCGCCCACGGTGAGACCAGGGTTGCGATGCGAAGCGGGGCGATGCGGTCTGCGGTGCAAACAGGTCACCGGCCAGGGATGGGTTCGGTTGACGGAGTCGGTTGCAGTTCCCTTCCTCTGTGGCGACTGAAACAGCGTTCCAGAAGCGGTACCCAGAGGCTTGTGAAGTCTTTGCAGTCCCTGAGACTTCTTAACAGGAGGCCAGCTCGGTTCCTGGCCCTTGGAGATACTCAGCACAAGTTTGTAGAAAGTTCAGTCCAGTCCTTTCACTGCCCAAGACAGAAGCAGCAACTGCAGGCCAACCCAACAAAGCAACAACACAGCAACGGGGCAGTACTCCTCCTGGCAGCTCTTCCAGCTCTTCGTCTTGGCAGGTTCCTTGATTCCAGCGAGATCTAAATTCCTGGGGTCAGGGCCCCAATATTTATATCCCAAATTCCTTTGTTCTCTGAAGGTAGAGAGGCCTTTGCCTAGTCCAAACCAGTTCTGGAGCACTTTGTTGACAAGTCTCCGTCCCTTCTTTCAGTGAGTAGGCCAGGGACATCAGACGCACCACAGGAGGTGGAGCCAGCATTGTGGAGGGAAGGCACTGTCCTATTCAGGGCCCAGGTGCGACCCCTCCCACCCATCTACATGTAGATCTTGCTATTCAGCCCTGTGCTGACTCACCCTGTCTCCTGGCATCCCCCAGCCCCTGTCACTCACACTCCAGACAAGGAATACACAACCTCGCAGAGGCAGGCTTGGATGGTTAGACAAGAAAATACCCACTTTCTAAAAGTGGTATTTTCAAACACAGAATGTTAAAACCAACTTCACTAAAAGCTGCATTTTATCATTCTGAGTCCAGGCATACTAAACTCGACTTCCTACCATGTTCCCGGGGTCAGTTAGGATTATAAGCTGTAATAATCAAAACTGCCCGTTCTGGCCTAGGGGGAACAGGTAGCCTTGCAATAGTGAAAAACGAACTAGGCTGTGATTCACTATTAGGACATGCCACACACACCCGGGCATGTCCTACCTTTCGCGTACAACGCACCCTGCCCACAGGGGTACCTTGGGCCTACCTTAGGGGTGACTAACATGTAGCAAAGGGAAGGTTTAGGGACTTGCAAGTGTGTGCACTTGCCAAGTCGACATGGCAGCCCCAGGCTGCGCACAGGCTCTGCGATGGCAGGCCCGAGTTACACTTTACGGGCTGTTTGCGTGGGTGGCACAATCCAGTGCTGCAGCCCACCAACAGCCTTTGGTCTATAGGCCCTGGCACTCGTAGTGCACTTTACAAGGGACTGACACATAAACCAAATAGGCCAATCATGGAAACACCAATCCATAACGCATTTTATACAGGAGCACTTGCACTTTCCCACTGTACCGCAGTGAGGAAAGTGCGCAGAATCATTACACCAGCAAAAACAGAGTCAAAACCGGGAGGTCAGAAAGCAAAAAGTCAGGGGAAACACGCCAAAAGATGCCAAGTCTAACAACCATCAACTAGTTCAACTAATGGTCCATTGACCAGAGGAAAGAACTAATTGATCAGTGAAAGGTTATAGTTAGAAAGAAGAGAACTAAATCCTGAAAATTATGAAATCTATAAACTACAAGCTCCAGCGGTCTACTTGGTATTAGTGGAAGAAGTTATATGGGCCCAGGTGAGTATATGGTAGTGGAGTATCTGTTGTTGGTACACCGCTGGATCAGTAAGACCTATACAGACATACTTAAGGGCCACAGAGCCAAGGCAGCTGCTTGCATCATATTACAGGGAGATCACACCTCTGACATATTTATTCCTGAATATTTGTGTGTGTTTAGAAGTCCATAGTAGTCATCTCAGAATTTTGTAGATATAACATTTCCAATGAGTAGGATTATGTTTAGATTTAAGTATTTCACTACTTACAATGAAAATCACTGGGCTGAATACTGCTTATTGTGTTGTGTTTGATTGTTTGTATTTTGAGTCTCTAACCTCCCACTCCCACAATACTTTCCGTAGAAGCCTTGGACTGCTCTCCCTCGCCACCCTGAGCATCAAGACCGGATAGGGTGTACCTGGAACACAGTTTGCAGTGTCATAGTAGGTCAGGCCATGCGAAATCAGTGGTAAACGGCTCCAACACCCAGGGCTGTGGCACAGCAACCCTTGCTTGGCTCGTGGGCCCTGAGCTGGTTCTGACATATACCAAAGCTAGAGTACTTACAGAAGTGTGGGCTCAGATCATACACTCTGGCTTTTCAAGTAAATACTTTCTGGATCAGTTGCAGTCGGTCAGCAGCTTTTGAAACCAAAGACCATGGCATTCTCCATCAAACTCCAACAAACTTGAGTTTCTCAGGCACCATTCTAAAATGCATTTTATCTTTTCTATTTGACATAACTCAAGCTGCAGCTTTGCTACTTTTCTCTTCAGGAGGGATAGGAAATTGAGTAACGGAGTCAGTCTTTTAACCTGCACATGATGGATTTGGGCTTTCTACTCCATCGAGCAGTGGCATGTTAATATATGTATTTAGTTGATATACAACTCATCTTTGGGCTACCCTACACCTCCTTGAGAAATTCTACCTACCTAAATCAGATGCAGTGATGAAGCTCCTTTCCGTTGTCGGCAAATGGAGGTCTATCAATTTTTACAAATTAAACCCATCAAAAACAGAAATCCTTTTTACGCCAGCTCCACCAAATGATTAAGAACTGATATCCTGGCCACAGTCCACAGGCTCACCCCTCACACCTCCCAGCCAAGCTTAGGGTGCTTTACGAGGGCAATAGCTATTTTTAGGATTCGTCTGAGGCTTGCGAGAGATATTGTATGCAACAAGGTGCTTGCAGCCCGCCCATTGCTTACCATTTGTTGGCAACATTATCACTCTTATTTGCTGCCTTCAAAATTGGCCAGCATATGCTGGATTCACTTCCTCTTCTTTTGGCTGCAGCTGCAGCATGGACCAAGTACCGATTGCTTCAGCTTGATTGCTGTTCTTCTGCTGATCGCACTGTGATTGATTTACTATTTTAATTTTTCTTCTTCCCTGTTGTCCTTGTTGAACCTCTTGCCATTTGTAGCTATGTTTTACTGTGCCACACACACTTCAAAGAAGTTCTTTTCTCCTTTGCGATGGATGTATATTGTGACAACAGATGTTATCTGCCTTTATTGTGACAACAGGTGTTATCTACTGTCAAATGTATTTTCACTAGGACATAGACATGGACGCAATTGCTTCCTGTATGTAATAGGAATGTATGCCAAATGTCATTTTTCTTTTTCATGCATGTAGAGATTGCCTGATTTGCTTAGAATCACAGGGGTGTTATGCTGAGACATAACAAGCACTGGCAACGCCTACAGGTCTCGCATTATAGAGTACTGGCTCTGCCATTGCCATTTTTTCATGCGTAGAGCATGAGCATTGCCGACTTTGGCAACGATCTGTAGCCATGGCTACAGTGCAGCATGGCTGAAAATAATAACAAAAAAGACTATAATGCATCCAGAGCTAAAACACTTTAAAAAAAAATGTTTTTAAAAGAAGCGCATTAAGCCTGGCTGTGTCATAGCGCTTTCTTAAATTAGTTTTAACTACACTGCAAAGCATCCGCGTTGCTGTACAGCATGGCTACAAAACATTGCCAAAGCCAAAAGCTCTCAAAGGCGAGACCTATTGGCTTTGCTAATGCTCATTTTCACACAGCCACAGCAAGCTCGTGACTTCCAAAGCTAGGAGTACTGGGCGGAGGAATGGCAAAGTCAAACCTTGGGTTTCATTCGTATCAATACGCTGGGTGATGTTGTGGCCCGCATTACGCCAGCGTTAGTGTTTTTTCTGTGCTTTAATTTGCTGTTTTGTGCTTTCCTGTTCACCTCTGTTCCATCTCCTCCCTCCTGCGCCCCCGGACTAACCGAGTTGCTTGCTACAGTAAGATCTTCATAAAGCTTGCTGCAGTTAGTAATTCAGTGTACACTGTTTAAATCAAGATGATATATCACCACATATTAAATGCGAACTCTGAAGAGAGAACACACCTTAAACCAGACGAGTGAGGATCCGGTTTTTCACAAGCTTCATACAGTAAAGTTAATTTGTTTAGACTGAAAATCCTTCAAGAACAGGAATTTCCCTTTCTGTTTAAACTTGTTTAACAGTCACCTGCTCCTGTTTTCTTCCATTGAGGAGTCACGCGAGAGGAGCAGGCAGGCACACAAAATTAGAATGTAATCATCTGCGACCAGTCCCTGAAAACAAGTCATACTGTTCTCAGCACAAAGAAAATGGTGTTCCGGCATGGCCACCCAGAGGTTCATGGTATAATGCGCGTGTTATACCCTGAAAAAGGATGGTGTGAATTAAAATAGAATTAATCGCAACATTTGCTCAAGTGCAAACACTCAAAGACAATACGCCTTTTTTGGAGGAACAAACTAATTAAGTATCCAAGCAACTTTGACCCTGCTAGTGTTTAAAATGTTTTATTTATTGTTTTGCACGGACGAACAGAATTAGGTGAGATAACAGTTGTCATTACCTAATAGGGTTCTAAGTGATGCCTGCAAAGCCAGGCTGAACTGGAAACGGACGAAAGAGAACTGAGAGTAATGAAAGGACGCAGACTTGTGCCCGCTCCAGCACTCCGTGAGGGAAGGAGATGTTGGTCCTGGCTCCTTTGAGGACCTAAGAGGGCCAGAAAGGGAGTGGGAAATCGTTGTAGGCCCTTACACTTGTTTAATTTTAGTTTTGTATAGTGTGAACCTGAACCAGAGGGGTGAGGGAGTGATCTACAATTAATGCAGATACATACAATAGGTATCAATACACAAACTGCAACAGTAGGAAGAAATAAACTGAGCTAACGGGCAAGCATCAAACAGGTGGTCACGCTAAGAGCCAGTGAGGGTCGGTCATGTGGTCCTTAATGAAGTTCCACCATTTACAATAGAACATTTCTCCATTTTGCCTATGT
The DNA here is from genome assembly GCA_963921515.1 of Calotriton arnoldi. Classification (NCBI taxonomy): domain Eukaryota; kingdom Metazoa; phylum Chordata; class Amphibia; order Caudata; family Salamandridae; genus Calotriton; species Calotriton arnoldi. Next base: position 779,191 of record CAWUFW010000722.1, read on the forward strand.
GAATCTCCCTCTTCTGGCTTGAGGGTGTAGGAGGTCCTGTGGGCAGAAGAAAACCATGCTTCTGCACAGGAAGCCAGAGGACTGGTGCTGGAAGTTTTAATGCGGAGTTGTGGGAGTCCTTGGAGTGAGGTCTACAGGCCCAGTCCTGAACACATGAAGACTTTTTGACAAGATGGTGCTGTTACAGGATTGTTTTCTGCTTGGTAGTACTGCAGCACGTGAGCAGAACCTAAAGGATTAGTTTGTTTACTCATCTTTTCTTGATACGTGTCCCACCAGAAGTAGCTGCTGGTGCTCTCTTGCTTCTTTTCAGTGGCAAATATGATTGCACTGCTATCCCAATATGGGTGTTTTGTGAAAGACGGATTAATTTGTCAGTATATAGCTGTGGGCTGGAAATTTTGCCAACCTAGCGGGTTTTTGGATTTAGGAAAAAAACAAAAACCTTTGAATCGTTAAAAAATATAGGCCATCACATACAGTATCAGCTCAAGTATTACAATTGTCATATGGGATTTTAAGCCCACTTTGTCATTAGGATGCAAACCGACAGCATCACGATGTCCAACGTATGTCCAGCAGGGCTGATCTATGCCATATTTGTTGGATGTCTACATAACATATATTTACAAACAAATAATGGAGCTAAATACATAGTCAGGGACTGAACTGAAAATCTGGCATGGATCCAAACTTGATGAACCTTCGTTAGCCATGTGTGCATGGAGTCATCCTTGCCATGTAATAAGGATATTGCAAGCTGCCAAGGAGATCCAGGTTGATATAAAGGAGGTGATTGGAGGTAGAGTTCCTTTCTAAGATCCCACAACTCTGACATGACATGCAATATCCATCTAGATAGCATTAGGGAACTCTATTCAACATAATACAGGACAGAGTATTTCGCTTCCCAGAACTGCCATAGTGATTTTAGTTGGTCACCCTTTTGTAAATGAGATCTGCCTGTTGCAAGTATGTAGAAATTAGGTGGAATTAGTACTGTGAATACAGAAACCAGTGTGAATCATTACATTTCTGGAAAATAATCAGCTGAAGTAGTTTAATATAACTTATTTTTAAAGACAACTTTGAGGATTAAAATATATGGTAATATAAAGACTGGGACTCCTGCCCTAATATTGTCAACTCCAGCAGTGCAGTAAATAAACCAACTAGCCTCCCAGCCCTTTAACTGTTTCAAGGGCTCAGAAAGCTGTTTTTCTCTCAATTTGCTTGTCCCGGCAACATGCACATGACCTCATGTGTCAAGTGAAAAATATTACAGTTGTGGGGCTATATCCTCATTGCAAGTGATGAGTGAAAATATAAATAGACAGCAATAAGGACATATAACTGACATAACGATTAGTTTCTTACCTGTCGGTGTAGTTTTGCAGCTTGAAGACTTTCTGGATTCACTATGCTGTGCATTATTCCGCGGTCTAGTGGTTGGGTCCGGAATCGTAGTCTTTTTTCTCTTTTTTTTTTTTTCCCGGTGTAGCCCAGGTGGGCGTCGACGCCCCACCATTTGGTGTCCTCCCGTGACGTCGGCGCGCTTCCACCACCATAGATTTCAGATCTCATCAATGATGTAATATGTGAAGTCTTATGCAGAGCAACACAGAAGTGCAAGTTATACATATGTCAGTTACGTATAACTGGCAAATTTCCATTTTTTGTTTTTAGGTTTCGGCTCTAGACAGCGCATGCGCTGTCTCAAAAGGGACGTTGAATATACTTTGTGGGCTTCAGCTCGCCCATAGGCTTCCCATTTGCTGGCTCCATTGTCACTCTCCTATTCTTTCTCCCCATTTGTCCATGGCATGCATTTGTCATGCCTCTTCCTGTGTTTAGCCCTCCCCGAGAGAATGGACCAATTACTACGGATCCATCGACTGCTCCCATTTAATGACCATTTTAGGAACTTATTTTTTCTTTGTTTAAGAGCCCTCATCAGGAGCGCTCGTGTTTTCACTTGCTCCGAGCGCCGTTGCAAACAGGGCTGTATATCATGTTCTTATCTCTTCACACTTGCCGAAATTAAATGTCAGATGCTGTTTTCACAGGGCACCTGTTCTGTGCCCCAACCCCCTCCCTCATCGCTGCTTGACCCGCCTCCCCATCGCTGCATGCTGCCTCTGTCCTTCATTGTGGTGACCCAGCGCGTGTGGTGCCACCGTACTCAGAAGAGGCGATGTAAGCTTTAGAGTTGGACTGCTCGCTGTCCTGGTATCCACTCACACTGTGTGCATCTGGTGCAAACACGCAGTCCAGTCTTGTTTTCTTTTTGGCAGGACATTACAGCTCTTTTCAATGAGCACCCGATTACATTACAAGAGTTCAGATTCATTTTTTTAGGCAATGGCGATTAACTGATGTGTCAATAACCACAGGATGTTAAGTTAATGCCAGGGCTCAAACCTGGTTCCGCAGTTCCAAAGTCAGCTGCTCTGGCGTTAGGTCACAACTCCTTTGTGACCCGATCACTGTGAACTCAGTGAGTTAGGTCTCTGTTAGCACGCTGAATTTCCATAGAGTGGGCCTAGTCTGACCAGACTCTTTTCCGAAACAGGTTCCGTAGCGCAGTTACCGCCGCCAGTCACCCGGGCCATACAATCTTCTGTGGCGCATCACTTCCTGTGGTCCCACGGTTTCCTTTCCTGTCCCTGTATCCGAGGACCTCAGTTATTCGTACTGACTGAGCTAGTGGTTATTTGCTACCTTTACTGAGTGCACCTTGTGTCCGCAGGGCTCAACCTCCTGAGCTAACAACTGGACAATCTGATCTCTACTCTAACCTCCTGTCCTGCTACTCTGCCACCACATGGGCTACGTATGCGGTGAATGACTAACCTGAAGATGGGGACTGCCTTCAGGCTCTGCACCACATCGCCCTTCCTTCAAGCAACATGAGATTTTGCGTGGCTTGTATCACTGAAGGCCTCTCGGAGGGCAGGGCAAAGCAATCAAGTTACTATGGCTAAATAGCCACTCCATAACACATGGCTAAAAGACAACAACATTGACAACGCCACTACATCTTGGATTGCCGAGACCTATTGGCTTTGCTAATGCTTGTTTAAACAGTAGTGCTTTTCCAGTGAATTTTTACATTTTTTGATGTAGGAAAATCATATATATATATAAACATTTAAAATGCTATGATTGTTTGCAACATTTAAACTAACATGTCTGTTTTCACTATGCACTTTTTTTCACTTTTTCACTTTATTGTTATATGTGCTGGTAACATTTCTTTTATGTTTATTAAACAAGTATGTGCACGTACCTTTAAATAGTAAAAAAATGGAGGCGATGGTCATGTGACCAAGACCACGGACGTGGTCGAAACGCGTCGTCCTTGTCTGTCATAGAAAATAAACTGCTGTGATCGACCGAGTGGGCTCGCCTGGATTCTTTCTCCTTAAGATCCTTTTGCTGTGCGATATATATATATATATATATATATATATATATATATATATATATATTCACTGAAAAAACCATAGGTTTTAGGGACAGTTATAGTTAGTTGGACATTGCACTCGTACAAAAAACACGTGAAATTCCCACGTTATAGTTAGTTCAGCTAACTATAACTCGCGCCCCCGCAATGCACTGCTGATGACGTCACATATTACATCACTCATGACATGGTCAGTGACATCACTGATGACATCTCAAATGACATCACTGATGACATCATCCAGTGACTGTGTGTTTAATTCCCCATCTTAAAACGCGCCACGGGGCCTGTTTGCACACATGTCACCTTTAGCCCCGCCTCCTCCCTTCACCACTGTGCAAACGTGCCCCGTGGCGCATTTTAAGTTGGGGGATTAAGTCCCCTTGAATCCTGAGGGTCCCTGGGGTCCAACTATCCCACCAGGCACCTCCAGTATGCGCCACAGAGCTGCGTTGCAGAGAGGTGTAAAAAGGGGCGTGGCCTGGACCACCTCTCTGCAACCCAGCCCTGTGGCGCTTACTGGAGGTACCTGGTGGGCTAGTTGGCCCCAGGGACCCCAGTATTGAATGGGAATTATTTCCCCAATTTAAAACGCGCCACAGGGCGCGTTTGCAGAGTGGTTAAGGGAGGGGCGGGGCCTGACGCTCGATCGCGTCTTTTTCTTTCTTTTTGTTTTTTTGAAGGGGGGCTGTGTGGCCCCCTTCTTTTACTTTTGGGGCCCTGGGGACCCCATCCCCAGGGCCTGATGCCTTTTTTCTTTAAAAAAAAAAAAAAAAAAATACTGTACGGGAAGGGGGCCAGGTGGCCCCCCTCCCGTGGCCGATTCCGGCCCCGGGGACCCCATCCCCCGGGGCATGGACACTTTTTAAAACTTATTTTTGGAGGACGGGGGCTGTGTGGCCCCCCTCCTAAGGCCTCTATTGGCCCCGGGGACCCCATCCCCCGGGGCCGGCCTTTATTTTATTTTTTTATTTTTTTTGGGGAGGGGGGCCGCGTGGCCCCCCTCCCGGGCCACTACTCCCCCACGGACCATGCCGGCTCCCCGCCTCCTGCGGGAGCCGGCATTGGTTTTCCACATGGGGAGCTGCTAACATGCAGCTCCCCGTGTGGAAAAGCAATGTGCTTTGGATATTGGAAGCGAGAGCAGGTTTCCTGCTCTCGCTCCAATATCCAAAGCAGTTTGCAATGACAGGGCGGGAGCCGCGAGGCTCCCGTCCTGTCTTAGCAAACTACAGTGTCCCGGGGTAGGCACCCCGGGACAGTGCAGGAGCCGGCCCTGGGGGTGGCGGTCCCCAGGGCCACCACAGGCTCCAGGAGGGGGCCGCGGGGCCCCCTCCCCACATCTACATAGCCCCGGGAGGTGGTGGTCCCCGGGGCTTCGAGGTCCGAAACGGACCCCCACATGTATTTTCTTAGTGCCCCGGGGAGATGGCGGTCCCCGGGGCGTGTGGGGGGGCTGGAGCCCCCCACATAGGTCATGTATGTTTTTTTTTTTTAAATAAGCCCCGGGGGTGGCGGTCCCCGGGGCTGCGGGGAGGTCGTGTGCCCCCCCCGCCAACATTATTTATTTAAAGCCCCGGGGGGTGGCGGTCCCGGGGCTTGGGGGGCCTTAAAGGCCCCCCACATTAAATATAAATAAACCCCCGCATGCCCCCGGGACTTGGCCCACCCGGGGGCAAAATAGCATCGAAGCGCGGGAGACCGCGCTTCGATTTATTTTTTATTTTATTTATTTTTTTTTAATCGGCACGATTCGCGCATTCAGCGCGTTTTTGCCGATTTTTCAACAAAAAAAAAAAAATTTGGGGCCCTTGGGGTCCTTCTAGGACCCCCTGAGCAGGCCTAGGGGGTCAGGGTGTTTCTACCCTGCCCCCTTTTTGCGTTTTGCGCAGTTGTTTTACTGCTTTCTTGTTCCTCGGTTCTACCGAGGAACAAGATGGCTGCCAACCCTTCCTGATTTGGAGTGTTGACAGCCAATTACCATACAGCTCGTGATCGGGAGGGTACGCGGACCCTACGCGGCCATAGATATATATGTGATTTTCCTTTTGATTTTGTCAGGAACTACTGAACGGATATACACCATTTAAGCAACAGGCACGACTCTGAACCAAGGGCTACCTTTTTGCCAAATTTGGTGTAATTCCGTTCAGCAGTTCGGGCTGTAGCAGCGATGAAAGGATCCTATGGAAAAATGAATTGGGAAAACACGTTTTGGGACCCCCCTTTTTTCTCGGCCCCCGCTTGACGAATCACCCCGAGACTTTCAGGGTAGGAGCGGACCGGAGCGAGCCACAAAGTTTGAAAATTTCGCGAAGATTCGTCAACCGGCGCAAGAGTTATTTCAAATAGAATGTTGCGGATTTCCTATGGAAAATAGGTCCCAACTATAACTATCTACTGGCGACCGCCAGTAGATAATATATATATATATATATATATATATATATTAAATGACAGAACTTGCTATACCAAATGCAGTGGATCAGAACTGAAAGCAATGTATACAATCTTTTACAAAAAATTGTCGACATGGAAATCCAACAATTTGATCACAGGACAAGAATTCAAATTCCTGAAAAACAATCATCCTGTGGTACCCACAATTTATTTTCTGCCCAAGATACATAAGAACTTTGAAAATCCACCCGGGAGACCCATCATATCGGCAAGAAATGGATGTCTTGAGCACACATCCCAATATGTAGACTTTTTCTTGCAGAGTCTGGTCAAGGCCTTACCATCGTATGTAAGTGACACAAGTGATTTCCTATGGAAAACTAAAGACTTTACATGGAAACAAAGCTATTTACTTATTGCGCTTGATGCCAGCTCACTTTACACGAGTATCCAACTCACTGATGGATTAAGGGCACTTGATTATTTTTTGGACAAAACAATGGGCAAAATGAAAGACCACAAAAAGATGCTTATTGAAATGGTTGATTTCTGTCTCACGAATAATATTTTTATGTTTAATAACCTACTTTACAGACAACTCAGAGGTGTTGCGATGGGGGCCAGCTTCTCCCCCAGCTATGCATGTCTTCACATGGGTTGGTGGGAGGAGCTGGTCCTCATGACTGAACACCGGGGGGCCATGACAACCAATGTCAAGTTATGGTTGCGCTTTATAGATGACTTGTTCATCATATGGGATGGCAGTACAGATGAAGCCCAGGAGTTTGTACAAGCGATTAATGTAAATGATTTGAACTTGCACTTTACTGCTAGTATTAGCGCATTAACAGTGAGCTTTCTAGACACAGAGGTTTACATTAATAACAATAGAATTGAAACCAAACTCCATCGTAAGGAAACTGCGGGTAATTCGACACTCCATGCTAGTAGCTCCCATGTAAAACACTTGGTGACTAGTATTCCTTACAGTGAAATGCTGAGGCGTATTCATAGCAAGGATAATGATTTGTTGATGGCCCAGACCGAGGGCAAACACAGGTTTAAAGAAAGGGGATATTCTGATCTGATCATAGACAATGCCATCCAAAAATCCATGCGCAAAAGTAGGTTCGAGCTATTATCAGGGACAGAATCTAGGACCATAACCCCAGCAATTGGAGCAGAAAATATCATTGATAAAACTGACAAGGAATTTAGAATTGTTGTCCAATACAGTCAACAGCATAAAAAGATTGAATCTATAATATCTCGAAATTGGCCTCTGGTTCTCAGTGACCCTATAATAGGTCCTAGATTGCCCAAAAGACCGTCCGTAACCTACAGCAGAGGACGCTCTATGAGAGATCTAGTTAAAACTAGTCCCGAAGTTATTGAATCTACTAGTTGGCTACAAACCCACACGGGTTTCTTTAATTGCAAATCATGTAAAGCTTGCCAACATGGTGAGAACAAAACCACGTATATTACTCCCTTTGATCAGAAAAAGCATAAAATTGGCAAATTGCTTACATGCAAGACTGAGTTTGCAATATATGTGTTGTCGTGTCCATGCAACCTACTTTATGTAGAGCACTAAGCTCCAAGTGCATAAAAGAATATTGCAGCACCTAAGGGCAATCAGGACAATACATACCCGGTAGCGCGACATTTTAAAGCCAAACATGAGTCCAAAAGTAAAGATTTAAGATACTTTGTTATGGACGCAATCCCTGCTAGTAGGAGAGGTGGAAACAGAGAAGAAAAATTGCGCCAATTGGAAACCAGATATATTTTAGAACTGAATACTAAACAGCCTTTCGGTTTGAATATAACAGAGGATCTTTTTACATGCCTATAGAGTGTTTTCCAGATTGTCGACTAACAAACTGTGGTTTTTTTACTTGGAATTTTAGATCACCTTTTAGAGCAATATTTATGAGATTTTATGTTTGTGGATTTTATAAGTATATTTATTGATTATTTATTGATATTCTAGTGATTTTTCCATGTGCATATTTATTTGTTACATATATGAATATTTAAGCGAATTTTATCTATTATGGACTGTATTGCATTGCTTATTTAATATTTATTAATTATGTATTCAGCGATCTATGTATGTGAAGATCATGGCGTGCCAATGGGAATCAATGGGACACGTTATTATCCACCACTCAAAAGCAACTATTTATATCATTATTATCTCATATGCTCCTTTAGTAAGGATTTCTGGTATTTAAACCGATATTCTAGCATGTTTTGATCGAAATTGGGCTCATACACTGTAACAATGTTGGGACCACCGCAATGCTCTAAACTATTGTCTATTGGTAATTTTGAGCCCAACATGCTTTGCCAAGGTTTACTGGGGCTCCAGTAACCCATATATATACTAGTGCTCATTATAATGGCACTATCTACTTATGTATTTATACGGATACGTACGACGTTAAATTGTCAAAAACCTCCTTGTTGGATTTACTGTTCAAATTTTGAACAAATTTTATTGCACTTCAGTACTTTTTTGCACATTTTGCACAATTGAAAACTCTTTGCACATTTTATTATTATTATTTTTTGTGGATACGTATATGCATTCAACTCATTGTGTATGACATTGAATTGATTTTAGCACATGATATTACTGTCTATTTTAGAAGCAGTGGCTTTGTTTACATATTATATAGCTGAGGCAATTATGCTTTGACAAAAGGAAACAAGAGAAAAGACTCGTAGTTTCAGTGAGTCTGTCTCTAATATTGACTGGCCTTGTATGCTTTCTGTAACCAATGATTACGCCCACATTGTTCACTTATTTAAACCAATGTGCAATGTTGTACTGTGTCATGTGATCAAGGCCCGTGGGAAGGGCTGAAACGCGTCATGGCGACATTTGCACTGGAATAAAATAACTTTGCACTAAGGTTGTGGTCCGTATCCGATTTCTGGTAAATGAAACACGTATATTAGAAGCGGAATACCTTGAATATATATATATATATATATATATATATATATATATATATATATATATATATATAATGAAGTTCCCCTTATCAAGTATTATAAGGATGTTGCAATCATAAAGGAGCCCCCAGTGACACTACTCTGAAGAACAAGGACAAAAAGGAACAGTTCCTTTACAGAGTCACAAAACTCAAAGGTGACTTGCAACAGCCTGGTAATAAATTCTTGAAGGTATTTTATTCCTCATACTACAGGGTGGCATTGCACAGCTACCTCAATTCTCTTTGAAATCAGTCTTTTCTTGCTCCTTTTTAGGTCTCGCGCCTAGCGTTGCAGTGCGCAGTACTGCTCGCGCAGCACTGCTCGCGCAGCGCGAGACCTCTAGAAAGAGCTTTAGAAAGCTAACCACACGCTTGTGCGTGTGGTTTAGCTTTCCGCGGCTGCCATTGGCTTTCGCGTGCTTTTTTTTTTTTACAAAATCCAGCACGCAATTGGGCAAAGGCGGGCGCATGTCCCGCCTTTGCCCCGCCCATTCCCGTCGTTGGCCAGCACGCGCAGCAGCGCGCGTTCGTCTCGCTGCCGCGCTCCCTCTTCCCCCCGCTCCTCTGTGGTGCGCGCGCACCACTGGTTTCCACTGGGAATCGTCGCTCTGATTTCAACAGCTCCATAACTCACAAACACTTAAGGGACACGAATTAAAAACACTAGCACGCCTGAACAATTCAGTAGTGCAGCGCACAAGACCCACTCCGAAGTCTCGAGGCACTTTACAAAGTTTGAAACAGACCGGCTGTGCTGGTAGACTTCGTGGACATGTTTATCAACCCGGGCAGGTGAAAGGCAGCAGGAACTTATTTGTTTGTTTTGATTAGTGAGTGCAGCCTGTGCAGGACCAATCTAACTGTGGACGCGCAGTGCGAGTTACAGAACAGGCGGCAGCGCCGGACCCCACCACATAGTGATGGTGAGTGGGAGCTTTCAATTGCAGGAGGGGCGGGGGCTTCTATTCCTTCGGGGAACGGAGAGTGCTTGATGAGCAGACCTTCAAGCAACGAGGTCAACTGCAAGAACTCACGCAGCGCTCTCAAAATGCTACACACGTGAAAGGTCACTATGTTATTTACAGCTTCTAGAAACGGTAAAAGAGCTGAATGAAGCGCTAAGTAAAAAGAAAACGTTCGGATTAATGTCACTGTATTACATTGTAAGAGTTTTGTAGCACGCGCATAAACCCAGTGAGCGATCTCGCAAGTTGCTGGTAACAGTGCTTGGATACCACCGATCTGAGCGCTATAATAACACGTGTCTAATAAAAAAAAGGTCTAGGTTTTGAGAAGAGGGAGGCCCCAAGCAGCTTAGCACTGCTGCACACAATCCGAAAGGTGCATCTCAGGTGCCCCCAGAGGTGGCTGCCTCACCTACCTTGACAAACAGCTCGATGTCGGGGTCCTTCGCCTCCCCGTTGGCAGCAGCGAAGTCTGTCATCTTCCACCGGGCAGCTGCGAGCGTCCTTCTCCTCCTTGCACCAAGGGGGCTCCAGTCCAGGGGTGCAAGAGCCGGGGCACCTGCTGCCTCTCCAGATGTTCACATAACTCCCTGCCCAGGCAGGGCACGCGCCTGGAGTTCACCGCAGTGGCCCGCAGCCCAGCCCGCGGGCTCTTGGGGCGGCTTGGCGGACAGCAACAAGTGTCCGGCCCGTGTCACTGGATCCTCATCTGTCAGGGCTGCTGCTCGGCGCTGTCAACCCGAAATAGCCCGGGCGGGAGAGAGGGAGGCGCCGCACGCAGGGGAGGAGGCACGCGCCGCCCGGGTCCGGGGCCTGTTGCTGCCCGCGCACGTGGCGCTCTGTGCACCTGACTGGAAGCGGTGGGCGCCCGCACGGGTGCCCAGGCCCGAGGCTTCCAGCAGGGGCTGCTCCCCGCGTTCGGGTGGCCCTCAGCACTTTTCGTACACAAAGTGGAACAATTCATTTTTACCCAGCCAGTCTCGTGTTTACTCACTGATGGTGTGTTGTATTTCGTGGGTTTTTTTGGGTGCACACCGCCCACTTTCTGGATTACAGCCATCTGGACAATTGTTCAACGCAAAAAACATTTATGAAGGTATTTGAGGTTTTCTATATAGCAGAACACATCACTCCGACTTTCTACATTGATGATTCTTAACATTACAATTGCTGCTACTCTTAGTATTGATTATGTTAATCTTATATGCTTAATTTGTAAAATAATCAGTGCAATGCCCCAAAGTTTTCCTCAGAGGCACGCAGCCTATTGTATCCAAGGTCAGGGTTGAGGAATAGCAAGGATTTCTAATTCTAATTCCACCTCATGTCCCTTTCATCTACTCTCCCTGCTCATTTCTCTTGATCTAACAGGTTCTTTTCCATCCCTACTTTCTCCTTTTGTCACTGTTTTCTATTTTTATCTTTCTTCTCATTTCCTTCTTTTCTGCCTTTCTGTCTCTTGTTCTGGATTAAAATCTGATGCTGACAAAAAAAGTCCTGGTCCCCAAAAATGAGTGTCATTGGACCTCACTTGCAACCAACCACCAGCTCAAATTAAGTACAGATTATTATGATCATATATTAATAATTATTACAACATGTATTGTTCCTATTATTGTTGTACATTTTATTATTATATATGAGATAAAATACCCCTACGGTTCATTACTAGGATGTTGCAACTCAATGAGAAGTTCCATGAGCATATAGAACAAGCATTGGCATAGCCAATAGGTCTCGCTTTTGGGACCTTATAAGTATTTTTTAATAAAGAGGCTCTTTAGTTCTATTTATTTTAGAACATTTGTAAAACTCTACATTTCAACATATAAACTATTTCATTTTCAGACAATTTATGAGAAAGTATCAGAAAAGGAATAACAGATTAATCTGGAAGAGGAGAATCAGCAGGACGAGTTGGTGATAAAAAAATATTCTTAGGTGTCAATTTCATTGGTTTTCCGCATATGCTGCATAGGATCCTACCATAATTTGGCGAAAAAACATTACCATTGGCAAAACCAATAGTTCTCTCATTGCCGATACCTATTGGCTATGCCTTCTACCACACCTGCCCCTTAGGTGCTGCTAATGTGCGGCTTGCGACAGACTTTATTCATAACCACATCATGCCACAAAATACTAACTAATTACACTCCATAACACACAATCCCACTTCACATATTTCCATTACACTCAATACCACATAATTACTATCCACATAATTCCACAGCACACCATGCCACATAATTCAGCTACACAAATCCACTCCACACCACACAATTACACAACTAAATAATACAATCGAACCCACATAATTCCACTACACACCTCATACACACACTCCATAACACAAAGGTAATAGAGATTGCCATTTATAATGCCACTAGCTCTAACTTAAAAAAATGCGAGACCTATTGCATTTCCAATGCTTGTTTGAAAGATACTGTGGCTGCAGACAAGTAGAATAAACGTGGAATTTGTACTGTGAATATAAACATGTCAGTAAGCAGCTTATATATGGGAGCCCTGCAATCCCTGCATTGAGGGTGGTGTCTAATGTCCTTTCTGCAGTCTAGTTGTGATTTTTCTAGTCACTTGTAATAAAGAAATGACTTAGCTTCTCAACTTTAATAAGTTAACAGCTGAGTTGGGATGTTGGAATGCCTACTGACAGAGCCAGCAAGCAAAGTGAAAAGCAGGTCACAGCGCACCATTGCAGCTGCAGTTTAAACAACAGAAATGAGAACTATCTTTTCATTCTTCTGACCTGTTTTTCGTAAATAAATATTGATCAGCAGAAAGGCACTATTTATGCCAACAAGTTTATTTCGCCACACTGAGTCAACACAAAAAGAGCAGTATCTTGGAACATTTCTCTAAGCATGAAGAGTGACAGCATTTTTTAATATGACTTACATTTAACGGATTTTATTATCATTTTGCAAAATATTACTTATTGCCTTTTGATCTGTTTAATGTCGTAGTACAGATTTTGCCAATATTCTTCACATCTGCAACCATACTATGACTTTCAAATGATAGAGCAAGACATCAAGTATTTAAGCAGTGGAAACGGGTGATGGAGTGACCGTATATTATAAGGAATAAAATACTCTCTGCTGCATGTTAAAAGGCTGTTGCAAGTTACCTTGGATTTCCATAACCTTATAAAGAAATGTAACAGTTTGCCTTCTCTATAAGGTCACTGACCTCTTTGATGACATGCAATATCCTTATAATGTGTGGCAGGGGACTTCATCCCATATGTATTTGTTTCAAAATTATATAAAGGCTCGTCACTTTCAAAACTGGCTGTATTTTAACATATATGGTAACATGTAGATTGATTTATGCTTTCTTGTCATGAACTAAGCATGCATAAATGTCACCATTTCAACTCATTGAAGTTTCAAGGTAAGAGTTGGTTCAGAAGGAAGATGAAACGCTAGCTGTCCATTTCAACTTCTCAATCAGCAGCTGTAATGTGGAACAGTGATAAGTTTTTCCACTCTGTGCTGTAATAAGTTACAACAGTATAGTAGTCATGTTATGTTCTTATTACTGGTTATTAATGATGTCACAACTAGGCTGTAATAAGAAAATCAGTGAGAGGATTTTAAGAGTTATTCCTTGCTTCCATGTATTGTGTAATAAAGATTTTTAAAAAACTATGCAAAAAGATTACACGATCAAGCTCTGAACATACTTTGCTTCAATTCTACCATCATATTTTAGGGCTGATAGGAATTTGTTGGCCAACATCATTAACCTTATTGTGACCATTAAGGAAAAGGGCAAAGAAATCTGCAACAGAAGAACGCCAACATTACTCTAAGGCCTGACCAGTATGCCAGTTGTGTCCAGTCAAGAGATGGGCACGTGGCTCTCTAGTTTATTCCCTGCCTGACAGAACTCTGAGAAAGTGCTCTTCTTGCCTGTCCAGGTCACTCCCCTATGTACCACAAAGTAAATGGAGTGGGCTATAGTACACAAACCATTGGCAGATGTAAGGGGAACAGCTCAAGGTGCAAACATTCTTCCCAAAGGTTCCACAAGCAGACTCCCACCCGAGTGGTAAGCTTGAGAATGAAATGAATGTTAAAAGTGGAGCTGGCCATCTGTATACGTCTTTGGATGGTGAATCGGGTTGGGCCGCGGGTACTGGAGGTTTACTGTGCACTTGTTTATGTCTTGTAGGATTTTTTTTCTTTCTTTCTTTTCTCCTTCCTTTTTCTGGTCTCCTTGTTGGGGATAAAGTTATACTGTCCATCGTGTTGCATAATGTATATGTAGTTGGCCGAGCTGGGTCATGTTGGCAAAAACCCAATAAAATTTGTTATGATAAAAAAGTGGAGCTGGCAATGCTCTAGTTTGCAACATGGGTGGTAAACAGTAATTTTCCATCCTCGCAAAAGTAAGCACATGCACAGGAGCATCGGTTCCTCATATCACAGAAAACCGTAACATGAACTTTGTGCACTTGCAGCTTGACAGTTTCTCAAAAACGATGACACAGGCAGCAGCAGTCAGCAGTAGTATTGCTATAAAGTATTTGTGGAAAATGGAGATGTGTAAGAGACGGTGGAGGAGGAAGTATAATGCATGGAGGCTGAGGGTTTGATAGCAGGAGTGTTAGCCGTCAAAATGTTTCCTCTGCCTGCTCCCACAGGAAACACTGGCAGCAGCTGAGTAAATGCTGATCCCAATAGCGAAGAGAAGGCAGGAAGTATGGAGGGTGGGAGGAGAGAGTAAGCGAAGCAAGACTCTTGGGCCAAGCAGTACTCTGTGGGCACTCAGATACTAATACAAGCATTGGCAAAGCCAATTAGCCTGGCTTTAAAGGGGAGTTGCATGGTAATGTGAAGCATGACAAGTAAATAGCTTGGGAATTGATATATATGTGTGTGGAAGAAAAGAAATATAAAATAATATTGGTGTAGGTTAAAAGGTCAATCAATGACAGTTGCACTGTCAAGCCAGACCTAAAAATCCATGTAGGTTAATGACTGCCCCTCCCATCTGTGCCGGGGCCAGAGAAAAAGAACACAAATTATCTAGTTATCTACAACATTTTAATAGCATTGTAATGTCGTGTGTTCGCTTGAAAGTACAAGCTCCGGAAGCTGGAAAAATAAACAAAATGATCACAGCTGCGTGGAGGGTAAGCACTTTTTTGTGGAAGCGCATAACTTCTGCCCAATCAAAACACTTTAGTCTTCTCCGCAATAAAAGCAGGAAACAGACGTGCGTGGGTTTTAAAGGTGCTTTTAATTTGCAACCCCAAGGAAAGGTGAATAAAACACTATTCTCTATTATGATGCTGTGGTGTACTGCACTTATAAAAATGCACCCTGTATTCCAATCAGCAGTAAAAACGAACTATACTTTCAGGCCCTTGTGAGGATTTCCAACAATTTTTACGGGGTGTTTCGAAGTTTTCCTTCCTTACTTTAAAAAAAAATATATATATATATATATATATAGACTGTCTGGCTCCTTTATCACCTTTATTTACCAAGTAACAACGTTATTTGGCAGCAAAAATGAATACCTGCATCTCGTACAACTTTCAAAGGCATTTCTATGATGGGGGATAGTTGAGTGAAAATTAGTTGCAGAAGCAGTAGACAACTATTGTAAAAAGTTTAATATGGCAAAAAACATTTAAAGTTATATCTATGAATGTCAACTGCAATTCACAGTTTCTAAAAGAAGATTTGTGGAACTTTTTTTTATCAAAAGCACATTTGTACATATTTATCATACATATATCGTATTTTGCTTTGCGGTCATCCAAATTACCAACAATGTAGTTTTTTAACATAAAACTAAGATTTTATTTAGATTGTGATTCCAATGGAAGAGAGCGCCTATGACTCTCACCTTATTTCTAAACTGCGCACACCACCACGCCTAGTTATCATCGCTACCATTATGACACAGGTCAACCACAAAAAAAGGTGACAAAAATAGGACATTCAAGGATAATAAAAACAAAATTGATATGTAAACAGGCACCCTGCTATAACACTTGCTAAGTACAGCACATACAATGTGCTCGCAAATTATCAGACAGAAGCAGACGCTGCAGCAACTGTTTGCCACACACTCACTGACTATGAGCAAAAGATAAAAAGCCCCTGAGGTGGCACTGGCAGCACAGCTTGGATAAGGTCACTGCTACTGTACAGCATGCTAAGCCCACCACCTCCTCTCTGGGAGGCCAACTTGTCATTATGCAGGCACAGAAAATGTGTGCCTCCATCGCACATATTTTGTTCTGTATAGGTAGGTGGCTTAACAGTTATGCAGCAGGTTAAATAAAAACAGTACATAAACAAATCACCCTGCAAGCATTGAAGACACTGGCAGTGATATGTAGAGTGCATCTACCCAAGCGGTACATATTAATTTAACTGCTTGTTTACGGGTACCTTCGGGTTTATGGATGACCCACCGCAGTTTGCACACACAGTAGTCCACGAGTACACACCGAGGGAACTCCCCCGCTACGTGTTCCTTCAAGGCCAGGAAAGGAGGGGTAGGCTGGAGGCGAGATGAGACATGCTCTGCTCAGAGTCAGCCTGCAGCAGATTCAGGTTTGTTAGAATAAAACACAGATCCCTGGGTTCGGAGAGAGCAAATGGAAGCTTTCTCCCCCAGACGGGAACAAAACGCAAATAAAACATGCTTATGCGCATCCCGTGCAAGAGCAGAGCACTGCAAGGGCCCCCGCCGTTCAGTTACTGCTTACACATTTTAGCTAAATATGTGGAGCCAAATGATATACTTTTCTCACAGAGTAAGAGCCTCGGTCACATGGAGCACATTACAGGTCGGGCGACCAGGAATGAACGGAATCGTGAATGGACGGGGCCATGAAAGGCCACCTGTTCCCAGACCCGATTTTACCGTCCGTAAAGTCAGGTCGGTACAATTGCATGAGACTTTGGCACCAACAGCAGCCGAGGCTCGTCCCAGGTCCCTGCCAACCTTTTTCTTTGGATGGGGGGGGGGTGGGGGGGCATACAGTACTCTCCCCTGCCAACCCTATTCTTCCCTCTCCATCCACAACCCTCCCAGCCTCCTCATCACCCACGTCCTGCAAGGTAGCCACTGGGACCATTTACCACCCGCTCCGAGCAGGTGGTCACTGAGAGCATTAAACTGCTCGGAACACGGAATACGGTGTGGAATTGTGCGTGGTAATTCCGTGTCGGCAGCTATTCCACAGATACTGGCAGAAACAGTAATGCCTGTCTCCGGGAATCTCTGCATGAAATTAATTTAACTTGCAATCAGGGCGTAGGTGATAAAAAAAAGACATCCAAGTATTCGAAAGCGCATAGTTCGAACCTTTAGTAACGAATAGAATTTTAAAAGAGGAATAAAGTTTCAAAAAGCACAACTCCAGGCACTGACCAGCAGTTGTCAATAACAATGGCTATAATCAAGAGCCCATACAAAATTTACCTCCTGTGCAGATTATCAATAGTGGACTAAACTACCTCTTAATTCTGGCTTCCCCTACTTGACCGAAACGGTGTGATCCTGGGCAAATTACTTCTTCTGACGGATTTGCCTTACCTACCAAAATCATAACTCTAAAGAGTTTAAGAAGCACTGCCCACCTACCGTGAGTACAATTTCAGTAAACTTTGAGAAGAGAGAGCCTTCGGGACAGCATCAGAAACCACCGAGCCTTTCAGACATGGGGACTCTGCGTCTCCAGCTTCCGATGGTCGCTATCAGGAGAAAGGCTCCCAAGGCACGAATGCCACAGCCAGGAAACGGAGGCCCGAACTCTTCCTTCCTCTGCTCGCCCACTGCGGTGGCAGCTGCACGGCCTCACAACCTATACACTGCGTCAACAAAAACAACGCCTGAGCAGCTAATTTAACTCTCCAAAAATGGACACAGTCCATCACGAAGCGCTCTCCAAATTCACTTGGCACAAAAAAAAATAGATTCCGTTCTTTTCAGAGTTCCCTTTGTGCTTCTGTAGCCGAAAAAGCTCTCCAAAAAAGCAAGCAACGAGCCTACAAAGAGGTTTGTCAATGGGGGCTAAGCAGCGATTTGATTCAAGTTGTACTTTTGTATCGAGATGTTTCCAAGGGTGTCCAGTGAATAGTTTAGAATCATTTAAAAACTAGATTAAAGTATTTTACAAAAATTAAATATGTTACGAAAAGTAGTGCAAAAAATGTTTTAACCGGACAGATTCCAGCATAGAAGATGTCTTAGAAAGCATGCTGCCATTAGTAAAGTAATGCATATATGTTATCAAAAAGTTTGTTTAAACAAAGCAATACATCCAAACCATCGAAATATTATGGAATACGTGTGCTATCAACAGTAGTGTAACACTAAACGAACTGGGTAGTCTGCAGAAAATAGTGAGATTTCAATTACACACAGGGTACAGCATATTCCTCCCTCACAGGACACTCCCAAAATGCATTCTAGCTACTACCATGGTCTGCTGCCCTGGAACAGGAGAATCAGTTGCAAGCGGGCTCCCACTGCTTTGCAGGCTGATTTCACACACCGCTGTCCAACACTGAAAATGCTCTGATATGAACCCTCATCTTGCGCTAACGGCTAATCCATATCTAAAACTATGAACATACTTTGACATGACCTCTTAACCTCTTGCTAGTCCCAGTCTAGCCCTATGAACATATTTGATATGACCTCTTAACCTCATGCTAACCCCCATCTAACACTATGAACATGCATGACCTCTTTACTTCCTGCTAATCCCGGCCTAGCTCTATGAACATGCTTTGATGACCTCTTTACCTACTGCTACTCCCCATCCCTATGAACATGCTTTCAAATGACCACTTTACCTCTTGCTACTCCATGCCTAGCACTATGAACATGCTTTGCATGACCCATTTACCTCTTGTTAATCTCCGTCAAACACTAGGAGCAGGCTTTGCAGTGACCTCTGTTCCTCTTGGTAATACCAGTCTAGCACTTTGATGACCACTTTACTTCTCGCTAGTCCGTCTAGCACTATGAACATATTTGAAAATGAACTTTGCACCTCTAGTTCATCCCGGTCTAGTCCTATGAACATGCTTTGAAACGGCCACTTTACCTCTCACTGCACCCTGCCTAGCACTATGAACATGCTCTGACATGATCTTAACCTCTCGCTAATCCCTACCTAGCAATAACAACAAGTTTTGACATGAGCTCTGTAGTTCTCGATAATCCCATCTAGCACAATAAACATGCTTTGACATGACCTCTGTACCTCTCGTTAATCCCCATCTAGCACAATAAACATGCTTTGACATGATCTCTGTACCTCTTGTTAATCCCAATCTAGCACTAGGAACATGCTTTGACATGACCTCTTAACCACTTGGAAATCCCCATCTAGCACTAGGAACATGCTTTGATATGGCCTCTTTACTTCTTGAGAATTCCCGTCTAGCACTAGGAAAATGCTTTGATATGACCTCTGCACCCACAGCTAATCCCAGTATAGCACTAGGAACATGCTTTGACATGACCTCTTTACCTTTAACAAAGCAAAAAAATAATTATCAATGTTCCTCAATACAAAGAATACATAGTTAACACCCAAATCTCATGGCTTTAAGTGGGCCGGGTCTCAGACCTGGTAGTATTTTAGAACGGACATAGAAACAGGTCCCTATCTGGCCCTATAATCATGTCCTTAACTTTACTGGGAAAAACACGGATGATTTCAGAACAATTCATGTAATAAATGTTCAGGCAAACCCAAGTCAGTGATTTAGCTCCAGATTATATTTCACGTGTTTTACTGAATCTTACACACCATTAGTGTTCGCTATTGTCAGGAGGTTGTGTTTTTTGTTCGTTTAGTATGTTATTCTTGTATAGTGCATGCTTTGAAAGTCGCTTGCAGGTGAGGCTAAAGTCAGAGCGAGCTTCTTGCAGGCCTGTCAGTGGGTCAAAAAAGTGTTCTGAATACATGGTCATCCAATCCATGACTTTTCTCCAGAGCACACACAGGCAACCATTGACAATGCCAATAGCCCTGGCTGGTTTTAGGTGTACCTTAGTTGCTGTGTTATTATATCTGAATACAATAAAGCTCAGACACCAAAATACCGGTCAGGTGGTACACTATGGGAATCAGTAATTTAGTTAACGTTGTTAAGTCACCCCCACAGCTTCTTAGGCCACGCCTCTTTTAGAGCCTCCCCCCACCAAACACACACTTTTTTCGTCCTACTTAAAGCCCCGTATAGGGTATGCAAGGGGAATATGTTAAACAGCAATGTAGTCAGACGCCAAAGAGGTTTGACATAAGCATCAGCAGGCGTGCGAAATCCGATACCTCCAACTAGACAAAACCTGAACTACCCCTCCCTTTCAGGAATGCAGTTTTTAAAAAATGTACTGTAGTTATTAGCAGGCGACACTCAGCAATAAATGTTGTTAACTATAAGACAAACTCAATCCAGTATACATTTGAGCAAAATCTTCCCCAATGAAATGTGGCAATCACACACATCTGGCCAGCTGGCAGTGCCGCCGCTGGAAGCGCACGCAAGTGCTGTACGGGTCATGGCACCATGAAACCGCGCAAGTTGTGTCACAGGATGGCATTGAGTAGTAGGCTGGAATCAGCCCAAAATCGTATAATGGAGTCATTGTTTTAACTTTAAAAAACTGCTGTATAGGTGGAAACAAACTCACAAAACAGGTGTTTACCATAACAGCAGCACATCAGAACGCATAGTGAATTGAACCCACGGTCTGACATTAAATATAAACTTTAAAGGAGTGGAGGTTTTACACATTACCTCCTCGCCCGTCTTCCTCGCCACAGTAATTACTCATGAACTATACTGTGGCGAGGAAGACCAGGACTCGGAGTAATGAAGATTACCGGTAAGTAACCGGGGCATTACTATTGAACGGAAAGACTTTTTAGAGGCGTCGAGGGATAAACCCCAGGTCCTTACCTTGCTTATTTTGTCCCCTCGTCTGACAGGTCCAGCTGCACGTCGACGTCCTCCGGCGTGGCCCCGTGACTGCTGTCCGGCTCGGTGTAATCTGCGTGCCCAGGCGCGGGGCGGAAAAGGGAGAACAGAGAACGAGACATGATTGAGGCGCGGAGATATTTGGACGCCTCAGGCAGCACAGACAGTATGAACCGACCCAAACACGGAGTTCCCCTCACAGATTAGGATCACGCATTCCTCTAAGGTGAAGCGAGCCTGAAACATCAAATGGAGAGCGCGTTTCCATGCAGACAGACCGAGGCGCTGCATAGGACGCCGCGCGGTGTCAGTTGTCCTACTTCTATATTCATGAGCCGGTCACCACAATGGCTGCGTAGAGCAAGAGTTACAAGAAAACAACACACGCGGTGCTGCAGAACTCTGGGGTATGAACGTTTCTCTACCTCCAGCTGCTCTACCTCCACCTCCCCCTGGCTGTCCAATCGAACAGCGTGGGAGGGTAACCACTCCCGGTGCATCTTGAAGCGGGCAGACGCTTCTCTGCAACTTGAGAAGTGGAAGGTGTTTGGGAAAGTCCTCACATGACCGCACATTTGAGATTTGCAATACGTCTCCAGAGCTTAATTTGTGAAAAGAAAACAAAGAGTTGGTCCAATAATTTTTTTTTTACGATCCCGCTGCCGACACTACTATAAACTTATTTTGCAGACTATGAGAACTGCATTGTCATTTTTGGGGAGCAGACATTTCTCAATATCAAACTTTGGCCCAGAGCAATAACGAAATACATAAAAGGCAAACAGGAGGTGGAAGGTAGAGGCAGAGAAAAAAAAGACAACAGGCCTAACTGGTAAGGATTGCTGCGTGTGAGCATGTTGTCTGTAGGGTTAATGATCAGATGACCCACTGTGAGCAGGTGTGGAAACCCAAGGTTTGATTATATGTCATCCACTATCATGTTAAGGCTCTAAGAAGTTGGCCTTTATTTTGCGCTGTTGCCCTATACACAGGGCTTTAAGTGGGATGAAAAAACTGGGGGGTCCCTCAAATGGGCGTGGCCAATGTAATTAAGGGCGTGGCTTAAAAACACCTAAGCTAAAAATCTGTGCTTAGCATAGTGTGCGCTCGACTTGTATTTTGCGGTTTCTGTCATTGCATCTCGATATATGATAGAACACGTAACATCATACCTACGAGAAGTCAGGACTATTGGCTTTGTCAATGGTTGTTAGTTGCATAAGATAAATGAGCAGCAACTATGGCTTGTATATAATATTGAAAAAGCTTCCACTTAAGCCCTGGTGACACCACGACAATGTTGCTGCTCCTGAGTTTCAAAAAGAGAAGGGAAATCCAGAGAGAAAATGACTCTCTTTAAAGGATTTCTCTTCCCCTACAACGCTCACCTGGCATGACGTCATGCCGTAACTTCGCCAGGGCACAAAACAGAGCCCGATAGAGACCCGTTTCGAGGCCCCCTTTAAAAAAACTGCAGGTGCTCAGCACCGGTGAGACCCGGCCCACTTAAAGCCCTGCCTATACAGGTTCTGTTATTTTATGTGTCGTCTTCTGGTTGGGACACCTCGTACCCAGAAGATATGTTGGTGATGGGTTTATTGGTTGGGGATAACTATGTAAATGTTCCGCTGCAATGATGAGATTTACCAGTGGTTCACAGTCGGGAACGCTTTCTCTAGCTAATGGATCTCCTCTTGTACCCCTCCATTTCTTTTATTTCTTTGAAAGGCGTGATGACTGTGGGATTCTAAACAATTGCTGGGACATGGTTTTAGTGTCTGTAACTTTGGATTGAACTTTCTTTGGGTGATGAGATGTTTGTGGCGATGCGCCCTAGTTCTTAAATTTAGATTGCTGCAGTCTTTTATATGACAGATTATGTTGTGCTATGACGCATGTATATGCAGATTACATCTCGCAAGACTCTCCTAAGTTCGAGTTGTTGATCTAAAATTAATATGTTGTGATAGTCTCCATCTCATGTGCGTCCCAGAAATGCTAATCAATATTGCAAAAAATAAGGCAAGGGGAGCCTTGGTATTCATCAATCCCAGCATTTGGCAGCACCAGCGGTGAGCACTTAAGAACAATTTTCAGCCCCGCCACATACTTTTTTTTTTCAATTAAGCCCGGATAAATGGACCTTAAGAAGACCTAGCTTGCAGAAGCTCTTGCTCTCCAGTTGTGCACATCCTAGTGCTTAGTGAAGAAACAGGACATTACTTCTTAATTCTACAGAATTAAAGGCTTTGCATGGCCTGTAGTCATTGGTTTGGTATTTTTGACTGATGGTAGAGGCATAGGTGGGACGGTATTAGCAATAAAAGAGGGCCCATTGACTAAGAGTAATAGAACATATTGGTAGATTCCACAGCACAGGATATAAAGTAAGTAAAGCAGCATCAGGGAGCTGGAGAATTAAGTGGAATAGTCCTTTAAGACCTCTTGCCATAGTTGTTAGTGGTTAGCTGGAGACACCAGTAGGAGTGATCACTTGGGACTCTTCATGTTATGGAGGGCTTTGGGAGGGATGAAAATGAGGCATGGTATGGTATGACAAAACCTTTCTTTCTAGGGATCCTGGATCTCTGCCTATCCAATAGGTAAAGTGTTGCTCTTGTTGATCAAATGCAATGTACAAGGTGTGCCATTTGGATATGTCCACATGTCTAGGTCTGCTCAATTTGAATACCATTCATAGAGACAGTGGAAATGCCTGCTCAGGCCATCTGCTCCCTGATTAAGAACACCTACAATTGGAAAGGCCAGGAAGAACATGACCGAGTACAACACTCCTTTGCCAGCGACCATAGTTATAGAGAATGGGTTCTACTTGTTTGATGAAGAAAAGGACATTGGTGCTCCAGGTTTTAACAGCACCTTCTTGACCCTGAGAACAGGAAAAAAGGGTTGCAATATCAGGATGACTACCTTTAAATCCAGCTCATTTACGTGGGCCTCCCGCCACTCTCCCCTTCATTGAATTTATCTACTGTAAAATCCCCACCATGCAGAACATTCCATTGATTTGTTCGTAGGTTCATGCAAAGCCACATGCAAACAAATACATAATTGGATTTGTAGCACAGGACACTATCGGATAGGTCTTTGAAGTGTTAAGCAGCTACACACCGGGTGTACTCAAATTAGTGTGTTGATGGTGGTTTGTGGCCTTGCCAGGCAGAAAGACACAGTACAAACAGATCAAGGACATGAACCCATCATCACAAGGTTGGATAAGTATGCAGGCTGACTAAAACAAATTTGGACTGGTAATCTAGGTCTCATCCCAGTGATCTGTAAGGTTAAGTTGAGGGATCACATCTCTAGCTTGGAGAAAGAAGCACAACCAAAGGCACAGAATTCTCTGGAAACCCCAAACATGGATCTAAAGTCGGCTTAATAAAGCACACACTTTCTGGCTGGAAGCTGAGTAGGCAATAACGGGCAGTGAGGTTTTTCAACAGTCCCACATTTAGAATGTTTTTGTATGTCTTAGGTTACTGAAAATTAGGACCAAATTATTTACCAGAATGCCATCCAGCTACGGGAGGCAGCGGACATTTGACAGTTGGAGTAATGCCAATACCAGCAGGGGTTTTGGATAAAGACGTGCAGAGGTGCATCCAAGCCGAAGCAAGTTATTTTCCTCACTGAACCTTCTTGCAAGAGTTAGGGACTGAGAAATTAGATTATTTTGAGCGCAACAGAGAGAACGTTTTCCCACATGCTTTCCAAGCAATAGAGTGACTTGTGATGGGAGTGTTTGGCAAGGTAAGGAGCTTTTTAACAATGGTTGTTCCCTGAGTAGTGAGCATCCCTTTGATGGTGAAGTGGAAGCACTTGAAAAGGAGGCTGAGGCTGGTGGAATGAGCCAAAGTATAATATATTCTGGTAAGCCTTGGCTGGTTAGGAGGTTTGGTAGCTACTGGGAGGACTGAACACTGTAATTTGCCCACAACTGTATCAGTCTTGGAATGAACTAAACCAATTATCTGAGCAAACAGCTACTCCAAACTGTGTGTCCCAACACTTGTCTGCTTGTGTCAGAAACAGCCTCTCACAGTATGATCAGCAAGAAAAGATGAGAATTTAGATGTTTCCTAATACGGGACTTAAACCGAATAGAACACAAAGAGAGTGGACGCTTATTCCATGCCTTGTCTGTCATGACCAAAGAGGAGCAACTGCTTGATCTCACCAGATGTACCTTAGGAATCGTAACAAACAGAGCCATGGCCTGAAAAACGGTCACACACACCCTCATCAGCAGCAAACTGGACTACAGCAACGCTCTCTATGCCGGAATCAACAAGAAACTACTTCACAAGCTCCAGATCGTCCAGAACGCCGCAGCCAGATTAGTCCTAGACATACCTCGCCACCACCACATCACCATCACCCAACACCTCCGCGATCTCCACTGGCTCCCCATCGAATGAAGAATAACCTTCAAGCTCCTCACCCACCCTTACAAGGCCCTCCACAACATAGGACCAGCATACCTAAACGACCACCTCTCCTTCTACGCACCCAAGAGAGACCTCCGATTAGCGGACCTCTCTCTGGCCACCATCCCACGCATCTACAAGACCAGAACGGGAGGGAAGTCCTTCTCCTACCTCACAGCCAAGACCTGGAACGACCTCCCCCTCCGGCAAACCCCACACTGCAAAAGTTCAGGATGACCCCAGCACACTATGGAGTCCCCCCCCTTAGCACCTTGAGACCCTCGCGGGTGAGTAGCTGCGCTTTATAAACCCCTTGATTGATTGCCAAACGAAGAGCTCTAGAAGGGGTATAGTGAAGGATTTTCCTGATCAGGTAGCTCAGGCCCCAACTGTAGAAGCCTTGATGAATAAAAATTAAAACCTTTTCTTAATAGGTAGCCAATGCAAAACTCGCAAATGAGAGGAGACAGAGTCTCCTCTAGATAGGCCCAAAATAAACCAGGCTGCTGCGTTTTGGAGTGCCAAAGTTTTCTGATCTTACAGTTGAGCCCTCCGATGCAGAGGCAATTAGAGTAGTCCAGCCTAGATGTAATCAAAGCATAGACTACTTGTCCTACAGGATTCGTCTGATAAAAAGTCCTTAAAGAACGCAGCAGAGCAAAACAGGTCCCAGCAACTAACCCAATCTGGGTGTTCATGGCTAGATTTGTATTAATTCTTGTCCCCGAATTCTCAGCTGTCATGGTGGGGGAGGGAAGACAAGGAATGTCCTGAGGCAAATTGAAGTTGGTCCAGAGATCTCTTGCTTTACCTAATAAGAGAATGTCTGTTTTGTCTGCATTGCATTGGAAATAGCTCTTCTGTATCCAGTGCAAACATCTTTCATGCAGGCAGCAAAAGAAGACATTTTATGGGGAGTGGAATGATCAAAGGTGAGAAGCAATTTAGTGTCATCTGCATATAATATGGTAGATGCCTGTTAGATTTGATCAGAGAAACTAGTGGGCCCATATAGATATTAAACAAGGCAGGGCTCAGGAAGAGCCTTATGACACTACAGAAAAGAGCCACTTCTGTGTTGTAGAGTGAGGGGCCAGCCAGATATCTTGTGGTCTCCCTTCAAGGAAGGACTTAACCCAGCACTCCCAATGCCAATATCTGCCAACTTCTGCAGGAGCACTGGATGGGATACCATGTCAAAGGCCACAGATATATTGAGCAGGATGAGGGCAACTCATTTTCTCATATGCAGTGCAAATGAAATCATTTTACTTACTTTGAGGAGAGCAGATTCCGTGCTATGCTGGGGTCGGAAACACACATGGGTGTCATGGAGAAGCCTATTGGTTTCCAAATAATTGGATAGTTAGGTGCTAACCTAGTATGGACTCCTGCAATACCTCATTTGTCAGGACCATCTTTTAATTCTGAAAGCATAACTCCAGTTCCTGCACATGGAAATACTGTTACTCATGGACCTGACCGATCCCTGGAAATCAGCAGTTTTTGCTCTGCCACTTATTTCCCACATTGATCATAAACGTACAATTATTTTATACAAATGCAGACAACAGAAGGCGGTATGTTGATTGAAAATGTGCATGGTTAACAGACTATAAATTGCGATGATCACACAGGCAATAGCTTGTCTCAATGAGACTCCACCTAAGTGATATACGTGTTCTTTATACAGTTCATTATTTTGACTCCATGTGGGAGCCCAATGCCTTACACGAGTCAGAAAGCAATATGAATACAGACTGATCATGTTGGTCTCCAGGGACAAAGATAGTGCTGATCCAATGGACTGAGTTCTTGTTGTCTAGAAAATTTGCGGATTCAGGCTCAAAAAGAGTCATCTTCCAGAACTCCTGTATGCTCTCAATGACTTGTGGGTTAATCTGGGGTGAAGAGTTTGATGGTAGAGTCAAAGCATGCACCAGTGTAGACCCTCATTTTTCATTAGCAGGGCCAGTGTCTCAAAGCACAACACTTGGAGTAAGAAACAGCTACGATGGACAATGTCCTTATTTTTACCAGTACTGGAATCATTAACTGTCTGGAGCAGTTTCCATATGGTCAACGTCCAGCTATTTGTAGGAGGTAGGTAATAGGCAGAGAGTTCCGTAAGATTTGTACGTTCTGCTGAAGTCTTCAGAATGGGACAAGGAAATGGATCTAAACCCAATGCCAGAAAGATCAGTATTCGGGTATGAGTTGTGATATTACCGAAGCCACAAGAGATGAATGGACTGACATCACTTCTGTCAGTGCAGGGACTAGTATAGATACCTGGTGTGACGGATGAAGACTTGGACTGAAAAGGCTCAATGCTTCATCTTTCCCATCGTAAGTGTGAAGGAAGACATTCAAGAAGATGTCCAACAGCAGGAAGGAGCCCCATTACGGTCATATTTCAACTAGATTCTGGACAAGTCTTCAGCTCTGAATGGATCTTAAGAGCTTTTGGAGCAGCCAGAAACATCTTCCATGGAGTGAAATGTGGCCAAGACGTGTTAAGGCAATATTTACCTTTATTTTGATTGAGTATGTTGGAAGGAAACCACTGGTACTGCAAGTAAGTTGAAAGTACCTTCCCCATGCCCAGGACGTTGAACATAAGGCACAGTCTACATGCTGCAAGATATGATGAGGGGAAGAGAATGGTGGGGTGACGATTTTTCCAAGTCTGAAAATGTAGGTAACAGGCAGAGTAACAATATGCTTTGACTTGTGTATGTGACTAGTTGAGGGGGTGGGTTCAGCAGGTGTCTGTGTTTCCTGGTGCTGCTCTTCATCCAGTGCCTGCTGTGTTCTAGAAAAAGATGATTGGTGACTGAATGAACTAGCTGTTTTCTTATTCTACTGCAGGTCTTCACTGACCAACATGGACCTGCTCCTTCAGAACAACCCCCTGCAACAAGCATGAATGAGACTCAATCAGTCAGAGACAGCAATCAGGAGCATGACAGACTTGGGCAGGCAGGGACTCCAAAGTGGCTGCCCACCACAAAACACATCAATGGAAGACTGCTCAACATGCTGGGGAAATAGGAACAGCAGGAGAGCTCAGCCCCATGGTGGAATGATTAACTGGCAACCCGAAGTCCAGAGTTGTGGGTTGCACATGATAGAACAATGGTTTCAATGGAACGGAGTCATGTAATAGATGGCCATCATGTAACAGAGGAAAATGGTTGTGAATCCCCCTGCTCAATCAATCAATCAGGGTTTTTGTAAAGCGCGCTACTCACCCGTGAGGGTCTCAAGGCGCTGGGGGGGGTGGGGTGGGGAGGGGCAGTTCCGGATCAGTCGAAGAGCCAGGTCTTGAGGCTCTTCCTGAAGGTGTGCAGGGTAGGGGAGCGTCTGATGTTGACTGGGAGCTCGTTCCATGCCTTAGCCGCGACGTGGGAGAAGACTCTTCCCCCTGCTTCCACCTTTACAGGAGTTAGTAGCACAGACTAAACTTAGAAAGTGAGAGAAACCTACAAACCATAGGTGGATGGCCACTGTGAAGAGTACCACACTTTCTCACAGACAAACTAAGTTCTTCAATTGTGGAGTACAGCTCAGAGGCACAGCATTACTGAGCATGAGAGTAGCTGGTTATAGCTCAGGAACATACAGGGGAGCCCAAATGCACAGAGGAAGGGACAGTTGTTGTGTACATAGCACTGTCTGCATAAAATGTGGAATTGACCAGCTTTGAGAAGCAGTTTCCATCTTTACTTCTAGGTGATAAAGTGTCCACAGATTTGGAACAGCAGCCTTCTAGGACAGTAGTATGAATGTAAAGAAATTGGATGCAAAAAAAGTAAGTAGAATAATTTAATGTACTCTCTGTGATAAACATATTTAATCTGGCATCAAAGCAGTTTCCTTCAGAGAATCATAATGTGAAAAGTGGCAGCAATCAATCGTCTACTGCTAGATGACTTCTGAAGCAAGTTTTCTGGCTCTTTTTCCTGTAGCTGGAGAACATTTGAGGTGTTGATGGATATGAGAAAATACAGTCAACTGCATCAATTACAATTATTAGCACCACTCTATCTCAGGTGTTCATAATACGCCTATTTGGCTCAGGCAACAACAGTACTGCACCAAGGTATGATCCTGCTGTTGCATGTTTAATGAAGACTAGGTGTTTTAGGACACTGTACCAATCAATCCTTTTTTTGTTTATTTGGGTGAGCGGACCATGTGTTACCTGATCTTGTTCATTGTACAGTGGGGCAGTTCGCAGGGTTATTGCCGCAAACTGCACCGATCCTTGCCCTATGGGACATATCTGTTGCCCCCATGTGCACATAGTATATTTGTGTACATTTAAAAATTGATTATGGCCTTTAAACTCTCCCTGTTGCTGTGCCGCTTTCCTCATTATATATTCTCCCAATCTGACTTAGGTGTCCTGTTGGTCCCGATAACCCCTGATTTGCAGTATATCCCTTGCTAAAAGTATAATTTAGTGGGTTGTTCCACTTTCCTTTTAGGGTCTTGCACTTCTTAACCGGAGACCCATGGCAACATTTACTAGTTGTGAAGGGCCTGGTTAATTTACCAAAGAGCTAACGTGACAACCAGCTTATCCCAGATGCCCATGCTTTGCTACCAACATGAGGGGCTTCACTGCCTTTCACAGGCCCAGAGTTCCCTTCTGTAGGTTCATGAGCCTGCTAATAAATTGGCCAGAAATTGGAAGTGTATTGTCATATTCCTGGAGCTACATGGAGGAGCATCAGATACAAAAGTGTGGGAGGATGGAGACAAGGACACCCTTAGAAATTCTATGAGGGTCTTTCAGCATGGGGCTGATGATTAGTCCTTCACGACTGCAGTCATTTGGTTCATAATAGGAGAATGTGGTTGAGTCAGCAGAATTTTTGTTTGTTTGGGTGAAGAAATTTCTAGAGAGGGTATACCCTTTTGCCTTTTCTTGAGTGATACTTCAGGAAGGCTGATGACAGCCAGGTGCAGAGTCTTCACACTTCATTGTGCTTATATTCTGGCTATCCCTGTTTGGAGCCAGCATTGTCACTATCTGCTGCGAGAGCCATCAACTTGCATATAGACTGTCTGCACTGCAGGCAGAAAATTACATTTTAAAAAGAACCACTGAAACCGGTTTCTTGACTCTTAACAGTGGATCAACATTCCATGTCTGGAAAACCAGTATAGAGTTGTGACCCTAACCATTACTCTTCGTTGCAGATACACTTTCTTCTTGACTAGTTAAAGAAATGCTCCACGGAGTACTGGAAGAGCGAATGCAATCCGGGGCTGGAGTCTGACAGCCAGTCTCTCATAAGTGAGGAGGCATCACCTGAAGTCTGCACAACTTACTGGAGTACTGTGCATCTGCCTAATATTCTAGAAGCATGCCTGCCTGCTCAGAACCTGAAGAATGAGAGACTATCCAGGAAAAGAAACTCAGCCACGTTCCCAGAGTGTAAAACACCCAGAAGAACGGACTTGCTACCACAAGTGCAACCAGTGTTGACCTGAGATGTGAGAGGTCATCAGCCTCCATACATGGTACATGTGGTGAACTGCGTGAAGAATTGTCAATGACCCATTCAGCAAGTCACTTGCTGAGGGAGCTGGCCCCCCTGGAAAGCAGTCCCCTTTTTCTGGCTCTGGCCCAAAAGGGCTAAAGCTGCAGTGTTGTGAACTGCCAGTGTCACTGCAGTCCTTGGTGTGGAGCTGGCTGTTGGAAGGATGGCTGTGGCACTGTGCCTTGAAAACTTCCTCAGCCTGTGGGTCATCTCACCGGGGTTGTTCCCCTTCTTGGTTGACGCTGGAACTGCAAGATCCCTATGGCCTTTGCAGTGTCATTGTCCTTTTTAACCTGCTGTAATGTGTTGTCTGGTGTGGCTCTGAACAGGCTCTCCCCTGTCATGGGTTTGTTAATGATGTTTGCCTGGACCTCATTTCAAAAACCAGATACCCGGTTTGTCTCCTCATGGATGTTTCCATTATCAGCTGGCTACTGACTGTCTGCGGCATCCAATGCAGATTTTCAGCATGTGTTGATTATTACTTTGCCCTCCTCTACCAGACTTCACCAAAGACGGTTGCCATAAAGGCAAGCCAGCTCTATTCTCATTATTTTATTAGAGAATGGTTCTTGTGATATTTAGCTAAACGTGTCTGGAATAACTTTTTATAATTGGTGTGGTAGATTGGTAAATATCAATGTTAAATTCGTTGGGGGATTTTTCCATGACTCTCTAAGTGCCAGCTTAAAAATCTCTGCCCTGGATCAAAATTGACTCAAAGCCTCTTTTGAACCATTTTTGCTGCTAAAATATTAGGGAATGACTCAAGCAGTCCACATTACACAAAGATAGTTCGAAAGAGAAAACAATGAAGCACAGTGAATTACCTAAGCTGTTATTGAAATAATGCTTATTGGAAGTAAATCAATTTTCGCTACTTTTAAAATGTGAAAGATTAAATTTAGTTTAACAAACTAAAGTATACAAAAAGTGATGGATGGAATGCTAGGTACTGGTAATTACTCTGGCCGCATCTCAGTTCATCGTTACATTTAGTTTGAGGCATAATCAGTTTGCTTCTAAATAAATGTTCATTTTTTACAAAGATTATTTAGTCATGGATCATTACTTTGTCTTTGATAATACCTTATTAGACGTGGATAAAGGATTAATGCCAAAAATCTAAATGTTTCACAATCCATTTTCTCCATGTCTGCAACAGGAGACAAATGGTTATGTACAAGTACTAGAGAAAACTTGCTAGCGTCATTCATTGCTGGAGAAGTGCAAATTACAGCACAAGAGCACATATGCCCCATTTGTACGAGTGTAAATTTGATGTAATTAGGCCCCAAATGTCTTAATATTCCTCTGATGCACTGTTCAAAGTGTTTTGTGATTCAAGCTTAATAAATGCCATTGTAACAAGTAGGAGACCTTGAGTAGCTTTAGTGTCATATTTAAAGATACAGAAAATAAGCTATGTTAATTGTTTTATATTGTTTAAAATTGCTTTTTTCATTTTTGATTTACGCTTTTGTAGTTTTTATTTAAATTTCTGACAGACCCGGTTTAGGAAATTAACTAACAAATAATAGTACATGTTATTAAATAAGAGATCAGAGGATTCTCTTTGATGCCAATCTTGCCTTTGCTCCTTAATTGAACACAGTGGCAAAGGGTATTAACATGTAGCTCTTCTGAAAGACTGCAGAGCTAAGCAACCAGCATGAGCCTTAACTTTCATAAGCCACACCACATAAAACCCACCCTCAAAGTATTGCATTGGCTTCCAGTAGGTGCAAGGATTACATTTAAGGTCCTGTGCATCGTCAATAAAGTATCTTGAAGCAAAAGTCCTGTAGCTACATACCCACCAGAGTACTTTGCTGAACATCCGTTCATCCGATTGACCAATGATTGCTCAAAAGGGTGAAACACAGTCAGGTCCTGGAGCGTGCAAGGACAGACTTTGGAAGGCATTTAACCCACATTTGAGATCTGAACCCAGTCACATGAAGCTCAGGAAACCTTTCAAGAGCGATCTAGTCAGAGTGGCCTTTAACTAAAAATAGGAACTGAGGAGGAATACGTTTAGACAGTGTTCACCTACCCGTCCAACTGGGCTCAACCCTCCCCTCCTATCAGCAAATGTTTTTAATTTGTCAGGCGCTCTGAATTACCCAAAAGGACCAACACATGGCTTTAAATATTCCTTATTAAATAGATGTACAAATAATGCATTAAATAAATCTAAGAAATAATTGTAAACCTTGGGCCCGAGATCGTTCAGCTGTGTCTTTAGCATGGTGGCTGGTCAAGAGGCCTCTACAGACACATTATGCGGTAATGCAGCAATTAAGCTGTAATGTGAGTTTCATGTTTCTCACAATACTGTTTAATGCATTAATTTGCCAAAACGGAAACCAATCTGATGACTTGAATGCATTTATATTCATTTGTGCCCAAGAGAAGATCATGGTACCCAACGTATAAGACAAGTTTCATTTGTACAAGCAAAGGAAACCCAAGGCCTTTTATCCTACCTGGACTGCTGAAATCATATCCACTGTCGGACACATCGGTCAATTGATCTGAACGGCGTGGGGGAGGCTGCAATAATCGCTGACCATCCTTTATTTCAGGAACTGTCTGCACTGTAAGGCACAACGACGGCTGAGCAAGGAAATGTTTTAAGATTGACGAGTTCAGATTCTTTGCTGCCTTGGAATGTATCGCAATAATTTCATCACCTGCTTTAAGACCTAAAACAAGAAAACACGTGTTAGGAAAAACAGCATGAACTGTACACCAGTCATTCATATACTAATTAAACCAGTACGCTCTTATAACTTTGATAAATCCTTTTTTGTAAACAATCCCTGTACTTTTAATAGGATCACACATCATCCATTCTCCTGCCAATTTACATATAGAACCTGTGTGTACTCCAGCAGTGCCATGCTTGCTCAATAGTATTCTTCTCCATCTTCTCTGTTCCTTTTAAGTTTACATTTCATTCACGGTTTTGTTTTTGACATGTTCTTTAAGGTCTTTACACATGTTCACCACATGATGTGTAAAAATATATATATTCTTCACCATTTTTCACAAGCCTGACTCCTTTCAACCTAATCAGGGACAACAAGCTTCTAAAAGTACATTTTGCTGAAAAATGCTTGTATTTTGTACTGCATTCATTTTGTTTAAAAAATTGAATGTTTATCATACACTCACATTCCTCCTTTCGTCCATTACATACATATCTACATTCTTGAGCCTCTACTCATAGGATTTGGACCATGCAACAATCGGGCTCAGATTCTGTGCCGACAACCTGTCATCATCCAGCTGATGATGATGTGTCTTCCTAAAATGGACCTCACAATCATTATACAGACTAATTAACTATGGTCAACGTTGTATTTGTTTCTCACTGCAGCCTTTATGTTCACCATAGAGCACAAATAGGAGAGAGGCTGTAGAGGTTACTAAGTTTTTGAGTTGAGGCAGAGGAACAACATCCCACCGCAGCTCATTCTCTTGGCTGCAAAAGTGCCAAAACCATGTCTCGTCAATGAGCATGACATCAATAATGAACCTCAAGTTCCCCCTGACCACTTTGTAAACCAGAAGACGAGCCGTTGCCGCAAACATACTTCATTCAACTTTCACTATGTACTATGGGTTTGCATTATAAAAATCCTAATACATGCATGCACACAGAGGCAGTTTTTATTAATGATAATATAAAATAAGTGGCAGAAGGATGGGCAAGGGCAGAGAAAGTGCGGGATTAGACAGAGCAAAATAATGAACTGAGTAGTAGTATTTTGTGAATAAACACTTTAAACCTTCATGTCATTTTTTACATTTTAGCGGTCAGCTTAAAAGCAGCATAAAAGGAATTTGGTCAGGTTGAATTGGGATTTTTCTGATGAGGGAAGAAAAAAATGTTTAATGACCTTCTACTGCCATAAAAACCTTTATTAAGTTCTCTGTTATAGAACTTTTAAACTGGTATGACCCCTGCCCCGTTTGACAAAGACATAAGTTTGTAACTAAGACAATGGAATTGAAAGTATATGTAGTCTGGTTCAATCTGGTTCTGTTGCGGACTTCGCTCACAGCACAGGGATTCATAAGGTTTTTTCCAGCCAGGTTGGAAGAAACCTTATAAATCATAATGCTGTAAATTAATAGGACATCATATCAAGGGTAAACTGCATAAATTCTGATGGAATCTTGGGATTTGTTGTTAGTCTTATGTAACTAATTGCATACAGTAAGAGAACCATATTTGAACACACTAGCTCTAGTCTTTTTGCACTCTCAACTTTGTTATAAACCTTGAGTATGGCTTTCTCTGAATAGTACTGGCAAAATTGATTTCCTACTAAATAAAAGACTCATTCAGTAATGATCCGACCAGGCAACAGGGGTAGGTTGCTGAACCTGAAGGCAGGGCGTGTTACTGAAAACCAGGTCAATGGTGTGTCCTTTATCATGGGTGGGACCCCTAACCTTTTGCTCAAGTTATTAACAAGAGAGATCTTGCGTAAAATGATTGGTGACCAGACTGTGCTATCCTCAGCGTGAATAAGTGAGTAAAGTTAGTCTTATTTACGGCCAGATGACCG
The DNA here is from genome assembly GCA_963921515.1 of Calotriton arnoldi. Lineage (NCBI taxonomy): Eukaryota > Metazoa > Chordata > Amphibia > Caudata > Salamandridae > Calotriton > Calotriton arnoldi. The sequence continues at coordinate 814,613 of CAWUFW010000722.1, forward strand.
ACGCCTCTGAGAGTGTGTTGGGAAAGTGAGCATTAGGACCAGGGAGCCTAAATAGTGATGCTCCGGAGAAGGTGAGGTTGCGTTAAGGGAGATAGCAAAGGAACGACTCACAATCCAGGAGAGTGGAAGGGGAGAAAACGCCCTTCAAACTGTTTTTGAGAATGATGGCGATACATCCACCTCCTTTGTTTACTCGATCATGCCGGTTAATGTTGTATCCTGGGGGACCGGCCTGGACTACATCAGGCTCAGAGCCCTCGTGTAGCCAGGTTTCTGTCATGAGCAAGATATCTGGGCTGTTGTCCTGTATTAGGGAGAAGATATCCAATTTGTGACATGCCAAGGACCTGCAGTTTAAGAGAAAGAAGCACAAGCCTTCTCCCTATTTGTTACTTACAGATTGAGAGAGGATAGGTTGAAAACAGAAGGAACAGGTTTTACAGTGAAAGCTGGAGACTGTGTGGTCAATAACGGGTACACAGCAATGTTCCATTCTGACCTGCAGGTTCCGCGTTCAGCCGAATAAGTGATGGGGTTTTGAATAGGAGGGCAGGGGTCCTGGCCCCAGGTCCCGGCCACGCCACAGTCATGTTTTTATGGGCAGAGAAGGAAAAATAAGCTTGAGCGCCTACCTTGATGGCGCCTCTAAAGTGCATAAGCGCTTCCCCTTGTTCCCTGGCGCCCACCGATGACTCAGAGTAATAACACACTTCCCTCGGTCACAATTTGATTCAGAATAAAATCAGAGCATTACAGAGGTAACCCTTAGAGAGTATAAACGTGTATTTGTATTGCTCATTTGAATACTAATTTACACGAGGAACTGGAAGGATCCTCTTCACCTTTAAAGACTGTTGCTACTTTCTTGATGCACATATTGTATTTAAGGTAGTGGTATGTGCTTAGGGAGCGAGTCATTGAAATCACTGTGAACTATATAGTCCCAATTAACATTTACTTGTATTGCAGTGTAAGAAACAACTTTGAATGTTTATCAGAATCAGAGTGTGTGTACTCAAACGAACAGAATGTATATGTCTTAAGCAAAGAAGGGGGTTGGGTGTTGCCAACGCCCTCATAATATCAATCACATAGAACTTCTTTCAGTCTTAGTGCCATTAAAGTCAAAGTTCCAACAAGATCCCAGAGAATGACGCATAGACAATTTCTAGCGGCACATCATTTGTCATAGCATGTATATACAGAGATGAGGTTTTCACAATATCCATTGCACATTGAGCAAAACTACATGTCAAAGTGGTGATATTGAGTGTCTCTGTTTCCTCTCCTATCCCATTCCCCTTACCCCCAGTTTATTACTAACGGACATATTACTATTGTGTATGCTTGGCTGTGGATACCGAGAGGTGTTGAAATGTTCATTGCTCCCGCTGGATCCAGAAATCAAGTTAGTGCATTCTGATAACATTTAGGATTTGGGTTCATGTCAAAACAGAAAACTTGTTAAGAATTCGGTCCTGAAAACTACCTGACTTGCCAAATTCTCAGATAGGTCAAGTCAGGTCTTATGTTTGAACTTACTGGGCAGTTTTTGCAGCTCTGGTACCATATTTGATTGGAATGTTTTGAACTGGTGTTTCATTGCTTACAGGCATAAGTGAAAAGGAGAGCAGTAGAGTTTTTAATGTGCATACTGTATGTTGGAGTGAAAGTCACATCTAAAGATGAAATCCAATATTTTTTTCTCATGTGGCCGCACACTGCCTGCAAAGATATTGTTTTGTGGAGCTTTATATAGCGCAAACTGGGAGGTATCAGAGCGCTTTACATGAGCACCAGTTCCATTACAGACGCCCAAATTCATTTATGTTAGGCACGGGGAGATTAAGTGATTTGCCCAGAATCACAGAATGTTGAGCATCCCTGCCGAGACTCAAACCCGGTTGCCCAGCTCCGAGGTCGACCGCCCTAGCCGTTAGGCCACATTCTCTCCCCAAAGATTGATTTGAGCGAGCACCTCTATGCTCTTAACACAACCCCAGCGCCTGCCTTGGGTCATTCTCAAACACTTTAATGCTGCATGCTTTATTTTATTTTTTTACAAATACCCAAGTGAACATGGTAAATATTGCTACATTTCTGGAATACCACTTTTGTTTCATTTACAACTAAATTTTACATACATGTGTAGCTACTTGAATACAGTAGTTCTTGTAAAGTTTCTACTAAGAAGTCCATTTCTACTTTTCCTGCTTCTATTTCGGTATGAAATTTGTCAAAAACACTCTCACAGGTATGACTGCATTGTGGTGGCATATGGCGCCTTCTCTAAAGCATCTAGGTCTAGGCAGTAGCGCAAAGTATAGATGTAAAATAGAAAGGTAAAGCTTAGGAAGAACCTCTATCAACTGCAGCAGTTCAATTAGCTGGAATGCTGCTGCCTTCGCTCGTGTGTATTGTTCTTCTCAGTAAATCGTTACCTTCTTTTCCTACTTTTTAACTAACACAACATTTACATGCATATCACAAGCTGGCAAAATAAGACATTTAGAGAGTCACAGCTCCTTTGTTGCAGGTTCAAATGTCACAAATAGTGGTGGATGTTACTGAAGCCAGATGGACTGTAGGAGACAAAGTTGTGCTATCATTCGCCTCTCATGGCAGAACCATCCCTTATCTCCAGACTGTCCAAATGGACCACGCAAATGCCTTTCACTCTACCCTCTTTTAGTGAGTTGTCTACATGGAGCATAGAAGTAAGAGAACCAAAATTATGTTTACAAGTCACACTCCCTTTCAACAAATTGTCAAGTGCCAAGAGCATTGTGCCGCATACGATATGACATGTATAGACACGCATGCTATTTACTTTCCTCTTGGTGACCCTACAGCTACTTGTCCATATCATTCAGATGCAAGACACATTAGACTAACATTCAAAAAGTTGAATTAATTTAATGACAGCTCTCGTTGATCTGGGTCACTGACATGCTGCTGGGTCATCGCAGCTTTGGCATGTTCTGTTTTTTAGTGCAGAGGAAACATCTTTGCTCAGCCAATCTCAACATCATTACATATCTCTGCTTCAACAGACAAGAACGCACCTGCCTTTTTAACTAGAAAAGATCTACTGCAGTAGCTGGCAACAGATACTCCTACATATTTTCCAGCAAAAATGTTTATTGTAAGCATCCATTCGGTTCCATTCTGATCTAGTTTCCACATGTATGTATATACAGTGTGTGCCAAGACCCCAGGCCTACATAGCACTTTAGTCTTTTTAACAAAGCTTTAAGGAGACACATAAAACATCGTCAAGAGTCAAATAACAAAACATTTTGTGTGCAGAGATGACTAAATGACGAGGCACAGTTTTCCCATTCTCATACCTTTCTTAAAAGCTAGCCCAGTTTCCCTTATATGGTTTACATAAAGCCGATGGATCCCGTCTTCTTCCACAGATGCCAATGAAAAACCTATGGAGATATCAAAATACACTTCCATGTAAAGAAAATAAAATAAGAAGCTAAAACATTTTAAATTAAATTATGAACTCAAAGGTACTGAAATATTAGAGAGAATCAATTTCCCTGCCCAGGTTTCCATGCCATTTCTGCTTATTAATGCAATATAACATAGCCAAATGGACTGTCCTTACAACACATCTTACTTCTATAATAGTTTAACACAAGCAATGTTAATTGTGAATCTTACATGTCACTATAGAAAAAGTATGTCAAATCAACACAAGGAATCCAGTAGCTTGACATTTCTTTACACTGCTGTGATGAAAAGTAGGACAACAGTATTCATTTAAACTTTGATAAAGGCACTGGTTGAATACGCTTTCAAAAATAGTAGAAAAAACATGCTTTGGAATGAATAAGTTGCTTAAGATAAGGACGTTAGTATGGACATTGTAGTGGGCACACTGGTGCTAGCTCAAAACACGTTGAATGCCTTCCGGCTCAATGAACACACATACTGCAGGGATTTAAGTAGAATGAAAAAATGTGGGGGGTCTCTAAAAGGGTCGTGGCCCATTTCATTAAGGTGTGGCTTAAACATGTAACCTAAATTTCTGCCATTTCCATTGTGGGCCAACCGACCATTAGTTTGGTTCCTCTCTGTGCTTTGTGTTATTGCATCCAGATACATAACACAACTTCTGGCATACACCTAAAACCAGCCAGAACTACAACTGGCCTTGCCAGTGGTTGTTAGCTGTTTACAATAAATAAGTAATAACAATGATGTTGTTGTAAATATTATTACAAATGTTTCAATTATGAGACTGTGAGATAAACCTTACTGAGGCCTGTGAAAGGCATAGTGGTCTTAAGAGCATCTCAATCACTTCTGCTATGTTCACTCTGCGTTAGACATGTATGTCTCTTTTCTCCCTACATCTCGCCCATCTGCATAGCTTAATTACACCTCATCTGTTTCCTCTTCATCACCATCTTCGTTCTCTCCTGAATGCATATCCTCAAATCTCCTTCACTACATAAACGCACAACGCGCGCACTCACATGTAAGCACTGCATTTTCTTTTACTATATCACCTTGTCAATATTTTGCCTATTGTGGTGTACCTCCTTCACACACATTTGCACAGAATCACAGTTGTAAATGGAATACCTGAACATTGCTCTGTGCTCTTTGCAGAGAGACCAAGAGTTGGATGACACTTTTTGAGCCAGAGATAGGCACTGTAAGAAGCTTGCACTGCCTTCAGCCTCGTTCTGAACACCTGAAGGCGGCTTATTTAAAAGTATGCACTACACACGAGTAACATGCGACGCAAAACAAATACACAAGCATTGTTCGGGAAAGAAAGACAGTAAAACCTGTGAAATATAAACAGGAACGAACTCACTGACATGGATTACCTTAACGTTTTTTACATTCATTATTCAGAACTCGATCAGTGTTTTTGCCACTGTAGTTAAGGATTTGAATATAGGGCCCGATATGAACCCGTTTCAAAGTCCGTTTTAAATTACTACCAGGCCTGAGAGCTGGTCCCTTTGAAGCCCTGACTTGTATATTAGTTTTCAAAGTCACATAATGCTTCCTTCTAAATTACATGCAATACACGATATTTCATTTGTACAAAATAAACACTATGGCAGGTAATGGGGGTATATATATATATATATTTTTTAAACATAACTAATTAAGAGAGGACTAGGGAATAAATATTCAGTGGACTCGTGCCACGAAGAGTGGGATCCCTGTTCTACAAACAGAAACCGTTTTGTGGTAATAGAAAATATAAATGCTGTCAAAATGAGTGAATTTTTAATGATAAAAGTTGATGTGAGTCAGTCTTACGTGGGTCAGTCACTGATAAATTGTAGTTTGCCTTCAAAATACTTTTTTATGCTGCTGCCAAACAGCTGTAACCACTGCAGAAAAAGATAAGAGCACACCACGTACAAACCTCTCAAATATTTCTACACTGATATTTCCACGCAATCCCATATATAACATGAAGATTGAGCAAGAGCAAAATAGTTATCAACCAAAAATCCAATAAACTGGTTTCTTAAGTGGTTTTCAAATAAAGGAATTGTATCGATTTTCAATATAAAAAAGTGAGTGATTCAGCCAGGAACACATATGCAGTTATGCACTTATGGCAAAGCTATGCCATTTTATAACAGACCCGCATCTACAATCCCATAATGACTAGTAGGCATTTATCCTTAACAAGTTGGCGTAGTACTCACAAAATAGACTTCCCCTGAGTTTCTAGTCAGAAGGGCTCTAAGAGGGTTGTCATTTTGTAAAATCAGTTTCATGACTTTCAGAACCTCACCGTGCCATTCATAAGTGACATCACCACATTGGAGTGGGATTTCCAAGGAAGAGCCCAGGTGTAATGCCACAGATGCCTGCACTTCCAGTGGAGTCTAGGCGTGTATGCAATTATTTTTTATAGCTAATAAGGCCTGATTCTGCACAACTGGCTAGTAGTAGAAAACACAAATACCATAATAATGTGACTGCAACAAGGACAGACGTGATAGCAACTGGTGACCCACAAGTATTGTGAGAATGGAAACATTCTGACAGCCAAAGAACAAAGAAGGCAAAATAAGCGACTCCTTTAGAGGTCAAACATCCAGTGATGCATGAATAGAATGCAAAATAGACCTCGTTAAAGTGAGGAGGGAAAGGGGAGCGAGAATGCTCAATGTGAAGCAGCTGACAGGAGCAAAAATTGTCAAAGAGCTTCAGTAAAGTGATGTATATCATCCCCCAATTACACTTAATTACAACGCCACTTAATTTATCAATGTTTCTATTAAGCCAATCAATGTAACGCAGAAAGTGGAAACACATTTGACGCTTATTTAGAAGTAATGATGACCTTGCGTGGAAATAAAAGTGTCACATTCTGAGCTACCAAAAAAAGCGATCTGGCTATGAGATGAGGTTACAAAGAGCAGGAAACAAACAGAGATCCACATGCATTAGGGTTTATGTCTGATGAATTTGAGGAAGGGTGTAATGCAAGCTGAAAGTTGGTGGGCTTATCAAAAGGACAACAGAAAGTCACATTGTCACAGTGATGACGTAGAGAATGAGGATTCCCAAGAAGATGGCTGAGATTGAGAAGAGGGCTTCAGAACCTTAATTTTGTTTAAGGTGAGACCAGGGGAGAGTGCATAGTAAATGAGGGCAGGCAGAAAAGACAATTAATGCTGTACAGTACCCTTTTTGCTGGACAGTACTGGATATATACATAAACCCTATCAGAAACCCCATCTCACCCTCCCCTGCTACCAACCACCTTAGAAATCTCAGAATTAGAATAAGACAATGCAACCCTATCCCTTTCAACCATGTGCATCTTCATGCACATCCCTGTGATCCTCTACCATACCCTGCATAGTCCTCCTTTCCTCCTCCTCCTTTCGTCATTGCCTTTAACAGTGCCCTACCCTGCCCCAGACTATTTCCAAACTAGCTGAATCCGCTCCCTGACCCCTGGTCCCATAAATGGCTTTTTGACATTAGTGCTCACATCTGGAAAGGTGTGAATGTCCGAGTTGCTCTGCAGAACTTTTCCAGTCTTCCTGGCCGCATTCATACCCTGATGCCAGACCAGCTCGTTCTTGAGTGTAGCAATGATCCGGCACTACTCTGTCATCCATGGGGTTTTCAGTGTTCTAGAACATTGGTCAATGCTTCACTCAGTATAAATGACGTTTTAATGGGTCAGATACTATGTGATATAAAGTGGCCAGGAACTCCATGGGAGTGAGCAACGTGTCCACGTTCTGCACTGTGCTCGAGTAGTCAGTGTCTATTATACTTTTGGGACATCTCTTTATAGGAACCTAGCACCCATACAGACGCGCACATGTCCACTGTTCTATTCTAACATGCTACTTTGAGATTTCAAATGCTGAGAATTTAAGCGGTTAATATATAAACGGATTTACTATTGGCTACTTCGCCTAACATATAAGATACCCAGCACTTTTACTATATGACCAACAGGACTCTAGCTAACTAGATGGCATTACACAGTAACTGTCTGTCTATAGTCTGTTTCCAACTAGAATTATAAGCCATAACAAAACTCTGAGTATTGTTAAGTCCTATAGGGATCGAAAACATGTATGGAGGTCTTTTCTGAATAACAGTCTTTGTCGTAACCTGGGTGCTGTCCTAGAGGTTAGTACTCAACTGTGAAATGTACAAAACTGTTGTGGATGCTGTCCCAGAATAGTCAGAAATCCTTTTCTGCCCACCCAGTGTTCAAAAGAGCGTTATTAAAGACTTTCTTGTCTACAGCACAGATGGAAACAGGTTCTCCTCAGACAATCCGACTTCCATTGGGAAGTGGAAGATGCCCGCATGCAGGGTCAGACTGGGAAACCAAAACCAGCCGTGGCAAAAATGCTCAAACCAGCCCCTCTCGCTTCATCTCCTCGCACAATCGCTCTCTTTTCATCCATCCATTCTCTCACTCTCTCTCTACTGCTCTCCTCTCTCTTCTCCCTCTCAAGTACCATTCTCTCTACCTTCCCATCTCCTTTCCTCTATCGCTATCGCTCTTCAAGCCTCCCATGCCTGCTCCAATTCACCTCGGGAAGCTGGGGAAAGTGAAAGAGCCCTCAGAAGCGCCCCTGGGATTTCAAAACCAGCCTCCAGTGCTCCAGTCCACCGGTGAAATGCCCGGTGGAATAAAAGGTCTGTCCGGTCCGGCTTGCATATTTCTGTTCAAATCCTTCCTATTGAACAATGACCTATTTCCCTCACTCACAACAAGGTCTTGAATTTGATTTTCACAAAGAAAAACCACAGAGATCTCAGATCCTCTCCAAGTGAATTAGTCTGACCACTTCCCCATTCCCTTCGAAATACTTACTCTACACACTAAACCTGAGGCTGTGATGTAGAATGGAGAGCACACCCCTAACAGGGTATTACAGCAATATGAAGATGATCTCAAGCATCAGGAATAAACTATCTCCTATCACTTCAAATAACCAAAGACCTGAAAAAAAACTCAAACTGACACAATAAAATTAACAAAATGTACAAAATAGCACTAACTTCAGAAAGAAAACGGAAACACCCCACCCCACCCACACGCCCACATCCTCAATCTCAAACCTACTAGGAAATATTACAAACTTCATACCCCACGAAACCCCCCTTTATGAAACAGACTTACAGCAGCACCAAACTGCTTTCAGGATCTTATAGAAACAATCTACAAAGCCCGCACCAACTACCTTCATAGTGTGTAAATGTATCAACGTAGCTTCACAATTATTCAAACGAAATCGTGGTATTAAGCCAGGACATAGCAAAACACACATCCCTATCAGCCACAGTTTAAAGCCCAGCAAGAAAACCCCAAGCTATACCCAAACCTGGTGCAGAATATTTTCACTCGTGTCCAATCTAGTCCCAGCACTGAAAATTGAAAAAATGCTCTCTGATGAAGGAAACTCCTACCGCAAGGTACACCTTGACCTGTGAAGCATCATTTAATACCACTGAACCCTCCTGTGATGCAAAGCACAGAAGGCACGAACATGTTCATTGCAGAAGGCGTTCCCTGAAGACAAAGCTTGTCTTACTCTTGGCAGAAGAGCAGTCATTTACAGCACACCCATTAATGCAATAAACGGAAGCAGAGAAAACAAATCTCACCATAATTCTCAGAACAAGAACCAGATTTCTCAATCTTTAAGTACCGGTTAGCTTTTGTGCAGATGTTAAGTTCTTTGTAGAGCTAGAAAACAAAAAGAACAAAATGTAAATTACCTTCTTGAAGAAATATCTCAGAGCTTCCCCGAGGAGGCGAATCTTGAGTGAAACTTTCCCTACATGCTCCTCGGAATAATGTTTTTTTATTCTTTCATTTATGCCCTCTCTTGTTAATTTCAGTAAGTGTCCTTTGTTCCCTTTCGTTTTTGCCCTAATTAAGGCTTCATGTTTTACACTATCTCCCTCTTGCCTGTACATAACTCTGCCTATGATTTGTTCAGCTGTATGTCTCTCCTTTTTCAGTAGTGCTTCTTTACACAACTGCTAAAGTACAACTGCAAGCAATAGCTTCATTGACAGCCCCACTTTACTGGTTGCCACCTCTGCCTCCATTCCTGACATTAGCACATAGTCAAGTTCCCCATCATAGCCCTTGAATTAATAAGTGTATCACACTTTCATGAATGGGACTAGATGTAGTCAATGCTACAGTAAATGATTAGAGTTTTTCCAGGCACCCCTAAAGATTGTCTAGACCTAAACTGATATTAATTTTGCTGTCTTTACATAATGGGTAAAACTCAGTATACGACGGAAGCGACTACAGTAGAGTTGAGACTAAATCAGTTTGTTCCATTGTTTTTATATAAGTAGTGTAAATAGTGGAAAATTATCTTAAAAAATAGCTGTGCAATGACAACAGTTTATTAAAATCGGAAACAAAAAAAATGTATAAGCAAAAAGGCGTTTGTATCTTTTGCAGAGCCCTAACGGTACAAAAACCTTTCTTTGATTCGGATTGGGTGCAAAATGTATTTGCTCCATATATATTGCACAAGTAGCAACACAGCAGAAACTGAATTTGCCCTGAAATTGTGCACTGGGGCAAAGTTTCTAGAATATTTCCCCAAAAGTGCCTTTGAAGCCCTATGTGCGCCACTGAATATGCATTTATGTGAGCCAATGCTTACCAAGATGGCCTGAACTGAGCAGGTGTGGAGAGCTGTACAAAGGCAACCACCAGATTAAGGGAACTTATGTCATGAACAGTTAATGGTTTCTCTTACCTCTAGTTTCCTTCCTATTCCTGTCTTGTTGGGAACCAGCTGAAGAATACTGGGGGGTTGGAAGAGTACATAGCGAACAGCGCTTAAAGAGAAAAGACTTCCGAGCGCAGACTGAGTGAACTTTGGTTCAAGGTTATGAGTGTGCATGGGTAGCCAATCTGAACTCTTGGAAATACTGCGATTATCACATGTAATTCATGAACTTTTCAGCACGTGGGGTTTCATGTCAAAATTAGGACTTTTGCACCACTTTTAAGTCTTTGCAAGGAAAAAAAAAAGACATTAGTAACAGCCATCCATTTTCAAAGTGGCAAGTTCCATGGTCTTGAAGTTAACTTGCGGGGAAAAATGCACATCCGTTTTCAACAGTAAATAGCTCTGGTGAGGATGTATAGCCAGTGTGCTTAAAAAAATTAATTACGCAAGGGCGCAAACATATGGAAAACAGGAAACTTTGCGAGCTACACATAGGCCAGTATCAGCGAAACCTTACACATATAAAAATAGTGGGTACACCTCTGTTCATTACCTGAGCTTTCATTCAGACTCTAGTGAGGAAAAGGTGCCACAGAGAGTGCTTCCTAACTTTCCTTCTAGAAACAAGCGCTACAGGTATCAGAGAATCTACCTTCTCTCTGATACATACCTTGGGGTAGCTTCATGCACATATGTGTACCACAATCTTGTTGCAGCAGGTAATGGAGAAGCAACTCAAATAGTACACGCTCACAAGATGTGAAACTGCAAAAGTAAAAGCTACATCAACCTTGATTTGCCTACTATCAATGGCCAGCAAACCCCATGTATAGCCGCCCTTCATTACTACACTACATTTTCAAAAACTTCAAGAAGGCAATTCGAAAAACAGCAACATTAGAGGAACTTCACATTTGCAATGCTTATTTCAGACTGATAGATGTCAACTATCAAGCAAGCATACTTTAATAGATGCAGAACAGCAGTCCGCAAGTCTTCCAAATGAATACCATACCTGCCAACTCACACGGTGCCACTGTGTGAAACACGATATCTGTTCCCTTCACACGGTCTCCCGGTGAGGAGCCGATATCACACGGTGGCAGTGAAAACGAGCGGAAAACCACTGTAAATAGTGGTTTTCTAGCTAGTTTTCCAAAGCTTTGAACGGTGACGTCCATTAATGTGTGTGAAAACACCCCAGGACATCGGCACCAGCCTCAGCAAGTTTTTTTTTTGGGGGGAGGGGGTGGGGTGGGATTCAAAAGTGGCTTGAATGCACTTCTCGGCACGAGGCCCCGCACCTTTCAAGGCCTCGCCCCCTCCTTACACGGTGAGATTGTTCTGCAAGTTGGCAGGTATGGAATACTGTAACATGAACTCTTCACCCGCAAACTGTTCATTAATCGCTCCCATAACATGCAAGTCAAATGACAGTTACCAGCTCGTAGATCTCCTCCTCGGGTTTTGGTATATAGTACTGAGTCTTGTTGTCAATCAGAAACCTAAGACGCAGGTAGTGAGCGCAGGGGTCCAGCAGGTAGCTCTACAAAAAAAAAAAACACAAGAGGATTTCCCGATGAAGCACGGGGCGTTCTTAATCGAACTTGCTTTATTCCACGTACATACATACACTGGCGACTAGATGGCGCTATAGCCACAGGAAAGGTTTCTTCCTAGCGTAACTACGTGCAACAGTCTCTCGTAAGGCAGTCGAATTTTCGAAAACCACTTTACATTTAAAGGTTAATTAACCAATATGTTTGTTTGCAATTAAGACAAGGGCTATTGAACACCACGAATTATTCAAAAAAATTATGTTAAACTGGGTTCAAAGATATAGCATTTAGTAACATTTTAATGTAATAAAATGGAATACAATAAAATATTTTATGTTTCGGTTTGTAAGAACAACATACACGCAGATTGCATCAAATAAGACCAAGGGCTTACAACATAACGAAGTAGCAGAGTATTAGGAATGCCACTTTCGTAGTTCTAGTCTCTCGGAGCGGTGCTGAATGCTAGAAACTTGTCATCAGCTTTGAACGATAGATAACAGAGGGTGATGAACAATGTCTCTGGACCCAGTGCCTATGGAGATGTCCATGCCCCACCAACAAATGAAAAGAACAGCAGCCTAACTTCCACCGCAGATTTGCAACACTTCTGGCTGTGGCAAAATATGAAAGGCAGCCAAACCCCTCCTCTGTCCCTTTTCTGGCGCTGCTGACACGAGTTCACATCTACATTTGTCAACACACCAGAACTTAAGAAAACAAGCATAGGCAACGCCAATGAGTTTCGAGAGCTATTAGCTTTGCCTGTGTCTTTTATCCGTTGTACAGTAGAGTGGAGTGGCGCAGAGTGGAGTGGCGTGGAGTGGCGTACAGTGGAGTGGCGTAGAGTGGAGTGGCGTAGAGTGGAGTGGCGTAGAGTGGAGTGGCGTAGAGTGGAGTGGCGTTGAGTGGAGTGGCGTTGAGTGGAGTGGCGTAGAGTGGAGTGGCGTAGAGTGGAGTGGCGTAGAGTGGAGTGGCGTAGAGTGGAGTGGCGTAGAGTGGAGTGGCGTTGAGTGGAGTGGCGTTGAGTGGAGTGGCGTAGTGGAGTGGCGTAGTGGAGTGGCGTAGAGTGGCGTAGAGTGGAGTGGCGTAGAGTGGTGTATAGTAAAGTGGTGTAGAGTGCAGTGGTGCAGAGGAGAGGGGCATAGAGTCAATGGTATATAGTAGAGTGGTGTGGAGTGCAGTGGCATAGAGTAGAGTGGGAGTGTGAAGAAGCGTAAAGTAGATTGCTGTATAGTGCCGTGGCATAGAGTAGAGTGGTGTAGAGTGCAGTGGTATAGAGGAGAGGCGCAGACTGGAGTGGCGTAGAGTGGTGCAGAGGAATGGCACAGAGTAGAGTGGCATAAAGTGGTGCAGAGTGGAGTACCGTAGAGTGCAGTGGTGCACAGTGCAGTGGTGCAGAGTAGAATAAAGTGCAGTGATGTAGAGTGACTGGCTAAGAGTGGCGCAGAGTAGAGTGGCGTAGTTTAGAGTGGTGCACAGTAGAGTGCAGTTGTATAGAGTGCAGTGGCGTAGAGTGGAGTGGTGCAGAGTACAATGCATTGGCATAGAGAGGAGTTGTGCAGAGTAGAGTGCATTGGTGTAGAGTGCAGTGCTGCAGAGTAGAATAAAGTGCAGTGGTGTAGAGTGACTGTGGCTAAGAGTGGCACAGAGTAGAGTGGCGTGGAGTGGTGCAGAGTACAGTGCATTGGCGTACAGTGGAGTGATGCAGAGTACAGTGCATTGGCATAGAGTGGAGTGGTGCAGAGTAAAGTTGCGTAGATTAGAGTGCTGTATAGTAGAATGGCGTTGAGTGCAGTAGGTAGAGCAGAGTGGTTAGAGTGCTATCTACCCAAAAACTTAAAATGGCAGCATATAGAAATTGTAAAATAATGAGAATTTTCAGTTCATCACCTGTGGATAAATAACTGGAAATAGGAGTGACTAGCATATTCAGGGGGTCTCTGATCTTTCTAAAGTTATCGTCTATGCATCTTTGCTACTACATACCACTCTTGAGTGAAATTATTTTTTAGGGCACCAAGAAAATTCTGTGATGGCAGCTCTCTGGCCCGGGTCTCTACATCACATCATGCAATAGCAACTAAGCTGATATTCTTCTTGATCAGAAGGACAATGAGCAGTTTTAAAAAATAAAGCACAACGGCGCGATACCAAACATATGAACTGGTGATAACCATTATTGCAGAAATTACAAGATAAAAAACGTCAATCTACCCTAGTGATGATAGAGATGGTTTTATGGGCCGTTACATTACAAAGAAACTTTTTATTTCAAAGCTCAGAAAATGTGGATATTTATGCAGGCCGCTTTCATGGGATTTTTCTAACTCATTTGTGGATTTCTGGGTGCAGAGTCTGGTCTGCAGCCAGGCCATCTGGTTTCCAATATGCCTTTGATCACACTGCCTTTGGCCTTGTGCAGCTCACCGGGTGCTGGGTCTGGCCTGAGACTGGGTCACGAGCCAACCTCTGTGCCACCATACCTACTGCACATGCCAAAGGCCATGCAGGGCGAGCTCTGCTGCCCACAGAGCCTGGTCGCCACCTCGGCACTGCACAGGCCTCTATCCCACTGAATCAGAAGTGCACCGCCTTTGGCTATGGGATTTCGGTACAGAGATGGTCCTGTCTGTGCTCCAGTCCCTTCGGCACTGGGTTTGCTGGACTGCTCTTCAGCTGTGCACACTGGCATGGAACACTGGGTTCCATGCCTGGCCTATACCCAGGCACTGCGCCAGCCCACTGTATCCACGGTGCTCGTTGCACAGCCATGTCCTGAATTTTCCTTTTTTTAAACTGTATACTATTTCAGGATTTGCAAAAAATATTTGTCAAATAATTCCTGCGACTGCGAAACGCGGATGGATACTGCAAGCCAAGCAATAAAATCTGTTTTTTATTAGGGTGGGGAGTGGCACCTGGCGCTTTCGAACCCCACACACACACACACACACACAACCTCTCTGACGTCAGTGGACACAGCCTCCTTACCCCTCACCCCTTTGTTCAAGATGCAGGCCACGGCTCCTGGCACCCTGTAGTGCCCACCGCAGCAAAAACTTTAAGTTTCTGACAGCCAATAAGTATAAATACACGTTCAGCGCTCCTGTTGTAAATACACAGGATCTCTAGGTAACACAGAAAGCGGGTATGTGTGTACGAGCACAAACAGACAGAGGGCAATTTCACTTGATTACAGTATGATAGAAAAACAGTCAACCCGTATTTTAGTAAGTCATCAATATATATCAATGTTCAATATATACACTAGGTCAATTATGTCTGGAAAATCCACTTAAAGGTTCACATCTCCTGAGCTAAGCACATGGGATTCAATATTGTGTGAAATGCTGTCTCGTGTTATTAGGCAGGAGGGCGAAAAGAAGCATAGATGACAGTGGAAGTAATGAAAGACAGGAGTGGTTGATTTGACACAGTCTTGGGAAAGGTTACTAAATTCCCACAGGGAGTAGTAAGATGTATCTTCCAGACAACAAAAAGAAGATTAGGGAACAGCCTGCAGCAAAAATTAAAAACAGGATACCATGTCCTGTCAATCACTGGAGGTGGCTGTGAGTTAATCTGTATAAACCCAGGAAAGGAGGCACAGCGAGAAAGTTACAGGCAGGAAGAAGGGTGTAGGTTGGGAGCTGACAGGATATAATCTAGGAAACGAGAATTTATTAAATATACAAAGTGAAGCATCGTATTGTCATACAAGACACTAAACCCCACAGAAAGAAATGAGGTTATTATGGAGTGCAGGGAAAAACGTGAAAAAGCTACTTACAAAGAAGGCTACTTAAGGGTCAGGGGCTTTAAGTGTATGGCCCATTCACTTAAGGTCACTTTAGACCAGAGGTCTTCAATCTGTGGGGCGCGACCCCCAGGGGGGCCCTGGAGTCCTGGGAAGGGGGTCGCGCATTTCCAGACCTCAAACAGACCTCTGCAGTGCATTAACTAATAGAGGTTTCCTAATGTACTGCAGTGCATTTCCCACTGAGTAACAACTTTTTAAAATTTATTTTTCATTTAAGCTACCCATTATTTTATATGTAGCTACCTGATGGTGAAAGACTTAAAAAAACTAGCAAAATATTTTGGGGCTGATTTATGAGAGGCTTGAGCCGCCGGAGCATCATTTTTTTTAAAGCTCCGGCTGAACAATTGTCGCAATCGTATCTATGAGGTGACGCAAAGTCACCCTGTGTGGCTGAGTGGCCTCATACATATTGAGTAAGACAAAGCAGCGCAAGTCGCTGCCTTGCCTTAGTCTGTCAAGTAGGAGTTCCATGGGCATTGCGGTGGGTGTTCCCACGTAACACCGATGGATTTTGACACGGCCCCAGATTTACAAAACCATGTAAACCTGCAGGCGTAATGAGGAGAAATGTTTTCATGTCTCCTCGTACTTTTTCCTCTCTCCATGTGTGCTGCATTCTGCAGGTCACAAAGAAAGAGGAAAACCCCTCTCGGAGCACCTTCCTGCACAAAAACAATCCTGCCTATATTAGCGCTAGGCAGCAATTTGTGCACCAACGCAGCGGGAAAGGACAAGAATGCACCATATTTCATAAATAAGGTGCATTCCTGCCCTTTCACATTGGCATAGGGCAGCGCAGCAAGAACGCTTGCAGCGCCGCCCTAGGCCAATTCCTCATAAATGAGGCCTTTTGTTTTTAGCCACACCTTTGACCACACCCCCACACTCACTGATCTTTCGTTTGATAAACACTGTTTAATATTATTTCCCCACTGTAAAAATGATTTGCTATGGGAATTGGGGGCTTTTATGGTTGTTGATAGTTGTCAATAATGAGGAGTACCAAGTTCTAGAAATTTTTGTCAGGAGGGGGTCCTTACGGCTAAATATTTTTGACAGGGGGGTCTCGGCATCAAAAAGTTTGAAGACCTCTGCTTTAGACTCTGCTGCATCAAGGATAAGGGACAGAGGTAAAAAGGCCAACAGGAAAACAAGCATTGGCAAATCCAATAGGCCTTGCCTATGGAAGAGCTATTGGCTTTGCCAGTGTGATCTAGCCATGTTGTACACCAGTGTGGCTGCTGTTCAGCATAACTAAAAGTTTGTGGCATAGAGGAGAGTGGCGAGTGGAGTGGTGTGGAGTGTTGTAGAGTGGCATAGAGCGTCGTAGAGTGTCGAGGATTAGCGTGGAGTGGAAGAGTGGTTTGGCATAGAGTAGACGGTCCTACAGGGTTGAAGAGTGGCATAGAATGGAGTAGGGTGTCAGAGTGAAGTTTTGTAGAGTATAGGGACACAGAGCAGAGGGGCGTGGAGTGGCCTAGAGTGTCATACAGTGGGGTGGCGTAGTGTGTAGTAGTTTCTTAGAATGGAATAGAGTAGTAGAGTGTCATAAAGTGGAGTATTGTTGAGTTGAATGTCAGAGTAGAGTGGAGTGTCTTGAAGTAGAGTGGCCTAGAGTGGACGAGAGGATTTATGTGACAATCCTGCTGGATGCAGCCCTCAGAAGTGCTGTTTCGTAGGAAGTTAAAAACTTGTTTTTTCAGGCAATCCTGGACTACTTAATCGTATTTCGGATGGTGGCGTTTATTTTGTCCACTGATGAGGAAGAATTCTTTAGAGTGGGGACATTCCGTCTGGAGTAACCAGGCGCTTTATAAACTTCTAATCTAATTCTTATATATTCTGAAATATTTGCACGGTTCATTTATAGACATTTAAATTTTGTTATCTGCTAGAACAAATAACATCCTACAGACTTTCGTCTCACATGGGCATCCAGCAGGATTGTCACATAAATCCTCTCATTTTGAAGTCATAGAAAGAAAAGTAAATACCAAGCTCTTTCAGAAGGCCAAGCCTGACATTTGACCTCTGTCTGAATGTACAGCAAATGTGACAAGATAAGAACAAAATTTAAAGGCACGTTTACAGAAAGCAAGCACTCACGGATGCTTTCGTTGAAGAATACAAGGAGCCCTGGTAAACGATCTACGGGATGCACTAACTCAGGCTGGCCAGCCTAAAATAAAGCCACCAAATAGAAAGCAAGCAAATGTGACTTACAAACCACAAATCCAATGATGAGCAATGGGAGGAATGAATTCTCAGGGAAGCTTTCCAAATGTCCCCAGGATGTCAATAAGAGTGGATGTCCAAAAGTAACCATGTAGTACCCACAGGAGCCTGCGGCCAGTGGAAGGACTCTGGCCACAGGAAGATGTACTTGGTTCATGCTCCACAGTAGTGACACACAAAAGCCCCAGAAGGAAGCTTGGGGCAAAGAGGAAGTGCTGACCAATGATAAGTAAAGAAACATGAATGACGTGAGAGCCAACCAATGGTAAGTAAAGATAAGTAATAAGTCCCTTTTAAGATTTTTTTTTTCCAAGAACAGTAGCTTTCGCAAACAGCACATGCACACTGTTGGCAAAACAGGAGTTCTCACTTGCGCAAAAGTGCATTCTTGAAAGCGGAGTGGCCTGGCAACAAATGGGAGCTGTCGGGCCTACGAAAAATTGTACAAATAAGAATTGTAAGGAACTATGAGTGAAGGGAGAGCAATAAAGAAGCGGGTAGGGGAAGCTGGTGGGGCAAAGCAATGGGAAGTAGGAGGGGGATTAAATGAAGAAAAAAAGGCAGATGAGGGACAAGGGGGCAATACGCAGCATGTGGGGTGGGGGATGAGCATTTAACAGAAAAACCAGCACACAAGGCAGGGAGTGGGGGAAGAGAAGAGCAGCATGGAGCACGGGGGCAGGTTTTTGGGAATGGAAAGCAGCACGAGGGAGAGAGATGGAAAACACATGCACGTTCATGGAATGCTTCAAGAAAAAGAAAAAAAGTAATTCTTTAAATGTGAGTAGTGGAAGGGTACAAGTCAGCCGATCAAAAAGATGTTCGAGAGAGTATGCCCCAGGCACAAGAAGAGGAAAGCAAGCCAACAATGGCAAGCAAGTAAATAAGAGTGACAAAGCCAACCCATGTTAAGCAATGGACCGACTCTAAGCTCACTCTAAGTTTTTGTTATGTTCCAAAAGAGGCTTTCCTCTACCAGACAGATAAAAGCTGTCACACCAATAAATGCAATGCATGCAGACACTGAGTAATACTCCTGTAGCCATCCCAGGAACACACACCCACAAACCACCAGGGATATGTACACAAAAACAAAGACAAATGGACACATTTGTGCAGGCACACATGCATGTACAGGCTATTTCCCCAAGGGCACACATAGAAGAAACACAAAGGCACACATATAGACATCTCAAAGGTTCACATGCACATGTATGGGTACGAATGAAATTCAGAGTGTGCGTTGGCTAAAAAGATGATGGATCACTGAATGGATGCCTAGCTGCAGGAAACAAATGAAGACTATATGGGTGAATGAACAGGTGTGTTTGTAACCAGGGATGTGTGGATGGATGGGCATGTGTATAGGGTTAGAAGCATGAATTAATGTTTGAGGCAATGAATGGACTTGTGTAAGTATGGATCTTGATGTAAGTGTACGATGGATAGATCCGCGGAGCATGGACAGATAGATGAATAGATAGATAGTCCTTGCAATAATTCACACACAGGATTCTTTGGCATGCAGCGGCCATAGGCAAGCATCAATACGAGCAGGTTCTGTTAAAATTACACGGATACAAATATTAAGAAGCCTAAAGCTCAAAGTGAGCACTGCTGCACAGCTGTGAGAAGCCCCCTTACTTATGTTTCCATCTCTTCTGATTGAACAAAAGACTCACTTACATGAAGAAACATACTTCAGCACCCACCACTACAATATTTGCAAATTGAAAAAATGCCACTGCACAGCTGAAATCTTCACATTTCACGTTTGACAACGCACTTTAAAGCACATGAAAATCTACCAACACGAATTAGCTGAATTGTGATCAGAAATTTCTCAGCGCAAAATGACATTGTGCATGTCTGTGTTCAACTTAAATGAGTAACATACTTTGACAATTAGTATCAACGACCTCGGTTGAAGATATTAATATGTGCTTCTCAATTCTAATTGGATTTTTCATCCACCGAAAAATGCATGCATTAGAGCTTGCAAGACAACCACCTGCCAACATGCCTTTGTTCCCTTTAAACAAAAAAGCCCCATGGGAAGTTCAGTGTATGCAGAAAGATACTCCCGAACAGACTAACATTTGGTGAGAGATGTATAGTCCACTGGGCTGAGCCAAGACGCGATTGTTAAAAGTCTCAAGCCATTGTTTGAAAGAGAACAGTAGAAGAAAGCCAATGGCTGAAAGGGGCCCAGTTTACTATATATACATTGTTTGGAATAGATGTTCGGCAGCTGTACGGTCAAAACCCAGACCTAAAAACACTAACATGTGTAAGTGTATAAGCTTAGAATGCATGTACATGGTATTGGTAGGAAAACAACTAAATGACATTTCTTTGAGTGAGGCACTGCTCTAAACAATTAAGACAGTGCTGGCCTGGCCCTATCACAGCTGTTGTAACAATAGGACTCCTAATATAATGCACTAGTGGCATGAGCAAATGTCATAGGTCAATGGAGCTACAGTGAAAATCCATCTTTGCATTCCGCTCCAAGCATGAACCCATTACATTGAAATTCCAAAGAGCATCGTATATATGTGTGATTGACATATTATGCTATTCAAGGGATGTTAAGCTGAACCTAAACATAAGGTCATTAGGGGAAAGCAAATGCTACTGAAAGTTTAGCTGCTAAATACAAAAACATATGATAATCTTTATTTATGAGAGCTTATGCAGCAATGTTTCTGAATGAGTTGCGGATTACCACATAGCTCTATGTTGTCGAGGCGCTATATTTCCAGTCCTGGGCCTCCATCTGACAGACCACCATAAGTGTTCTGTAAGGTGTAGTCAGGGGTGTTTAATAGTACTATACTGACAACACACCTGATGCCAAAGATTTTGCAGCTAAAAAGACCAGATTTGGAAAACTGTTCTGCCAAGCTGAATCTGGGCAGCATCACCATAAGGGGCGGCCATTTTAAGGCCTGTGACAACATGTAGTAGCAAGAAGCAACCAGAGCATCATAAGTCCTCTCTGTCGAATTTTAAGGCCTTTCATGAGGACGTGTTTCCCTCAGGAGGGCTGCCATGAAAAATGACCAAACTGGATGACCTGCGTCCTGTCTTACTGTAAAGAATTTGCAATGTACACCGGATGTGGTGTGTGCATGATTTGTGTGCATGGTGTCAATGCCATTGACAGACAGTAGGTTGCGCCTCATTGTATATCTAAGAAAAAAAAAAAATCAACTTCAGCTACAGTTCCATATTGCACTAAAATTCTAGTTTTTGGCGAGTGTCGCCAATAAATGGTTTTATGTCAATTATTTCCTTTAATTGATTGCTTATATTAGTGAAATGTATTTTATTTTTTTAAATGATTTAATTACTAGTAATTAATTATTTACAACAGATTGCACACTGGAGCAGCCCCATGTGCGTACATTTATGTAGCAAAGTATTCAAGCAGTGAATGTATGTGTGCCTATCAGACAGAACGAAGACAACGTGAAAAGTATTTATGATGCGTGGAAATGCTACAGAAAGATGCTACCAGGAGAAATGAGATCTGCCTTACCAATGAGCATCCATTTATATAAATGTTTGAGTCCCTGTATTCTGTTCACCTCTTTTAGGGTTAGAACAATGTACTATTTCTTTCAGTTCTGCAGCTGAAACTATTCAAATGCAATTCACATCTCTTAATATCATTAACAATTGTGTTAAATACTTGCTTATGTACATCGGAGCAAGGGTGAAATCGATTCAACAAAAATTACAAATATACATATTTTAATATTGCAATCTCTGTGGCATCAGTGCTTCACCTCAACAGTAACCATATCACAAACAGGAGCATTAGTACTGTAAATAGGTGACACTGTTTCTTTTTATAAGTGCTTTAACTGTCATTGAAGAGAACAGCTATTTACACAAATTGGCAATGACATCTGTGATGCAACGATGCGAACATTTAGACAATCGGGGGTATTGCACACATAGAAAACACGAACTTTAAAAACACGAAATCAAGGAAAATGTGACAGTCCTCAGAGAAACTAAAACATGAAAAAATGCACATGAAATGAAGATCTTGAAATGTTTACCATAGCAGAACTCGACAGGCTCACGGATGGCAGATGGCAAATTGGTGTGAAATGACAAAGACAAAATAGAAAAAGGAAAAGAGAATAAGCGAGATGCAAGAGATAGAAGAAAGACTATGTTTGATAAATGTCCGCAGAAGACATGCGTACGACACATCTACAAAGACCACCATCATGGCATGCAATTGGAGGGAGACAGTCAAGTACCTTGAAAAGCTTGATTCCATGCTACCCAAAAGATCACACACTGCCTTGCTTACATCCCCATGCGCGGGATCCTGCGATGCCGTAAGCTTGGCTCCTCAGCGGCTCCGGAAGCAGGAATCTGCAGCTTGCATTGGGGACCCACCGGGCAGGTAATTGCCCTAGACAGATGTTTTCTTCCTCAGCATCTTTCCAATAAGGACATATTATATGCTAGCGCATCAACTGAGAAGATTAATTGTAAAACAGGCTGTGACGAGCGCGCGCCAGCCTCTGAGCTGTCAGGGGAGTGCCTGAGCCTTCAGCAGGCATCACTTCAATCAATTTCCCCCACGGTTTCATTGCTTGCAAAGCTCTGGGATCTTAAAGAAAATTGCCACTAGAGGGGAATATGACATTAATTTTACCGCTATACAAGAAACCCCACAGGGGAATCGAAATATTGAGTCCCAGACATGGAGGAAACGTATTTACCTAATTACACAACCATATCAAAATTCTTTTGGTTTACAGCTGCGCTTTAAACATAATCCGGTGCTCCTGGGACCACTGGGTCAATTACAAACACACAAAGATAGGGATATCAATTTTATAGGAGGCGTCAACTTCATACATTTGTGAGAAGGCTTCTCTTTTTCATACCACATCACCAATATTTGCAGCACGTCATCTGCCTCCGTTGCATTAACTGGTTTATTTCATCAGTTTGCACAGTCATCTAATATTTTACATCTGCTACATAAAATTGGAAAAAGTGTTCAACTGGAAAAAGGTTTTCGGAGCAGTATATGTTAAAACCTCTCTCTCTACCTTGCAGATCGTGTCGAGAGCATCTCTTGCGGTGTATTCCGGGTGGATGATGGCAAGCACCGGCTGGTCATTTGGCAAACACACCCAGGACGGAGTTAGATATTCTTGCACCCAAATGTCGCTCTCGTGATTGTGCTGATGGACATTTGTCAATGACACATCCTTTTCCATCTAGACAACAAAAGGAAGAATACCAAAGCAGTTCAAGTGAACGCAGTGCTACATGGGTACACAAGGAAAACTGCAGACACAGAATGGAGGCTTTTGCATTTAAGGTAGTGCAGTACAGCATCCCTATGCCATTTATGATCCATCTTGGACTAGGAAAGCCTCCAGCATGCACCATTGCAGGCCCAGGTTCATCACACGGATTTGGAAATGTATCTAGCTTTGTAGCAAAATTACTCCTCCCTCCCCCTTTTACAATGCCCAGTACCAAAGATGCTTGAAATTAGGCCATTATCCTGACCCATCTGCATGGTGTTTCCCAAGTCATTCCGCATGCAAAACTACTCTATTGCGGACAATCCAGTATATGAAGATGGGGTTTAAAACCAACTTTGGAGAGCATTGTTAAAATTCTGAAAGACCATTTCAAATACCAGCTCACATTTGTTTTTACATCATTGTTTAGTGTTCGCTCCTTTCAACACAGCTCAGTTTCTGTCAATCATATCCAGTTTGAAAGGGTTCAGCCAGCTGGTAACATTTCAGTATTTCTTTAGAGCCAGTACTACATGTTTCTTGGCACCTTTAAGGGTGGTAAGTAGCATTTTTAAGCTTTTACCTGCTTTTGGTGACTGCGCGCTAGATACCAAATTTTCGACACCCAATATACCCACTCGCAAACATGTGAACCATGGTAAAGTCTAAGAAAAGATTATTTGGTCACCAAATAGTCATGATGGGTTTAATTTATTGAGTAAAAACCATTCTTGGAGTATTTTTGAGGAAAACAGATATGACACAGCCATGGATGATCTACTGTGTGCCACTTTGGCTGATGTGCAACCACAGGGCACTTTTTAAATTGTGCCAATAGCAGGTCTGACAGAAAATGACTAGTCTCAGATATACCAGCTCTACAGTCCCTCGTGCACCATATGATGTTCATATAACATATGGATAGGGTGACCATCTCATTCCGATTAATTACAGACGCAGTCGCCGGACCTGAACGTTTCACCTACAGATCACTGATTTCAGGTGTGTCAGACTCATTAATTCAGTAGAAGCAGAACAAGACTACAACACCCAGAATGCAATAAGCTATCACACAACTCCAGGACTGGAAACAGTGTCTGGTAATAACCTGAATAGATGGCCACAGTACTTATACAAAAAACAAACATCTGGGGCCATATTAAACAAAAGGCGCATTTTCATTGTTTGCCCAAGGCACATCTTTTAAAAGGTGCACCCAGCACAACCAATGAAAATGTGCCTTATTATGAAAAATGTGCTTCCCTCACGGCAGCCACGAACTCGCGCTGCTCTAGGGCAGCGCATTCAGGCGAAAAACAGAGCAACTGCTTTAAAGCCACTCTGTGTTTTCACAGTGCAGGCGGCAACCCGCCTGCACTTTGAAGGGGTATTAGAGATTCCCATGCAGGCGGGTGCAGCGAGTGACTGCACCCGCCTGCAAGGGGATGTCTGGGGGGTCTATAGGAGAGGGCTGCCATCAGGGGGCTCACTGATAATGCGCCACCTTTTAGATGGCGCACTGTCAGTGCTCCTCCTGAGAGCTTCTTTGCCTCTGCGCCCACATCTGTAATACGGCGCAGGCACAGAGGCAAAGGGATTCCCTCATATGCATGGTGCGTGCCCCCATTAAAAAATGAGGGAACGCCCTCTGAAGATATCGCTGGGGCTTTATGTGCGCCAGCGTTATCAGTATTACAGAAGGGGCCGCACAAACATCTGCGACCCCTTCTATAATACCAAAGTGGGCACTTGTATAATACGGCCCCTGGTTACTGAACTGATCTGTCATGTTTTCTTAAGCTTCACGTAATACACAAACTGGCAGGGTTTGGATTAGAATGTTTTTTGCTTTCTGTAACTTTGTGAAAAGTAAACACTACGTAATCCTGCATCTTCCATTTAATTAAAGACCAAGTAAGAAACGAGCAGTGAAGGTATTATTTGATCGCCTCTCCTAAATGTCCCACCTTGACCAGAGACCAGGGCATCATTCAATAACTGGCTGCTAAGCAAGCAAGTCCTAAACAAGAATTTGTGTATGAAGCGATGTCCCAGACCTTTGGTACCACACAAGTAACCCATCTGACAATTTGCGGCAATGTAAAGTGGTACAGCAGGCACCTTGTGTGGCAAAACCACATTCAAGCCACCTACAGCCTAAGTAAATAATGGAGTGTTTAGGACCATGCACGATTCATCATGAAAGCCACCACAGGCAATCGGTCAAAAGATAGAGAAGTGAAACGCCTACGCTTGTAGGTACCTTAGTCTAAAGCAGAATCGGGTGCATCTGACCACATACCAATTTTTTCAGGATTATCTCTATGTTAATGATTATTATTGTGATTTATGTACATTTAATGTAAGTGGTTGTCCTGGAAATCTGCATAGATCCAGCCCTCCTTCACCTGCTTTAAACCCCTGCTGTAAGGCCATCCAGGTCTTTTATCATCTTATAGCTGGCATGATTAGCAATACAGTTTCATGATTTGTATTCATTCATCTTTTTACATGACTTACTTCATACACGTCGCTCTCAATACAGAATGAGTTTGAGGATTCGACCAAATGAAAGTTCAACTTACACCACGCTTGTTTTTTTGGGGGGGAGGGGTCTTCTTCTCCAGTCTTCTCTACATCAGTGAGAGATGAATTTAGTGTTTAATTTGTTTTAAAAAATCCACATAAATAATAGGACCAAATATCTTGGTGAATGCTGGGATTATCGAAGACCAAGGATAGTCAGTCTCGATTCTACGTCATGCTCTTTCTTCCACCGCCCTTCCTTTTCATCTCTTTATCTCACTCATATGGGGTTATCTGAATGAAACACGTTAGTTATAGATTCCTTACCTTAGACTTACCCCCAGGCGTCAGACTGGATCCGGAAAGTTTTTTCATCACCAGTACCTCTGCGTGTCGGAAGGTGGCGTCGGTGGGCTCCACGTTCGTCATCGGCGTCGTGTCGCCGGGATGACGTCGCGGCATGCCCTCGCGCGCTGACGTAAGTTCTTTCTTTTTTCCACACCAGCCAGCGCAAATCCGGGAAGAGCGGTACCTCCAGTCACTTTTTGACTGACTTTTTTCTCGACTTTTGTAAAAACTTCTTTTTCGAGTCTTCGACTCCTGGTGCCCGAGGGATGCCCAGCTTCAACGCATGCCGTTCCTGTAACAGGCTGATGTCGGTGACGGATCCGCACCGCGTGTGCCTCTTTTGCCTGGAGCGTGACCACGACCCAAAGTCGTGCTCCGACTGCCAGTCCATGGCTCCGAAGGCTTTGTGGGAGCGGTCCTGAAAGCTGCTTGAGCGCCAGCAGTCGGCTCCGTGCCGTTCGAGGTCCCGGTCGCGAGGGAGATCTAGGGACCGGTCGCGGAGCCACCACCATTCGTCCAAGTCATCGAAGTCTTCGCACTCGGGGTCGGGTAAGTCGAAGCATAAGAAGAAGTCGAAGAAGCATCGTTGCTCTTCGACGACTTCTCGTCGGTCGGCCGACCCGACGAGGGATGCGGGTGGTGCCCCTCCTGCGGCTCAGCGCGCGGAGCCCGAAGAGTCGACTCCGCGTTTCCCTCCCTTCCCGTGACCCGGAGCGACTCCCGCCCAGCTTTGTACATTCTACGAGGCGATGCATGCTATCTTTGGGCGGCCCGAACCCGCCGGTGCGCCTTCGGGCCCCGCGGATTCGGTTGGGGGGCCTAGGCCTTCTCTGCCGGCGGCTCCGGCCGGCGCCGCAGGCCTCCCTTGGATCCAGGCCTGGATCCGAATCGGCGCCGGTTGACCCGATTACACCTCCACCAGCGCCGCTTCCTCCGGCACCAATACCGCAATCGACGCCGGTCGGCTCCCCGGCCAGCGTCGACCCCAGCCTCCATCCCGACGTGGACCCAGAGCCGGACCGGCGTCGCCCGAGGCCGGATCCGGCGCCGAGTGGGGTTTTTATGCCCCTGTTCACTCCTGGGGTCCCTTTTCAACCAGAATGGCACCCAGAGGATGAGGAGGAGGACTGGGAGGGGTCAGGTGACCCTCTGACTGACCAGTTGGACAGTAAACAGGACTGGAGAGAGAAACTGGGGGATGCCAGTGGTTTGGACACCTCCCCTGACCTTGGCATGTTGTCTCCTCCTACCGTGGCTACGGAGGAGGGAGCGTCATACGCAGTGGTGTTGCGTAGGGCGGCAGAGGCTCTCAACCTCGAGCTTCCTACGGTGGCGGTCAGGACTAACCTCCTGACAGAGGTGCTTCAGCCGGCTGCGACCTCTTCGGAGCCCTTGCTGCCGTTTAATGAGGCCCTCACCGACGTCCTCTTGGGCACGTGGTCCAGGCCCAACACAGGGGCTCCCGTGGACAGGATGATTGCCTGACGCCACTGCCCGGCCCCGGGCAACCCCACTTTCCTCTCCCAACACCCCACCCCGGAGAGCTTGGTAGTCCAAGCCTCCACTTCCAAAAGCGCATTCCCTACCGCTCCACCGGAAAGGGAATCCAAGAAGCTGGACCACCTTGGGAAGAAAATTTTCTCTTCCGCCAGCGTAGGACTGTGGTCGGTAAACACTGCATGTATCTTGGGCCATTATTCCCACTCGGTGTGGGATGCAGTGGCGCAGGTGCTGCCTGAGTGTCCGGAGGAGGCCAGGGCAGTGCTCTCCCAGGCCGTTGCCGCCGGGAGGGATGCAGCGAAGTTTGCCATACGTTGTGGGCTTGATACCGCCGACACTCTGGCCAGGACCATTTCAACGTCGGTAGCACTTCGTCGCTACGCCTGGATGAGGTCCACTGGCTTTTCAGGGGATGTCCAGAACACCTTGATGGACATGCCCTTTGATGGCCGTCGCCTTTTTGGCGACAAAGCAGACAACGCTCTAGAGCGTTTCAAGGACTCCTGGGCTACGGCCAAGTCCTTGGGCCTCTCCACACGCCCTGCGCAGTCTGCTTTTCGCCCCTTTCGTGGCTACGGAAGGGGTGCCCCGCTACGTCCCGCCCAGAGCCACAGGCCACAGCAAGTTACCCAACCTTCGCGCAGCCGGGGACGTGGAAACAACCGTTGTGGTCCTGGGGGCGGGCCAGTCCACCAACACCCCCTCCGCAGCAGCCTCCAACCCCTCCTAGTCCGACCTTTCAGGCCCATCAAGCGCCAGTGGGCGGCAGGATTCGCCATCTCCTCCCCCACTGGTGCACCATCACGTCGGACAGGTGGGTTTTGCAAATAGTCCGAAGGGGCTACTCCCTCCCCTTCGAGACTACCCCTCCAGCCATGCCACCTCAATACCACCGCATGTCGGAGGATCACCTGGGCCTTCTCCAACAGGAAGTTTTGGCACTCTTGGCCAAGGGAGCCAGCGAGCACGTCCCTGTCCCAGAAGTAGGTCGTGGTTGCTACTCCCACTACTTTCTGGTCCCCAAGAAGGACAAGGGCCTGCGTCCTATCTTGGATCTCAGGAACGTCAACCGCTTCCCCCGGAAGGAGAAGTTCAAGATGTTGACGCTTGCTCAGGTCTGGTCTGCCCTCGACCCGGAAGACTGGATGGTAGCGTTGGACTTGCAGGACGCTTATTTTCACATCCCCGTCCTGCCGGCCCACCGGCGTTACCTACGGTTCACGGTAGGCCACGAGCATTTTCAATTTACCGTGCACCGCTTTGGCCTTACCAGCGCCCCTCGGGTGTTCACGAAAGTGATGGCGGTGGTCGCAGCTCATCTGCGCAGATCAGGGGTTTCAGTCTTCCCCTATCTCGACGACTGGCTGTTGAAGGCGGGCTCGCCCCAGGCAGTTGTCTCCCACCTCCAGACTACGGCCGACGACCTGCATTTGCTGGGGTTCTCCATAAATGTGCCGAAGTCACACCTGATTCCCTCTCGGAAGCTCCTCTTCATCAGAGCAGTTCTGGACACGACGCAGTTTCGGGTCTATCCTCCCGAACAGCGAGTCCGGGATATTCAGGCTATGATTCCGATCTTTCAGCCTCTATCCCGGGTTTCGGTCAGAGTGACTCTGAGGCTGCTGGGCCTCATGGCCTCCTGCATCCTGCTGGTCAATCATGCCAGGTGGCATATGCGGGCTCTGCAGTGGGACCTGAAGTTCCACTGGGCGCAGCATCAGGGGAATCTGTCCGATTGCGTCCAGATCTCGGAGGGCACTGCACGGCAACTGCAGTGGTGGCTCACGAACCAGGATTGGGTCAGTGGCAGATCCCTCTCCCTTCCCCAACCAGACCACACTGTGGTGACGGACGCATCCCTTCTGGGATGGGGCGGCCACATGGGAGAGGGGGAGATCAGAGGCCTCTGGTCTCCGGCGGAGTCCGGCTCCACATCAACCTTCTGGAGCTCCGGGCGATTCGTCTTGCACTGAAGGCATTCCTTCCCTCTGTCCGGGGAAGAGTAGTGCAGGTGTTCAAGGACAACACCACCGCCATGTGGTACTGCAACAAACAGGGCAGGGTGGGGTTGTGGACCCCATGTCAAGAGGCCCTCCGCCTCTGGACATGGCTGGAACATCAGGGCATATCCCGGTGGTTCAACACCTGGCAGGTTTCCTGAACGCCAGGGCGGACAAACTCAGCCGCAGGTGCATGATGGATCACGAATGGCGTCTCCACTCGGAGGTGGTGCAAGGTCTCTTTCAACAGTGGGGAGAGCCTTGGTTAGATCTATTCGCCACCGAAGAGAACGCGCAATGTCAGCAATTCTGCGCGTTGGAATTTCCAAGGTGGCACTCGCTAGGCAACGCTTTTTGTCGCGAGTGGAGTTGCGGTCTGTTGTACACCTTTCCGCCTATACCACTTCTGCCCAGAGTGCTGAAGAAGATCAGGCGCGACCGGGCCCAAGTCATTCTTGTGGCTCCGGATTGGGCACGAAGAGTCTGGTATCCCGAGCTGCTCAACATGGCCATCAATCCTCCGATCAGACTGCCTCTTCGGGAGGATCTTCTATCGCAGCAGCAGGGGACGGTCCTTCACCCGAACCTGTGCAGCCTCCACCTCCTTGCGTGGAGATTGAGTTGCGGCAGTTGACGTCTTTCGACCTGCCTCCTGAAGTCTGTGATGTAATCTTGGCAGCCAGGCGTCCCTCCACTAAGACGGTATACGCTGTCTGTGGAACAAGTTTGTGGATGGTGAACAGCAAAGGCTGTGGATCCCCTTTGTGCCCCTATTTCTGAGGTCCTCTTGTTTCTTCTTTCTCTAGCCCAGCAGGGCTCTGCTCTGGGCACTATCAAACGCTATCTTTCGGCCATCTCTGCCTTCCTTCGGCTTCCAGATCTGCCTTCCCTTTTCAAGTCCCCAGTTGTAAGCCGCTTCTTGAAAGGCATAACTCATCTTTTTCCTCCTATTCCCTTCGTTATGCCTCAGTGGGACTTGAACCTGGTTTTAACTTATTTAATGTGTGCTCCCTTTGAGCCGCTTCATAACTGTCCTTTACAGCTCTTAACTCTCAAAACTGCGTTCCTGGTGGCCATCACATCTGCCAGGCCAGTGAGTGTGCTCCAGGCGCTTTCTTCTAAGCCTCCTTTTCTCTCTGTACATCCGGACAAAGTTGTCCTTAGAACTCGTCCATCCTTCCTGCCCAAGGGTGTCACTGCCTTCCACATCGGGCAGACTATCACTTTGCCCACCTTCTTTCCGCCTCCGCATCCTTTGAAAGAGGAGGAGAGGCTCCACCGTCTGGACCCAAAACGTGCGCTTTCTTTCCATCTGGATCGCACAAAACAGTTCCGGGTGGATGACCAACTCTTTGTTGGCTACGTGGGTGCCAAAAAAGGTCGGGCCGGACACAAGCGCACCATTTCTCGATGGGTCGTTTTGTGTATAAAAGCATGCTATTCTCTGGCTAAAAAGGAGCCTCCAGTGGGGCTACGCACCCATTCCACCAGGGCAACGGCAGCCACTACTGCCTTGGGGAGAGGAGTTCCTCTGAATGACATCTGTCAGGCAGCTACGTGGGCATCGTTGCACACGTTCACCAAACACTACTGCCTGGACAGCCAAATCCGGAGAGACGGCTTCTTTGGCCGTTCTTTTCTCCAGGATTTTCTGGTGTGATCTTGGTTCGCAGACCCACCTCCGGGGTTGGTATTGCTGGGGTATCTATTCTAAGGTAAGGAATCTATAACTAATGTTTTTCTTTCAGATGAACAAGTTACTTACCTTCGGTAACGATATATCTGTAAGAAACATTAGTTAATTATAGATTCCTTACCGCCCCACCCATCCTCCCCGTTCTGCGAACTGATTTCTAGGGTTAAGGACATCCTTTCAGGGCCCTAGTTTTGTGCACCAGTGGTCAGTGTCTGGCATGGCTCTGCGTTTTCTGGCGCGGAAAGTCGTGTACAGAACTGACGTCAGCACGCGAGGGTGGCGTCTAAGTAGCTGCTGCGACGTCATCCTGGCGACACGACGCGGACGACGAACGCGGAGCCGACGCAAAGAGGTACTGCTGACGAAAAAACTTTCCGGGTCCAGTCTGACGCCTGGGGGTAATTCTAAGGTAAGGAATCTATAACTAACTAATGTTTCTTACAGATATATCGTTACTGAAGGTAAGGAACTTGTTCTTCAGCCCTACTTTCTCATTTCCACACTGTGATTATATCTTTCTCCTTCTCTTCCTCCTAGCTCTCATTTTGGTTCAAAATCTAATCATTGAAAATAAGTCCCAATCCATATAACTGAATGTCGCTGCCCATCACCCCCAACCACCAGCACTGGATAATTGAACAGTATAGCTTATGAAAACCTTTTTTAATAAAACAATTTACCTTGTCTTCAGACATTGTGTCATCAAATATTTCTTCCAAGGATTTCTTTACCGATTCCACGCCTTCACCGAACACCTGCACAGAAAGGAAACATTGTTAAAAGCAGGATCTCTGTGCTGATTTTACAGACCGTATAAAAGTTAACAAATTATTCAACAAAGGCTTAAGCACACATTTCAAGGCAACAAGGAAAGAAAGTTTGGTGCCAAGAGAAAAGCAGTATTTTGTGTGGGTTTTGTACTTTGCCAGTACTTGCTGCTGTGCACCCAATGCTGGTCAGGTAGATGCGTAAGAGAACTATATTTTGTCACGATGGGCACAGAAGAATGAAGTAGCTTGTACCACAAATGATGTCAAGTGGAAGATTTGCACGCTTAATTTTGATGCCAGCATGTGTGGCTCCCATCATTTGGGAAAAACAATTACCCATTTCACAATATTCTACAATAATAATCAACCAAAAACACATTCGTGAGAAAAGAAAGGCATACTCTGTCAGTCCTTTGGGAACTTAAATAGTTACATTCAAAGTTAGGGATGACATGCTACTTGGCAATTAAGGCAACCAGGCCATTTTGACACCGTTTCCAGTCCTAGACCTTTGTATGATAACCTAATGCATTCTGGGTGTTGTAGTCTTGTTTTACTTCCATTGAACATTAGATTGTTAAAGGGTTTTCCAGTAGACGCTGCCTGAAGAACAGTGTTTTAATTATAATTCTGTTCGAGAAGCATAGGTCTTAGCCTGAGAGCTAAGGACTTGGATTGGGAATCATCATCCTCTTCTAGCCATGCATCATGATTGTCAGTGATTCACAGATGCATTCGGCATGTCAACACTATCAATGTGTCTAAAAATTCTATTTCAGGATCTATCAGCTGCAGAAATGTACTGAGCCTTGTCTCAAAAGTGACACTTGGTCCATTGTCATCCCCACCGTGCAGACATTGAGTAGGAGTGATGTACTGCAGGAGGGAGCAGGGGTATATGGCACACATGTGAAGCAATGGAACTCCAGACTGGCTGGGCCCACATCTTCCTTCGAGATTCACAGGCAACTTTACTGCAGTAACCTTGGTAGAGTGAAAGCAATTGAATTAGTCAAGAGACATGAACCTAGAGGTGTATTGTTCGAGTGGAGTCATAAATAGCTTCAAATGCTGATCTGCATCCATTTAGATTGTTTCATGCTAACAAGGCTTCACTGAATTAATGGCATAGATGCCTCTTTTAACGTCTGCCCCAGATGTGGCAAGAGAAATGCACCACATCCCCTTTATCAAATAATTTTGAAAACTCCACAAATGCTCAATACCAGGGCACTGCAGCTCCCTCCAGAGCTCTACCTGCCAGAAGTATGAGCGCTACCGAACTGTGCCTCATGTACATTCCTCTGCAAAAGCCTGTCTTCATGAAAGATGGGGAGTCTGCCAAATGGATAATCAGATTTCTGTCAAATAAAACACCAGACGGACACAGCATAGAAAGGATTCTGTAAATTGATGGATCAATAGCATTGGTCTTCTTAAATGTACAGACAAGGAGACAGCCCTTCCATTCCACTGGTGGATCACCACCAGCCAAACAGAGTAATTAGAAAAAAGGTATAATGCTAATTTTTTTTGCAGATTTATATAGCGCTAACTCAACCCAAAGGTATTGGAGCGCTTTACATGAGCACCAGTTACAAGGACACATTCATTTTTGGTAGGCACAGGGAGATTAAGTTATTTGGCCAGAATCACAGGATGTTGAGCCGACGCCAAGGCTCGAACCTGGTTCCTCAGCTCCAAAGTCGGCATCTCTAGCCGTAAGGCTACATCCTCTACATACCCGCTATGACCTATCAAACTGAATTAGATGTCAGAAGAGTATTTGTGAGGTTTTCTGGACTAACCATGGATGACAGTTTGCAGTGTAAAATAATTTTGGCTACTTTAGTAACAGACGCAGTAATGCAATTTGAGATTGGTTGAGCAAAATGAGGGGGCTGTGAATCCTTATTGACACAGTAATGCACCCTGGAGATATAAATGGCCCAATAATTATCAGAAGTCCTCCTTCTAGTGCTACCAGGTTGCTCATCAAAAAGCCCTTAGCCAAAAGCTTCCAAGCAGCTTCCAAGCAGCTCTAAAATAACAACCATGTAGCAAATTTAGAGAACTGTTAAAAGTGATAACCTTCTTTCTTCTGGTTGACATAGTTTTATCTCTGACCATTATCCAAGTACAAAAGGGAATAGTGCAAGCTAAAACAATGCATATTTTAAATGCGTCAATATTTGGGTACTCTTGCAGGTGTACTTGTTTTCCTTGTTTGAGTGTCAACGTCTTGCTTCATTAATATGCGGACACTGTTTATGACCCGTTTCATGCCCCACTTATTTGTGGTCCGAAGCCATTAAGGTCCATGATTCTCAGAGGTGTAGATGGCTGTAGGAACTGTGCTTACAGGAGGTTTATTTTCACAAATAAATTACTCTTCGTCATTTCAATATTTGTGTGACTTTATATACGCCTCTCTTTTTTCCTCTATCTGTTTTCTCTTTCGTCTCTCACAAAGTATGCACGTATTTATGTATAGTTCAAATTGTTGGCATGCAGGTCTGCAGCAGCTTTCGTATCTGTCTGCACAGATTGATGCCCACCATGATTTCTGTCCTCCCACGGTGTCTTCAATCTGCTTCTTCAGAATTACAGGGTGATTCGGCTAACTTCTATGTGAAGATATTTGTTGCATTTTTTATATTTGTACAGATTGTTGTCCAGTAACTAGTAGTTTTTTAGCATCTCTCGCTCATACAACCGGTCTACGTTTTTTTGGATGCCACTCTTTAGGTCTGGTTGCACACGCTAAATCTGTCTGATGACAGGATCACTGAACATGGAGTTGAGAAGAACAGACATTCAAGGAGCTACTGATCAACCTCACCTGATTGATACTTGGTCGGCCTTGCTTTTTTTTCGAGCTTGTATCCAGACCCCAAAGAGAGGAGAACCTACTCTTTCGCTTGCTAGCTGATCTTGACATCGCTTGCGTTCTTCGTCTCACCGCAGCCTCTCCGGTACGAGCTGCTACCTGCAGCAACACCAGATGCAAGATGTAAATGTGTTATTGTCGGATTCTATGCAGAAATAGGCAGTGAATTAAAAAATAATATCTACGCACCAGCCCACCCCCTCTATGCCAGCTTTTCAATGTTTAAAACTCGACGATATTTTGAGAATTTCTTCAATGGCCACAACATTGAAATTGAATGCCTTTAACTTCAACAGAACTTGTAATATGCATGGCACAGACTATACCTGGAACCACAGGACCCCCGAACCCCCCCCCCCCACGGGTCAAAATACCTTCTTCTTGAGTATAAAGTTCCACAAAATGAGTGTTCTTCTGTAGCATCAATGTAACTGTTTAGCATACTCGCCCCCAATAACGTGAATCACAGATACCTTTGTGCATTCCTTTAATTCCATAGTGTTCCCTTCAGGGTCTAGTATCAACAAAGATGGGCCCATTTTTAGGTCTCGCAGACCTAGCGCTGGAGCGTGCATGCGCTCCTCGCCCTGCGAGGCTTATGGTCATCGATACAATTTCAGAAGGGGACTTGAAGCCCCGCCCCTTCTTCCCATTGGCTTGCGTCATAGTTCAGGCTAAACGCTGGATTTCTATTGTGAAGGAGGCTTTTTAGTCCCTCCTTGTTACCGCCCTGTCTCCTTTTGGCCCCGCGCACCCGGACTGGATCTTTCACAAGCGGCGTTACACTGTCTCCTATATTAGTGGGTACGCACTCTTTTGTGTTCATTCTGCGCTTCACGGGCCGCCATGTACCTCGCTATAGCACAGCGCTTGTTTTTTGTTTTAATTGGGTGATGCTTTTTATTATTTATTTACTTTTTTTTTTACTTTGGCGGCACACGCGCTTTACCTTCAGCCATGTTAAGCTAAAGCGTGGGTGCCGCGATTGTTGAAAAAGGAAACAAATAGATGTTTTTCTATTTGTTTACTTTTGCTACAATCGCGGCACCCGCGCTTTACTTTAACATGGTTAAAGGTAAAGCGCGGGTGCCGCGATTGTTGAAAAAGTAAAGAAATAGATAATCCCTCACCCTGTTTTTAGAAGGCGGAGATTTGACACGTTCTCTCTCTCTCTTTAGTCTTTATTATTATTATTTTTAACTCGTGCAGCATCTTGTTGGATGCCCACGACTAATCCTAAAGTAGAGAAAGGCATTAATACAAGAGGCTAAAATCAGCTTTGCTCAGCTTACTGCTGTGGTCTTTTTATTCCAAGAAAGAAGGGTTAAGAAACTCCCGCCAGGGTGCAGAAACTGGGTGGTCTGTGACAAGCCAAGCCAGCGATGAGGTGTACGAGTCCAGTGATTAAGGAGGAGTCCCGAAGATAGCCGAAGACCAGGTGATGAAAAACACAAAGTGGATGGGATTTACATCGGAAACGTTCGGCTCAATTCGTTGACGGATATCCTGAACTGAATGGGATGCCAAATATATCGGAAACGTTCGGCTTACTTCGGAGAAGTTTGCGCACTGGCTTCGTATGGTTCCTCTGGGTTGCCATCTCTTTCCGACATATTGTCCGCAGGACGTAGGGAACCGACCAGGGAAAGGAAATAACACCGGCAGAGATGGGTGAGTGTTGATAGGGTACCTGGGGCCAAAGCGAGGGCCAGGGGACAAAGACGCTTGTAGGCATGGAGGAGTGCGGGGAGAAAAGCGGGAGGGGAAGATTGTAAACCCATGAAGCAAAATACCCTTTCAAAAATGTGTGAGTGTATGGAGGGGTCATGAGATGTATTAAGAGGGGTGTAGAGAGAGGGGCTCTGGGATTAGAGGTTTGGGGTGAGACTAGCAGAGATACCTGAGAGCGGAGTAGTGATTCCTGAAAGAAGGGGCACGCGACACCCTTGGAGTTAGGGATACCAACCCAAGGGACCTTAGCTGGTAGGGTATGATTCTACAGTGTTTGAGACCACGGGCGGGGAGGGTAGAGATCGGCCAGGTTATAGTGTGCCGTGGGCAGCATCAGAGAGGCAGAGTGGAAAACTGTCAAGGGGCAATAGGAGAGGCCACGGAAGGTTCAGTGTGGGAGATCATGTGGGAAGTGAGGCCACGGGTCGCGGTTGGTAGGTGGGACAGACATGAGGAACGTGAAAAGTATACGAGCTCAGGGGTGAGCATACACGGGGATGTGGGTGAAGAAGGGATGGAAGGAGGCGTAATGCTGCTCTCTTCACTCTCCTTCCTTCTGCCTCACACTACTCTTCTCCTCCTCACTCTCCTTTCATGTCCCTCATGCTACTCTTCTCCTCCTCTCTCCTTCCTTATGCCTCATACTGCTCTCCTCACTCTCCTTCCTTCTAGCTCACGCTGATCTCCTCCTCACTCTCTTCCTTCTCCCTCATACTGCTCTCCTCACTCTCCTTTCTTCTGATCATGCTACTCTCCTCCTCACTTTCCTTCATTGTCCCTCATGCTGTTCTTCTCCTCCTCACTCTCCTTACCAAATCTTAAACACTGCTCTTCTCCTCCTAAGTCTATGCTTCATACTGCTACACAGCTAACAATTACAATCCAAACCACATAATTCCACAACACTTCACATACATACTCAATACCACATGACTAAAATACAATACCATTAGCAAAGCCAAACGGCTCTAACTTAAACAAATGCGAGACCTATTGCATTTCCAATGCTTGTTTTCTCTGCTGCACTTTGAGAAATTTCAACCCAAACACTACATTGTATTTTTGGGCAATATCGCTTAAAGTGAACCTACAACAACTATCTTATGATTTTAGAAAATACAGAAAAAAAGATGCAGACTTTTCTCTTCAGACAGACATTCAGACTAGCGACTGTCTTCTCCTTCCAACTGTTCATTTCAAAGGCTTGTCTCTCTTACAGCGCTCAGAAGAACCTTTGGGTAGTATGAGCGCTACACTAACACAATAAAATACCCAAGCAAAAGCATGGGTATCAATACCTGCATATAGCCATAAAATACACCTTCAACACTCTACTGCTACACACTACCATTTAAGCTGAATATACACCCATTGCTCATGTCCAGAAAGAGCAGGTTTCAAGGTCACGATTATTGCAGCACAGGGTCAAGATCAGAATGAAGCGCGTGCCACGCTTATACTCCGAAAAACAAATAATGCGGGTCGGTGAGAATCTCAAAACCAGGGATGGAGTGATTAAAGAAATAAAAGACTTTTTTTGTAAAGATTTCTCTAGGGACTACTTTGACACTCAAAAGAGCAAGGTATGTCCTCTTGAATAACTTTCCTTAGTACACGCAACCACTGAAAGCATCCGTTACTCTGTCATCATCACCGCCTTTCTTCTCAAAGACAAATGAAATGCCCGTATCCCAGTGATGAAAAGTGCTACAAAGATCCAAAAGGCGTCAGACTGACATATATACATCATGACGAGCTCAGGAGGATGAATCTGCCCCTCTTGGACCTATGTTGGACACCCATCATTCAAAGAATAGACAAGGAACTTTGCAAACAGCAGCAACTCAAACACACGAGTTCATAGTACTGGAATGTACGCTTTAAATGGAATTTTGTAGATTGCATTAAAAAAAAAAAAGCCTTTGGTACCCTTGCACCTTACGTAGCAGGATGTTTGTGCCATGCAGATGGGCACATTATACAGTGTCGATGAAACTGCTGCAAAAACATCAAACAGCAGTTATGTAGGGTGCATTCCTCCCACTTCGGCCTCCCCCATCCCTTGCCGCCCCCCCCCCCCCCCAATCAAAATAGCTGGGTCGATCCGAAATATCCCACAATAATCAAGTTGTGCTCCTGAAGAGGAGTTGTCCTTAGGACAAACATATTGCATGAGATGGGGATGCTTATGAACAATATGTGAATTTGTTCCACTCACCTCTGAATTACTGGGCGAGATGGGAATTAAATAAACCAAAACACCCAGGACAGACACCCAGAGTCATCAAATCACGTCAAAAAACCCACTTAACAACTCTGTGCGGCGCATGTGCGCTGTCGCTATCAAGAACACCAGTTCAGAGGTCACCTTTCGGACCCGGACTGGGAACTGAAAGCAGCCCTGGCAATTTGTCGGAACCCCCCCTCCCCGGGGGAGGTGGGTTGGCGGGGGGGGAGGGGGGGGGGCAAAGTATGAAGCACTGCTGCTTTTGGTACTGGCGGCCAATATTGCAGCACCGCTGCAAAACCGGCCCCTAGTAACAAAACCGGTCCCCACCACTGCAAAACTGGCCCTCATCCTTCCAGCCTCCCGGGGAAACGCACAATGCCCGGTAGGGCCAGTCCTGCCCTGTTACCTTTGACAGACAACAGTGGAAGAAACACATGACATACCATTCTTCTACAGTGACAGTGTGGGGTATTCTGGGCTGGGAGGAACGCATCTGTTGTAAAATTATAATAAAATGGGTGGAAATCTCATATCATTTATAGACTAACACATATTTACATTTGCACTGGGAGATTTTTTAAATAGACACCAGTGGTGTCACAAGGATGCAAAAAGCCCTATTTTGAACTAGGAAACCGGCTGCCATCTTCGTCAGTTGTGCAGTAAATGACAGCCAAAATAGGGGTGCAATGTGTCTCTTATGTCTTGGCTCTGGTGCCACGGCACATGCGGCAGCAATGCTAGCTATGCCCCCAACAGCTGCCACATAATATGGCATAAGCATGGCATAGCAATAGGTGGTGGGGGCTAAGGCCCATCACCCCAGCCCTTGATCCTGCGCTCTGGAGATCTGTGTGGTCGTGTGGAAGGGGGTCTGCATTTACTGTGATATTAGCCGCTCCTCTGGCTGCAGTGTAGGGTTAATGTCAGCTCCTACACTCTGAGGACTGTAGTCTTCCATTGCTTACAGTGGACTGACTGCTACAGGTCGGTCGAGTGGTAGTGGTAGAACTGGGGGCATAGTAAATGGTACTGGTTGTACTAGTTTTGGTGGTGGAAGTACTTGTGACTGTGTCACTGGGGGTGGTACTTGTGGTTGTGGAACTACTACTACTGGTGGTGGTACTGGTGTTGTTGGTATTGTTGGGTGTGGTGGTACTGGTGGTTTTACGGCTGGTAGTGGAGGTACTGGTGATGGTACTGGTAGAGGTTCTGGTGGTGGGGTGGATACTAGTGCTCAGGGCCGGCTTTAGTGATGGTGGTGCCCAGTGCGACAATTTTTATTGCCCCCCCCCAAACTTCCTTCTCCACAGCACGGATTCCCTCACTTCCATGCTCCACCAGTGCCCCTCATCTCTCCATAGCCCCTCTCTCACCTGCATTTCATTTGTTTTACAGCAATACTCATACCAGTGTAGGGTGTTAGAGCACTTCACATCACACACACATTAGACAGAGCCAATGAAAAATACGAGTGTAAATCAGTACATAGGAAATGTTACATAAAACAATTAGGATTACAAGGTGTAGGAGTCACATCACTGATACTAGCAGTCAGTGTCTTTTAAGAGTGTTTGTTCTCGAAAAGCATAACCTCAGGATTTAAAAATTACCACAGTGATTGGGGTTGGCTTTACTAATAAGAATGTATTTCTACCCAAATGAACCCTTTTTAACAACATTAGGATAATGAAAGACTGGGTTAAAAACAACGTTCTAACCTATACAATGTAGTTTGCATGCAGCTCTTTGATGACGGTTCATATGTCACTGTGCTTTAGTAAGGTTGTAACTTATGAACTACAAGTAACAAAATCATCTCTGTGACAAAAGCAGTAACCCTCGGAGCAATCCACCTAAAATAGAGTTTGGTGATTCGCGTTGTGCACGTTCTTTACAGCAGGCATATTAACCCTCGGTGCTACTTTATCATGATTGGAAACTGCCTCTACACAAAAGATCTCTCTCCACCAGGAACACGAGTCACCAGAGTTTTCTCGAGATTTTTATTGTAGCCTGAAAACTGCAGGACACACAAGGAACTCTTCAGCAGGTGCTTTTTAAACCCGTATTTTTTCTAAACACTGCGCCCCGGAGGTCAGCGCCAGGTGCAGCTGCACCAGTCGCACCGCCCTAGAGCCGGCCTTTTGGTACTAGTGGTAAGTAAGTCCGTTTTTATATAGCGCAGCTACTCACCCTTACGGGTCTCAAGGCGCTGGGGGCCGTAGTGAAAATTAAGTGAGCTATTGCCCAGAGTCACATGGTGCTGAGCTGCCGCCGGAGCCGGGGATCGAACCGTGAACCCTGTGCTCCGAAGTCAGCTGCCCTGGCCGCTGCACCACACCTCTCCACGGCACAGGTGGTGATAATGTTGGTCTTAGTACAAATTGCAGCCTTAGCTTTGGGGGTGTATTGGTGGCAGTACTGGTGGTTGTACTGGTACTTACGATCACATAAGGGCGGTGACAGCTGTGCTGTGAAACCAATCCTGAAAACCTGGACTCTTCTGATCAGGAGCAGTAGCTGGGGAAAAGTCGAGCAATCCAGACTAACCAGAGACTACATGTGTACATTGGACCAGAAATGGGCTGAACCAATAATCAAGACAACCGTGGCCGCTTTCCTGTTGCACATGTACTGCGTTTTTAAGCCTGGCTACAGACAGCTTTAGGCACTGCAGAGACTTCATGTCATCAATTCTTTCATTTATCCTGGCGACAAGCAAGACTGGGACATTCCGTCTATTGTAAAATGCCTTTCTTTTATTAATGGTCATTGTACCTTGGCGGCCATTGAACAGGTGCTTCGTAAGTGCAAGAATTACTTCAAATGGTGCTATGAACGTTATTCTACAAACAATAGTGAATAAGACTGTAAAGCAGAGCTATTTTAAGCACATGACACAACCAGGCCAGCCCACCAGGACACCTGTGATATTATGAAGGGTGTGTAGGTGTTGCTGCCGCGGTGTTGTGCTGGAGCACCGGTACACTAATGCGCAATGATGCACAGAGCTTCTCATGGGAATCTGCGCGGGATTCCAGTGACTGAGAACACACCTGCTGGATAAAACCCCCGGATTAATGGTACAAAGTGCAGCAAGAGATTTCATTAAACCTGCCAGATTTAAATGAGCCCACCCACAAGTTGTTCTCTTCTGACTTGTGCGGAGGAGGGAGAAGCAGGCGGTTCGACATGTACGGGGTTTAAATAAAACTGCTGCACCCACTCGGCCAAGCTGCGAATGAATGTTTGGAGCTGTGGCGAACCGAGCCGGCCTCCTGGCGCGCGGCCACCGTGCTTACTTCACCGTCAAGGAACAGAAATGCATGCAGAGCTCGAATGATGGCGACAATGCTGCTGAGATTCTGTGCACGGACTGATGCTGCTGAGATTCTGTGCACGGACTGATGCTGCTGAGATTCGGTGCACTGACTGATGCTGCTGAGATTCGGTGCACTGACTGATGCTGCTGAGATTCGGTGCGCTGACTGATGCTGCTGAGATTCGGTGCACTGACTGATGCTGCCGAGATTCTGTGCATCAACAGCTGCTGCTGAGATTCTGTGCACGGACTGATGCTGCTGAGATTCGGTGCACTGACTGATGCTGCTGAGATTCGGTGCACTGACTGATGCTGCTGAGATTCGGTGCACTGACTGATGCTGCTGAGATTCGGTGCGCTGACTGATGCTGCTGAGATTCGGTGCGCTGACTGATGCTGCTGAGATTCGGTGCGCTGACTGATGCTGCTGAGATTCGGTGCGCTGACTGATGCTGCTGAGATTCGGTGCGCTGACTGATGCTGCTGAGATTCGGTGCACTGACTGATGCTGCTGAGATTCGGTGCACTGACTGATGCTGCTGAGATTCTCTGCATCAACAGCTGCTCCTGAGATTCTGTGCACTGACTGATTAGATTAGATTAAAATACTTATAAAGCGCATGGCTGCCTCGGCAAAGAGGCGTCCCAGCGCTGAAGCCAGACTAAGCAGGAGTCAAGACAAAGGGAAATATATCTGGGAAAGAACAAGGGACAGGACAGAGGGAGTTAGGCCTGGGAAAAGAGCCAAGTCTTCACAAGGCG
The DNA here is from genome assembly GCA_963921515.1 of Calotriton arnoldi. Taxonomy (NCBI): domain Eukaryota; kingdom Metazoa; phylum Chordata; class Amphibia; order Caudata; family Salamandridae; genus Calotriton; species Calotriton arnoldi. The sequence goes on from CAWUFW010000722.1 coordinate 857,546, forward strand.
TCTGAAAGCCTGATGGTCAGGGTTGCTGCGGATGTATAGAGGGAGAGCGTTCCAAAGAGTGGGGGCCAGGCGTCTAAAGGAGCGGCCACCCGATCTAGCTCTACGTATGTGAGGGATACATGCAAGATTCTGGTTCGCCGAACGTGGGCTGATGATTCTGTGCACTGACTGTGCACTGCCTGCTGCTGAGATTCTGTGCATCAACAGCTACTGCAGAGATTCTGTGCACTGGCTGCTGCCGCATAGATTCTGTGCACTGGCTGCTGCCGCATAGATTCTGTGCACTGGCTGCTGCCGCATAGATTCTGTCACTGGCTGCTGCCGCATAGATTATGTGCACTGGCTGCTGCCGCAGAGATTCTGTGCACTGATTGCTGCTGATATTCTGTGCATGGGCTGCTGCAGCACAGATTCTGCACAGGGACTGCTGCCGCAGAGATTCTGCGCACGGACTGCTGCCGCAGAGATTCTGCGCACGGACTGCTGCCGCAGAGATTCTGCGCACGGACTGCCGCCGCAGAGATTCTGCGCATGGACTGCCGCCGCAGAGATTCTGCGCACGGACTGCCGCCGCAGAGATTCTGCGCAATGGCTGCCGCCGCAGAGATTCTGCGCACTGGCTGCCGCAGCAGAGATTCTGCGCACTGGCTGCCGCAGCAGAGATTCTGCACACTGGCTGCCGCAGCAGAGATTCTGCGCACTGGCTGCCGCAGCAGAGATTCTGCGCACTGGCTGCCGCAGCAGAGATTCTGCGCACTGGCTGACGCAGCAGAGATTCTGCACACTGGCTGACGCAGCAGAGATTCCATTCACTGACTGCTGCTGCAGAGATTCTGTGAACTGGCTGCTACCACAGAGACTCTGTGCATTGGCTGCTGCCGCACATATTCTGTGCACCGAATGCTGCCACATAGATTCTGTCACTGGCTGCTGCCGCATAGATTATGTGCACTGGCTGCTGCCGCAGAGATTCTGTGCACTGGCTGCTGCCGCAGAGATTCTGTGCACTGATTGCTGCTGATATTCTGTGCACTGATTGCTGCTGATATTCTGTGCATGGGCTGCTGCAGCACAGATTCTGCACAGGGACTGCTGCCGCAGAGATTCTGCGCACGGACTGCCGCTGCAGAGATTCTGCGCAATGGCTGCCGCCGCAGAGATTCTGCGCACTGGCTGCCACCGCAGAGATTCTGCGCACTGGCTGCCACCGCAGAGATTCTGCGCACTGGCTGCCACCGCAGAGATTCTGCACACTGGCTGCCGCAGCAGAGATTCTGCGCACTGGCTGCCGCAGCAGAGATTCTGCGCACTGGCTGCCGCAGCAGAGATTCTGCGCACTGGCTGACGCAGCAGAGATTCTGCACACTGGCTGACGCAGCAGAGATTCCATTCACTGACTGCTGCTGCAGAGATTCTGTGAACTGGCTGCTACCGCAGAGACTCTGTGCATTGGCTGCTGCCGCACATATTCTGTGCACCGAATGCTGCCACAGAGATTCTGTGACCTGGCTGCTGCCGCAGAGATTCTGTGCACTGACTGCTGCCACATAGATACTGACTGTCTGCTGCGACTGAGATTCTGTGCACTGACTGCTGCAGAGATTCTGTGCACTGACTGCTGCCGCAGAGATTCTGTGCACTGACTGCTCCCTCAGAGACTCTGTGCACTGGCTGCTGCCGCAGAGATTCTGTGCACTGGCTGCTGCCGCAGAGATTCTGTGCCCTGACTGCTGCCGCAGAGGTTCTGTGCACTGACTGCTGCCGCAGACGTTCTGTGCCCTGGCTGCTGCCGCAGAGATTCTGTGCAGCGACTGCTGCCGCAGAGATTCTGTGCAGCGACTGCTGCCGCAGAGATTCTGTGCAGCGACTGCTGCCGCAGAGATTCTGTGCAGCGACTGCTCCCGCAGAGATTCTGTGCAGCGACTGCTCCCGCAGAGATTCTGTGCAGCGACTGCTCCCGCAGAGATTCTGTGCAGCGACTGCTCCCGCAGAGATTCTGTGCAGCGACTGCTCCCGCAGAGATTCTGTGCAGCGACTGCTCCCGCAGAGATTCTGTGCAGCGGCTGCTCCCGCAGAGATTCTGTGCAGCGACTGCTCCCGCAGAGATTCTGTGCAGAGACTGCTCCCGCAGAGATTCTGTGCACTGGCTGCTCCTGCAGAGATTCTGTGCGACTGCTCCCGCAGAGATTCTGTGCAGCGACTGCTCCCGCAGAGATTCTGTGCAGCGACTGCTCCCGCAGAGATTCTGTGCAGCGACTGCTCCCGCAGAGATTCTGTGCAGCGACTGCTCCCGCAGAGATTCTGTGCAGCGACTGCTCCCGCAGAGATTCTGTGCAGCGACTGCTCCCGCAGAGATTCTGTGCAGCGACTGCTCCCGCAGAGATTCTGTGCAGCGGCTGCTCCCACAGAGAGTATGCATGCACTGATGGCTTTCTTGTACTCTGAATATAAACATCACTCGGAGTAAAAATGTGACCGATCTGCGCCGCCACATACTGCGGATACACTGTGTGGTTCACGTTAGTGCTGCAGGAGAAGAAAGCAGATTGCACGTGGGAAGGAAAACTGGCAGTGCCCTGATCCTCAGAACGGCACCTGCTCGCCCTGGCATTAAATAATTAAAAGGCAGAAAAAAGAACAGTTTGAAACAAAGAGGGATGTTCTTGAATGTTGCACCCGGCGATTCCTCAAGATCTCGAGAACGTTTACAATTGGAAGCGGAGTACATCTTGTACTCTCTTCCTCATGGTGCAGTACACGAGCACCCAGGAATTTGTAAGATAAATAACATGTAAACTGTAAAACGAGTTCTAGATAGAAACATCTGTGAATCTTATTATATAGGATTCAATTAATTAAATCTATGCATCTTTTGCTCTATTGCTGTTTTCAGTGCAAAATAAAATGCATATGCATGGGACAAGAAAGTAAGCCGCTTATCTTATGGGAGTTGAACTTTGGACAACCCAAGGCCACATTATTTAAATGTCCTGGGATCACAGGTGGCTTTTGCGCCTGCTTTTTGGAGTCCTGGGACACTTCCGTTTTACAGAGAGGGCACAGATTCATGCTCAGCCCCCCAATGCCCAACCTCAGCATTTTGGACAGGCACAGCACCAGGGCTGGGATTGCACACAGCCTGATGCACGCACATTCAACCCCTTTCCGAAGAGGATGACATCTGTGTGCCCTTCTAGCACATAGTTACTATAGGAGTTTCAAGGTTGCTCCAATAACAATGACCTAATAGGTTACTGCAATTCTCAATACAAAGAAAAAAAAAGAATCAATACAAACAGGTCTCAAAGTGACAGCACCAGGATTTTCAGGGTGCTGACGTGAAATATCACTTAAGTGAGAATGTTGTCAGAAATCGTATATTCACTCGCTCATCCACCTATGCATTCCTATCAGTGAGTTAAGCACCTGTTCCAGACATCCGTCTGTAACCTACATGTAACCTACATGTCACTTATGCCTTAACCGTTCATATTCTGTGAGCAATGAAAGTTTGTACAACTCAGGGATGCTGGAACTGTTCTTAAGAAATGGAAGATTGTTCTTGCCTTCTGTGAGAGAGGGAAGCTTGCTTTGTTATTACCATGCTGTCCCAGTTCCGTGAGGAACTAAAGCTTGCACTGCTGTTGCCAGATTTGCCACTGCTTGTGCTGACGCTACGGGCGAGATGCTTGAGCTGTTTCTGCCCAAGGTGTAGCTGTTCTTTAAACAAGGATGTCCACTGCAAGTATTGGTCACTGACATTTGGCAGAAAAGTTGGAGTTTCCCAAGCTGAGGCAAGAGCTGTTCCCTTAAGCCTCCACAGCACTGCTGTTTCAGACAAGATGCAACACATATGGAGTTGCAGTGAATTTTGGAATCTGGGGCCGTATTACAGAAGCCCCAGCGGCACAACGGGCGTTTGCGCCTGCTTTGTGCACCCTTGCGGCACTTTGGTATTTCAGAGGGCACTGCAAATGCCTATGCGGCCCCTTCTGTAATACAGATAGGGTGCTACATTTGTGCACGCGCTATATAAAACTGCAAAAAAAATAACTAGAGGTGGCCCACATTCAGTGTGCCTCCTAAAGGCAACCCTCTGGAGGGATGAAAGGGGGTCCCCCAGACATCCCCTTGAAGGCGGGTGGATGACTCACTGCATCCGCCTCTAAGGGGATCTCTAATCCCTCTTTTAAGTGCAGGAGGGTTGCCGCCTGCACAGAGAAACACGGAGCAGCTATTAAACGACTGCTCCGTATTTCTCTTGAATGGGCTGCCTTGGGGCAGTGCGAGTCCCCTCTGGTCCTCAGGGCAGCGTATTCAACATAATAGGGCGCACTTTCCCTGTTTGCACCCGGCGCACCTAGAAAAAGGTACGTCATGGAGCACACAGGAAACGTGCGCCCTATCAATAATAAGACCCCTGGTGGGCACCGCCTCCCTATCACTGCCATTTCAGTTGTTGCAGCAAAACAGATGTTTTGGAGTTGTGAGTATAGTTTGCAGTTTCAAGGTCTATGCACTCCCAGTGCCCACACCCAGTCAGATGCGAGTGTTGCTTGGCAGCACGTTGTACATTTATTGTGATGTGAAGCTCGGTATAAAAATTTTCAATCCACATAAGAAAAAAAAACATACACATTGTCAATGCTTGTTTTAAAGTATGATGTGTTTGAAGGAGTGAGCCTTCACAAAATGCATGCGCAGTCTACTTTTGGTTTCACAAATGAAACAACTGGCATTTTAAATAGAGTAGGCAACTTTGTAAAATTTTAAAAGGTAGTTGACAAGTGGCTCCCTGACAGCCTAGCCAATTTTAGCATTTTAGCAACAGCAATTTGCATGCTGGGGTTTTGATTGGATAATAAAACTGTTAAAAGCAAAAGCTATAATCCCCACAATGCAATATGCTGTTGGCTGGAAAAAATAGATGGTGCAATCGTATGTTGTAGCGCTAAAGCGCAGAGTTGTGAAATGCAAAATAAAATGTAGTTCCTGGCATTGTGTCTTTTTCCTTGCAGGCAGTCATGGTTAAATAGTACAGTGGGTGAGATGGCTAAGATAGCCTTTCGGATGCAAATGCAAGCATCTCCTGTTAGTGGGAGAACCTTAACACCCCTTGGAATAGCAAGAAAAAAGGACCTTTCACCCCTCGTCTTAGTCTTATTTAGGTAGAGTGCTCACAACACAGCTGTGCTTGTGATGCCCCCTGCCTCAGACTGGCTGCAGGTGCCCCCCGCGAGGGCCTCCAGGGCTCAGCCCCCTCTGTAACATGCATCTCCCAGGCAGGGGCCAGCTTACGTCAATGGATGCACAGTCCTAGCACATTGGGTAGGGCAAGCTCTTAGGGACCTTTAAGACACTAGGGATCCTTAAACTGCTGTCGTTTAACCAAAAGAGAGGTAGCAGAAGGAAGACTGTTTCTGGGGTCATATTGTGAAAAGTTCAACATGTATCTATGCAAGGTATATCCCATTATGCTGGACAGATATGACGGAGGACACTACTACAGACTCAAAATAGATTTGCTTCCATTGAAGTGCTCTGCGGCGCATGGTTAGTTTTCATGCCTGTGTGTGGTATATAGCGGTGTGGCTCGTGGCCCGTCACGCCTACACGCTCATGAGCCCGAGTCTCACCGCGGCATGCTGACGTTCAAAAGTGTATGTATTTAAATGTAAGGCCGTGCTGGCAGTGAACGGCAGGCGAAGATTCCAGCTGACGGTGGCCAGTTTCTCCAGGGACCTGAGCTGGCCGGTCGCTGCCCGTCGTGGCTCAAGTACTACCTGAATATAGCATTTCTACTCAATCAACTGGCTCCAGTAGTACTTACCACACTGTGGTAGATGTCATTGTTGCTGCAGGCATATGCATATTTTTTGGGGGAGTTCAGCGAGTCCTGTTGGGAAGTCCAGGGTATTTACTACTTGAGATGGAGTGATCATGTTTATGAAGGTTACTGAAGTAACGGCTGTAGAGGTTTTGACTGATGAATGTCGCAGTTGGTAAAATGTAAACGTTTCAATTGGTTAATTTGTTGGTTATATAAATCTACACACTCCACCACAAGTAGCATGTGCTCCCACCTCAGCTACGGGTACTGGCCTCCCTTCCTTGCCAAGATGTATTTTCCGATCAACTAGAAGACTTCTTTAGACGTGCTCGTGCCTTAGAATTTCTCACTTTTGAGTCCAATCTGGTTACAGCCCTGAAAATTGTGAGACTATGATGTCTGATGAAGGAAACTCCTACCGCCTGGAACGCCTTGACCTGTAAAGCATCGTTTGATACCACTGAACAAAAAACCCTCTTATGATGCACAGCTCAGAAAACAGGTGCATATTTTCATTTCAAAAGGCTTTCCTTGAAGATAAAGCTGGTCTAACGCTAGGAGAAGAGCAGTCCTGGACTGTACCCACCACAGAGCAATAATGGAAGCAGGAAAAACCAATCTCGCCATAATTCTCGAAACAAGAATCACATTTCTCAATTCTTGTGTACCAGTTAGCTTTTGTGCAGATTTCAAGTGACATCACAACCCTCACGGGAAATCTAATTTGAAATAGGTAGGATCAATTATTAGTGAATGATTTTTTGTCTCACTTCTAGTGATCTACAGCTTATGAGCGATGTTAAGGACTTGTGTCGGCATAAGGCCTGAGGGGACAGCCTTCAACATACACAACGCCCCACCTGGCCCGCCCAGAACCGGCCAGTCCAGCTCTAGCTTGAAAACCTCCCTGAACTGCACAATGCTGCCTGCTTGCTGCATCTTATTACCTGGCCTGCTTTCTTATGTGCATTGTACGTTTCTTTTTGTTCAGTCAGAGCTCCTTCTACACAAGCTGGGACAGTATTTGTGGTGCAGTGAGTACAAGGCGAACTGCACCATTAAACTCGAATGGGGAGTTTACATGGAAGCAATTATTAATACTTAAACTTTGCACAATTTAATTACAATTGATTTTGGTTTTAAAAGGTGCAAAACTATTTCCATCCAACAAATTACAGCAGAATGTCACATATTATCAACATTATCAATCTAGAAGGGGAAAATATATGAGGTATTAATAGAACAATTTCTTGAATTATCTTTTTCCAAGCATCGTTCGTCTTTCGTGGCTAGGAACATAAAGCCATTATTTACACAAGACATGAATTTTACGTTGTAAATTTCCCATGAGTGTTTTCTTGGCTATGGGGAAGATGACCACGGTCATGCCACAGGGGACAGATCTGAGACCCCAAGAACATCAACAAAAATGTCTTAAGGGGCTGCAGTTTACAAGCAGCTCGTGAAATAGGGCTCCATACTGGGATTAATTCCCCAGAGGAACTAACTTGCCTTCCAGAAGGTCCACTTAGTACTGTAAATGATGATGGCAGAAAAAATAACTATAACATCATCAACAGTGTGTGTACTGGTAACTGGTTAGCGGAAGTGATATCACTACACCGGACACAGTTTTAGCCGGATTTTATTTAATCCTAATACGTTATCAAGTCAACATTTGATTCTATACGTATAGGGAGTGCATTTAGCCAGGTCTGTTCTATGTTTTTTGTAGGTGAGATAGTAAGCTTTTCTCTGTGGTTTTGTCATGCAATGCGGAGTTGTTGCTGACCGACAGATGAATATGTGTCTGTGGAGTGTGAAGTCAGAAAGTGAGGCTCAACTTTCAACAAAGGGGGGATAGAGGGCAGAAGCAGGGGAGCTCTTATTTTGAGAGCTTTAGGCATTGCCTCACTCAGGCTTACCATGACAGAGGTTGCAGGCTCCAGATGACACAGGCGGGAGAGCTTTAGCCATGGCCTCACTCAGGCTTACCTTGACAGAGGTCGCAGGCTCCCGATGACACAGGCGGGATTAGCTTTAGCCATGGCCTCACTCAGGCTTACCATAACAGAGGTCGCAGACTCCCGATGACACAGGCGGGAGAGCTTTAGCCATGGCCTCACTCAGGCTTACCTTGACAGAGGTCGCAGGCTCCCGATGACACAGGCGGGATAGCTTTAGCCATGGCCTCACTCAGGCTTACCATAACAGAGGTCGCAGACTCCCGATGACAGGCGGGAGAGTGTTAGCCATGGCCTCACTCAGGCTTACCATGACAGAGGTCGCAGGCTCCCGATGACACAGGCGGGAGAGCTTTAGCCATGGCCTCACTCAGGCTTACCTTGACAGAGGTCGCAGGCTCCCGATGACACAGGCGGGAGAGCTTTAGCCATGGCCTCACTCAGGCTTACCATAACAGGGGTCGCAGGCTCCAGATGACACAGGCGGGAGAGCTTTAGCCATGGCCTCACTCAGGCTTACCTTGACAGAGGTCACAGGCTCCCAATGACACAGGCGGGAGAGCTTTAGCCATGGCCTCACTCAGGCTTACCATAACAGGGATCGCAGGCTCCAGATGACACCGACGGAGTAAGTTGAGCCGAATCCCTCCCTCAATGCAAGGCCGCTGGTTGAGAGGTGGAGCCTATGGTTAATAGTATCCAGGTAAACCATCAAGGTCCATGTATTAGTGGTATTGTTAGAAAGGAGCACAAGTAGGACTGAAAGAATGAGCGAATGACTGATCAACACCAGTGGCAATAACAGATGGGAGCACTGCACTGGTCTGCATTGTGATGCACCTGTAACCGGGTACACCGGGCGCAGACGGGGGCAGTATGCACAAACACAATGAATGCACTGCTCTCAGCACTGCTGTGAAGTCGTGCCTGCCCTGGGGCAGTGCAGCAGTAAAATGCGGACAAGCTGTTTGAAGCTGCCCGTCCATCTTTGACTGTGTGGTTGGCAACTGGCCTACATCTCAAAGGGAGACATCTGGGGATGCACAACACCCGCTTCTTCCCCTTCCAAGAGGCATCTTTAGGGTGGGGGGCACTGATTGTGTGCCACCTCTTTCTGGCACACAATCAGTGCACCACAGAGCTCCTTTGCCTCTGTGCCCGCATTTATAATACAGCAGCGAGGCAAAGTGCTCCCTTATTTGCATGGTGCCACGCACCCATGCAAATGAGGGAATGCCCCCATTGAGATAATGCTGGAGCTATATGTGCCCCGGTGCGGTCTTACAGAAGGGGTGGCACAGGTCTGTGCCTCTTCTGTGATATCAAAATGCCCAGAGGTGAAAAAGGTGGGAGCACCAGGCTGTTTCGCCCCCAGGGCACTTTAGATAACACAGCCCTGCAAGTCTGAGAGGATTTAGATATCTGCTGAATCCCAACAGAAAGGAAGCAAGAAAAAGTACTTCCTATGTACTGTGGGGCAGCTTCTTCAAGGCAGAAGAGGATTTCTCCTTCTTAGTTGTTTATTTTGTGGAAAAATCATTTGGGTGATCGTTCCCCATCAGGAGACTTATGTCAAGATGCAGGGAAAGCCTTGGTGAATCCCTGCAGGCCTATCCCAAAAATAGCATGGAGGCCAGCTTCCCAAAGGCTTCCAGATGCATCAGTGAACATAATTCGGAGGCTGCGGTATCATGGTCCAAACCCAGACACCAAATGCAGATGTCATGTGCATTCAACAAGTATTTTTTGCAACATCTGCATGAGGGTTTAAACCCTAAGATCTTCATCTGTGACATTTGACCTACTTGCTATCAAAAGCTGAGGACTCATGTCAAGGAAGCACAGAGAGATTTGGGCCCATATCCATGAGGCGTGGAAAAAGAAAAACCAATGCCAGTGCCTGCTAGGGCCGAATATACTCTGATGTCGCCACATGTGGTAGGCTGAGTCTAGGCTGAAGACGCATGGGGCACCTGAGGATTGCTGCTAGAAAAAAAGATTCCAGACCGGTCTGGAGCCTGGTGAGGCATCTGCCGGAAGACGTAGCCCTTAAGATGCCCCTTGCGCTTGACAGAAAAATGTGGTCATCCAATCTGGGAAGTCAATGTAGATGATGCTGCATTCAAGATTTTAAAAATTGATAGACTACCAGCGCTTGAAATGGAAAAATAGAAGTGCAGGTACTCTGCATCAGAGTACCTGCTGGTTTCCGAGAAGTGCTGGTACTCTCCAATTAAAAGTATTACATCACTCTTGAGAAGTTCAGGTACTCTCCCTCTTAAAATAAAAAAGTGCCGGTACTCACCAGGCAGTACCGGCCCATTTAAAGCACTGTAGACTACTAAAGTCTTGACGTTCAATCAAGGTGTAAAAGTTCATGCATAATCATTATGTTACTTTCTAGGTCTCACCTAGTCAGTCGTTTCCTCTCCCCTTCTCATGCATTAGTAAAACTGGATGGCATAATAATAACAGTGAACACTTTCTAAATTAACAATCCTCTCCCATGGAACAGCAACTGATCAAGTAAAATTTCAACAAGAAACTTTTGCTATTAGAAGCAAACCCTCTTGTGGAAGCAATATTTTTCATTTTCAAAAGCAGTTTAAAATGAGTGTATTATTAGCTCTGGTGAAAGCAGCTTCGTGAGCGCGAGGAGGAGCAGGGCGTAGTCATGGCAGCAACAGGAGGGGGAGGCAAGAAGAAGCGAGTTTGGGAGGGCAGCAGGGTCGATCCTATTGTCTTAAGGACAGTGGAATATGAGAGGCATTTTTATGCATTGTCTAAGGGGAAATACAGAAGTGTGACTAGCAGGTTTAAAGACCATGCATTGGGACCAGGATGGGGAACTAGGAGAGAAGAGACTGGGCAAAAGATTATTGGTGTCACAGGTGAAAGGTATAGTCGAGGATACCATCACCCCTCATTATCCTGCCCCTCGAATGACCACTCATACATGAGACATGGTAAAAACAATGCGACACCATCTCGCAATCAGCATTGACCATATCCATAAAGAATTAGCAACTTTTAAGATGTCTGACAAGCTAAGCAGTAATAACCACATAGCAGTAGTAACATTAGGCACACTCATCTTCAGCTCCCAGACACACTGCAACAACACAGGCTCAATCAAAGACAGCAAGGGCGTGCACACACAGTCAAGCACCCAGATGTAAACCTCACCAGGAGCTGGGGCTCTGCTAGTGCTGGACCAGGTGGTGAAAACAGAGAATCTGGGAAGGTAGCTCTGGATCCCTAGGATGGGGCGTGTTACTGCTAAGGAATAGGAAAATAGCCCGCCAGCAATGTTTTTGAATAAGTCAATGCATCGAATGACACCTGCCCAGGGAGCAGCAGAGCGCACTTCTGGAGATCAGTGAGGAGGGCAGGTATAAGGCAAAGGAGGGGACAAACAGACAGGTAGGGAATAGGATCAGGAGGCAGCATGCATTTATGGTTGTTCAACCAGACAGCATCGTTGAGTGCTTGAAGTGCAGTGTTCTCTGTGCTGCAGTGGGGTCTAAAGTCAGACGGCTAGTGCTGGATGAGGAGGTTCTTGTTGATCTGGAGTTAAATGGAGATGCAACCTCAGTGAATTTTCTGACGAATGGGAGGAGAGTGATCAAGTAACAGGACGTTATTTGGTTACATTCTTTAGGTTTATTGTAGTCTTTTGAAGCTGGGAGAGGATTTGGCCTGTTTGAGGTCATCTGGGAAGGTTTTGTGATCGAGCTAGGAGTTAATAATGTCAAAGAGGGGTGAGAGAGCATCTCCATGGAGCAATTTAATGATGCAGCATGGAAGGATGTCAATGTCAGAGAAAGTAGGCTTGAGAGTGTGGGGGAAGTTGTTGAGGTCAGTTTGCAAGAGGGTGTTAAAGGCTGTCTATTTGTTGGGGGTTCTAAATTGAGGGCATGGCAGACTTCCCTTTGGGATTGATGATGTGGGATCTGAGCTAGTTTATCTTTTCACCGAAGATGTGATTAACTGCACTGCACTTATCAATTGGGTGTAGGACTGGAAAATCCTACAAGGCACCAAATTTAACTGCCTTGAAAATAATTTTGCTTTTATGTTAGGTCTTCGTGATGGTGGTTTTTAGAAGGTGGCTTTGGCTCAGATGATGGCATGCCAATCAAAGTACTTTGATTTGAATGAGATTGTCCGGCTTTGGTTCATGTCCATTTCTTTTCTTGTGTGTGTATGGTATATTTGTTCTAGGTGATTGGCTAGCAATAGACGGGTACTGAAGTTTTGGAGAATCATATTTTTAATGGTGTGTATATGTATTTGTGTTTTTTCAGAGTGGTGTTGTATACATTGAGGAGTGTTTTGGCATATTGTTGGCTGGGGGTTTCTGAGAACTTCATGAGGTCTTCTTGGAGATCCTAGATGGGTAGTATTTGAAGGTACCAAAAACAAGTTGTCCCTTGATTCATTCAATCAACAAGAACACCCTATGAGTAGTGGAGTTCTTAATTCATATAAAGCACATAGATAAACTATAAAAACAAAAAATTTTACTCAAAATCCCTGAAATACTCAAACAATGATCCCACTATAACATACAGTGCAAAAAGGTCAATTTATTTCTTTAGTGCATGTGAATATTATTAAAACACAATTTATATAATAAAACACCTATAATAAAACACAATGCATCAGTTCAACATAATTAAAAACAATAAAATTCATCAGGTCAGGACATAACATCTTATAACACTTTTACCACAGAGAACCCTAAAAAATAGAGAAAAGAACAAAGATAGACAGTATACTTTGTCTTTTAGTTCGACAATTCCCTAGGAATAATTTTAGCAAAATTAGCCTGGATACATATACTCTATTTTGTATTACAGGTCCAACTTGTCCTCGGGATAATGTACAGAAATGCGTCGACGCGTTTCGATGGATATCGGATTATTCCATCTTTATCAAGACAGTCATTACGTTCACTTTTCTTTGTGGTATATTTGATTGTTATACCCTGAACGAAAGAGTTGATTTTTGCACTTATTCTTGTACTTCTTCTGCAGACTCGAAAAATGGTCTATTAATAGACCCCCGTCTTAGATGGACTTGAATAATCCCCGTTTCCCAACTGCCGTATATTCTTGAACGGTTCAATCCGCAACCCCAGATTTCTAGTTCTGTGTCCCAAAAATTTTCGCATATGAAGTCCACGGTAGAGGGGCTTTAGTACATACACCTCCTCACCTACCGATGCACTTACGTCGCACTTATTGGCTCATGGATTCCCCGTCCTACTTCATCCTTTTGGAAAATGTGAATGCATCCATACCACAAAGAAAAGTGAACGTAATGACTGTCTTGATAAAGATGGAATAATCAGATATCCATCGAAACGCGTCGAGGCATTTCTGTACATTATCCCGAGGACAAGTTGGACCTGTAGATACAAAATAGAGTATATGTATCCAGGCTAATTTTGCTAAAATTATTCCTAGGGAATTGTCGAACTAAAAGACAAAGTATACTGTCTATCTTTGTTCTTTTCTCTATTTTTTAGGGTTCTCTGTGGTAAAAGTGTTATAAGATGTTATGTCCTGACCTGATGAATTTTATAGTTTTTAATTATGTTGAACTGATGCATTGTGTTTTATTATAGGTGTTTTATTATATAAATTGTGTTTTAATAATATTCACATGCACTAAAGAAATAAATTGACCTTTTTACACTGTGTGTTATAGTGGGATCATTGTTTGAGTATTTCAGGGATTTTGAGTAAAAAAATTTGTTTTTATAGTTTATCTATGTGCTTTATATGAATTAAGAACTCCACTACTCATAGGGTGTTCTTGTTGATTGAATGAATCAAGGGACAACTTGTTTTTTGGTACTGATAGTACTCCACTCCCTTGGTTGCTGACAAGGGGTCTCTCTCTGTTTAAACACATAGTATTTGAAGGTGACATATGTTTGTTTTTCTCAATTAAATTGGTCTTGATAGGTCGATATCATTTAAAGGAGACAGAAGGGAATGGCTAGATGTTTGTTTCAATTCAAGGATATCGGAGGCTTGCACTCTACTGAAGGTCCGATTATGATGAGACTTTGGAGTGGGAGGGTACCTTGACATGACTCTAAATATCTAGGCTGTTGAGGAGTGTCAGGGGATCCTTTCAATTTCTTGGTGAGGGACTATCGAAGGAAGCTAACGTCTCAGAGGAATGTGGAGTGTGTGTATTGAACACAGGCAGTGGAGAGGAGGTTCGTTGGTGAAGCCCTTGTTATGTCTGGAATGTTCACGGATCAGGCTAAAAGGGGCTCTCTGGATGGTAAGAGTGAGAAGAGGAAGGCAAGGAGCTTAAATAATTACTGTGCATCTGGGTGACTTAGGGTGTAGGGTCAGATGGACTTGTGGGTGAATACAAATCCTCCGTCTCTCTTTAATAAGTGCGGTGTGCCTATAGATGCTGTAGCATATGAGGTTAAGAGCACCAAAAATTTAATTGGATGTGGGTAGATGTGAACCAAGTCTCTGATAAAGAGTGCATCCAGACTGTGTTAAGGCACCTGGGACTTGAAGAATGGATGACTGCAGAAATAGCACTGATGAGTAACAGCTGGTAAAATTGTTATATCAGCACAATGTGTGTAGGTCAAGGGGTGTGTATGAGGTTCTAGCTGTTTGCTGTTACTGTGCAGGTGCAGCAACTGTGATTGCATGAGCTACATGCGAGAGTGGGTATGAATATGGTGAGTGATGTATGGGTATTGTTTGTGCGCAGTGATTGGTTTTATTTATGATAGTGTGGATGGCTTCCTTCTATTTAAAGGGTTCTGATCCTAGGCCCATCGTGGCCCTACCAAGCTCAATCACTTCGTGTCACTGAGCTCATTTTGCTGCCTAAAACACCCTGTGAGGAAAGTTCTACGAGAGAAGTTTTGAGTCTTTGGGCTTGGTAAAAAGAACAAAAGCAGGAGGTAATTTGCGGGTATCACAGTGGAGGTCACATGACCAACCTGCTGAATTATCTGGGCCATTTAATGTCAGCATAACCTCACAGAGTGATGTTAAATCCCAGTTGGGGTAGGCATGCAATTTTTCTTCCCTCTCCCTAAACATCTCCCACCCTCTGCCTGCCCCCAGCCATTCCGATCAGTATAGAGAAACCCAGTCCAGAAGATTATATCAGCAGGCCTCTGCTGAAATGATACAGGGTCATTTAGTATTGGTGACACACTGTGTGGTGTGGCATCAAGGACATTCAAGTTATCAGCAATAATGGGACACAAACACATGGAGAAATGCACCACTCTACAGATATATTCTCCAAGGATCATCCCTCTGGTGAGCTGAGTAAATGCAAAGCAGCAGCTCTCTTTGGGTCTCCACATCAGCCGCACTAGCAGCAGAATCTAGAGAACATTTTACAGGAGGATCATCACATACCTTCTTCTCTCCAGGAACACATGTTCACTAGAAAAATCAGTTGCAGGGTAAGAGAGGCTTTATAACATCATGGGGGTTCACGCACCACAACTGATGTCTCTGGGACACCTACACCACCACACCTCCTCTATTGTAGAAATATGTATTGAGGTCACTAGACTCTATACTCCAAAAGCTAATCATCAAGGCCCAGCAGCCAGTCTATGCAGAACTCCACGAGACATTGAACAGTTCCTTTATCTGCCACGAAGACAGGGACTTTTTGTGATCACTCCTGCAGAGGGTGCGCCGGTCGCTGTGGACTGGAGTTGGAGTGCTATTATAGAACACAGCTCCCTCTCCATTACACTAGGCAGATTAACCAATCTCTCTTAGGCTGCTTTATCAGGGGGAAATGAATGCAGAGCCCATAGTGAGGGCCAGCATACCAAAAGGGGTGTGATGGCAGTCCTGTGTTCCTAAAGCAATGCAAACCATCCATACAAAAGGCAATGCAGTCACTGTATTGGCCTTAAAGGGTCCCCTACAGGGACAACTCCTAAAGACATAAAACATACAAGCATTCAGAGGGAAATCATCAGTCCACATGCCCACCTCCAAAAGCGTCACTGTATTGCATTAGCTTTGACTCAGAGGGTTGAGTGCTGGAAGGGGTCAGGGAGAAAAATGTTACCTGCATGATGTAGGGGGTAAGTGAGAGTGTGGGATCTGGAACAGGTGCCTCTATCTGCATGGCGAGTGGTGACTGCAGGGGTCAGTTTCTGGGGAAGCTAAAGAAAGGTGCAGAGGCTGCCTCAAGTAAGTGTTTACAGACCATGCTGCGTGGGCTGTGCTGCTTGCACAAGGCGGGACTTGGGTGGGATCCATAGATATGCTTTGCAGATCCAGAAAAAGCCCAAGCACCTACTCCATAAACTACACCGAAAACTGAAGCTGCAGAGATCGTGCAGGCAGCCTGACCTCCCACTGTCTCGCATTCTAGCCCACCCCTGTGTGCAATACGATATACTGCGACCACTGAACGTAAGCAGCAGCAGTTTCCAAGCTCTTTTTTTCCAAGCAGAAACATTGTGCAAGCAAATTAAAGCTGCTCCCTGTAATGCCAACAATCCACCAACACCTCAGCGACTTTGCACAGCTAACAATTATTAAAAATGTAATATTGAACATGTAGATATTGCTGCACTAATAAACAACAATGCATTTAAACACAACTATTACAATAATGCCACTTTACAGAACATCAAGAGACTAAAAAGGGGAGAAAGGACTCCCAAACTCTTTGCAGCCAAAGTTCAGTTACTTTTAGCATAAACTGCCCTCCGACGCTGGGTTTGAAGACCCCAGTTTAAACATCTAGCAGATGGAGAGCGCTTATATGAATAGACATGAAGAAAGCAGAGGCGGAGACACGGATATGAGCGTGATACGCTCCAAGTCATCCAAGCGGATCACAGGACACAGTAGGAAGTTTCAGAGCTTGAACACAACAGGGGATTTCCTGCTCGTGATCATTGAACTTGGATGGACTTTAATCACAAAGTGCAGAATAAATTCAACATTTCCATTTCCACATTTGGCTGGTTCTTTTTTAAAGGATTAATCATTCCCACTGCAGATGCGACTCCTTCAACGCAATTTGAATTCCTAAGGTTAATGTGTGCAAGATTGTCAGCGGATAAAAAAGGAACATTTCCCCAGGACAATTATAGAAAATGTTGACTCACCAGTGCGTGAAAAGAAGACACTGAAAATATTCCAAGACGCCCCATGGCTACTTTTGTTGGTCGACTTGCAAAAGCAAGAAGCCTTTTTGGATTGGGCAGCTCCCCGCCTTGAAGGCTCGCTAAGTAACAGCGATAGCGAAACAGATCCATTTGGAATTGTTCAAGATTTTGTTCCCAAACAAATATCTATGTACAACAAAGGGTAGAAAAGTTGTAAAATCAGAATGAGAAAACTGTTTCAAGAATTTAAAAAAAAAACACTGCAAATTCAAAATATACGAATGCAGTTTATTTACCTTTTGTTAGGAAGTAAGTCTGCATATTATGGCACTGAAGTTGTTTCAGAATCTTCAATTTAGTTACAACAGTGATACTGGAACTCACCTAACTCTGAGCCCTTTCTTCCACTATCCTCCCTCCATCCCCATCCCTTCATCATCTTTTCTCATGGTCTGGCTTACAACTGCAGCATTTCCTTCCCCCATCAGCTTAAACATCATGGAAGATGTCTGAACCTATACCTCCATGGAGAACCTGTAAGCTTACCAGTGTGCGAAACAAAGAGAGAGAAAGAGGGTAAGAAAAGAAGCGAGAAAGGAAGGGAAAGATGGAGATATCAAAGGAAAGAGGGTTGAGCAGAGTGCGAAAATGAAAACGTGTCTGTATGCAAAAAAGTGTGTCCATATGCTTGTATGTGGTACGTTACTATGTGCACACAGTGGTCACCACGGCTAAAGTGTTCATATTTTGCAGCCTTGGTATGCATTGAAGTATTGATTGGAGAAATCAATACTTCAATACTATATCGGAATTCTAAGGTGGAATGTGCATTCTTGAGGTGGTCTGTTTTCCCTTCAAATGCCAGTACTGGCGGTGGTAGGTGGTCTGATTCTGCTGGTGTTACTATTACCCTCCACCTCAGTTTCCCTCTTCTAAAAGGGGAGTATTAGCTGAGCGAGTGATATAAAACCCCAACCCCCTCAGTGAGTTCCTTGCACTGAAAACCTCTAAGCAATACTTTCAACCCTCATGTGAGTGAAAGTTTCTCCGGTCCCGCTTGCCATGTGTGACCAAAGGTGGCATCCTTGAGCCCAAAAAGTGAACAAGATACTAGACACACAGTGAAAAATATCTATGAAAATGGGAACGAAAGTGAGCTCTCCAGTGGCCTACATACTCTGAGGAAATATGGTCTCTTGCACAGTACAATGGCCCATATAGTCAAAGAATCTTGTGCTTTCTCTTATGTATGCTTTTAGGAGGGGGAGTGCTCTTCAGAAGGAAGCAGTCAGGCCTCCAAAAAGGTCAAACATGAAGCTGCACACCCTTTAAGACACTGCCTACACTGAAAGTACTAAGTCCTACTGAAGGTCACACATGCTTGCCAACTAAAATCTCCATAAAAAGGGACAAAGGGGACATGGAATGACACAAGAGCCAGACACAAATAACTTCCAAACGTTCCTTGCATACATTGCAAACTATTTAGGTTTGCCTTTATAGTGTACGTGGCACAACGGTGGTAAAGGTATTAATAGGACTGCATAGGTGCGAGTTCAAAGACATTTTGTAGCAGCACTATAGATTTTAAACCTTTTTTGTTGACCCGCTGATGATTCTTAGCACAGTTGACTACCCTATGGGCTCTATGTGCTTTGTAATCTATGCAACATTCTTGAAGATTGGCGTAGCCACGTGTGGTGAACAATACTCTAAAATAAACTCATAAAATAACACCACAAGACGAGTGTGGAATATAGAGGTAAACACAAACCACTCCCCTAGCACCTCTTTCTTTCAAAAGAGTGCGAGAGAATTTATCCTTCATTGGCCTCAAGCCAATTCTTGCAACTATCATGCTAGTAGGGTGAATGTTGTAGTTACAGTTCCCTCTCCTTGAGGTTTGCAATGCAGTCACTACTGTGCAAGAGGCCGTTCTGCCTAACACGCTCTAGAAACTTGTGCTATGGTACTTAGCCTAGACGTGGAGCATTGTGTCCTGGAGACCTTTGTCCCGTGGAAGGAATCTTTTTCTGTCCCAGGCCCTAGGATCACACATTGAAAAGGAGCATTGAACAATTACAAGCTCAAATTGGGATAGGGTGCAAAGATAACAGTAAACTAAGCCCAGCGGTACTGGCATACAAATTCAATCTGATGCATCGAGTAGAACACTTTGCATCTTGGCATGAGTATGAAAGTGTCCTTAGATCCAGAATTTTTGCTGCACAGTTCCGAGACCACTGGGTCTCCGTTAGAGGAATATGGTTTTAGATTGTTACCAAAATATCGCAAACCACATACAATACCGAGGCCATCAGGCCCTGACACAATCGTAAACTGCTCACAACAAATGTGGTAAAACGCATCATTAAAACTGCAATGCTTTCCAGCTGCACTTCAGGCTGCTCCCTTAGTTTTTATGATATTGCTGACATATACCTGTGCTGTTCTCTTTCAATTTGTATAAACAAGTTGAGAAAATAAGCTTCCTTAGGTAACTCTCATAGTCAGTTTCTTTAATTAAACATATTTAATAATCTTGGCCATGGGCCAGATGGACATTAAAGACATCAGAACAGGTTGATTTGACAAGCTAAAAAGTACCTTATTCTAAGAAGCTCATAATGAAAATAAGTTCTAGGTGGTCACAAACAAACCACAAACTTGTCTTGATTATCTAATAAAGCCGACGGCACTTTGATATCAAATGTTATGGCTTTGCCACATCATCACAGCCAACGGCTACAATCCCAATACATGATAAATTAATCAACAATGCGGTCACCTCAGATATCAACAATTAGGCAAATGATTCCGGCAACTCATTCTGCACAAGATTGCATGACAAACAACATCACAAAAATGTATACCCACACTCTCCAAAAAGAATCTTCAGTGGCTTCTCATACTGTCTCCTACAACGATCTCAGCAGAAGCTATTTGATAATTCCCAAATATTAAGAGCCCCCTTGCTAAAATAATCAAGCATGGGCGACAGCTGCCCCCATCTCTAGAGCCCAGTTAGAAATCTAATTGCCAAAAAAAAGTGGCCCAAAAAAACTTCCTCTTCCCAATGAATTATCCTTAAGATAAATGTCTGTTGCTGGTCTAAGACTCTGACCTGCTGATAGCCATTCTCTACAGCAACTCTTGCTTTAATGCTTTCTTCATCTTAGCCGATTACCTCCTTTCCCATTTGTGTAAACCCGGGTCCAACCCTCTGTTGAAGTGGCCATCTTGTCCACGCTAGAGAAGTGCTAAACCAATTAATAAATACGTAACAGTGATTTCCCAGCTCATGCTATAATCCCCAATGAAAGTCTCAATACCAATCTTTGTGTAAAGCAAGTGCTTCATACAATGGATTTATCTGAGCAACAAAGCAACACACACATTTGTAATTTACACTGGAATTCCATTTTTTTGCAAACATTTGGAAATAAAACTTGCCTGTTCCAGGATTGTCTTTTTCTTTTTTGACTCTGTTACCGAGGACAGCTGCATTTCACCCATTTTTTTCATCTTCTCATCCATGTCAATCTTCTGCTCCACCTTCTTAATCTCACTCCGCAGCAGTTTCAGAGTGTCCTCTTTGTGATGTTGCTTTGCCACGGCGGTGGCACAGGCCGAGTGCATTGCAGTGATCCAGTTTTCCAGTTCCGTCTGGCTATTGGTCTACACAGGTAGAAAAAAAGAGAGCGAGAAAAGGTCTAGTTGCCATCCATACATGCCTGCTTCCTACAAATCTTAACCTTCACCTTAACACTATATCGAATGTTCCCTCCGGTCACCTGTGAATGCTACAACTTTACAAGAACAGGCCATTGCTCCTGGACTGACTGACATACTGGATAATTCATATCACAAGATTATGGTCAATATGCGGGTCAGAAAATATTTTTCTCACATGTTGTTAATAGACAAGTTGATCACAGGTAATGTTATCTCTGTGCCTTTATAGATCCATCAGAGTCCTGAAGAATGATAGCGTAAGATTCTGCAGACAGATTATTTCCATTCCAATACCTCCACTTTGCCCTGTCTCAATATAACAAGTGAGGCACTTCATTTTGTTCTGAATGGTAAATTCAGGGGGTCAAATCCGACAAAAGGAACCATTAGTCTCAATGCCAAATGTGAGCTGGTCCATCAACCATACCATGTCACTTTGAAGAATAGGGCTGTCACTTCGCCCTTTCTCTCGCAAACTACCACTTATGGTCATGAGATTTGCAGCACTAAAGTTCTGGTTTGTTTTTGTAAAGGCAGTGCTCTTCATTTTATCATGCTTGAGGCACACAATGAAGGCTATGCAAAGGGATCATCAAATAGATCATACTTTAATAGAGTTTCAAGAGCAAAGTCTTGGTGACAAACCTTTATCGAAAAGAGGGAGCTGTGCGCACATCTCTGCGGTGTGGAGTGTGGGTGCAATGGGGACCTGGTGTGTGTATGGGGCAAGTGTGCGTGGAGGGTGTGTGTGTGTGTTGTCTAGGGTTGCTTTCTAGCAGAGAGGCAGAAGGCAAAGCTTTTTTTCTGGTGATCGAATGTCAGTGCAGCTCAGCCATGTGGAGCGGGCTGGTGATGAGGGAGTACTACGTGGGACCTGTGTATCATAATGAGCATCTTTGGAGTAAGCCCTTTGTGTCTATGCAGCTTCCTCAAAATCAAAAGCATAGGATAGAAGTACCATTAAAGGCTGGAAATTGTATGCTTGCAAAAGGTGGTATCTTCAGAAATTAGGCTGAATATTTACATGTTGGCCTAGACTCGGTGAGCAGCACTCTGTGCATTTCTAGCTGGGTTGTATGCAAGTGAACATTGCTTTAAAGAATATGTTCAAGTAGTTTGTTCATATGCCCATAATTAAGGGTGTTCATGACGGAGTTGTGCATAGACACAGCATGTTCAATAACATCCCTATCAGAAGGCCTGTTTAGGAGAGGGTTTTGCCACACACACAAACATGTTGAGAACCCTAGGATTTATGAAGCCCCAGGTGTTGTAAAAGCTGCCAGAGATAACCGGGACATAATAAGAGAGGGAGAGGTGTGGTGCAACGGCCAGGGCGGCTGACTCCGGAGCGTAGGGCTCATGGTTCAAACCCCGGCAGCAGCTCAGCTCAGCACCATGTGACTCTGGGCAATAGCTTACTTCATCTCCCCGACGGCCCCCAGCGCTTTGAGACCCTTAGGGGTGAGTAGTTCGCACTTTACAAATACCCGATTTAGATTTAGGATTTTAGAAATAAGAGTAACAGCAAAGTTTTCCACTTGATCGCAGCCAAGTGGCCAATACTGCGGCCCGGTCTGCCAGGCGAGAGGGCTGCCAGACTCTATCCTCAGTTGCCCCACTCTTCCTCAGCCACAGCATCGGTTTTAGGATGAAATATCAGTCTGACATGTTATTTCATAGAACAACAAACAAAGTGTGACAGGAACACAATATGAGGGAAAGTTACATACATCCAGTCCATCTAGTAAATTATGTTTATCATACATTCTTGGAATGATTCAATAATATCAGTCAATTAATACTTCACTGACTTTGGCATAAGCAATAGCAATGTCAAGAAGGAAAACATCAGAAAATAGTGAAACATTGATTAGACATGACTCCATCTTACATTAGTTTGTGGCCCTACATATGCTCATAGCCAGCACTAACGCCGTACCTTTCACCACTATAAAAGGTATAACATATCCTGCTGTACGTGAGCGCTTATCACTGTCCAGCGAAAAACAAGGACATTGTACTATCTTCAGCTACAGCTAAGGAAAGTAATCAGCAGTGATCTTCTCCAACACGGAGACACATATGGGGAGAAATGTGTTCATTCCTGCATGGATCTAGTTAGATTGGATTTTGATATAGATTATGCTCCACTCGTTAGAAATAAGATGTTTCTAGAGTCTAGACATATACCATTACCTAGGATGAGTTTAATTTTACCACAGAAACACATCGATCTAGGTTCAGCAACAACGTTTAGCCCAAAAGGGCACAAGCAGTCTAAAATGTGATGAGCATGGAACACGCCAGAGAAATTCCAGATAAAAAAAGATCTATACATTACTTTTTTGATGTGTACATTTTCTGTCAAATACAAGTCCTCACTTTCAGACTGAACATCACTTACGCAGCCAGTGATCACTATCCGGTGCTCATGCTACCTGACAAGCCACCACTACGACATTGCGGACTATGGATTGTCCACATGGAAAGAAGCGCCCACATGCTTGTTGCTGTGGCACTATTCTGCAACTTAGTCTTAATTAATGCTCCCTGTTTTCCGTTTTTACGGATTTTTACAGATAAATACAGACAGAAAACAATGTGTTTTCTGCCTGCATTTATTTTTAAAAGTGGATAAATACAGAAAATTGTGCTTCTTTTAAGTGACTCTATGTGCTGTCTTTCATGAATTGTAGGCCAGCAGCTGAGCAGATGGACAGCATGGGAAATTCAAAAACAGGATGAAATTTCTTTAAATAACTGCATATGTTAACATACATTTATGGTATAATGCTAGCATTTACCAGTGGATGTATTGGTGTGTAATATTTGGCATCTTAAAAAGCTAAAATATGACAGACATCAAAGTATGAGTGCGCGTCTGTCAGTTAAATAGATATGGAAATGTACAGTTTTACAACTTCATTTATACGCAGAACACAAAATAAATATGGATAAATACAGATAAAATGGGCAAAAAATAAATATGGATAAATACAGACGGAAATGGCCAAAAAATAAATACCATAAAACCGGGAGCCCTAGTCTTAATGTACAACACACTACCAGACTCTGCCATCAAGGCCCATCCACTGGCCTCTCGATGCAGCCCCAAACCTCCTGTTTCTATGCTGATTTCCAATTACCTTCCAGCTGTGCCCCAGGTGTGTAATCTGTTCTTGAGGATAAGCTGTAGGACTCCAAGATCCGAAGTACATTTTCTAATATGCATCTTGAAGCAATGCTTCCAGTGCAGCTGTGCTGTCGTTTATCAGCTGACGCACAACACTGTTGGGGTTGCCCTGACTTGCGTCGGGCTGCAAGATTGTCTGCGCTGTAAAGCGAGGAATGGAAAACGTCTTGATACACGCTTCAACAAGGAAAAATCCAATTCTGGTAAAAACAATACTACAAATGCTCATTAAAGTATATTCTCAAAGTACTAGCATTGGCAGACATGGGAAAGTCACTTAATTTGATGCTCAGAACAAAGGACCTACTCTCCTCACGCACAAAGTTACAGAGGACAGCAGACATTACAGGGACATTGGGGCACCTTAGCCGCAGGGGCTACTAAGGAATAAACGTGCATTGCTGTGGGGGGCTATGAGCAGGGCCTAATTTGTAAAGAATAATAATGACAACAATAAAAACAGTAACAATAATAATGCAGTAATAATATTATAATAATAACAATAATAATAGCAGAGGCCAGAGGTTAACTTTGGCGCCCCTGATGGCAATGCGAAACGCCAATGCTGCCTTCCGAGAGCACCTTATGCCTCTTTTCCACCGCCCGATACTGCCTGTCTCTTTATCCCATTCTTACAGGTTCTTGGTCATTTCTGCTTTCTTCCTTTGACTCTGTTTTCTACCCTTCTATTCTTCCTTCTTTCTCCATTTGCTGATTTTCTCTCTCCTGCCCATGGTCAAAGTCTCTCGATGAAAAATAAGTCACAGTCCATGGAAATTAAATCTGGTGGACATAACCCCCTAGCATAATACATCTTTGATGGTGTTAACTTAGGCAGATATGTGGGGAGAACTAGTGGGTGTCCTTGAGGCGAGTGTGAGAAAGAGTGTGTGAGTGTGAGAAAGAGTGTGTGAGTAAGAGTGTGTGAGTGTGAGAAAGAGTGTGTGAGTGTGAGAAAGAGTGTGTGAGTGTGAGAAAGAGTGTGTGAGTGTGAGAAAGAGTGTGTGAGTGTGTGAAAGAGTGTGTGAGTGTGTGAGTGTGTGAAAGAGTGTGTGAGTGTGTGAAAGAGTGTGTGAGTGTGAGAAAGAGTGTGTGAGTGTGAGAAAGAGAGTGTGAAAGAGTGTGTGAGAGTGAGAAAGAGTGTGAGTGAGTGTGAGTGAGTGTGAGAGAGAGTGTGAGAGAGAGTGTGAGAGAGAGTGTGAGAGAGTGTGAGAGAGAGAGTGAGAGAGAGTGTGAGAGAGAGTGTGAGAGAGAGTGTGAGAGAGAGTGTGAGAGAGAGTGTGAGAGAGAGTGTGAGAGAGAGTGTGAGAGAGTGTGAGAGAGTGTGAGAGAGAGTGTGAAAGAGAGTGTGAAAGAGTGTGTGAAAGAGTGTGTGAAAGAGTGTGTGAAAGAGTGTGTGAAAGAGTGTGAAAGAGTGTGAAAGAGTGTGAAAGAGTGTGAAAGAGTGTGAAAGAGTGTGAAAGAGTGTGAAAGAGTGTGAAAGAGTGTGTGAGTCTGAGAAAGAGTGTGTGAGTGTGTGAAAGAGTGTGTGAGTGTGTGAAAGAGTGTGTGAGTGTGTGTGAGTGTGAGAAAGTGTGTGAGTGTGTGAAAGTGTGTGAGTGTGTGTGAGTGTGAGAAAGAGTGTGTGAGTGTGAGAAAGAGTGTGTGAAAGTGTATGAGTGTGAGAAAGAGTGTGTGAGTGTGAGAAAGAGTGTGTGAAAGTGTATGAGTGTGAGAAAGTGTGTGAGTGAGTGTGAGAAAGAGTGTGAGTGTGAGAGAGTGTGAGAGTGTGAGAGAGAGTGTGAGAGAGTGTGAGAGAGAGTGTGAGAGAGAGTGTGAGAGAGAGTGTGTGAAAGAGTGTGTGAAAGAGTGTGTGAGTGTGAGAAAGTGTGTGAAAGAGTGTGTGAAAGAGTGTGTGAAAGAGTGTGTGAAAGAGTGTGTGAAAGAGTGTGTGAAAGAGTGTGTGAAAGAGTGTGTGAAAGAGTGTGTGAAAGAGTGTGTGAAAGAGTGTGTGAAAGAGTGTGTGAAAGAGTGTGTGAAAGAGTGTGTGAGTGTGTGTGAGTGTGTGTGAGTGTGTGAAAGTGTGTGAGTGTGAGAAAGAGTGTGAAAGAGTGTGAAAGAGTGTGTGAGTGTGTGTGTGAGTGTGAGAAAGAGTGTGTGAGTGTGAGAAAGAGTGTGTGAGTGTGTGTGTGTGTGTGTGAAAGAGTGTGTGAGTGAGAAAGTGTGTGAGTGAGTGTGAGAAAGAGTGAGTGAGTGAGAGAGTGTGAGAGTGTGAGTGAGAGAGTGTGAGAGAGAGTGAGAGAGAGTGTGTGAGAGAGAGTGTGAGAGAGAGTGTGAGAGAGTGTGAGAGAGAGAGTGTGTGAAAGAGTGTGAGTGTGTGAAAGAGTGTGTGAGTGTGTGAAAGAGTGTGTGAGTGTGTGAAAGAGTGTGTGAGTGTGTGAAAGAGTGTGTGAGTGTGTGAAAGAGTGTGTGAGTGTGTGAGTGTGTGAAAGAGTGTGTGAGTGTGTGAAAGAGTGTGTGAGTGTGTGTGAGTGTGTGTGAGTGTGAGAAAGAGTGTGTGAGTGTGTGTGTGAGAAAGAGTGTGTGAGTGTGTGTGAGTGTGTGAAAGAGTGTGTGAGTGTGAGAAAGAGTGTGTGAAAGAGTGTGAGAAAGAGTGAGTGTGAGAAAGAGTGTGTGAGTGTGAGAAAGAGTGTGTGAGTGTGAGAAAGTGTGTGAAAGAGTGTGTGAGTGTGTGTGTGTGTGTGAGTGTGAGTGTGCGTGTGTGTGCTAGTACCAGTGGAGCACACAATGAGGTCAATGCCACTGGTTGGGGATGGGGCAGAACCATAAGGGGTTTGCACTGGAGCGCCAGTGTCTAGCAGGCAGTAAAATAACCCGATCTGTCCTCTTAACCAACCATCCAGGCTGAGTAACGATTCTCTACTCTCTTTGCGTGGTCATGATCACTGGGCAGGCAGAAATACTGCGCATCACTGAAGCCGTTACTACAGCAACAAGAGCCAATATTACATGATGACTCAACGGCCCAGCCTATTGAAACGACGCCCAATTTGAATAAGCAAATTAAATATATTGCAATAGGTAGAGTTGTCAAATACATGCAGGACATTAGTAACACAAAAGATGCTTGTCAATCGTTCTAGAAATGCATATTACAAGATTCGTTTGTGAGATGGAGGCCATGTGTTGTTTTTGTCTTCGTTCTCTGAAGCTCCAATTCTTTCACTCTGCTGAACATTGAGCTTTCTTGACCTACATGGCTTGTATTTCTGTTGATTTTTGTTCAAAACATCTATATTTGGCTTTAAAAGTAGCACGAGTCTACACTATTATTGGAGATTAAATCCCTGCTGCGCCATCAGCTTTATTAACCTATTATTCTGCCTGAAAACCCAACAGCAATCAATAGTTTTCACTCATTTTTACCGTTTATTCCGAATAGGCATGGTATAGCTATAACAAGCATTCTTTGCAGGTAAACCCATCTGCAAATCTCCTGAAAGCAGACAACTGGACTGATGCTTCAGTCAATAAATCAGAAGGGACGCGCCTCAGGAGACAGCAGCAGCAACACCACTCCTGGAGCTTCTGGTTCTCCCATCAACTGGGAAAAATAGACTCCTCTGTCACACAATCCAGCTATCGCACTCTGTCAGGCCTGAAGAAGACCGAGCAACTGCAAATGAGAAACCCGTGGGTCGATTTGTCCAGTAACTGACCACAACAATACAGACCGTCAAACTTGATTTTGCAAAGATAAGAAAAAAATAAACACAATAAAAAGTAGATCTTGCTGGTCATATTTACCTCCACCCCCTACATCATTCGCTAAGTTGGTACATACAACAAGCTGATAAAGCAACACTGCAGACAATGAATTGCTCAGAAAATATTGGCGACGAGGGTTTCAAACCTATGGGTGGACATAGCGGTTACCCATTACAGAAACCATGGGAGCGAATATCATGGAGGACCAGCTCATGGCCTTAGTGAGGGCCATCAGGCAGCAGCGATTCTGACAGGACCATCTGCGGCATACAATATGTTGGGTCACAGTATCCTACTAACCAGACTAAAAGAGTGAAAGGTATAGCAAACACAGCAATGCATTAAACTGTTTCAGTCCGCTAATCTGAACAGCATCCAACAAATCCACCAGCAGGAACGTTTTACGCACAAGATCCATCCTCGTAGTGTGCCTGGTCTAAATGATCCGGCTTGGCCGTTCGGGCTGGACTGTTCCCATGAGGAACAGGGTCAAGACTGATTTGCATATAGCTGTGTCTGAACTGGGGTGGCGAAGTGAGCTAAAGAACGATGATGGATTCAAACCATATCTGTGACAGGGGGTGAGTGCCTGAAAAGTTTCTGCGCTCCGTCCATCATCTCCTTGTGTTTGCTTTGGTATAAATGTAGTCAGTTTGAAACAGGGTTCAAGTTTTTCACCACTTCTCTTCAATGTATGTATGTACTCTGGTTCAGTTCATTAAACAATGCCATTTAAAAGATCAGCAGTACCCTGACAACACTCAAACCCGGCTTCACCTGGAAAAAGGAACAGAGAGTCAAACTAAGATCAAAGACTGAGTGTAACACACAAATCACTGGAACAGAGAAATCTACTTCTGCCATCCGTTTCTCTAAAACAAACTCTATTTTTGGAAGGATCTTAAATAAAAATGATTCCTCTCGCGAGAACTTCAACCCTATTAGCAGACTACACCAACCTAACATTAGGACCCTAGGAGTAGTCGTTTTTGTGTGAGACCCAACATACGTCTATCAATTTCCACACAGATAAATTACTGATCACTTCACTAGTACTTTGCTACCAGGATTACTGCAGTATACTGATCTTGCGCCTTCACCTGTACTCGCCCTACCCAGTGATCTTGAAGGTTACTAGCAGAAGAGTGTAGAAATTTCCAGGCACATCATTACCTCTTCCTATCACCATCAGGCTGGCGCAGAACAAACAGAGGCACAAGAGAAAAGGAAGCGTGATAAACTTCGACTTCGAAAAAATTAAGGGTCTGTGTGGTGCAAGGTCGCGAGTGCATACTTCTACCAATGTGGTCAGTACAAGCCACAGTTTGTGACATGAAGATTGTCACGTTAGTGCAGTGTTTACTGAATTCTACTACATTTGTTAAAAATCTAGAAACAGAGTTCTGGATTCAGAAAATGCTAGGTTGAGAAGTTGGGAATCTGCGCTGCAAGGTCACTAATACGTTTCAGGTTGACTGATACCAGACCTCACGTCAGTGAGTACGTTTTGATTCAGACTCCAGGGGCCGTATTATGGAGTGCGCCCCGGAGGCGCAACGGGTGTTTGTGCCCGCTTTGCGCACCCGCGGGGCACTCCGATATTACAGAAGGAGCCGCAGATGCTTGTGCGTCCCCTTCTGTAATACCAATAGCACTGGCGCACATAAAGCGCCAGCGCTATCTGCAAGGGGCATTCCCTCACGCCCATGAGGGAATCCCTCTGCCTCCGCACCCGCGCCGTATTACCGGCGCGGGCGCAGAGGAAAAAAAGCCCTAAGGAGGCGCACTGACAGTGCGCCCCCTCAAAGGTGGCGCACTGTCAGTGCGCCCCCTGATGGCAGCCCTCTGGCGAGCAGAAAGGGGGTCCCATGGACCCTCCAGACATTCCCTAGCAGGCGGGTGCAGTCACTGACTGCACCCGCCTCCAAGGGGGATCTCTAATCCCCTTTAAAAGTGCAGGCGGGTTGCCACCTGCACTGTGAAAACACGGAGCGGCTGCTTGCAGCCGCTTCGGTTTTCACAAGAATGTGCTGCCCTCAGGGGAGCGTGAGTTTGCGGCTGCCCTGGGGGCAGCGTATTCACCGTAATGCGGCACATCTCCCTTCATTGCGCTGGGTGCACCTTTAAAAAGGTGCGCCCAGCGCAATGAAGGCAAATGCGCCACATCTATAATGCAGCCCCTGGTGCGCAGGAGCCATACCTTGATTGAATGTGGAGCACATGGGACAGAATGCCTTTGACGAGATTTAGGATGGGAACCATTAGATCACATTTATGTTTCCTCCTGGGTCAATATGCCCCCAGCTCCATTCTGGTCTGCCCCCGTGATGAGACATCCCACAGAGTCTGCTTCATTTTATGTTTTTTGGGATATTTTATTCCCAGTTCACTAGGAAGCTTTTAATTCCATGCTTAGGGGACGGGGTATTAGAAGCTGAAGACCTGCACTGATTTTATAGTTGCTTAATTCCACAGGTCTGTTATGGCATTAACTGTGATAGAGCGCCATGTTCTTGTGAAATTTGTAGGGGTGCATCATAATCACTGATAGTTCGCACCCGCATATATCCAGCTATATATCCATGAATGGCTAGCAAAATGAAGTTATAACCCAGTTATCAGAATGAATAAGAAATGTAATTGTGCTATTTTTAATCATGCAAATGAAATGCTTAACTGAAACATGTGTAAACCAATGCATAAGATGAATCAGCCCATGTGTAATCGAGCTGCAGTAGTTTAAACGTGTACCATATAAGTTGTATGTGTAGTTCATTTTTTCGCTTATGAAATGTAATGAATCAAAGGCTTATAGGAGTGATTATGATTTGTGTGTTTAAATTGTGTAAAGGCCTGACTGCATATACGACAGGGAAAGGCCTGTTTGTTCTTATGTTAGCTTATTTTGCAGACAGAAAAGGTTCTCTTGGAAAGGCTCTCTGGGCACCGAAATTAGATTTAATTAGCACAGTAGAGGGTTTCTGTTGAACGTATCTTCTGTTGCAGGTGCAAGGACACATGCCTCGTTAGTAAAGACTGACTCTTTGTTTCATAAGTTAGAGCGATGGGAGGCATGAAGATGGGAGTGCAATGGAATTTAGGGAAGATACTTTCAGCGGAGAAGGTGCCTGGGACTCAAGGTCATCGCAACCGTCCAGGATGAAGTAATCTTTCGATGGAAAAGTACAAGAAAGAAGACCTGGCCAAAGAGGCGTGACAAAAGGCGTGTTCAGTTGTATTGGGTTTTGTATTAGGGATAGTGCCCCGAGAGTGGAGGGCGGAGAAGAGGTAGAGGAGAGCAGAGAGGAGGACAGAGAGGGATTTGGTGAAGGAGTATCTTACAATCTGAGCTTAAGTACTAAGTGAGTGTACTTCTTAGGAAGTCTTCACAGCTGACACCTTTTACTTACTCTTGCCTGGGAAATTCGTTAAGTAGGTATGCCACCTTAGTGATAGAGTAGGGACAGTTAATAGGTTTTCCTTATTTAGGTAATGAAGAATAATATAGAGATTGGAGCAGTTATCGCTTGTCTAATACTTCTGGAGCGAACGATTCTTCTTATCCTGAGTCGGATGAGACTCCTGCGTAGGATGCTATTTGTATTAGTGCCCATCTATTTCTTTAACCTCGTGTTGAGGTGCTTGCATGTGCAATTATTCTTGGCTGTAATAAATCCACAAAATTGAATTCGGAGTCAGTGGTCTTTTAAGGTAAACTGGATTCTAAAATTTGTCGTATAACTGAAAAGGATTTTCTTCCCTTCACACTATTCAGCAGGTAAAAAGATCCTGGCGACCTGAAGATTCTTAAAAGAGATAAGATAAGAATCAGCGTTATCAGTTGGTAGCAGAGTAGGATGGTTATCTCTGATAGTAAGGGGAGATCTAGATTAGGATAAGAGATTAGTTGCCCCATAGAACCCCAGTGATGGTGATCCAGTGGATCGCAAAAGGAGGACGTCGGTGGTCGCTGAAAACTGACGGAGAGTGACGGTGCGGCGGAAGTAGCAGTTCATGGTAGAGTGAGTATGAAAAAGGGAATGCTTGTTAGATTGCGGTGTTTAACTGTTTTGTAATGTCTTGCGGAGTTGGAATGAGAGTTGTGTGATTGAGGATCGGACCGTGAGCGCGCGCGGGACCGAGAGATATTGTGGTGTAGAAGACACCCAGAATAGAGATTGTTGACCAGAGATGGTGGGGATCACGAGACGTCATTGATCAAACCACCGAAGATAGGGAGCAAATGTGTGAGTGTGTGAATAACCGACGCTGGTCGTGGGTTGTTGTGTGCAGAATTTAGAACGGTTGAATCCTATCGATTGGATTAAAGGTGATTGTCCGGTCGTTTCGCGGACAGACGGTTGCCAAATTGAGGTCAGCAATTTCGAGAGGCTGATCGGTCATTGGAGGACCGACAGTCAGAGAGGTAATTGTTCGGGAGTACGGACCATTGCTTCAGAGTGTGATTGGGACACGTGTGAGCGAGAACGAGAGAATTAGCAAAAGGGGAACTGCTGCGAGCGGAGGAAGAGTGACGTCAGACAGTGCCGCTGCGATAGGCCGGTTGGTGTGAGCCGCGCTGGCATTGGTGGATTGAAATCAGGAAGTAAAGCGAAATCTTGTGCGCGAAGAGAAATCTGCTTTACCATGAAATGTTTTAAAGTTTTACGAGAACTGTGCAGAGGTGACAGACATGTGGTTACTCGGGGTGGAGAGGAAGCCCCTCCCGAGGATACGCCGGCACATTATATGGGTACGAATGTAGGATTGCATACCATAATTTGGCTGGAGAACTGGCATAAAATGACAGAAGGGGAAGGAGAATTGACTTTCCCACGCTATGGCACTTTCAGGTTAGAGGTATTGTACCAGCTAAAAACTATAATGGCTTCTTTACGACCACTGCCTAGACCGACACAGTTCGAGGCGATACACGCATGTATTAGGGCAGCGTACGACAGGAAAAGAGATAAGAGCCAGGAAAGGGTGAAGAAATCGATCAGGGCCTTTCAGGATGCGAGGTGGGATGCACTGGAGAAAAGGTGGAGAGTGGAAACGATCGAAGGAGATAGGTTGTACCCACTGTTAATAAAAGGTGGGAAGATAACAAGGATGGAAGAAGAAGACAGTGATACCGATGACAGTGTGTTAGATAGGTTGCTGGCAGAGAGAGCACCTCCATTTAATCCAGATTTAGAAGAGGGAAAATCAACTTCAGCAGTGGAACGGGTGAAACGCAGAATCAGAATAACATGAGAGTCGTGGGGAGAATTTCCACAGGAACAGAGGGAGCGGCAACACAGCCTTCCATAGGAAATACCCAATTACCAGACTCCCTGACAGTACCGGTTACATTTGGCCCTATAGTACCGGTATATGATCCAGACCGAGTAAGAGAAGGAAGTTCAGTACAGACGAGAGGAGAAGAAGGAACTAGTGCTAGTGGGAATGGGTTCGGAGTACAAGTGATTCACTTCCCAAGGCCACTAGACACAAGTACGCCATTACCAGCCACTGCAGACTCCTCTTTTATACAGGAGGACGAGAGACCAGTCAGACCAAGGTCTTTGCATGAATCTCAGTCAGCTGTGAGGATGTGGACACCGACAGTAAGGAATCAAAGTGATAGAATGCCAGGTGACAGAGAACGAGAAAAGTCCGAAACCAGATCAAGCTTTAGGAATACGATAGAAGAGACCAAGTCACAAGAACAAAGTGGTTACTATGATGAGCAGAATGGCGCAGCTTGTCGAGAGATACTAAGGAGTGCAGTACAGGCAAGGTTGCTGGACGTAGTAAGGTTAAAAGCAGAAGTAGACGAAATGATTAGCGGAAGTCTACCTTTGGAAAGAATAGAAATTTATGGGTCGGATGAGCTGCTTTTCATAGCAAAAGATGTAACTCGGAAAGCAAGGATAGCGCATGAGAAATTGACGGCATTGGCCAGGAGATATGAGGTAGACTTGAATAAAACAAAAACATTGCAAGGACCACATAGGTTGCAATATAGTGAAAAGGATCACAGGATTAAGGACGCACACCAAAGATCTGATTGTAGGGATGCGCATATGGAATTTGTTGGACAAATGGGAGGAGAGGTGGTCAAAGAAGAAAATAGCCAAGAGAATTGAGGGAGAAACGCCGCCTCCGGGGGGGGAGGCGACGGGTGTTGGAAACTTTCCTTTACAGGAAGTACAGAACGGAGGGTACGTATATGTACCGTGGAGTAGAGGAGACTTGGCTGCATTTACAAATGACTTTCCTCGGCTGAGGGAGAAACCCGTAGAGTGGTACAAACAGGTTGTGTGAAAAGCAGCGAGTCTCCTGGGATCCCCAATGCTGCCCAGCGCAAAGTCACCTTTAATCCACTTTGGATTCACTATCTAAAATAACGAGGCAGGCGCTGGAAGCTGGAAGGCAAGAAAAAGGTTTATTACTCTTAGAGGAGACCACGTCAACTGCTGACACCAGGATGTCTTCAGGGAGGTGTTCTACTGGCAATGCTTCTGACTCTTCCTTTTATAAAGTTTTACACAATGTATTTGTTTCTTTTATCATGGTTACAAGCTTGGAGTCTCCGCCCGGGCAGGTTGTCACACAAGCCTGACATTGTTTTATCAACATGGTTACACAAGCCCAACATTAACTCTCCTCCCACCCAGGTCAAAAACAGACAATTTAATTGCAGCTGGACCTTGCTTCAGGGTCTAAAAACGAGTGAGACCGGCCAGATCTAAGAGTCCGTTCTGTTGATAAGAACAGGTCCCATTGTTGGCAAAAACCAGTCTTGCTGTGTGTAGTGCAATAAACCATGTTTGCAAGAGTCTGTTTGGTATTTGTAACCCGTTTGTGCAGGGATGAGAGGAAAGACGAGTTAGAGGCAGCAGGTGATGTTGATGTTTGTCGTGGAAATAGTTTATAGCCCCCAGCACACATATCAGGTTTGGTCAGAGAGTCAGAAGGCTGCTAGAGGACAGGGTGAAATGAAGGTGACCAACAGAGTACAAAATGGCTGTGGTAAATCAGAATGACTGTAGTTTATGTGCACGTAGGAACTTTCATCAGACAAGATGGCGCAGAATGTTCATGATTGTGTTTTGTTCTTAACAGTCGCCCCTTTGAACATAACTAGCCATCTTGTCAGTCTATTTCGATCTCCATAATGTCCTGTATTTCTTGTTCATACATTACTCTCATTTTTGTTAACTGAGTGTCCATAGTCTTAGGGCGCAAGGCACTTATGCAAAGAGAACACAAAGGTGGTATACAGTGTACACCCAAACAGCAACCACATATTGCCAATACTGGGACCAAGAGAAACATTGATATTTTCCAACCCCAGTCCTTTAAGATGCCCCAAAGCCAACTTCCAATTGTCCAAGTCTCTGATCCTTGATGAATTTCTGAAGACAGTCTGTGGAGATGTTCGATTGCTTCATAGACAGAGGGTGAATTATCAGGGATGTATATGCAGCAACTGGCACCAATGATGCGACATGCTCCTCCACGATCCGCTAGTACCACGTCCAGGACCATGCGGTTTTGTAGGGCCACCAGACGGACCGCTTGAAGCTCGGCAGTGTTGTTGGTGAGGATGCCAGCTGTGACGTTCAGGGCGGTTTCTACCGCTTGAGACAGATGTCTGATGGCTCGGCTGTTTGCCATCGGACCCCATAGCGGGACGAGCCCTTTGCTGCGTCAACGAACTGTGATGCGGCAGAGTCTGCTTGATCAGTGTCTTTAGAACGCTTTTCTCGATGATGCTCTGCAGGGGCTGTGTAGGTCGGTGGCAAAACAAAGGCGATGTAGCACGTGCCCCCCAGTTTCTTGGGAGCCAGGTGTAGGCTTTGGTTCCACAGACAAAGTACATATTGGGTGATGCAACAAATGCTGGAGGATTGGCAGTGTTCAAAGTCCTTACAATGTTACAAGTGCTGTGACCCACATTCTTAGTCCCACGGCCTTCAATGCATACAAGGCCAGAGACGTTCACCACAGATAGGGCCACAGTCAGTGTTGCAGCAGTTCTTTTCTTCAGGTAGGAAAATGTGGCTCTGACAGGATTATTGAACACTTGTATTTCCACTCGTTCTTTGGAGGGGACATTCATTGGGAATGTCGTATTGGAGGTGTGAGGGCAAAAGGGAGCTGCTGTTCTTCCTGTTTGGTTTAGCCAGAACTCGTTGTAGAACTGAGCGATTGTCCCATCGGAAGTGGCATTGTCTTTGTAACTTTCTTGTAGGAGCATCATCCAGGCAAGGCAAGATCCATGAACAGAAAAGGGTGAAGGGATGAAAGGGATGGAAGGGATGGAATGTTCAGTGGCATGTGGTAGCAGCCCACAGACCCAACAGTTAGTGGCATTGGTGGCAAGATTGTGCTGGTGCAGCATCTGTACGAAAGAATTATTCCAGAATTCTTTGCGTCGTTCTCGGAGATGTGGCGGTAGTGATACCAGGTAGTGTTCTTTCTTTGTGATTGGTTGCATGGTTGGTGACAATGTTCTGTATGCAGGTGCATTCTCTTCAATGATCCAGAGTGTGACCATTAGCAGGAGGCAGGTGAGAAATGCAGCTACAAGTGCAATTGTCTTTGTACTGTGCAGTTCAAAAGTCTTGGTGTCTTTGCGGTGGCTTTGCAGGTGTTCCGTTTCTTCCATCATCTTCGAGGAGCTCACCAACTGTTAGGACCACAGACTTTTGTCTGGTGTTTTTCCTGGTAGCGTTGTTTGGCTGTGCTACCGATCTGAGACTCTGACTCAGTTAGTGGCCTGGTTGTTGGAGCTCCCTTTTGTCGATCTTAGGTTGTACCCTTCCTTGGATGGCACCGTGGGGTCGGGAAATTCAGACAGTTGGAGGGTGTCTTCTTGTGGGTAGCAACTCAGAGCTGGTCGGTCTTTTGCGAGTACTTCCTCTTGCACCTCCACCTCTTCACAGGTTGCCAGCGTTGGAGGGACTTTCTTGCAGTGGTGGGCGTGCAGCCAATTTCTTTTTCCTTCCACTCGGAGGGCAGTTCGAGTGGTGATCAAGACTTGCCAGGGGCCCGTCCACCTGGGCTCCAGATTCTTCGTTCTTTGGAAGTTGCGAACTAGGATGAAGTCCCCAGGCTTTATCACATGTCCTGGGCCCCTGGATAATTCAGGCAAGGCTTGCTGCACCTGTTGGTGGATAATTGTTAGCTCGTTTGTCAATTTATGCAGATAGTCTGACATTAATATGTTCGGGACATCGTTAATGGAGGTGGGTCTTGGTGCCGCCCAAATGTTCATAGGCCTGCCGAAGACCACTTCATACGGGGTCAGTCTGTGTTTGGTCGGGGTGGAGCGCATTGATAGCAATGCCAATGGAAGGGCGTCGGGCCATTTCAACCCGGTTGTGGCAACTATTTTGGCTAGCTTTAGTTTCAATGTTGCATTGTGTCTCTCTACCAGGCCCGCTGATTGGGGGTGGAAGACGGCATGGAATTTTTGTTTTACCCCCAACCCTTTCAGTATGTTCTGTATCACTTCGGCTACGAAGTGTGGGCCGTTGTCGCTCCATAAAATTCTGCAACGGCCGTACCGGGGAAGAATTCTTTCAACAATACTTTTGCAGTGGCTATGGCAGTATTGTCGCGGGTGGGATATGCCTCCACCCATTTGCTAAAAGCGCACACAACCACCAGGACATATTTTAGACCATGGCATCTCTCTAGTTGGATGTAATCCATTTGAAGGACTTCAAAGGGGTGATCAGGGACTCCAAACCCTCCCCGTGGTACTACTGTCCCTTTCCCTGGGTTGTGTTGTAGGCATACTATACATTGTTGTACTAGGCGCTTTGCAGATTCTGTTATCTTGACATTATGCCATACTCTTGTGATTAGTTCAATCATGGGGGTGGAGCCTATGTGTGCTGGTAAATGTGCCATGGTCAATATGGGGATGAGGTAGGCATTGGGTAACAGCCATTTATTTCCGTCTTTAGTTCTCCAGCAATTTTCCTCGTCTTTTAGTCCCACCTTTTCCCACTCGGTCAATTCGTCTTGTGTGCCTGTAGTCTGTATGTCCCTTACAGTGGTCCTAGCATCAGTCCATTGTTCAGCTTGTGACCTGGTCACATACATTCGTGTCATGGTTCTGTCTTCTGCTGTGGCTCGGACAGTAACGTCTGCTAGCGCATTTCCCTGTCCAATGAGATCTGTCACTTTCCTATGTGCTTGGCATTTTATCACTGCTAGCTTTTGGGGAGGAGGACTGCTTCCGTCAAGGCGGAGACTAAATCTCCATGCAGGATGGGTGTACCGTGTGAAGTCAGGAACCCTCTTTCTTTCCATAGAATCCCGAAATGGTGAACCACCCCGAAGGCGTATTGGCTGTCGGTGTATATGTTAACTGTCGTGCCAGCTGCTAAAATACATGCTCGTGTGAGGGCAATGAGTTCTGCTGCCTGGGCGGAACGTTGGGCAATACGGGCTGTTTCTAGAATGGTTCGGGCTGTGGTGACAGCGTATGCAGCTGAGGTGGTGCCGTCGGGGAGTTTGATGCACGAACCATCCACCCATAGTTCTCCATCTGGCTCTAGAAAGGCGGTGTCTCTGAGGTCTACTCTACTTTTTGTTTGTTCATCGGTTAGTGTCACACAGTCGTGTAGTGGAGCCACGTTAGAATCGTTCTCGGGTAGGGGTAACAGTGTGGCTGGATTGAGGGTGGTGCATCGCTTTAGGGTAATGTGCGGTGCTAGCAGGGTCAACTCATATCCTGTCAGTCGGGCGCTAGTCAAGTGTTGGGTTTTGGTCTGGTTCAGTAGTGTGTTGACTGCATGGGGTACTAAAACAGTGACTGGATTGGAGAGCACTATTCCTTCGCTCTGGCGTATTGATACCGCTGCAGCTGCCACAGCACGCAGGCACGCTGGCAGTGCTCTGGCTACTGGATCGAGGGAGGCAGAAAAATATGCACAAGGGCGTTGTTTGTGACCAATTGATTGTGTTAGGACAGACAATGCACATCCCTCCCTTTCGTGTGTGTAGAGGAAGAATGGTTTGGAGTAATCTGGGGTTCCTAGGACTGGTGCTGAGCAAAGGGTATTGCGTAGTTCTTTAAAGGCTGTCTGGCATTCGGGGGTCCAGGGGAGAGGTGAGGGGATGTCCTTAGCTAGGAGGGAGAGAAGGGGTTTGACAATGAGGCTAAAGTTCGGTAACCACTGTCTGCAAAACGAGGTGAGGCCTATCAAAGAGCGGACTTGCCTCTGATTTTTGGGGACAGGGGTGCCTAGAATTGTCTGGATCCTGTCAGGCGTGAGTTTTCTCCCTTCTTTTGATAAAAGGTGACCCAAATAGGTCACTTGTGATTTACAGAACTGCAGTTTCTTTCGGGAGACCTTGTGACCATTCTCAGCAAGGAAATGGAGTAGTTTGATGGTGGCTGTGACGGCTATTGGTATGGTGTCTGCTGCTAGAAGGATGTCGTCTACATATTGTATTAGTGCCACTCCATCTGGCAATTGTATGGCGTCCAACTGTCTTTTAAGCGCCTGGCTATAGATACTTGGGCTCTCAGTGTACCCCTGAGGTGCTCTACAAAATCTATACGAACGGGAATTTAGGGTAAATCCAAAAGATAGCGGCTGTCCTCGTGTATAGGTATGGAAAAGAAGGCGTTCTTGAGGTCGATCACAGTGAAGGTGGTGGCAGTGGAGGGGATTAAAGTCAAAATTGTCGTGATGTCGGAAACTACTGGGTATTGTGGTACTACGATTTTGTTTACCTCCCGCAGGTCAATGATGAAGCGGTAGGCTTTCCCATCTCCCTCTCCCTGTCTCTTTACAATCGGTAGTATGGGACTGTTACAAATGTTGCTCACTACTTCCTCTACCACCCCTGCCTCTACCAAAGAGTGTATGATCTCTGTTAGTGCTTTCTCACCCTCTGGCGATATTTTGTACTGCGGTACCTTCGGTAGGGTTGCGTCCTGTCGTATTGTTACGTGTACTGGGTCAATCATCATTCGTCCTACGTCTGAATCAGCCCTAGCCCATAAGTGTGATGGCAAAGTGTCCAGTAGGGATGTGTCAGTCTCAGAGATGGAAAACATGTGCTGAAAAGGGTTCTCTCTATGGCGTTGGGGGTTGTCATACAGGATGACACGCACTCCGTCTGGTGAGCATCTGATAGTCGCATGGAAGTGTTTCAAAAGGTCGAGGCCCATAATGGCGTCTGGGGTGTTAGATGAGAGGAGGAATGTCGTTTCGACGCCATTGCTGTCAAGATTAAAAGGGATGGGTCGGGACAAAGGGTTGGTGGAGGGCATA
Organism: Calotriton arnoldi; assembly: GCA_963921515.1. NCBI lineage: Eukaryota > Metazoa > Chordata > Amphibia > Caudata > Salamandridae > Calotriton > Calotriton arnoldi. The sequence goes on from CAWUFW010000722.1 coordinate 897,456, forward strand.
CCGTCAAATCCTATTGAGGTCACATGTGAGCCTGACAAGGGTGCCCTTGGAATCAGTCGTTTGGATAGTGCACTACGTGTTGCTCCTGTGTCTACCAAAAATGGCGACCTTGTGCCCAGGACCTCAGCGGTAACATAAGGGCCTTGCTGATCAACGCAGAGCTCGACTGGATCCCTCCCTTGCCCCTGGCTGTCCTATGCAAAGTCGTACGTATTGTCATAATCTGTCTGTTGGTACTGATTCTGTCTGGGATGGTCAAATGCGTTCACTCTTCCTGGCCTTTCCTCGCTTGCTTCACTCGCGTACCCTCTCCCACGTCCTCTTCCTCTCTGTCCACTTGCTATTTCCCTCGCCCCTCTGCCCCTAGCAGCTCCTAACAAAGCCGGGCATTGGGATTTCCAGTGTCCATATTTTTTGCAAAATGCACATTGATCCTGTCCTAGGTCTTGGCGTCCTACATATGATGTAGATGGATTGTTCCTAGGTGGCTGTACTCTAGGGGTATTCTGCTGGTTTCCTCCCCTATATTGCTCCCCTCCTGTATTCGCCCCCTGGAGTTGTGCTATCATTACCCTTTCCTTTAAGTCCTTCTTTTTCCTTTCTATAGCCCTGTCATTTTCGTTTCTCTGATGCTCGTAATACTGGGCCATTTGGAGAATGGCCGTCGGTTTAGATGCTGCCCAACTACTTTCGCTGGCTTGTAGTTTCTGGGATACATCTGGCAGTAATCCTTTGACGTAGTTCTGCACAAATAAGTGGTGTCCGGTTGCGGTGGACATGTCTTGTCCACTGTAATCAGAGAACACAGTTTCAAATCTGGAGAAGTACTCTGAGACGTCCTCTTGTGGTTTCTGGCGGCATGCGGTTACTATGGACCAGTCTATCTTTTTCTCTGGGATCAGCGTTTTCACTTTCTGCACTATTTTGTCAGGGAGGTCTAATATTGCTTTAACTGGTTTTTGACCAGGGTTCCGCTGTTTATCTAGTGTGTCGAGTTGTTCCCAGGTATGACCAAACAGTTCGGTATGGTTTACTTTCTTAACCTGTTTCCACACATCTGCTGGCAAACATAACCCGAAGAACAAGTCTATGTCGGCAAGTGTCATTATTGTTGATCCCAGAGCGGTACCTAGCTCCGGCGTAAAAGGCGGTGGGGTTCTTTCGTAAATCCGGCAAAGATTTACGGAAGGTCAGGATATCCTGTCTGTCCCATGGCTGATACACCCAATTGTAGACCACCCTTCCTCTAGCGTCTTGATGGTTTATATCGTCATTAGTCCCTTGTCCTCTAGGAGGTACCCAGTAAGGGGCAGCTTCTTTTATTGGCATCATGCTATCTGTTTTTTCCACTGGGGGTCCTGCTACCTTAGTTGTCCTGTCCCTATCTATCTGTCCTTGTTCTATGAGGTGACGCAATACTTCTAGTGTGGATGAAAATAGTTCTGCAACATCGTTGTCGCCTTCATCTCCGATGTCTACCTTCCTGTAGAGAGCCACTAATCGCTCGGGCCCTACGTTTTGGTACTTCTCTTCATATGCAGTAAGGGTGTGGTAACAGAGACGTACAATAAAGTATCGTTTGCGGTTTTCAACATAGGAGTCGCATATGTCTGTTACGTGTTCTTCTGTTTCTTTCCTATCTATGAGGGTTTTAACTATTTTATCAATGCCTGCTCGCTCATTTTTACTTAATCGCGGGACCCTGGGCGCTCCTATTTCCTTGGTTCCTACTCTCTACTACTGCCTCCTTTGATGAGGCATTTGGTGTGGGTGGCTCGGTGGGAGCAGAGGTGGTGGAGACTGAGGCGATCGTGCCATCTCCAGTTATACTTTGGGGGTCCTGGCGTTGTACTACGGGATGAGTAGGGGCATAAGGGGGTGGCATGTATATCATTGGGGGACCTAACAATAAATCATCATCTACCCCCTGTTTTGCTGGTAACTCGGGGTAAAGAGTTAAGGGCGTTCTAACAGGGCATTGACCTGATATTTTTGATTCCTGTTCCTTTTTATCGATTTCCTTTTCTTTTAGTTCTTCTTCTAACTTTTTACAGGCTTGGTAAGCTGATTTTCGCGTTTCTTTATCTTGTCTAGCTTCGTCTTTTCTTTCGTTGAGCTGCTTCTTTTCGCCATAAACCAAAACTATCAAACATGGCTGGTCTAGCTTTCTTTTTGTGGAGAGCTAATTCTAACGTTTCTATTTTAGCGGGATCGAAAGATCCCGTCAGTGGCCACTGATTTACCCGGTCCTTCCTAGTGTACTTATGCCATAGTTTGCTATAAGCTACGGTGGCTAATCCATATTTCACGTACATGTCCTTGTTAGGGGTGCCTTCCGGCGGTGCCGGATGACTGACCTCTAACAAACGGTCCGGTCCAAAACAATCAAACAATCTAGAGAAAGCAGGCATGACGTATTTAGCGGTCAAAATGAATATCTCAATTAATGTTAGACAAAAGTCTGCACTACCTGTCCTTCGCTGTCTGCAAAGAGAGAATATTCCTATTCTAAATTTGTTTGCAAGCAGGGAATGTCTCAAATAACTCAAAAAGGAATACTAGTATTTCTATCAATCAATCAATTTAAGTCATGTTTTCTCACGACCTTACCCGGACCGTATGGACAGTTCTTCGTATTCCCCTTCCAGTGCCTGGTTGTCCTCTTACTCCAACAATCAATGCGGCGTTCCTGTAAGGCCCCAGTCAGGACCGCAGGTCACTCGAGAGAGGTCCGTTCGGAACCGGTGAAGTTCAGTCAATTGGCAGCCAGACGAGGGTCTCTTTCAGGCAGGTGCACTCCAATCATTTAGTCGTTCACTCCGTCGTTAGGACCTCTCTACTGGACCCACGTGTCTCTGATGGGCCCCCCGTTGGGTCGCCAATTTGTGAAAAGCAGCGAGTCTCCTGGGATCCCCAATGCTGCCCGGCGCAAAGTCACCTTTAATCCACTTTGGATTCACTATCTAAAATAACGAGGCAGGCGCTGGAAGCTGGAAGGCAAGAAAAAGGTTTATTACTCTTAGAGGAGACCACGTCAACTGCTGACACCAGGATGTCTTCAGGGAGGTGTTCTACTGGCAATGCTTCTGACTCTTCCTTTTATACAGTTTTACACAATGTATTTGTTTCTTTTATCATGGTTACAAGCTTGGAGTCTCCGCCCGGGCAGGTTGTCACACAAGCCTGACATTGTTTTATCAACATGGTTACACAAGCCCAACATTAACTCTCCTCCCACCCAGGTCAAAAACAGACAATTTAATTGCAGCTGGACCTTGCTTCAGGGTCTAAAAACGAGTGAGACCGGCCAGATCTAAGAGTCCGTTCTGTTGATAAGAACAGGTCCCATTGTTGGCAAAAAACCAGTCTTGCTGTGTGTAGTGCAATAAACCATGTTTGCAAGAGTCTGTTTGGTATTTGTAACCCGTTTGTGCAGGGATGAGAGGAAAGACGAGTTTGAGGCAGCAGGTGATGTTGATGTTTGTCATGGAAATAGTTTATAGCCCCCAGCACACATATCAGGTTTGGTCAGAGAGTCAGAAGGCTGCTAGAGGACAGGGTGAAATGAAGGTGACCAACAGAGTACAAAATGGCTGTGGTAAATCAGAATGACTGTAGTTTATGTGCACGTAGGAACTTTCATCAGACAAGATGGCGCAGAATGTTCATGATTGTGTTTTGTTCTTAACAGTTGAGCGGTTTGTTAAAATCTCAAAGGTGCTGTGGACTGATTTGAACACCTTGTTTGACATAGTGGTGCCGGGAGATTTGTGGACAGCTTGTAAAATCGCCGTTGAGTGGCCGACTGTTGAACCTGAGAGGGATGCTGTCACGAATGGTCCGTCACCCCTGGTTATGAAAAAGTTCGAGCAAGTGATTACATGGTTGAAACTGAAGATTTTGCCTCAAGATATAGATTGGGTCAAGATAGACCGAACTGTGCAGGAACCTAAAGAAACAGTGCATGAATATTACGAAAGACTTTTGCAAGCTTTTAAACAGTATAGTGGATTAGATGCATTAGATCCCAAGGATATGGGACAGTTTGTCTCAAAGTTTGTGCTGGGTCTGAGACCAGAAGTCAGCCTCATGATACAGCACCATTTGATCTGTTGGCAGAACAAGCCGGTAGATGAAATCTTGCGGTATGCGAGGTATTGTAGCGATGAGGTGGACTCGAAGCATCGGAAGCTAAAGGACAAATTGATGCTCGTTCAGATGCAGACAGCTCAGGTCCAGCCTAGTGGAGGGACCTTAGGAAGAAGACAAGGAAATTACCAAGGGAACCAGAATGGGCAAGGCCAGGGAAAGGGGAAACCCATAGATCCCAAGACGGGGGTGGATGTGGCGACACTGAAGAAGACCACTGCGTGTCATTTTTGTCACCAGATCGGGCATTGGAAGCGCGAGTGCCCTTTTAACCCAGCCAACCAAGTGCAGCAGGAGGCGGAAGGGGTTCAGGCACCCGTGACGGAGATAGTCAATACTGTAATGAGGCCCAGATCGATGAAAGGGGGGGCCCAAAACCAACAAGTACAGGTCCCACAGCCACCAAGGATCCTGCACAACATACGAACTTATCAGCAAATGCCCCTTTTCGAAGGGAATGATGAGTATAGCCCCGACCCGTTATCCTGACGGTGCCTGAGGGGGGAGGAAGACTACACTCTTGGAGCAGTCTTGGAGGTAGACCAGAGAGGACCTTTTGTGGAGGTAGACATTGATGGTCATCCTACCACACTTTTGGTCGACACTGGGGCTACCCGGTCTACTATAAGATCAGCAGTAGTCCCCAACCTACCCCTCTTGGGACAATCGATCCAAGTTGTTGGAGTGGCGAACAAAAGAATAAACAGCCCGTTGACCGAACCGATTCCAGTAAGGATAGGTTCCTTCCAAACTAGACATCAGTTTGTGGTGTGCGATACGAGTCCAGTTTGTCTTCTAGGAAGAGACCGGTTATGTAAGTTGAACTGCACGATTTATTGCACGCCTAAGGGAGTGGAGGTTCAGACGAGGGACGATGATGCTACTTTTAAAGTTGCTAATCAGCATCTGTGTATAGACCTGTATCCAATGGTGACCGTGGAGGAACTTCCACCGGATTTGAGAGATACCGTGTCACCTGAGGTATGGGACTTCACAGGAGAAGAGATAGGACTAATTAAAGGAGTTGAACCTGTGCAGATCCAGGTGAAACCGAACGTTGAATTCCCTAGAACGCCTCAGTACAATCTGTCACCCGAAACGATCGCAGGGATTAAACCTGTAATCGAGACGTTCATAAAAAAGGCATTCTGAAGGAGATTAGAGGTAGCCCCTGTAATTCACCTATTATGGGACTACAGAAACCGAGCGGGAAATTCAGGATCGTGCAAGACCTGCGAAAGGTCAACACGATAGTTGTCCCTTGTTGTCCAGTGGTACCGAATCCATCAGTGATACTGTTTCAGATCCCATGTGAAGCCGAGTGGTTTACTGTCATTGATTTGTGTCAAGCATTCTTCTCGATACCGCTCCATGAGGAAAGCCAATTTCTTTTTGCATTCCGGCTGGAAAATCGTGTGTTAACATGGTGTCGTATCCCTCAAGGGTATACAGAAAGTCTGTCTATCTTTAACCAGATCCTGAAAAAGAATCTTGAGAGTCTCGTATTGCCGCAGAACTCAGTTCTTGTGCAATACATAGACGATCTCCTTGTTGCCTCGGAAACGGAAGATGCTTGCAGGATAGACACGGTAGCCCTGTTGAACCACTTAGCAGAGAACGGGCACAAGGTGTCCCCAAATAAGTTGCAGTACTGTTTGAATGAGGTACAGTACTTGGGACACAGATTAGAAAAAGGCAAGAGGAAGGTGTCACCAGACCGAATTGAGGCAATAATGAACACGGCAATGCCTACCACACAGAGAGAAGTCAGGATGTTTTTGGGAATGGTCGGCTATTGTCGGCAATGGATACCTAGTTTTTCCTTGAGAGCAAAGCCTTTACAGAGGCTTACGCACAAGGATGTGAGTGATCCGGTACCATGGGACGAGGAGTGCTTGATGTCATTCCTAAAACAGAGAGGAGTTGTGTAGTGCCCCAGCTCTGGGAATGCCTGATTACAACAAGGCCTTTTCACTGTTCTGTTGTGAGAGAGAAGGATGTGCATTAGCAGTCTTAGCTCAGAACCATGGAGGTGTCCGTAGACCAGTTGCCTACTTTTCAGCTACTCTAGATCCAGTAGCTTCTGCGTTGCCCGGATGTCTAAGATCCGTTGCTGCAACAGGTGTCAGCATTGAAAGATGTGAAAGCATTGTAATGGGACATCCTTTGACTGTACATGTGCCACACTCGGGTTGAATTGTTGATGACCAGGACTAAGACCCAGCACCTAACGAATAACAGGTTAACAAGGTATGAGCAAGTCATACTCGCTGCAGAGAATGTGACGCTGAAAAGGTGCTCTGTCTTAAACCCTGCGACATTGATGCCCATACCGAATGCGGATGATGAAGATTCTGCGGACCATGATTGTCTTGACGTGACTGAACTTTGCACCAAACCAAGACCTGACATTGTCGATGAACCATTGACTGACCCAGATGAAATTTTCTTTGTCGATGGTTCATGCCTAAGAGACAGTGTTGGCCAACTAAGAGCAGCGTTTGCTGTATGTACCATTTCAGGAGTGGTTGAGGCGGCCTGCCTAGAAGGAGTACGCTCCGCGCAGGTAGCTGAAATCATTGCTTTGACTCGTGCCGCTGATCAAATTCGAATCACGATTTATACGGACAGTCAATACGGGTTTGGTGTAGTTCATGACTTCGGACAGCTGTGGTCCCAGAGGGGATTTTTGACATCATCTGGCTCACCCATTAGGAATGGAGAACATGTAAGACAACTGTTAGATGCATTGCAATGTCCGAAGGAAATCGCTGTTGTGAAATGCACTGCACACGGGAAGGGGGAGGATTTTGTGTCTTTGGGAAACAATTATGCGGACGAAGTTGCCCGCTTCTGTGCAGAACAGGGATGCATATTTACAGAGGGTTACACAGGAGAGAGCCAAGAAAGAACCGAACTCAACATGATGTTGGCCATGGCAGACACTAGGGAGGTGCTCAAGCGACTGCAGGATGAAGTTTCAGATCAGTAACGGAACGGATGGATCAAAGCAGGGTGCGAAAGAGGGGATGTGGATGTTTGGGTCTCCAGTGATGGGAGAGCTGTATTACCAGAGAATCTGCTGAGTCCGATGGCGAGACTGATACATGGACCAGTACATCTTGGTAGAGATGCTATGATGCGTGTGTTTAGACAGACGTGGTATAATCCACGATTTCGTGCAATGGCTGAAACAGTTTGTCAGAGGTGTGTCACGTGTCAGCAGATGAATGCTGGAAAGAAAACAGTAGTTACCTTAAGTCACATTGGGAGGTCAGGAGGGCCCTTCAATAGGATACAGTTAGGACTTCGTGGAAATGCCTAAGTGCAATGGTTTGAGATACATCTTGGTGCTGGTATGTGTATTCTCACGGTGGGTGGAGGCTTACCCAACACGCAGGTGTGACACTCTCACAGTGGCTAAGTTATTGTTGAGGGAGCTCATCCCGAGATTCGGGATCCCAACCTCTTTGGAATCAGATAGAGGAAGACACTTCCACAGTGAAATCATGAAGTTACTCTGTGCCGCATTGAATATTGATCAGAGACTCCATTGCAGTTACCGACCAGAGGCTTCTGGGATGGTGGAGCAGGTTAATGGGACTTTGAAAGCCCGGATGGCAAAAATGTGTTCGTCAACGTCTTTGAAGTGGCCGGATGCACTGCCACTCGTGCTGATGAGCATGAGAAGTGTCCCATTTAGGAGAACTGGGTTGTCCCCTCATGAGATCCTGATGGGGAGGGCAATGCGGTTGCCAGCAGTACCAGCTACAGCTTTGATAAACATCACTGATGACTTGATTCTCGATTACTGTAAAGGACTATCTGATGTGGTCCGTTCTGTGTCCCAGCAGGTACAAGCTGCAGCTGTTCCGGCCTCGAGTGATCTGTGCCACGACCTGTGTCCCGGCGACTGGGTGCTTGTTCGAAAGCACGTAAGGAAGAGCTGTCTGGATGTTCGGTGGCGAGGCCCGTACCAGGTGATACTGGTCACGAACACAGCAGTGAAGTGTGGAGGATTGCCGAACTGGGTACATGCCTCCCATACCCGCAGAGTTTCAGCATCCTTGGAAGAAACAGCTCCTCTCGTAACTGAAAATCCAGCTGATGTGGCAGGGCCACATGAGAGGACAAGTCAAGCTGTAAGGGTCGCTGACACAGTTGGTGGTGCACCAGAACAAGCTGAAGGGGGTTTTGACAACCCAAACCTCGACTCTGACTCAGAAGACAGAGGTGGTGCAGAGGGTGGAGTAGAGTCAGATTCAGCAGAAAGAGGAAGTGGTGTACTGGGTATAGTAGGGGAAGGCGGAAGAACGACCAGAACCAAGGAAGGTTGGCCTGAAAGACAGAGGCGACTGAATCTGAGGTTGGCACCTGAAAGAGATCTTGCTCCAGTGTCTGAAGTCTCTGAGACGGAAGCAAGTGACGAAGAGCAGACTCAAGAGGGCAGGCGAAGGTCAAAAAGAACGAGAGTACCCTGCCGGAGATACTCTACCCCTGAGTGGACTTACACTGTGACTGATGCAGGGGGTAGTGAGTACGGGAGACTGAGGTCTGTGCAGGTGGTCAGCAAGAGCCTGAATGTGGTAGTGAAGGTGGTGCTGTTGTTGCCAGGGCTCGAAGTCTAAGGAATACTGACCCTCACCGTTCCGAATCCCCGCTTCTGAGTAAAGTCCGACAACTGGTTTTGCATCGAATCGAATTTCCGTCTTTTGGGTTTGAGCCGTCTTCACACGAAATGATAATCCTGCGTCTTGAACTTTTGTATCACGTTCTGGAAGTGCTTACTAATGATCTTATCGTGGATGAAATATAACCTGTTGTAAATAAAAAAAATCTAAAGAAGAAGATAACCTAGATCCGAGTGGAAGAAGAATAAACTTAGGGACTTTCCCCCAGAAGAGGAACGAAAACCTAGGGAAGTCTTTTTCTGGACTATGTAAATAAAGAGACTGTTGTTGAAAGGGGATTTCCAGAGGTTTCAAGTGTTGTTTGAACTGGTTAAACAAGACACGAGTGGAAGAACAAAGACTTTTGAGTGTTCATTGCTGAAACCGAGAACGTTTGAGAAGGACCGAAATCATGGAGGTTGGAAATCCAAACCGTAGATCTAAAATGATTGTAGGTATACTCATAGGGGTTGTGATATTTTTTATAATCGTAGTAATTGTAGTCTCATATACATTTCCACATGAGCTAGCAGTGCAGGGAGTGCCAGGGACTCCTACACCTACTACACCTAGCCAAAAAGAGGTAACCATAGGAGCTAACAAGGCTTTGCTGATAGAAGAAAGTCGTAGATTGCATGTAGATTTGTCTAGAAGTGATTTCAAGCTTAATGCTTACGCCAAGCTGCTATACGAGTATGTGGATGCGATGGATGCGAAAGGTTGTTATGTGTGTATGCAGTTGCCTGCTTCAGTGGATGAGGGTATTAGATATCACCATCTTCCACTGACGTATGGAATTTCATGTAGCCTGTTACTTAGTCTATTCTATGAAAGAGATCACTTTGAGTATTTCTTTTCCAATTACGATGCAGTGCTTCCTGAAGTCCCAGCTTACAAACATTTGAATAAGTACGACTACTATAAATCAGAGGATAGACTTAGGAAGTTCTTCATACCATCTTTGGAATTGGACACAGCATATGCCCACCGACATAATTTGACGTGCTCATTATCAGATGTAGAAAAGAAGTTTGTAGATCAGGTAGAAGATAGGTATAGAAAATTGACACAGACACGGGCATAGTAAGGTGGATTGGACAGATGAGGAAAAATTGCACCGGACAAAAGGAAGTTATGGTCCTATAGCTTTGGACAAAGAGCAGAGGGGAAAGCTGTGTGTGAGACGATATCAGACCTACTATGAAAAGGTTCCTGTGGGACAGAGTACGTGTGATCATGTTTTCACTATGGCAGATGTGGCTAAGAATTTTCTCCAGGGCCCTGTACAAGTGATACCTACGGTGTATTTTGTGTGTGGAAGGAATGCTTATGTGAGGTTACCTGCGAATTGGTATGGTACATGTTACTTGGGAATAATATTTCCAAAGATTTACCATACAGAGGACTTGGAACTTCTGGAAGGTGGAAAGCATTCGAGAGTGAGGAGAAGTGCGAGTGCAGGGGTCGTAGTGGGAGATATCTTTGGAGCCATGATACCGAGTTTGGGAGTGATCTTGAATGATGTGAAGATCCGGAGACTGGCGACTGTGATAGACGAACTATCGATGAATACAGCAAAATCGTTGGTACTGGTGGAAGGGGAGATGCTGTCGATAAGGACGATGGTTTTGCAAAACCGCCTTGCTTTGGATGTCTTTCTGGCAAAAGAGGGCGGAGTCTGTAAATTATTGAGGGTTCAAGAGTGCTGTACTTATATACCAGACCACAGCAAGGATCTGGAGAAATATATAAGTAACATCACTACTATTCACACGAAGATAGCGGACTTGACTGAAGAGGGAGCTTGGCAGAAGGTTGGCAAAGGATTTGGTCAAGTGGGAAGCTGGTTTGCGAATTTGGGAAAGGGATTCCTTGGCTATGTTCTGAGACCTCTCCTTATCGTAGTGGTTTGTGTGGTTTGCCTGTGGGGTCTGATCAAAGCTTTCAAGTGGTATCGAGCAGGCCGAGTTGAGAGAGCTCTGAGAGAAAATGAGACGAGAATGGCTAGACTGCGGGACAGTCAATATCAGAGACTCAAGAGAATGGAGAATCACAGATCAGGGAAAATGGCAACGAGTTCTGTTTAGGTCGGTTCTTTCTCCAAGGGAGTTGAATAAAATGTGATGACAGGAGTCATCAAAGGGGGAACTGATAGAGCGCCATGTTCTTGTGAAATTTGTAGGGGTGCATCATAATCACTGATAGTTCGCACCCGCATATATCCAGCTATATATCCATGAATGGCTAGCAAAATGAAGTTATAACCCAGTTATCAGAATGAATAAGAAATGTAATTGTGCTATTTTTAATCATGCAAATGAAATGCTTAACTGAAACATGTGTAAACCAATGCATAAGATGAATCAGCCCATGTGTAATCGAGCTGCAGTAGTTTAAACGTGTACCATATAAGTTGTATGTGTAGTTCATTTTTTCGCTTATGAAATGTAATGAATCAAAGGCTTATAGGAGTGATTATGATTTGTGTGTTTAAATTGTGTAAAGGCCTGACTGCATATACGACAGGGAAAGGCCTGTTTGTTCTTATGTTAGCTTATTTTGCAGACAGAAAAGGTTCTCTTGGAAAGGCTCTCTGGGCACCGAAATTAGATTTAATTAGCACAGTAGAGGGTTTCTGTTGAACGTATCTTCTGTTGCAGGTGCAAGGACACATGCCTCGTTAGTAAAGACTGGCTCTTTGTTTCATAAGTTAGATCGATGGGAGGCATGAAGATGGGAGTGCAATGGAATTTAGGGAAGATACTTTCAGCGGAGAAGGTGCCTGGGACTCAAGGTCATCGCAACCATCCAGGATGAAGTAACCTTTCGATGGAAAAGTACAAGGAAGAAGACCTGGCCAAAGAGGCGTGACAAAAGGCGTGTTCAGTTGTATTGGGTTTTGTATTAGGGATAGTGCCCCGAGGGTGGAGTGCGGAGAAGAGGTAGAGGAGAGCAGAGAGGAGGACAGAGAGGGATTTGGTGAAGGAGTATCTTAAAATCTGAGCTTAAGTACTAAGTGAGTGTACTTCTTAGGAAGTCTTCACAGCTGACACCTTTTACTTACTCTTGCCTGGGAAATTCGTTAAGTAGGTATGCCACCTTAGTGATAGAGTAGGGACAGTTAATAGGTTTTCCTTATTTAGGTAATGAAGAATAATATAGAGATTGGAGCAGTTATCGCTTGTCTAATACTTCTGGAGCTAACGATTCTTCTTATCCTGAGTCGGATGAGACTCCTGCGTAGGATGCTATTTGTATTAGTGCCCATCTATTTCTTTAACCTCGTGTTGAGGTGCTTGCATGTGCAATAATTCTTGGCTGTAATAAATCCACAAAATTGAATTCGGAGTCAGTGGTCTTTTAAGGTAAACTGGATTCTAAAATTTGTCGTATAACTGAAAAGGTTTTTCTTCCCTTCACACTATTCAGCAGGTAAAAAGATCCTGGCGACCTGAAGATTCTTAAAAGAGATAAGAATCAGCGTTATCAACTCTTTTTAAAAACTCACTTCAAGCTGTAGGAATTCATAGCTCTTCTGAATAAAGAGAGATGGCCTGGAGCATGTGTTTTGTGATCTTTATATTTTATATGTATATAATGAATTGGCATTTATTGTCCCCCCCGATTCAGCAGTTTTGTAGCTGCGTATGATGAATGGCTATGTATTTACTGTTATAAGGTTTTTAAGACTATGTACTTTTATGATCATTTTTAATGATCGAATAAAGATAATTACTACTCAGTTAGAACTGCTTTATCACTATTTAGTGGCTTTTCACACAATACAGCATTACATAAATCAAAAATAAAGATAGTAATATAAAAAGACTCGATAGTAAAGCCAAGGCACAAAACCTATAGTGTTTGAGGAACAAATATATGCACAAGTGTAACACGAAACAGTGTCATACATACCCTAAAACCAAAGGGTAAATTAAATGATAAATGTACCACAGCAAGCAAATCAATTGTAGTTTCGAACAAGCATTGTCAAAGCCAAAAGGTCTGGCTTTAACGTACCAACGAATATAAACACAGGCATTCACAAACGCTGCTTACAAGCACTGCATGTAGAAATGCTATGCATCACATTAAAGCCTTCCCTAGTGGCTTTGTCAATAATGAGAAAAAGGAGGCAAACATTATTGCTTTCTGTGTAGAATGCATATCAGAGATCAAGAATTGAATGTGACAACAGTATGACTGGCTTTACTTTTCAGATGTAAAATAGTTCCTTATACATGCCAATGGAAGCACTTACTGGAAGATAGAATGAAACACCAAACAGCCAATAGCATGAGGTTTGAGCGTAGGGGTGGAGAAAAAGGACACATTTAAAGCAACTTGTAACTCAGAAGACATCTGCCTTCTCACATCAGACCAAATAAGCAGACAAACCTGAAACAGGAAGGCATCTCCAAGGGAATTACTGAGGCAGAAAACAAAGTCTTTCTTTGGGTGCTCAGGCACAGCCTGCACAATGCTGTTCTCCACCCAGACAGCGTGCTTCGGGCTGCTGTTATTGTCAATGCCGGATCGTCCATCACTCTCATAAAAGAATAAAGTGCATCCTGGGGAAATAAAAGCGGGGCATTAGCAGTACATTTACATCGTAAAACCACATTGACGAGCTCCATATCCTTGGTGTAGCTGTGGAAGCACAACGTTTAGCGACTGTCAATAACGACGAAGGAAGGCGGGATTTAATAACGCTTCCTTGTCGCCGGCTCATTGCCATAATAAATCACAGGCGGCAACGGATTTTTATAAAATGTATTATGGCTACTTGATATAGCTCTTCTAGGTCTGAGGAGCAGCCGAGAGCTACAGTGAACAACTTTACTGTAGCAGGAGCGTCCCAGCCACAAGGCGAGTTAAGTTACATGGAACAATACTGTGCACATAACTGGGAAGCGGGTGGGGACTTGGAACTGGGGCAGAACTCCAGACCGAATGCAAAGGACATTATTCATATGTACGAATTTGTACACATTCACATTACACGTCCTTATGTTTCGAGAGCCAGGTGTGAGGGGACTGCGTTTGGATGTGGTTGCATCAAGGTGTTTTCCTAGATACATTGCATGTTACTGGATGCACACAGTAATGTAAGTTTAGCACATAGAATGCTCATATCTCCGGCCTACTGCATCCTCATGGTATCTACACTAATGTTCAGCCTCCCATATCTTTTCCAGGACCTGCAACAGTTTTTGCCTCTTCGACCACTCTCAAAACATAGCTCTATGCATTCACCAGTCTTTCTGGGGAGAGCTAGATTATCTCTCGGGCTACCTCCCTAAAACGTAGTGCTCCATCATTCTCAGGCAACCACTTCTCCATCCTTTCTCCAATGATACAACAAATGCAGGAAAATTGACATAGGGGCAAATTTTGTTACCTCTCTCTTTCCACCGAAGAGATGTGTAAAAAGAGCTTTCCACATTTTTCACCCAAACCATTCACTCAATGGAAGCTTCTTAATAAGTGTAAGGCCTTCTCTCAACAAGCAACAACTTCTTGAACAGCAGACATAGCTTATGGCACGTACCCACACTATAGAATGTTCACTACCCTTCAATAACAAATGTAATCATTACTTGCACAATTATCTCTTAAATGCTCTGCAAATACCACTATACAGCTCCTCAAACATGCAAAAAATGTTTCGAAAAATCTTCAAAAATATTTTCCCTAATCTCGATAAAGTCCTCCTCACATCATCCCCCATTCACAGCCCAATGGTCCACAAAAGAGTGCAAAAACGCTCAGCAAACACAACACTAATGTTTTTCATATACCTGCTCCATAGTTCGCCTAAAATATCCTCGATAATGCCTTTTCAAAAGACCACTTTAATGAAAGTGTCTACAAAAGTATTTCTTTAACATTAACCCAAGTGCTTCACAAGGTCCCTTGATAATTCTTCACAAATGCCCTCACAATGCTTCACCACTAACTCCCACACTGCTGCAAATACATACTGCAACAAAATTACACCGCTACTCAAATTCCCCAGAGTACTCCCAGTGTGGCGCATGACCCATTGTAAATGTCCACAATGTTCCTCAAGTGCCACCCTATAAGTGCTAGTGTCCCAAAGTCCTTATATTGTAATGGTCCTGATACAGAACCAACAGCACTCTTCTAATATTACCCAAAATGTTCCCAAAAACATCCCTGGTAACATGCAGCAAACGTTCGACACAAAACTCTTCAAATGTCCGCTTAACACCTGGCAGATATCACTCAAGAGAGCTCTAGAGTGTTCCAGAAATGCTTTTGCCAGTTTTACACCACGCAGAGTGGGCCATGTGCCTGTCTAAATCCATGGATGCAGTATCTCAGTTACAACCCAAGCATTCTTTAAGGACAATGCCTTACATGTGCTTGATTTGATAAAATGTCTACACACCAACCCCATCAGCTACATTAGGCAAGAGTTAATAAGCACAGGCCCACTAAGGCAAATCAGGCTCATTAGTAATTTCTTGGTTTGCAACTTTGATTAGTTTCAATCGCTATGCAGGCTTGTACAGTCCCAATTACAAGTTTGCTCCTCAATCACATTACAGTTTCTGTGGAATGGTCCTAACCACATCCCACACAGTATTTTTTCCCGTGGCATCTATGTTAGAGATGCTCCTGCTACGATAAATACTCTTAGAAAATGTTCCCACTTCTCTTTCAGGCTTGGTCAGAACCATATCAAATTCTCCAGAAAAAAATGTGTAGTTAGTGGAGAAGCTGATTTTATTCCATTTAACAAGAGTTATGAGAAATCAGTGGAACCTACAATAAAGCCAGTAGGTGGCTAGTTGGCGCTCTATCGTATTGTAGCATTTCTATAGTGCTATTAATAGACCTGTTGAGCACTCGACAGGTTGGGGATTAGGATTGTACAATCTTCTAGAGGATGGATGAAAAAGGTGTCAGTTGTGGTGTCAACTCAAGTGTAGAGTTTTTCCTATTGTGGGTGATGCTCAGGGCGTGTGCTCCAAACTCCTAGCAGCAGCGTATGGCAGCGCTCTGCAAATCAAGTGGTAGGCAAGAGAGCATGAGGAACAGCTTCGGGGGCCTTGTAGACAAATCAGTGTCATCTGTCTTGTGTTTTACAAGAGCAATCTTTGTCCCTAAGGTTTGCAAGCAGCGTAAGGAAAGATGCAACCATAAGGTCGATGGTTGAATTCTTCCGATTAGCGATAAGACCACAAGACCAACACCCCCAGGATAGTGCGAACTGTTGAGACAAATTTTGCATTCTCAAAATAAATAAATTGCAGACCTATAAAGCAAAATGTGCAAAAAAATGTCAACAGGTACTAAACGAGCCTGTCACAAAAGTACTGTGGTCCAGGTGTGGGGCCAGCAAACTAACAGCACACACGAGAGAGCAGTGGAAAAAATGTTTGGAGCATGAGAAAGAGAATATTTAAATTTTAAAGCTGCTCTACCACCGCCCTCCTGTCACGCTTCCTAGCATCAAATAAATGGCGCTGGAGGAACGAATATGCCTTAACTTAAGGTGAGAGGAGGGTGGAGGAGGCTGAAGTAACAGCTCCCTCCTGCACCATTATTTCACACTGCTAATTGTGTGCGATGGGGGTGCAGAGGGAATCAGGTGGGTGGAGGCAGAAAGTGGATACCACACAGGGTGTGGGGGCGAGGAGAGGAGTTGCAGGAGGGAACAAGAGCGAGAAGAAGAGGCTGGGAGGGAGGTGCCATTTATTAAGACTGTCTGGGGTAGGGGGGCTAATAAAGGGTGGGAGTAAGCAAGAGAAAATGTGCCGCATGGGGGGGCAGGAGACTGCTAAAGGAGGCTGGGACATTAACATACCTGCTAAGTCCCAGCCTCATGCAGACATTTCCTCCCAGCTGTGTGTTCACAGGAGGCGGGCGCTGCATCTCCTAAGTGCCGTGCATCAGGGAGAGAGTAAGCAAACCCCACTCTTCTGCCTAGCTTCCTTTTATTGGCCGAGCGCAGCATCGAAGGGTCAATCAAAAGAGGGTTGAACAAAGGTTTTTTTTAATGAATTTGCTGGGGTTTTTGTAAGAATTGTGGGGCTTTTACAAAAGTTGTAATTTTCACATTTTTTTGCAAATGGCAAAATGTTGTAGGGTCTGACAAGAGAGGCACTATTGCACCACCACTAAATCACTTGAAATAGTCCACTGCGGAGTGCAATGAGTGCAGCCCCTGGAGGCACAGTTAATCCAGCAGGAAACCTCTATATTGAGTCCCCTCAGGAGCAATAGGCAGCCCAAACCTCCGAGGCACTGTTAAACCACCAGTAAATCACTTTACAGAGTTCATCCAGGAGAGACAGGAGCCCAACTATGGGCACATTGTTAAACCATCGCTAAGACCGATATGGAGTCAACTCTGGTGCAATAGAAAGTCATGCGCCTAGAGACACCATTAGGACCCAAGATAAAACACCATTAGAAGTCTACCCTGGTGCAAGAAGCCCAGACCGCTGGAGATACTGTTAAGCCACAAGTAATATGTTAAATATATACAACAGTGTAACCCTAGAATAGTCAACGGTGCATTTCCTTATTTGAAGGCATGCCACCTTTGTGGTTTAGCTGTGGGGAGAGTGGAGGGCAGTGGTATGTGTGAAGAGGCATACTCTCTGGTGCAAAGCCCTTTTCAGCCCAAGAATGGAAAGACACTACAGGAAGACACCTTTAACCTTTCCAAACTTTACCAGGATGATGTGAGAAAAGGGATTAAATAGAGCCAACCTCCTCCCAGTGACAAAGAAGAGTGAGGGTTGGGAGGGGCCAACCATGGACAGAGAAACAAAGCCCAACACTTAAACATACAAGCTTACCTTTTAAACAAACCCAATACTGCTTCCACTTCCGGCGAGTCGCAGGTTCTACTTTTTTATTTTTCTTGTGCACCAGGAAGTTTTTCACAGCAAGAGCACCTGCTTTGCGTACAGTTCCCTGAGTGGCATTAGGTAGGAAGTCAGATTGCCCTGGTGAGCTCAAAGTGCCGCTGCTTTGTTCATCGCTCAGCTGAGAGTTTGCTTCTTCGACATTTTCTCGACAGGCGCTGCTCATCTCCAGCTCCCGCCGGAAATTCTCGTACACGCCCTGGCGCAGCACATCTGTCGAACTGCTGCCGCTTTCGCTGCCCACGAAAGCTCTCAACAATGGTGGAGAATAACTGGATGTGGTGGCATTCGAATGCCTTGAAAGTAGGTCTGTATCCGTTGGCGTGCAGTTAATACCGCTGTCAGCGAACTCGCTTCCATCACCAGTATGGACATCCTAAGGAGAAGAAGAAAAGCATGAACATCTGAGAATTCAAAGTCAGCGTTCTCAACAAGCAAGACTTTAAAGCGACTGGATGAGTTGATGGTAAATTGTATAACAAGATGGGATTTTTTTAAATCCTAAATATTTCAGCATCGTTCTGTTTTTTTATTTTTTTTATTATATAGAGCTAGTATCACAATTCCTAATTAACCGTGGCCCTGAAATGAAATCTATTTCTAAATTCAGCGTCTTCTAGACCTTCATTAAAAGTGATAGTTTTTAATGTACGAGTCCTAAAGCTGTCCATTAATTTAATACATGGATTTGACGGTAGCTTTTTCTGAATCTGGCCAGCTTTATCCACAGTGCCATTGGCACAATGGCATGACTCACTAAATTCATTATTCCCGCCTACTTTTATAACTTTTTGAGATTTCACAGACTTTTCCTTTGGCATTCAATCGACAGGCACAAATGCCTGTGACCCTTGTCTTGCTCACCTCCTAACTGCACAACCTATCCATGAATGGAGCACAGAATGTTTTAAAAAAACATTCTTGAATTGTATTTGGCATTTATATAGTGCTTTCCTTCCCTCTCATGAGCCTAACACACTTTCTGGATTGTCCAGTAGCTACTCCATATGTATCATTTATATAGCGCTAGGTTACAATGTTGAGGTCATGTATCATTCTTTTGTCGAATATCAACAAACTAGACAAGCAAATTCAGAGATAGTCAATGTGAGCTGTGGTTGCGCTCCCTCAAAGTCCAAACAATCTAACATCTAAAAGACAAACTGGGTTTTGAGAGGACTCCTTGGCTCACCCTTGATAGCTTGGCTTAAGCAGCAAAGGCAAACATCAAAAAAATGGATATGGGTGCATGTGCAACACTAACCAGAACATCTATACATTTAAACCATACAAGACCCAAACCGAGTTAATTAAACCTTGGCAAGGAAATCTGATGTAGGGATCAAAAGCTGCAGTAAAAAAGAATTTGGATTACCTTAGGGAACAAACAGACACCTGAAGGTCCAGAGATCATTTTGTTTATCAAAATGGCCTCCAAAGGCAGCAGTGCATTAATTTCAGGCACTGAAAGGAACCACTGCCCACCGCAGCTCAATCAGGACACAGAAATGGTTTTAGGAAACACAGCTTCAAAATCTATGTTCAACTCACTTGCAGCAAAAATGATAAAAGGTTACCTTGACAAAATTGCCCAAATCTTAAACTCTCTCTCAAACATTAGCCTACCATTTCCAGCTGCAGGGGCTCCCTACCTACAATTCCAACCTGTCCTTGGGATTTCTCCATGTCGCAGCAGAACCACCCGCTTCGTTTGATCACATGACCTTGTACAGTTCTTAGGCACAGGGAAGATGCTTCACAAGAGCAGGCAAAAGAAATGTCCTGTTGCACAGGTTTTCTTCCATGCAGTTTTGGATTCCTCTCTTTTTAGGCAGACTCTGCACTCTCCAGCCACAGGAGAAATATACCAAATGGGTAAATGATGCTTCTTTGGCAGCAAATGCCGCCCTGTGCCCTTAGAGGTCAACAAGAGGTTAGCAGCACTAGCACTCTGGATCACCTTCCTAGTCCCAGAGATTCAAGGCCAAGTAAGATTCCATTGTCTTCACAGGAAGGAAGTTATTTTTCTAGTCAGCTCTTAGCTGGACCATAACCAGTGCTTCCAAAATATTTTGAAAAACCAATTACTGGGATAACAGAACTCTCAGGCCCTGTGCACTCTACCCACTCAGCTAGTTACCCCTCTTGCAAACAAAATTCCAAGATAATCTACTGGGTTGTGGGGAGTCAACTAATTCATAGCATAAACTCAATAGATAAATTCAACCAAATCTTTATATGCCTATAAATGTATATGATAAAACAGTATACAGAGAACTAGATAAAGGTCATATTGTATTAAAATTCTACATACTCCACATTTTGCCTGAAACAAAAATATATTGAGAAACCAACTTGTTAGTCTGTCAAAACCCATAATCATAACAATGAATAATGGTGCTTTATTTTTACTTTTTTAGTGGGACGTGATACTTAAAGATGCAATTATTATTCCTGCAGCCAAGAAGAAGCAGCAGGATAGCTGTAAAACACGTGTCGGCCTTTGCAGGATTTCGCTGCTACAAAGAGACTGAGAATTTTGCCAGAGGATTGGTCGTTCCAGATGCAGTGCCCGAGGATTAGATACTGGATTTTAGTTTTCCATGTATTCTTGCTTCTCTTGGGTTGGACTTTTAAGGATTGTGAAAATTTGACAGACTAAGAAGTTGGTTTCTCCATATTTATCTGTTTCAGGCAAAACGTGAAACATTTAGAATTCTAACACGATATGACCTTTATCTAGTTATCTGTCTACTGTATTAATTAGACATATACATATTGTATTGAATTTATCTATTGAGTTTACGGTTGAATTAGTTAACTTCCCACAACCCAGTAGTTTATCTTGGAATCTTACAAAATATTTCCCAGTCATGAAAGGGTGGCATTGGGACCAACATTCTGAAGGTCAGCTCTGCACAGAGTCTTTTGTATTGGGGACCGAGTCAAGATTGAAAAAGAGTTGCACGTCTCTTGAATGGATGACGCTTTCAATTGATCCAGGAAGGAATGCTCACTTGTTACTCTTTCCTCAAAAGGAGGAGTTGTTTAAACTGAATGACAGTTTAACTCCACCGAGAGGGGGTGCTCTTTTGTTGAACAATAAATGCGGAGTAGTTATGAATAGCCTACATTTCCCAGGATCCTCTTTATGAGGCATTAATGGCAGGAGCCAGTGACAAGTAGTTTCCATTGACTAGTAGGTATTATTTTCATTAATAAGCCTAATTTTGACCAGTCCTGTCCCTTTATTCTAAACTGTCCTTAACCTCTCACTACAAGTTGTGAAAGTGGCACTGAGTGGCTGGTTGCTCTTGAGAATCTTGAATCATGAGGAGCACTTTCCCCAAATTCGGCTATCCCTCACAAGTATTCACAATGGACCCCTTGGGGGCTCATAAATGGTCTATACCAGTGGACTGCACTCTGACCTACCAGGGGATGAAATGGAAAAGCTACAATACATCCAGAATGGATCTTGCCTGGTGGGAGCACATCACCTCAATGCAAAATAGCCTTCAATGGCTGCTTGAAGTCAGGTGTATAAGCTTTGCGGACTGAGAAGTTCAGACACCGTGCTGGGGTGATGTTTTGTTTGGTGAATGCCAACTGCCTTTCTATGCCAATAAACACAATTAGCCCACAAGGGGACAAAATATTCCCAACCCAGGAAGAATTACTTACTCTCCCACACCTTTTCGTACACCCCGGAAAGGCCAGCCACCCTCACTATAAACAAACGTTGGTTACCATCTTTGGTTTCTGAAGAGCAGAGATGAATCCTTTCAACTCACTGAATGTTGTATCTTTTGGCACCAAAAAACCACTCAGTTCTATAAGTGATTGATACCATTTCAAAATAGAATGATCCATTCCAGAGAAATTCTGGATATGCTCTGCTTTCACAAATTCGTAGATCGTATTTTGATTTAAATGTTCCAGCCTTAGTGAGACAAAGCTAATTTACTAGGGAGTTTCGACTCTGCAACAAGAGCTACCTGAACGATATTGTAAGGGCTAGGATGACAGCAGACGCGTGAAAAGGACAAGTCAGTGGACAGGGCCAAAGGCGTCAAAGAGAAACCAGGTTAATAACCCATCAATTGGGTACAACAACACCACATGCATTTAACCATGGATAACCTCTCTACTCCCACTACTGCCATTATATATATTGAAGGCACTGCTTATGGAACGTGTTATTTTTAATCAGATATTGCTGTACATTCAGTTGTGAATTTAGTAACGGTAAGGAAAATTAAATGGATCAAATACGTAGTGAATTACAATGTAACTTATGTAACGATGTAATGAGGCTTCCAGACATTACAGCTTAGATGGAAATGCATATGATC
This sequence comes from Calotriton arnoldi, assembly GCA_963921515.1. Classification (NCBI taxonomy): domain Eukaryota; kingdom Metazoa; phylum Chordata; class Amphibia; order Caudata; family Salamandridae; genus Calotriton; species Calotriton arnoldi. Next base: position 919,536 of record CAWUFW010000722.1, read on the forward strand.
AATAGTATTAAAATTCTAAACATGTGACCATAGAAATAGGAATTGATCACGACTAGTGAATGAGTCTCAGATTCCTTACGCTAAAGTGCTACTTATTTATATATTGCGGAACAGATGCTGTTGGGCTATTAATAAAGAATAACAAGTACATGTGCTGTGTAAACCCTTGAGTGGTGCGCCATCGAACAGGTACTTAAAACAGTAAAGTTACACAATCCACAGCACGTCATAACTGTAATGCCACAACACTCAAAGAGCAAAAAATGTCCATAAGCCACAAGAGACCACCTAACAATATAAACATCACCATAGCCAGTGGTAATCACAAACAGGAGAAAAACATTAACAATAATAAACATAATAAATCAGTTCCACCATTATCACTTCAACCCTGAACTTCACTGGCTACCCAACTGTATTATCAGCAAAACATCCTACAAAGCAGTAGCAAAAAACACACCATTCTAAATGGTTGGAAATTAACCACCCCAAAAGACCAAGGTAGCACTCAAAACCATATTACAGCACAAGAATGAAAATCAAGAAATGCGAAAAGAAAATTGGGAAAAGTCCTTCTGAAGATATTCACCACGTCCATGAAACAACATCCCACCTCAGAAGTGCCTTGCTGGTCCACTCCAACACTAGGGAAAGGATCTGAAAACACACTGATTCATGGAGCTTCATATCAGTCGATAAAGAAGCAGAGCTCCTGCGGGTGCCACTGGAAGAGAACTTCCTCTCGTCTGTGGACAGTACTCAATTATTGTCCAGCTAGGTTTCTGCTGCAACACACACACAAATACAGACCTGTCCCAATGCAGGCTGCTGTTAAGACACTTTTTTTACGCAGAGTCTAAGACCAATATAATTGAGCCTGCCTAGAAGCAGGAAGAGGGGCAGGTGTATGGCAACAGAGCAATACACAGAAGAAAGAGAAAGCCGAGGATTCACTGGACCAGAATAAATGCTCACCACATCAAAAGAGATTCCTCGCTACTCGCCATGTATGGCCTAAATATAGACACCATAAATATCAACTTGAGTGCAATTGGGAAAGACCTAAAGCCCAATATCAACACCTTGGCTGAATTCCCACTGCAGGAGGTACTATATTTCTGCATCATTTGGGCATTACATTACATGAAAGTCAAAGCTCATGGGTTGATGAAGCCAACTTTTTTTTTTAAACAAATCAGGCCAACATATTCATGACAAAATTGGTCAGTCAGTTACCTTTTTTAGGGTTCTTCCCTATGACTTTCAGGGATGGCAGCCCAGTGGGTCAATCATCTCCTGGATCAGATTAAGGATTGGTGGAAGGCATTGGATGGGTGTGTGTGTATGGCAACATGGATGTTGTTATGTTATTGGGGATTTATAGAGCGCACGTACACCAACAGGTCTCTTGGCACTGAGTTAGTGACCACCATTGACCTGCATCTAGCTGTAGGCTTGGGTAAACAGCCATGTTTTCAATGTTTTTCTAAAGCACATGTAGTTTGCTGTCTGCCCGAGTGCAATAGGCATGGTGTTCCAAAGTTAGGGTCCTAGCGTAGAGAATCGTGAGCCACGCATCCTTTTGCATATGAATCTTGGCGATGAAGCTGTGCTGTACACGGAACAGTAAAAAGCCATTTGTGACAAAGTCATCTCTTGGACCTCCAGGAGCAAAGCCAAATTCCTCAATTACAGCCCAGTGATGATTCTGGTATCTGACATATGGCGACAGATCTACAGATTGGATACAGACAGGTGATTCACAAATAGAAGTAGGTCTTCCTCTGTTGCTTAGCTTCGTAGTTATCCTTTGACACTAATTTGGCAAATTTTCATCAATATTTTGATTGAAAAGGTCCAACACATTCTGATCTTGCAGAACACTCAGAATGGTCTGGTGCTCTGTTTCGAAGAAGTTTGCCATTACTATGGCAAACAAAGTGCTGGTTTGCAAGTGTAGCTGACTGGTTGCTGTGATAGATATACTCTGTGCAGGTGGCATGGCCTATGTTACCTCCTCAATGGTGTCATCAGTATGAGTGACAGATTTGATGTGCTGTGGCACCATTTTCTCATCCAATTCACCTATTCCATCCTCTGCCACAACCTTCAAAATGGCTCCAAATTGGAGATAATGTAGAGCATCAACAAGCACACTGACTGCAAAGCAGACTAGGTGTTGATAACTTTTGTGTATTCCCTTCCTGTTGTTGCATCTAAAGAAAGGTGTTGAGGATGCTAGGTATCCTATATGAGAGGGCTCATGATTGTCTAGTCCAGGACAGGATTTCACAATTATTACTAGTAGGCGAGACTTCCTTTGGCTTTGCTAGGAGGGAGAGGGGAGCAGCAAGCACTATACTTCCCAATGTCACTGGCATAAACTCAAAAGACAATAAGATAGACAGCCAGCAAATGATGAGACCCATGTTTAAACTGGGACCCATTTTAATGAAATCCTTGATTAGGTAAAGCTTCTAGTTCACTGAAGACACCAATTATATTTCCCATATATGTGCTGGTTAGGTGAGCACTAGTGAAACCAGATTTGAGTTTTAACCTGCTGTGACAGTGAGAGAACAGTGGTGTTTTTAAAGCATGCATTGGTCTTCAGAACGACAGCTCATGCAAGCTATCTCCAGCATTAATTAGAGTCCTGGTTCAAGCATGTCCACTGATCTCATGTAACACACTAGGAGGGATCCACCATCTGGTTGAGACCCTACTCCCATTATTCAAGAGTGGTTAAAAATCAGGTCAATGGTCTGCGACGTCCTATGACACCAACCACAGCTGGTACTAGCATTTTTTTGCTTTCGAAGATAAATTACCACGGATCTGAACTGCAGCACTGAATCTACTGAAATCATGGGGATGGTAAAGACCAGGATCTAACTCAGGTGTCTACAGGAACTAAAAAGAGGTCCTTAAGAAAAACTAAACCGTGATTGCTACACATACACCAGTAATAATTAGAAAACATTTTGAAAAACCTGAATAAAAACTATGTCCTGAACTACATGAAAGATACTTTGTTTGCAGACTCCAATTCAGACAGGGATGTCACATCTTCATTGGACCTCTTCCCACTGGCCCCATATTGCCATCTGCCCCAGTGAATGTGTTCACAGAAGAACTGACCAAGAGTAACAGTATGAACGACCTAAAGATCTCTAAAGCATCTTCAGCCACGAAGCTTTACCACTAAGAGCACAAATCCAAGGATATAGAGAATTTGTCTTCTGGCTGCATGCAGCTCTTGCTTGATAGAATGTTGCTTCCTATCAGTGTGTAGGTGCGAACATAGCTTTGACCGATGGGTCCAACCTCTGGCCACTAGCTATGTCCACTCTACACCCAGTCCCTTAGTCTTTAACCACTAGAACAATCAATAGTCAACATTTGGATCTTTTCAGTTGGGGCTACTCAAGCCCACTTCGAATGTTTCATTTAAGGACCTACATCCTTATTGGACATTTTACTTCAAGTTATACTTCTTTTATAAATTATTTCTGCTCTAAGTATGTTCTAGCTACTAAACACTTGATACTTCTTAATTTTAATTTGTAAAAGATGCTTTATTTATTTTGGTCTCAAATTGTTTATGCCGTTTCTTGCAGCCCCCTAAGCCAATCCTAAAACTCGGCTGAGATACTGAAGAGTGAGAGAAAAGTACCTTAATGAGACTGTGGTTCTTCTCTGTATGTGAATAAAGTAATTTAGGTGCTGGGGAATCTCTAATAAAGTTTATTACGCCTTTATTATCTCTTAAACCTCTACTAGGGCACCACAAAATGCAGAACAGCACCTGGGCCGGACTGGGGTACCAAAAGCAGACTGGTAAAAATGCTCAAACCAGCCCCTGCTCCATTTGTCTCCTCCTCGCACAATATCTCTTTACATCCATTCCTTCTCTCTTTCTCCTGCTTTCCTCTCTTCTCCCTCTCGGATTGCTTCGCTCTGCATTGCCACTCCTTCCCTCTCTTTCTCTCTCTTGAATCCTCCCTGTGCCTGCTGCAATTAACCTCAGGAAGCTGGGGTGAGTACCCGAGGCACCAGGAGCCGACCTGGGCTTCAACAACAGGTTCTAAGGACTCCCGCCTACCGGGGAAATGCCCAGTGGAATAAAAGGCCTGTCCAGCCCTGTACGCAACCCAGAGAGCCAGATACTGCCAGGGTGCCAGACAAACCTGCACAGAGACCTCCAAATGAGACAGTGTGGCTGAGTGTCAGCATGGGGCAGACGGAGCTAGCAAGACAAACAGTTTGAGAGAAAAATGTGGGCAACTGGCCACCTAGGCTTAGCACCATGCAGTGTTTTTTACTCCAAGGGCTACATAATCGAGCCATCTGACTTCAGGATAAAATTACCCATGAGAACACTGCTCATAAAAACACTTCACAACCAAACCAATGCACTTATTTATAAAAATTGCGATTTATAATACCCATTTGGGCTGAACTGCATACTTCTGTGAACTAATTTCTGAAACTAGCACAACATCCTAGGACTAGCAGAGAACCATTTCAAAGTGCTAAATCGTACTGCAACAACTACTTCCTTTTTGTGCATAACTTGGTCACTCTATTGTTTTCTGACATTGCTTGATTTTTTAGTTTTGTAGTTTGCTCACTAGCTTTACCAACATCTGGATCTGCCTAATACACAATTTTATTCAAGCTCATTTGACATTTTAACAATAAAAGAAATTAGCCTCGCCAAGAAGGCGTACAATCCGGACATCAGCCTGTCATTAACAGGTCTATTCTGATACTCTGAGCAGACTCAAAATGTACTCACGTTGAAGGAATACAGGTTCCCTACAAAAAGGGTGACTCTATGGGTAGCAATGATATCATCGAGCGGCCCCGAAATTCTGATTGTTGGTGTCATCTCAATCTTAGAAACCTTGACACATTGTTAAGGGAATGCAGCATAACCTCTGATGAAGATGTTGTCACACCTGCAACAGTGCTTTACATCCAACTGACTTGCTCTTTTCTTTTATTACATCCTTCTATCATTGCACCTTAAGGTCAAACAATAACCTACCTCGACCAAAACACAATGAGAAAGCCTCAAACCCAATAAAATGTGTGTAGGTAGCTTTCAGTTTCATTCGAAATAGAGCCAAATAGCTTGAGAATGTTTCAGCAGGGAATTTCAAAGCCAGTGCTAAAAATATACACTTGGTTTAAGAAACTGGAAGAAATTGATTGCCATGGTAATTACTTCACTGCGCACTAAATCTAATCATGTAACAGGGAAAACAAGAAAATATAGCAAGAGACTCAAATTACAAAGAGAACTCCAAAGCAGAGTGATACTGATGAAAAAGTACAGAGGTACAGCCTCCAGAAGCACACCAAATTAGTGCCAAGCCACAAATGAGGGACATCAGCTACAGCAATAAAACAAGTAATTCATTCAACTAATGCACGTTAGGTCACGTGACTCGCTTCCCAACAATGGAAACAGCCTGTTCGGGGTTTGGGATGCCTGAGGACCACATGGGTTCCTGGCCTCATCAGTGGAGGTTAAGTCCTTTTGCCACCCATGCGACAATAGCTCTTAAGAGCGAATGTCCACTGCAGTGTTTTTTACTCATGAAAAAGTGCTTTAATATACCAACCATGCAATACTTCATAGAAAGGACAAGTGCGAGGGACACAGGGTTTAGCTACAGGAAAGGCGTTTTAAATGATATACAGAGGGAAATTCACAGTTGCAGTCTCACAGGAATGATGCAAGCAGATTACTGTGTCTGTGACAGTAGGTCTGTCTCTATTGCCTTTACCCCATTAGCTGATACTTTTAGAATCACAACAAGGTCTTGAGTATCCGTGGGCACACAAGCGTGGTTTGTGCCTTCAGATTTGCTGTAGGACTTCAGTTACGCGGTCAACGTTGCTTTTTAGCACATCCAGACCCCCACTTCCTAGCTGCAGGCAGTGAGGTTGCACATATTGTGGTTGCAGTGGGAAAGCAGTTGCAGTCTCCAGTGCAGTTCAGGCCCAAACAAAAACCCATCACGCCGGCTCAGTTCTATGTCTGAACAGCCGGAATGCAAATAACCTGCCTACTCCGATGCAGCCCAGAACCTACTCACCGGAACAAAAGCTACAGCCAGAGCCAATGAAAGAGCTGATGAGAGGCTGAAGAGAGAGCTTGCCGCAGAGGAGACAGAGGACGAAGATGACGAAGCAAGTGACGGGAGGGATGGCGCCGAAGGCCCAGACGTCGCAGCGATAGAAGAGTGCAGAGAGCACTACAGCAGGGTGACTTCTACGAATATTAGAACGCGGGACTCGGATTTGGTCCTGGACCTGGACCCGTTGTCAAAGACAAAGTCAAGGGCAAACAAGAGTGAACACCAAGACCCCATCCAGAGCGCTCCGAGTGCCCTGAACACCGGAACTATAATAAACTGGAGCATGAAGAGTATCCCAAAATCAACATCCACGGGAGTGGAAGTTCCCTTAGAAGATAGACAAGACACAGCTAGAAATACAGAGGAAAATACAGGGAGGCAAAAGGTACCCGAGGCTCCTGGTGTACCTGACGCACTTGAGGCACCCGAGACACCAGCATCAGTACCTAGCGCATTAAGCAATCTTAACACGCGGAACACGGGCCCCAAAATAATGGCAGGACAGGGGGCCCCCACCCCGATTACAACAGGATCACGCGTGCGAGAAAAACACACTCTCAACACAAGATCGTAGGCAGGAGCGACCAGAGCTCAACAAGGGAACGAGTAAGCCTACGGATCAGGGAGACAAAACAAAGGGGCAGTCTCCACTTACTCCTACCGCCATGCATACTACTGCACAGGACTGGCCCGAACTCTATGCAAATGCCCAACAATCTGAGCATTCTGGGCTAACCTCAGATCCTTCTCGAAGCCTCCCACCAGTCCTAGCCAACTCAGCCTCTAATCCATCGAAGGCCATGGACCCAGAATCCTTGCATCTCACACAAGAGGAGTGGGAAGAATTGGTTGCTTCTTACACAGCATCCTCTCATGAGGTCCCCCAAGAGGTGCTAACAGGCCCGAACAACAATGTCTCACACCCTATCCCCAGTAATACAACACCGCAAGCCAAAAAAGACATTTGGGTATCTCTCCTGCATACAATGCAAATGTCCGTCAATGCCATCCAATATCAATCGGACAAGATGGACCTCCAGCTGTCAGTTCTAAATTCGCTCTCAATCTTTGTCACCAACATTGACGACAAATTAGCCGAGCTGAACAGCCTGGTCAAAAGGGCACAAGAGCCAAAATTTATACAATCGAATTGCACCTGTATAACAATTGTGGATAAGCTGGCCACACTCCCAGCGGCAATGGACAATCTTCTCTCAGACATCAGGGAGGCCGTAAAAAACAGTCCATCAGCCGGTCTACCCGAGAGGAAAAACAAAGCATGGCAGATAAACAACGAGGGAACCCTGACATCAACCGAGGGGCCCTCAGTCCAAGTACCAGAAGCACAGTGGACAAGGGAAATCGAGCATATAACATTGCCAGGATCAAACGGTCATCCGAGGGACGGAGAATGCCAAACGCCACCAAATAGTAATACTACAGCGACACGGGAACCCCTGCAAAAGGATGAACTGCTGGAACATCGCCGCTCCGTAAAGCAGGGGAGAAAGCAGAGAAGGAAGGGCCGCAAGCAAAAGCTAAACATCTTCGTAGAACCTAGGGGCAAATACAACAAAGCTAGGAATTTGTCACCGGAACCAACACATGATAAGTCAACCCAAATGGGATGTGAAACTGATACGGATCAGGACTCGAGATCCACCTTCGAATCAGGATCAGTGGCATAGGATCCAAAGGAAAACCAATCGAAAAAGAAAAACTTCCATCAGGGTTATTCCCAAAAATGAAGCCGGCCCCGCCCAGACGAGCAATGAAATAGCCACAACACCTAATGCCAGCGAAGGCTTGAATAAGATTGAGAGACTAAATATCAAATTGAGCACCACCAGAAATAAAAAACCTCCCCCCAGCCCAGATGATGTGATAGAAACAGGCCATTCCCCAGGGGCCTCAACAATAGCAAGTACCGCAGGTCAGGAGTTAATGGGAGAAGACGAACTGAGGGCCCAGGATCAAAGAACGACAGCAGAGGAACCCACTAGGCTAGAGAACATCTCAATAACCTCACAGAATAGCCTAAACATCAAAAAGGGACATCTAGGCAACCCCACAATTACCGTTATTCCGGAGTATACATCTAGGGGCGCTTTCGATATCCTAAATAGGGGTAACATACTATGCCTGCTGAACTCCATTAACAGTTAAAAAAATATATCTACTAATGATCTGGAGTCAGTGGAATTCATAGCCTCACCGGAACATCCAGGGGTAGAAGCCACAAAAACAGTATGGACCACAACGGAACTAGCTGAGAGAGTGCTCAAAGAACAAGCGAAGCTTAATAGCTGGGGCATAAAGCTCCGAACATTTGCAAAACCTAGATATCCAGACCCTCTGGCATCCGATTGTCAACAACAGAATGTATATAATCGGGACAACCTGGACTCTCAATCGCTTTCCGTACTGCGAGGGGCTCGCAGCAATACCCCTGACAACTCAGATCGAAAAGAGCAAGGCATTAGAAAGCAATACGTCATGAAAGAGGCGACCCATTTAGATTGGAGCTGGTTGTCCAGGACCATAAACAACAAATCGGAAAAACATTGACAAAGCAGGTCCGATACCGGGAAATCCTCCAACACTTTCAAATTGTGCTCCTGGAATATTAATGGTCTAGGAGATAAGCTCACGGATAGGAAACTAAACCTTTACATGCAAAGATTCGACCTTATTGCATTGCAAGAAACATGGACTGACTCACCACCAGCACTTCCAGGCTACACCCTGAATTTCATCTCTCCTACATAGAGCGCAATATTTGGTCATAAAAATTGAGGCCTTGCTATATACAGTTCAATAAGAAGTATATTCGCGGTAGTGCCACTGGGACACAAATTAGACCCACCAAACGCAATGCAAGCACTACGAATCTCCATACGGGAACAGGTTAAAAAAGAAGAGAATTCTGATAAATCTTTACTTACACCCCCGAGGAAAGAAGCAAGGAGCCCAACAGCTGAAAGAAGAGCTCACAAAATTGCTAACCATGGAGAAAACAAACAGTCTGATCATTAGCGGCGACTTTAATCTGAACATGCTCAACAACACTATCACAGAAATCACCACAGATGAGGACCCATTCGCATGGGAATCAAGCCCTCAAGATAATTCGTCCGGAGGCAGAAGCACAACAAGCATTGGCATAGCCAATAGGTCTCGCTTTTGGGACATTATAAGTGTTTAGCCATGCAACAGTTGATGTTGCACCAAGGATATTGTGCTGCAGAATTAAATACTTATAAGGTCCCAAAGGCGAGACCTATTGGCTATGCCAATGCTTGTTTTATATGCTGGTGAAACCTTATTGCGCACTGGGGTGAAGCTGCATTAATTGGTATACATTGGAAATAGTGTGAGACCACTCAAACAATACATCCAGTAACATCACAGAGTGATTAAAAATGGTAACTTCGAGCTATCTGCTGGCAACACATTTTCAAGAAGTACATCCAAAAGGATGCACATTTTGGTTTCATGTAGTTGAACATATTCACATTCACAGCAGAATGTTGTTCACCGTTTGTAAACCATTTGTAATGAGTCAGACTGGGTTTCGCCAGATGATAGTACGGAAAGAAGGGGAGAGGAAGGGAGGAGAGGGAAGAGAGGGCAAGAGATGAAGAGAAGAAGAGGGAGGGCGGGGCAGAGAGACGTACTGAAAAGCAGGAGATGGGGTGAGGAAAGAGGTGGATTGAGGGAAGGACAGGCAGAAAGAACTTAATTTTATATAGTGTCTCGGACTATACTGCAGTTGTTTCTAAGCGCTGTAAATAATGGGTTTTACAATTATACAATTAATAGTACTCAAAACAGAGCTTCAGGAGCAGAATGCAGTGGAAGGGATAGGGCACGAGCGTAATTTATAGCAAGAGTAATGTGAGGTAGCGGAAGGGGCTGGGGAGAGGGAGGAAAGAGGAGAAAATGGACAGGAGCAAAACCAGAGGGGAGAGTGACGGGGCTGAGCATGCCAGCAAATGGCGACTGTAGAGTAAAACGATGCGCTATGAAAAGGGAGCGTGGAGAAGACGAGGCAGGTGAGAGGACAAGAGCTAATGGGGGCGCGTAGATTAGAGGAGTTGGAAATTATGGGCGCCAACGACCTGGAGAAGCAGGTGCAACTAAGAAAGGAGGACGCGCGGTAAGGTGAAAGGTCAAGACAGAAGGGAAGGTAAGAAGGAGAAGGTGTAAGACAGAAAGAGAGTCCGAAAAGACGTAACAAAGAATATAGAGAGAGAAGGTGACTCAATGAAGCGTCTGGCGAGGGAAAGTAGAGAAAATAGAGAGAGAAGTTAAACGGGGAAGAAGAAAGTAGGCGAGAGTTGAGAGAAAGGGGGAGGGGACAGTCACGGCGGAAAGAATACAGAAAGGAGACAGAACAGGTAGAGGACAGAAGCCACAGCACAGGGGAGGGGGGGAGAGAAAAGGGAGAGAAGAGAAAAGAGAAAAAAGAGAGAGGAGAAAAGGCATGAGGTGCTATGATAAAGAGAAAAAAAATGTGTGACATAGAACGATGACACGAGAAGGAACAGCGGAGAAAAAAGCTGGATGATATAAATAAGAGACGCTTTGGGGTCTGAGGAGTGCAGAGGACAGCACACAGACGACCCGCAGGTATGTACAGCGGGGACGAGAAACAGACGCGCAATACATATTCAGCGCAACGGGAGGGGGGCGAACGTACAGGCGCTCTGGGCGGCGGGAGCAGAAGGTGCCGGCTATTGTACAGTCAGACATCTGTTGACATCCAGGCGGAGAGTCGAAGGTAAGGAGTGAAAGATGAGGGTGGATGAAAAGGAGAAAGGGCAGATAGGAGGGTGAAAAGGATTTTAGGCAAAAGAGAGAAAGAAAAAATAAAACGCATAGACAGCGGTAGATAGGGAAATGAAGGGAAGCAAAATGAAAGGTGAATGTGGAAGTCATTAGAAAAAGTAGAGAACGATAAAGGAAAATTAATGAAAATGTTTTGGGAGAGAAAAGGCGACGAAGAGACAAAGGTGAAAGCAAAAGTCTAGAAGAAACGAGGAACTGGAGAACCAAATAAAGTAAAATGCAAAAATAACTGAAAAGAGGGAGTTGGGGGAGAATATAAGAAGTAGTAAGCGAGAAGGGGTATGAAGGACCAGGTGGAAAGAAAGGAAACAACTCTCCAAGAAAGCAAGATAAGAAAGAGTAAGGAACACGGAAATGGGAGAACGAGGAAAGAAAATCCGAAGATAAATAAGGATGGAAGAATAAGAAAGAAACCAGAAGAAAAGTGCAGCCGCCATTGTTGCCGATTAGGAGGGGTGTTGAAGATGTGGAAACAGAGTTGGGCGAGCTGCGCGACGGGACGTGTGGGCAAGGAAAGAGGCGCGCGCTTGGGAGAGCAGTCTGCTCTTTTTCAAAGCACATACTCGTGCTTGTGGCGCACCGCTGCGCACTCCCGCAAGGCGTATGCCGCCACAAGCACGAGTATGTGCTTTGAAAAAGAGCTGCACGACGGCTAAAGGTCTCCTATGCAGCGCATGCGCGCTGCGTATGCGAGACCTAAAAACAGCACAGCGACTTCTAGTGACACTAGAAGAACTGGGCCTCCGAGCACTTAACGGAAGACTCCCAGGGGACCGCCCCCAAGCGGCAACATTACATAGTACATCGACCAGTTCCACAATTGATTTCACCTTCCTCTCCAGTAACCTGTTTCAATGGGCAAGAGATTTTCACATCGGCTCGAAAGATTTCAGTGATCACTTGCCTCAGGAAGTCACAATAGAGGCCTTCACAATTTTAAACCCTGAATGTGCCAAGGGGCACAATTCAGTCTACGCCACGAATGATAGGCGGATAAAATGCAGAACAGATGACCCTCAGCGCCTTCTGCTCCACGCTAAGCAAGTACTCAGCAAAGCGCAAAATGTAACAATTGATCTAATCGAGAGCTGGGAGAAGTTTGTAGAAACACTACGCAACAATATGGGAACAAAACAGGGGAATAACTGGTTTTAAGGAGCTGGTAAATCCGAGAAGCACATGAGGTACCACAACTTCAGAAACAATACTCCTCTAAAAAACCTGAAGACTCATCAGACAAGCACTACGAAGTCGGAGGGCAGACCCTGCTGCCAAAGAAGAGTTGAGGCGGCTAAAGCGCGACCGCAGGAGGCTGATCTGGCGACTTAAGCGAGAAGCAGATGAGTCTCTCTGGGCCAAACTCTTACAAGACGCCAAAACTAACAACAGCGCTCAATTCTGGCAAAAGATCAACAATCTGATCAAGGAGCGGAGTCAAGGCATTAACTCTTATGTCACAGAAGATGCCTGGACAATCTTTCTTAGTGCGCATTTTAATGAAACCGACACAAACAGTCAAAGAATACCTAATCCCGCAAAGGACACTGAGAGGCGATTAATGCTGTGCTGCAAACACTACGATCCTCAGCAGCCAGATCAGGCAATCGTAATCACGAATGCCCGGATTAGCAACAGAATCTCAAAAGGGAAGACGCGAGGGGGCGCCTGGACCAAATGGGATTCCCCCCATACTGTTCAAGCAAGAGCCGGAATATTGGGCCGCCGCACTCAAACCAATGTTCGAAAAAAATCCTACAGATAACAATAATTCCATCTTCATGGAGAGGAGCCATCATCTCACCTATCTTCAAAAAGGGAAACCGAAACTACCCAAAAAATTATCAGCTAGTGGCCTTGCTTGACAACGAGGCCAAATACTTTGCGGGCCTCTTACTAGAGGAACTGACATCCTGGGCAGCTGAGGTTTCAGCAATTCCATATAACCAAACAAGCTTCTGCAAAGGTATGGGGACTACCACCAATATATTAGCGCTTTCTCTATTAATCGATGCTGCCCTTGAAGCGAAGCAACCCCTATATCTGTGCTACATCGACTACAGCGCTGCATTCGATCATGTCAACATAAACCTTCTGTGGGAAAAATTAAAAGAGCTGAATATCCCCCCGTTGCTCTTAAAACAACTAATTCTTCTGCACAGCGAGACATGGGTGCAAGTCAAATTAGGCTCTGGCGAATACCTAACAAGGAGGATCTCAACAAGCACAAGGGTAAAACAGGGCTGCGTACTCGCTCCAATACTTTTTAATCTTTTCATGGGAGAGCTATCAACGCTGCTAAATGAAAGCAACTTGCATGCACCAAAGTTAGGGGGCTCCCAGCTGTCGCACCTCTTTTACGTAGACGACCTGTTACTTATTAGCCGGACCCCTGTAGGCCTACAGCGGCTACTGGACATTACGACAAGATACTCTGCAGCTAATAGGCTTAGCATCAACCAAGAAAAATCTAAACTTATGTGCGTTAATCTCCCCATAAAAGAAAATAATACGGAACTGGCTCTTGGCATCAAGGAAGCTGGAAACGGTCTGTGAATATAGATACTTGGGGGTCATCATAGATTGCAAGGGCAACTTCAAGCCACAATGTGACGCCATAAAAAGGAAAGGATTAATGGTTGCGGTGGCACTTAGAAACCTAAAAAACGTGGACTCTGGTCCAAGCCTATAACCCCTCATAAAGGTGATCCAGGCAAAATTAATCCCAGCCATCACTTTCGGCAGTGAAGCAATGAGGGGGAGGAATGCTGCTTCAGTAGATGGAACGGTAGCAAAGGCGCTACGCATGATCTTTGGCCTTCCGAGGTACACATTGCCCGCTCAGATGAGACTAGAATTTGGGCTACCAAAAGAAGAGCTGGCACGTAAAGGATCCTACATAAAAAGCTGGCACAAAGTAAGCAGGGGAGATCCGAAAACATTAAATGCTCTCCTGTGGAAGGAACTTCAAGATAAAGAAACTTGCCCGGCAAGGCGGTACCTGGAGGCCGCTATCGATCAACTTGGCTTACGGCAATGATGGGAACTCCCAGGCTCGCCAGCAGGCTTTAAAAAGGTGGTCAATAAGACAGACCGAAAAGAATCATTATTGCAGGACAAAGCCGCCTTGATAGAGCGCGCTCACGGCTGGCTTACAGTTCAATCGTACATCAAGCCCTCGCCCCAAGCTTATCTACAGACAGGCTTCTCTAAAAAAACAAGAGAAGTTCCTGAAATTTCGCCTAGGGTTACTGCCGTCCGCAGCCCACCTACCACCGTGGTTACGCCCGCAGTTACCAACAAAATGCCGACTTTGCGGGAACGGCAAAGAGAACACCGCACATCTCATCGCCATCTGCAGCGAACTTACTCAAGAACGTCGCTCCCTCTTGAGACCACTTATTAACAACCGCAGGATACGGACCTGCAGACAAGCGGTGCTGGCTTGCTTCAAAGGTGACGACATCCAACTGAGCTGCCGAATGGTAAAACTCCTTGAAACGGCGGAAACCCGCTTCAAAAGCCTGAAGGATAGCCAAAAACCTAGCAGCACCGCGAAGGACGAGAGGACCAATCCACTCTAACCCTCAAAGAGTAAGCACCAGTTGGCACTGGCAAAGAAACAGGTGGCATTATGTCGGCATGAGGCACGTCCAAATACCCCTAAGCGACCACAAACCAACTCTAGGAGAGTGTGGCCCTGGCAGGGAAACTGACAGGCACCAACCTTTACTGCTTTAACCATCAGGAAAGACAACAGTAGCTTCGAGAGAGAGGAACATACTAGCAGCCCACCTAGGACGCAAGTGGGCATGGACCCAACAGATGGACCATCCAGTCTTCACAAAACCATCTGTTGGGAACGCCCAGGAACACCGCATCGCTTTTAATCGCATCAGCCCCTTGAGTATCGAGATTCAAAGCGCGCTTGCACCAAGGTCTAGCCTGCTCCAGACATTTGGTGAGGACGAAGAACATGCTGCATCTTTTGGTCCAATTCAAGCAGAAGGGCCATAATCTAGGCCTCTGAACTTTACCCAAACCTCATGTCGCCACCCGCCAAGTCTCGATTTTCACTAGGTGGAGGACAGTGCAGAAAAGCAAACAGCTACTTTGACCTATACTGAATAACACTGACCACATCACAGGGATATCCCGAACTGTCAACATGACTAATCTACTTTTCTTTTTTAACGCAAATATGTTTTTACTGAAGTGGCACTTTCTAAAATGTTTTTATTGCACTGGAACTTTACTACATTACCACTCTGCTGGCAACAAGTATCAACTTACTGCATTGCAAAATAGGCTGTCTAACTGAACTCATACTTTATTTTAACTTTGATGCTGCTGTCTTAGTATGCTTTTTACTGATGGATTTATTGTTTTAGTATGTATGAACTTTACCTTTGTTTTATTAATTGAATTTTTTGTCTACATTGCAAAGGTTTTAAATAACCATGTACAATAAAGCATTACCTCTGCCATCAACCAAACAGAGGTGAAAAGACCATCCATATGTCAGTTAGTAAGTTCTCTGGAGTCTAGATGGGGATGAGAGCTGACTTTGTATGAGGCACTCAAGTACAACCTCCATAGTGAAGTGCGCTCCAGGCAGGGATGCTTCTTGTCAAATGTGCTTAACTCCCTGACCAAAACTGTTTTCTTGCAACAACTTTTTTAAAGCTTCTGTCCATAAAGAGATTTATTATGGAAACACAGACTAATTGAAAGAGAATATCTATGAAAGAGCAGTATAATGAAAATGATTCAGTTGCCTGTTAAGAGTTGAAGGAGTTGAATCCACATGTAGGGTATGTGATTTTTAGGGTTGGGCGGTACACTCCGCTCCTCCGGCGGAGTTCACCGAGTGTTGCCCACTCTGCGAGTTCTGGAAAAACTCTGCCAACCGCCGCTTGGCGGTGTTTTTTCTCATGCACGACTCGCCAAAGATAAGATGGCGAGCATGAATATCGAGCACTACACCGCCTCACTGTGAGATTTCTCAGCGTGGGCGGTCGTGGCAGGTTGCTACCACTTGCCTTGAGAAAGCTGCTTTTTGTGTTGAGGAAGTTGCAGCTCAAGTAGAAAAGTTACTCGAGTGGCAGAAAGAAGTAGCACCCTCTGGCGCACCGCACAAGCTCCCGGCGCTAAAAATGGTTCTTTAGTTACTCTGACAAATGTTGTTCTATGCAGAGAGTAGTGTAGTGCCATATGATATGGATATCAAACAGACAATATGATTCAAGGAAAAAAAACAACAAGAAATGTGAAGCACAGTTGACTGATCACATGGAAAGGTCAATCTTTTCCATAATAAAACAATTTGTCAAGACATCGAGAATGGCATTTACCCATATGACAAGTCCATTATTCTTTGACCACGATTGCTTCCTAATACCAACAAATGGGTTACCTGTCATTTTGTAGGACCAGAAACTAACTTGAATGCAGCCAGTGTCTCACATATCTGTATACACACAGTCGGAGACCAAGTCCCTTTCCTTCACAGGTGCACTTCCTCACCAGTTTACCCATGAAAAGTGCTGATCAGCGTAAAATGTTAATCACAGGCAGGGGGTATGGTGGGAAAGGTGAAGAGAACGGGATAGAAAAATTCACAAGTTATAATGAAGCCACCATAATTGAACTTCTTTTTACTCCCGTCTCGAACTCTTTCTTCCCACCAATGGGAAGATTTCCAAGGAATAGTGGGATATAAAGGAAGAAGGAAAAAGATAGCATTTGCCATTCAATGCTTTTGCGTAAATACATTTCTCCTAGGTGATGCGTTAAGACTACGTTATCAAACATTGCCTCAGTGAGGAAAGACAAGGCAAATAAATATTGAGAAATACATTTCCCTTTGATATGAATTTAAGGCAACATATTAGGACAAAAGAGGGGTATATCTGGTAACCTACCTTGAACTGCTGAAAAACAGTGTAAGAGCCTGCTGCTCAATGATCTACCTTAAACTATGGCCTATTTTGACTCATAAAGTGATCACCTGGAACATGTCATTTGTTTTTGCCCATGTGTTGTTCCATGAGGCGTATCTATAGAGCAGAGCATGAGAGAGGCAGGAACAGAAAAAGCTGAGCAATTTCCTCAGTAATGGATGCCAGCAAATGCATTTACTGCGCATTGAGTTATTCCTGCAGCGGGCAACATATTTCTGTAGAGTGATAGGGAGGGTGGTTCCATTTACTTGGATGTTGCAGAGGGCTATTGACTGCCAGCTTGAGATAACTAGTCAACTCAGGTTTGTTGCAGAACATTGCAACAGGAAAGCAAGACTAGGGGGGAAATCCTTTTCATACCTCGCTCCCCTGTACTGGAACCAGCTTCCCACACACCTGAGGCAATGTCCTGACTATCTGCACTTCAGGAAACTTCTTAAGTCCTCCCTGTTTTAACGTTCTTCTTTAGCCCGCCAGCAGCTCCGCCCAAAGCGCAGAGATACCCCTTCGGGGGTGATTCAGGTGCTCTATAAAACTAACAAATAAATAAAATAAATAAATTGCAAGATACCCACTCTGTTTGATGTGGATATTCTGATTTGGGTTGACGCAAACGACTTCAAAATGTGCTTAAGACAGAGTTGAAAAAAACAATGATAAATTTTACAAAAAAAACATCAAAAGTAACATGGACTGCTCAGCCAGTCCGTGACAAGGAGATACTGGTAGCTCACTGTCCCACCTCGATGCCCTGTAAGGAAAGCATAAAAGTCGCCACACTGTGCCCTACATAAATCTAAATAAAAGGGACCTCTCCCACTGTGAGAACTCCAGCGCTAGGCAAAATGCCTGATCTCCCATAGTTAGTGTAATAAAATAATTACGAATGGAGTGCTTACAGAAAACCTTCTCGGTCCTTTGGGAGAAAGTGTACTCTGCATGGCAAAACTATATCAACCTTTTATCCTGTTTGCATAATGTGTCAGGGGCAGTAAACATTTCAGGGAGGCCAATATCGCTGAAGGATTTACTAATAAACTTCAGCCAAGTTAAGGAAAGCCCCCTATCTAGCCTAAGGCAAATAAGAATGACATCTCTATTAAAACTTGCTTCAGTGTTGGTCCACACACACCCAAAGAAATAGTGGGCCCAGTCTGATTCTGTTCGAGACATAGTCTCAATTGTTTCTGGACTGTAGGATAAAGTGGGGGCTAGTTGGTGGAAGATTCAATATCGGTCTGCAGTGCTATCCATTTCAACTGGAGCTTGCATTTCTTGGTGTAGGAATTTCATTATTGTATACCCACTGCTGCCAACCTGAGAGAGGAATTCGGCCTATCTCCCTTTACTCCCTACCATGTATCTCTAAAGCAGCTTGCATTGTGGATATACCAATGTGCAGACCCTGGTTCCAGACCACCTATGCAGTTGTACAATCCCCTCCATTTTCCCTTTGTCTCTGCAAAGCCCTCTGTAGGTGTTCTTTTGTCAACAGTCAGTGGAGTGCCTGGATCCGAGACACCCCTCTCAAACTGAAAATCTGGTGCTCCTCAGCGAGACCCAAGATGTGCCTTGAGATGGGGATGGTTTCCTCACTCTGAATTCTTGAGGAGTCAGGCCCACTCTCCCCGCTTTGCAGAAACCCTGCTGGTAAAATGAAATTGTGGGTTTTGGGGTGCAGTTGCTTTGCCTCAGGCTACACCTTCTGGCCCTGGTTTTGAAATCAAGTGCATTGACAGACGAGACTCCCCTTCCTGCTTATTTTATTTGTATGATTAGGAATGTTTAGAAACATCATGTACATTGATTTTGCAATAACTACTATGGAAACCGGATAGGCCCGCCCTCTGTATGGACGGAGTGTCAATAGAAAAATCAAGTTACTTCCACGTGTTATATGAGAACTACTGCTTTTGCATAATTGACTTCTGCAGCCCTGTTTTCTTGTTCATGCTGAAAGGACGTACCTGTCTAAGAAGTTTCCAGCCTCTTGATTTATGAGACAAGAAAGTGTTGATTAGCATTGTCAGACAAACGTTTACATTCTTGTTACATTCAAAGGTCATCTGCTTCCTTTCTCCTCATCTCAGACCCAGAGTCAGGCACCTGGGTCTGGGTTTATTTACAATCCCCAGAACAAAAAACTGTAACTTTTGGGTATTCTGACTTTTCAGTTGCTGCCGCCAGAACTTGGGGCACCCCCTTACCTGGTTCTCTCCAGTCAGAACCCAACTTTATTCCCTCCAGGAAGCTGTGGAATGTTTCCTATTTACTAATTAACGGTTTCAGTGGTATACATCAAAGACAAGATATCTCAGGAGCAAGAAACTTCAGTGTACGCGAGCTTTACTAATAATCTAGAACATAACTTAGTTACACCTCAAACATGCATTATGCAGATAATCCCCCAAGGGTGTAGAGTTGCCGGAGGATTCTCTGCCTGAAAGGAGACTCCTGGAGAGGAAAATCAGAAAGGATAACATCCCTGAAGTATAAAACACTGATGATACATGTAACCGGACAACTAGACACCCTCAGCGGGAAGCGGACGTTGGAACAATGGTGGATTAAATATGGGAAGCAGCTTTAGCGCACCTGCGAGAGGTGATCATGGGGTGGGGTTTTATATTAGTCCAATTAAAGATATTACACTTCGTGAATTACACAAGGCTGCAACTCTACCAATTCAGGTGCATGGGCAATAAATATTGCCTCAGGGGATGCGGTCTGCGAGGAGGTCATATAGGGCGACCACTATATTTGAGGGTGTATACCACACTGTTGGGAGTGTGGGAAGATCAGGAGGTGACAATATCAAAATACTCGTGGACCTCGGTTGGTGGTTGTGAGGAGTAACCACAGCAAAGATCAAGAAGTCCAACATGGCCGACTATTCATGAATGGTGCCATAGCGTGAACTAGTATATGGCAGTAGAGAAGGTAACATACAAGGGGAGGGGATAGCCAGAAAAATTTGATAAAATATGGGTCCCTAGATAGATCATCATAGGTTAACCTGAAATATATCTGTTGTGATGCATCTCATGTACTGAATCTTTAAACATGTCTTATGATGTATTTGCCTTTAGAATGTATGTGTCTTGGCAACAGAATGTAGAGATTGAATCCTCTGAGAGCTGTTGGCAGAGCTGGTCTTCCTTGCTCTGCTGTCCATGTAGCCAATAAATAACCAGCTTCTCACTCACTGAGTCAGCGTGGTTACTACAAATTTATGGCGACGATCTTTGGCTACATGGAGGAACCCACGCATCTGTTTTCAAGATATCTCGACCTACTCTACAGCGGTTTTCAAGATATCTGAACTAACTCCGGTCTCCTGTCTCAACCGATTTGTATCTAAAGGAGAGATGAGAGCATAAAGGCGCCGCAACTCCGGTCTCCTTTCTCAACTTGTTCTACACAACTGAAGAACAACCACTATCTGGACTCCTGGACACGAGGTATTTTGTGTCTGTCTAGAATTTCTGCTTGCGCTCCACTTTTGTGACCCCTAAAGACGCATTTACTTCCTGAACAAAGGAGAAAGTCTTTATTTTTACTGCGCTAACAACTGTCTCTTCTGTGCACTCCAAATTTCCCTTTTGGCTGAATTGGGTTTTCATGGACATTTTTGACATGGCGCGATAGGGAGAGACTGTGTACTGCGTGCGCTAAAGCAACTGCCATTCCTCCTCGCGCTTCATAATCAAAACCCAGCAAGCGCCTACCTTGCTCGAGCTTTCACGAGCCTGCTTCTCCTCCGTCCATTCACGAGATCGTCCACGCTTCTGGCTGTGACATCATCGCGTCATTTCACGCTGCGTGAAGGCGGCCATCTTAACTCATCGGGAACATCATTTCTATGTGCACGTTACGTGGTTGCCATTTTTGTTAAGTCTTCTAAGCTTTGAGTTCCCATGACAACGCGTGTCCTTTCATCGGCGGTGACACGCACACCATTTCAAGCATTTATTGCCTTAACAACAAGTGTTTCTTCATCGGCGGTGACACGCGCACCATTTCAAGCACTTATCGTCTTGACAACACGTGTCTCCTCATCGTCGGTGACACGCACACCATTACAAGAAATTTCCTTTTCTGGATAGTGTGTGTTACTTCTTTGTCAGTGACACGCACACCACATTTCTCTGTTTTTATACTGTTGCTATTCTCCTATCATTTTGCGCATTTGTGCTGCACTTATGAAATTTATGTAATAGTGTAAATTAATCTCCGCATTTTGTTAGCTACATTTATTCTTGAATTCGGTTTTTGATTTGTTGTTTCTCTCTGCACCATTTCTTCCCCTCATATACCATCTCTGACTGAATTGTGCAGTATGCAATCCGTTAACCCACCACCTTCATTTCTTGACTCTCCTGGTCATCCCCCAGTTCGGTGGGAAGTCTGGTATGATGCGTTTCAAATGTATTTGGGTGCCATCGGTGCTTTGCGTTTTAGCGCAGAAAGGAAGAAATGTCTTCTTCTTCACTCACTAGGATTTGAGGGAAGATCTATATTTAAACATTTGCCACCTCTTTCGCAAGAAGAACTCAATGGAACCGATGAATATGAAGAAACTATCATCAAGCTGAGAACTAGGTTCGACAAACAACCGAGTCTTATGGTTTTAAGACATAAATTTTTCAAGAGAAATCAAACCGAAGGAGAAGATGTGGATGCATACATTTCTGTTTTGCGAAGATTAGCTGCTGACTGTAAGTTTGAGAATTTTACTGAGCAACTGATCAGAGGCCAATTTACTTGTCATTGCAAAGACAAAAGCATACGTCAAAAATTATTGAGTTTGGGTGATCCGTCTCTAGACGAGGTTATTAAGATAGCCAAAAGCATTGAGAAATCCATTGTTTCCCTTAAGGAGTTAGAGGACAAACCCATAGATGGTGTTAACGTTATTAACAGCAGTAATGCTGTAAGGCCACGGGGTAAACCAGTGCCATCATCAAGTCAACTCTCTAAACCTAAACATGATATAGGGAGTTTTTCAAATGCAAATGGTAATAATAGGTGTATCAAATGTGGTAACCCTCCACATAGCAAAGGTGCACGATGCCCTGCAAGCAATTTTATGTGCAATTATTGCAAAAAGATGGGGCATTTTGCCAAGGTCTGTTTAAAAAAAATAGGAATTTTAGGAAACCTACAGTCTGCACTGTTGAATCTGACTGTGAATCTGATCCTGAAGTTATCTCTGTTGTCAGTTATTCTGATGATGTCAACTCTTCTAAAAGTCATTATGATCAAGGTGTTGTGGAGGGTGACCCTTCGTCATGCATTGATCCTATTGTGGACATCAATATTGGGAATCGCAAGGTGAAGTTGTTAGTAGATTCAGGGGCAAAAATCACCATGATTACTCAAGAATTGTTTAATGAGACGTGGAATGGTTCTCAAGCTCTTTCCCCTCCTGACCGCTCTCCCGTTTCGTACGAGGGACGAAAGATAGATTTAATGGGATTTTTTGAAGAAGAGTTGGTATTTAAAAGCAGGAGGATGAAAGGAAAAATATCCTTTTGAAAGGCCTCAACATATTGGGTTGGTTCCATCAGGGGCTTTTTGGGATGATTCTGAGACCTGGAACCAAGGAGCAGGTATTAGTAGTTAACTGTGAAGATGCTAGCATCACCTGGAAAAACAAATTTCCGGATGTCTTTAGTAAGAACCTGGGAAAAATCAAAGGGTTTAGACATAAAATCATTGTTAAAAATGGAGCTATTCCCACTAAGCACAAACTTAGAGGGGTACCGTTTAGTGTGAGGGAGGACCTAGAAAAAGAATTAAAGGAGTTGTTTGCTAGAGGGATCATCGAACCAACTGACTCCTCGTTGTGGCTCTCTCCCTTGGTTGTGGCAAGAAAAAGGGGAGGTGATCTTCGGGTCTGTGTGGACTTGAGATCACTAAATAAAGAAATATGGGTAGACTCTCATCCCTTACCAAAAATTAACGACTTATTTTCATTCACCAAGGGAGCACGTTATTTCACCAAACTAGATCTAGCCAGTGCATACCATCAGGTGGAATTGGACCCAGAATCACGTCATCTGACTGCATTTGTGTCGCCTCTGGGAGCTTTTCTCTACTGTCGCATGCCATTTGGCCTTGCCTCAGCGGCATCGGTTTTCCAGAGGATAATGAGCAATATACTCAAGGGTGTGGATGGCGTCCTGGTGTTTCAAGACGATGTGCTCATTTTTGGAAATGATATTTTATCTCATGATAATGTCCTAGAGAAAGTATTAGCACTGTTCAAAAAACGTGGTGTAGTGTTAAAGGAAGAGAAATGCAAATTTCTGTGTTCAAAAGTTGAATACTTGGGGCATGTTATATCTCATGATGGAGTCAGTCCTCGACCAGGTTTACTTCAAGCCATCTTGGATGCCCCTGAACCAGTGGACAAAGCTGGGGTCAAGTCACTTTTGGGATTATGTGAGTACTACTCACAGTTCATTCCCAACTTTGCGTCCATGGCACGTCCCATTAGTAATCTACTCAAGAAGGGTGTCAAGTTTGAGTGGGGAGAGGAGTGTGCTGTTGCTTTTGGGTTGGTTAAGTCGGCTTTGAAAGATGGACCCATTTTAAAACCTTTTGACCCTAGTTTATCTTGTTGTGTCACTGTGGGTGCGAGTCAGGCAGGTATTGGTGCTACCTTAACCCAATGGGACAAGAATTGTGAGAATACTGTATGTTTCGCATCGAGAGTGTTAAGGACTCCTGAGCTCCAGTACTCGGTCATTGAGAAGGAGTTGTTGGCCTGTTCCTGGGCGATAGAAAAGTTTCGACCTTACATCTGGGGCAAGTGGTTTTTACTCTTAACGGATCATAAGCCACTCGTAAACATGGCGACGATCTTTGGCTACATGGAGGAACCCACGCAGCTGTTTTCAAGATATCTCGACCTACTCTAAAGCGTTTTCAAGTTATCTGAACTAACTCCGGTCTCCTGTCTCAACCGATTTGTATCTAAAGGAGAGATGAGAGCATAAAGGCGCCGCAACTCCGGTCTCCTTTCTCAACTTGTTCTACACAACTGAAGAACAACCACTATCTGGACTCCTGGACACGAGGTTATTTTGTGTCTGTCTAGAATTTCTGCTTGCGCTCCACTTTTGTGACCCCTAAAGACGCATTTACTTCCTGAACAAAGGAGAAAGTCTTTATTTTTACTGCGCTAACAACGGTCTCTTCTGTGCACTCCAAATTTCCCTTTTGGCTGAATTGGGTTTTCATGGACATTTTTGACATGGCGAGATTGCGTGGTTACTACAATATCTAAAAGCAAAAATGGTTGCCACACTACTGAAAAGGAAATTACTACGTTGGAAATTACCAAGATGCTGAATTCATTGTTGATTGCTTGAGATTACTGTAACTATGCTGTGCATGCTAATTTATATATGTGAACTTGAGACATGACGGAAATGAATCATAAGCCACAGGCACAAGGCCAGTTATGGTTATTATGTTTTCTTGTCAATTGTTTGTATTTTGATTATCAGCAGATAAAATGCAATAAAATAGTTTAAAAGAAATTGATAGCAAAATTCTGGACATGTGGGCATGGGAGACAGTTTGTAATCGCTAGTGGTGAGCCGGTCAGCAGGATAACCCTTAGCTGATTGAGAATGTCTTCATGTCAGTGAATGAATGAATAATGGAGAATGGATGCTGCCCCCAGGGATAGGCAAGGACAGTCCATCCTGAACTTCTTTCATTCTACTTCCTTTGCCTCCATGTCCATTTAAAGGGTATACACAAGTTTTCAAACCAGAAGAGGCACCTGGAGGGTGTTCAAGAACAGTTGCACATGAGCAACGGCCAGAACAGTTCGTGCTGAGAAGAGGACATGGCAGGTCCTTCCTAGGATCACTTATGAGAAAGAGTCACTGCAGCAAATTGATTGGTTGGACTTTAAAACCTCCTGGATGCACCAACTAAACGGCAGTAGGTAAGTTTCCAACTGCTGGGACTTCCGAACTTCAACACAATCCTACTTGAACCCTGCTGATGATGTGCTTTTAAAAAGGCAGTGTGTTGGGGGCGTGGCCAAGTAAGATGGCTGAGCGGACGTGAGCCGCTTCAGCTCCGGACCCCAACAACTGCCACAATCTATTTCTACCGCGTTTAGAGAGCGGAAAACCGAATGCCCGCAACCATCGGTGTCTTGGGATGACCAGGATTACTCCAGCGTGCTTGCAACTCGCTTGCTGGCCCTGAAAACCGGCCGCGGGCTGGGAGTGCCGGAGACCGGAGGCTGCTTCTAAGATGGCGGACTGACACACGTCGGACATCCCACGGGCCTGCCGAACTCATCTGCGGACCGGCGGCAAGATGTGCGCACGTTTCGGATGGCGCTGGGGGCCCACGGATCTCGCGGCCCCGGGGGAGGGCTTTAAATACACCTACCTTCGCTCCGCTCCCTCCAGCCAGGTGCGGATGAAGGCCCCCGGTCCAGGGACAGGCGGCGCGATCGAGGGGGTCCGGAAGAGATGCGGCACGCACCTCAAGCTGATCATGGCGGCGCTGGGCATCTTTCTTGCGCCTCTATGAACTTTCTCCACACTGATCAGCCCCTTTCCTCCACTACCGGTTACTGTGCAGAGTGGGCCCGGGGGGAGTCTGCCTCAAGAGGCCTTGCCTGATTTAAAGATGGCGGCTGAGGAGAGTGAAGCACTGGGAGTCGTCGCTGGTTTCCTGAGGTGGACAACAGATGCCAGGCGGTAAGCGCTATTTCCTCCCCTTGTGCCACCCCGATCGGGGGGTGGCCATGGCGTCTGAAGGTTTCTACCGCCCTGATATGCTGCGTTTAGCGATGCCTGACCCTAAGATGGCGGCCTGATCCCTCCACCGAGCAGAGGCCTGATCCCAACACGAGGAGACCTGTGTG
Source organism: Calotriton arnoldi (assembly GCA_963921515.1). NCBI lineage: Eukaryota > Metazoa > Chordata > Amphibia > Caudata > Salamandridae > Calotriton > Calotriton arnoldi. Next base: position 945,404 of record CAWUFW010000722.1, read on the forward strand.
AGCGCCTCCCGTTCCCTTGATCACACGTCCCAGGGAGGTCACTGGGCAGTTGTTTCCACGCCGTGCCGGGCTCAGCTCTTATGCCTCCCAAGAAGGCTCCAAACAAAGTCTCCCGCTACGTCGCAGCGCCGGAAAAAGGCTCCTCGCCCTCGAAGACTATTCACCTGCACAACATGGCGCTTACCCGGGAGGATCTGATCTCCACCTTACGTGACTTTAAAACCGAACTATGTCTAGAAATAAAGCAGGACCTGCGTTCCTCCATGGACCAGCTCAAGGTTGATCTTACTGAAAAAATGGCGTCTCTGCGACAAGATATGGATGCTGTTGGTCCCAGAGTGTTGGAGGTAGAGGAACAGGCACAGGATCTGGAGGCTCGCACCTCCAAATTACAGGAATCTTACCGAGCCCTGCAGGTCCAGCTCCAGCAAGCGGTACTGAAGGCGGAAGACCTGGAGAACAGAGCCAGACGGGAGAATATACGAATTCGAGATTTAGAAGAAGGCGCGGAGGGCCCGGACCTGGAGGCGTTTGTAGTGGGCCTCTTTGCGGAACTCCTAGCTCCTCACCAACTGAAACTTAAACTGGACCGGGTGCATCGAGTGGGGATCCCACAAACTGGGGAACGCAGAAGGCCACGCGACATCTTGGTCAAGATGCACTCTTTCAAAACTAAGGAGGCCATCCTGAGCGCGGCAAGGAAAAAGGAGGAGACGTCCTTCCAAGGCTTCAAATGCGCCCTCTTTCAGGATCTGGCGCCTTCTACGTTGGCACGTCGACAACTGTTGAGACCAATCATTGCAAAACTGCGAGAGGAAAACGTACGCTACCGCTGGACATTTCCTTTTGGGCTTGCATTCGAATACAAAAACAAGGCGCATCATGTGGCGGACCTTCCCGAGGGCCTTCGCGTTCTTGGTCTCCCACCCCCGGAGGAAGGCACCTCTACGGACGTCTCAAAAGATGCAGAGCGGCCTCGGAGGGGCTCCAGGCCCTGGCAAACAGTCACGAAATCCCGTTAACTTCCGAGTGGTCGACACCTGGAGCATCAGGGTTTCAGGGGATCTAACCTACGTGCACTCCCGTGGAACTATGAGGCACCGCAGCTCTGCAGCCGACGGTTGGGCACACTGACTTGCCTGATATACGAGACACTGTAACCGTCTGACATGGACACTGAGGTTTTTATTTTCTTCTTATTGTTCTGCTCCCTAGATGTCTGCAGCAAGGCAGTCGGGGGCGCGGGCCTTGTCCATACCACCCACAATTCTTCTCTCTTTTTTGGAAGAATTTCAAGCCGAAGGCTCATTGGTCATTTGGCTTCTGTTTTCTTTTTTTGGGGGGAATGTTGGGGGTTGGTTTTCGGGGGGGGGGGGGGGGGAGGGATCCTGGTGGTGGTGTAAGGCTTTTATTGATTGCTGACTTGTTTAAGGTCAAACAACACGAGCAGTGGGGGCTCGGCGAAACTAGTGGTTTCCAGGGAGGGAAAGTTTTCTCTAACAAGGTTGGCGGCAATTCCGCATGCACAGGCGAGATGATTCACATGGGGAGGGAGGGAGGTAGGTCTTGCTGATGGTTTCGATCGCATCCTGGAATATTAAGGGGCTGAACTCCCCCCAGAAACGGCAGAGAATCTGGAAATACCTCACGGACCGCAGGTTTGAGGTAGTAGCCCTCCAAGAGACTCATCTCAAGAAATCGGAGGACAATAGGCTAAGACACAAATCATATCCCTTAATATATAAATCATCCGCAGGTACCAAACACAATGGAGTGGCGCTGCTCTTCCATAGCACTACTAAGTTCCAACCTGAAGCCACCAAGACGGACCGGGATGGGAGAATCATAATGGTCAAGGGGAGGCTGAGGGGCACTTTATGCACATTAGTTTCTCTCTCTATGCACCCAACTCGGGCCAGTCCACATTCCTATCTACCGCTTTGGACTTGATAAGCGGATTTGCCGAAGGTCCAGTGGTGTTGCTGGGTGACTTCAACTTGACATGGCACGAGACACTGGACAGCTCACAGGCCACCAGGGCGACCACCAACAGCTTCTCCAAAGGGGTCAAACAGAAAATGCTCACACCAGGCCTCTGCGATGCTTGGCGGACGATGTATTCCACTACCAGAGACTACACATACTACTCACACGTCCACCAGACGTACTCTAGGATTGATTATATTTTCATTAGTCAGGCTTTAGTGGGGTCTCTGCGGGCAGCGCAGATTCTGCCGATCTCAGTCTCCGATCACAGCTTAATCACCATCAGTTTGTGCTGGGGTGGGCCCAAATCTAACTCATTGCGGTGGTACTTCCCATCGGCGATCACACGTGACAAGACGCTGCGCGAGGAATTGAGGACATCTATCGCGGATTACTTTACTCTTAATAACCCGCAGGCTACATTGCCACAGAACAATTGGGACGCCTTTAAGGCAGTGCTGCGGGGTAAATGCATCCAACTTAACATGGTCCTAAATAAACAGGGGGCGAAGGAACGTGTTGTCCTTGAAGGGGAGTTAGAAACAGTTGGAAAAGCACAAAGCCACACCCACGCGGGCATTGCAGCAGCAACTTACTGCGCTACGGGGCAAACTACGCTCCATTTACAACAATAGAGCCGAGTACACATTGCTGAAGTTGCGCCAGACATCCTATGCGCAAGGCGACAAGGTGGGTCCACACTTAGCACGTCAGCTCCGTGTGAAACGGGAGCGTGAATTTATTGGGGGTATACGGGATCAGGGAGGTCAGCTAGTCCACACCGAGGCCGCCAAGGCTAACATCTATGGCGACTTCTATGGGACACTATCGCGGTACATCTCCAGATAGGCACCTACAACAGCAATATCTGGATTCGGTGACTCTCCCCCATATCTCTCCCACGGTTGCGAGCTCCTTAGATGCTCCCATCTCCTCAGAAGAGGTGAGGCAAGTCATCTCGAGACTTAAACTTCATAAAGCCCCTGGACCTGATGGCCTCACTGCACAATTCTATAAATGTTACGCGGCCGAACTCATCCCCCACCTCACTGAGCTATTCCAGGCGATAGCAGCAGAGGCGCGTGTCTCGCGTCAATGGCCGAAGCGGTAATATCGGTTATTCCCAAGCCAGGGAAGGACCCCCAACTCTGTGCTTCATATAGGCCCATAGCACTTCTCAATCTTGACGCGAAGCTCTATTCCGCGATCTTAGCCGCAAGGCTGGAGGGTTTGATGCCCGAACTAGTCCACCCTGACCAGTCAGGCTTAATAAAGGGAAGGCAAACTCATGATAATATCCGCCGCACCATCCATCTTATTGAGAAAGCGTCTAAATTTAAATTTCCGGCAATCTTGGTGGGTCTTGATGCGGAAAAGGCCTTCGTCAGGGTGAACTGGCCGTTCCTCTTCCTCGCCATGCGGAAATTTGGCTTCGGAGACGCATTCCTCAACATGGTCAAAGCCAACTACCACCGCCCTTGCTCACGCGTGATGGTCAATGGATGTGCTTCACTCCCCTTCGTGCTTAGCAGAGGCACTCGGCAGGGATGCCCGCTTTCCCCTCTTTTATTCGCCCTCAGCATTGAACCCCTTGCAGTAAGATTTCGGGCCAACGAGGAGATTCGGGGAATATGCTTTAGTTGCACAGAGCACAAGGTGTCCCTTTTTGCAGACGACATCCTACTCACGCTTACAGAGCCAGCCTCCTCACTCAAGGCGGTGCAAGAGGAGCTGAACCACTTTGTACAAGTGGCCGGATTTAAGGTAAACCTGTCCAAATCCTCCATACTGAATCTCACGCTCCCCGCCGTTGAGGCGACTAGACTGAGAGGGCAGACGTCCCTGCAATGGGCTAAACACTCTCTCCTTTACTTGGGGGTTCACCTTACGCCCAGACTTTGGGATCTATACAGGGCCAACTTCCCCTCTCTGGTGACTCCGTTGCAACAAGTCTTTAAGAGAAAGACGCCACTTTACATCTCCTGGCTTGGGCGGATCAACGCTGTTAAGATGACGGTCCTACCAAAACTTCTATATTTATTTCAAGCCTTACCTATTGAACTTGACCGAGACCTACTGCCCCGCTTGCGCTCCATAGTCACCAAATTCATTTGGCAAGGTGGGAGGGCCAGTCTTCCTTTTCATGTGCTGCGGCGGACGAGGAACGAAGGAGGGGTGGCTCTACCGGACTTCACACTTTACTATCAAGTGGCACAGCTACGAGTGGTGACCGAATGGTCTGCACATGAGTCCGACAAGCACTGGCTCCACATGGACAGGTCGATTGTGGGGCACTCCATTTGGGATGTCCTGTGGAAGCCAAAGAAAGATCGGCCTAAGAATGCTTACATAAGCACTCCCACACGCACTACGCTGACGATCTGGGATCAGGTCACAAGGAGGGAGGGGTGGACCTCATTTCCCTCCCCGTATACCCCAATTCACTTCAACCCGGCATTCCCACCGGCACTCCATGAAGGGCCCTTTGATTGCTGGAGGGAGGGGGATGCCTAAAGATCTCTGACTTATTCCATAATTATGACATCCTGACATTCGAAAATTGCAAAAGAGAATTTTTAATCCCCCGTAGCGTACATTACCACTACTTCCAGCTTAAACATTGGGTCACACTACCACATATTAGAGAGGCCGCGACTAGGGAGTTGACGGTCATGGAGAAGATGGCGGTTCACAAGGCAGGTTCCATGAAAGGCGCCATCTCCTCACTCTACACCATGTTATTGACTACCATACACGCACCCAGGGCGCGCTACATGTCCTTCTGGGAGCAGGTTCTAGGGCGCAATATCACTGAGGAGGAATGGAAACATTTATGGGGCGACATCACTAGACACAACAAGTCGGTGGCACTGAGAGAAGCCCACTATAAGACTTTGCTAGATTGGTACCTCTATCCTACTAAGCTCCGACGGATTTTCCCTGACACCTCAGATCTCTGCTGGCGGGGATGTGGCCTGCAGGGGGATTTCCGCCACATCTGGTGGGATTGCCCAGCTATTCGGCCTTTTTGGGAGGAGATACTCTCTCATCTTAAAGATATGCTGGGATACCCGATTCCGACCACCATCGAGGGGGCTCTATTGGGTATTAGAGATCCGGAGTTAGAACATCAACCCAAAGCGGACAAGGCGATCATGTGGACATGTTTAGGAGCAGCGAAACTCACGATAGCAGCAGCTTGGAAAAAGAAGGACACACCAGCTACGTCGCTGTGGCATGCCCGCCTATGGAGACTCCGCTCTATGGAACGTCTTGCAGATATCTTCCGAGATAGTTACAAGGCTTTTGAACATAAATGGGGCCCACTAGTAACCTATCTATCCCGTGGTTTGCCTTCTGCAGTTTGTCCATCCTCCGTAAGGTCCATGCACCTCTTCCAGATCTAGCCTATCCCGAGCTATAACTTCGTTGACGCAACCCTCACCTCTTGATCGGTTAGAGCTCCGTGTCTGCCACCCTGCCTTATAGCTGTACTTTTGCTAACCACTACTTCATCATGTGCCATCACCACCACCACCACCAGGGAAGGGGAGGGGGGAGGTAGTGGAGGGGAAATTTTTATTCTTCGGGTGTTTGTTGAATTTATGTTTGTGCCTGAGGGATTCCCCTCAAGGCCTGTTGTCCGAAAAATGGCGTCCTCTTTATTTTCAACGGAGGGTTGTATGGACTCTGGGACGTAGGTCTCTCATTAAGTGAATTTTTTTACCCCGGGCCCTACACGCCCTATTGTATTCATGTTGTCTTTTTTGACTTATGACGCTCAATAAAAAGAATTTTGACAAAAAAAACACAAAAATGCTGAGTGTTGTCCATTTCCTCATGGCTTAGATCAAGGCTGAATGTCCTATTGAAACTCTGCTGGTGGGCACTGCTGCTGTTGCTAATCTTGTGTGTGTAGAAGTACCCTGCCAGCTCAGTATCGACAGACAGACAGCACTTAGAAGCCATCCTCACTCTTGACCCGAGACTGAAGCACTGTCTCAAGGACCTACTGTTACAAGTGCAGGTTAGCCAAGTTGTGTCACTGCCCTGAAAGGACTGTTCCTCTCTTCGCCAGCTTGTATTGGCTCTGTTGTCTTGCAACTCTGCTTTGTGTGCAGATGTCCAGACTGAGTGGGACAGGGAGGCCCAGTGTGTTTTATAGACCCATACTTATATATTTGGGTCAAACTGCGGACTGTCCAACATCTCCTGATCACATGAGTAGGTCGCCCCTCCGCACTCCGTCTCCATGCCCTCCCGACTCTCTTCCTAGTGGCGAGTTGCTCACTCAAAGCATTCAGGTTCACCAGGCCAATAGACCTCTACAATTTACAGGACCAACTTCTCTGTACCAAACCCTAAACTGGAAGACAAGTTTAACTTCAGGCTATAAGTCAATTTCTTGAACTCCCACAGATCCTTGTTTTTATTTGCAAGGTCACTGCAACAGTGCTGTTTGATTTGCTGCAGTGTTGCTGTCGTTTTAGGTGTTTCAGTGTTCACGCTCACCATGATCATGAACAGTAAGGTTTGCAAACCCGTAACAAAGTAACCAGATTATTTTAGGGAGGTTTGTGAGCCTTCATATTTCAGTATGGAGTCTAAAATCAAATAGAGATTCTAAAAGGTACATGTCTGCAAACACTGCATAACAATTCTACCATTTACAGTAACTGCACTGTGCTAGTTTTGCATTCTCGTTTTCAGGAGGATTATAGTATTCACAATCATCTAATGATTGTGAATTATATATAAAGTTTTACATGGGGTCCTTGACTGTATCACTACATTACTATTTTATTGTGTATTTGGATTTGTGAGCTTTTTAGTATCTAACTTTGGGTACTCCTGTACAAATGTTAATGTTGCATCTTTACAAAAACACACAACTTTAGCTGGCCATCTACATCTGTACTGGAACTGTGATAAATGTTGTACTGGACTGGGACTCAACCCTACACAGTGTCATTTGAGTTAGATCTTGACTGCTTGTCCACATTTCCCACAAAGGGAGAGAGTCAGAAGAGCTTGGGAAGCAAAATGTCCATTGAAGAACAAGTACCTTCTATCATGGCTAGAGGGGAACACCAGGACCATTGATAGTTCTTAGTTGGCCTGTGAATGCATTGATCAGGCAAATAGCCAAGCAGAATGTGACATGGATGGCATTTTGAATACATGTACGTAAAGGCCAACCAAAGAACATATGTATTAAGCATCAAACTCATTTATAGATCGCCTTCAAATCTAAACTTCTTACGCAGTCACATATAAGTAGCTTCTGTGTTAACAGATTGCATAATCTTCTAGAACGCCGAAATTGTTTATGTAACAGCTGCCATTTCAACAATGAAGAGCTTTTTGGAGGGTTTGCAGATATCTATGCCCTACTGGTTTCAATGGAAAGACTCAACATTGATGCCTCTATTCAAAAAAGTCACCTTGGAAGTTACAAAGGTATTGATTGCATGCACCATGTAGTGCAGGGAATAGTCCGTGTTGACATAATTTGGATAACAGGGGAAAGAGTGAATCGCTAAAGACTGTTTGCCTAGCAAAATAATGTAATAAGCCATTGCCAAAACTTCTAGAAACAGGAGCTCCATTGCTTCACACTCAACAGTTGAGATATGCTGACTGCCTTGAGGTTAATGTCAGTACAGCACTACCGTGCAGCTGCACAAGTAAATGCTATGGTGTATTTAATCAACCAATCATGGGTATATAATATGTGAGATTTTAAATAATGAAACGTCGCCCTCTCCTTAAGACTTTGGACAAGGCAGTTATTGGAATTCTACAAAGTGACTCACAGGTCCAACGATTGTTGATTTGTAAAAATAGTAGCCCTTACAGACTACAACAGCAACAATGCACAAGAGTAGATACACCTGCCAAAAAATAAAAGGTTGACGGATCACAGAGCATCCAACAAAAAGAGGAACAATACACCAAAACAGTTGCCTTTTAAATGATAAACACACGTTAATGCCTAAGAATACTCATAGGAAAATAATAGTAATTCTAATGCTATACTGACATGTATTAACCAAGATGAAAAACATGGCATATTTTACTAGTATATGGACCAATTAGCCCAAGTTCAGAAACCTGTACGTTAAGCCAAAGGTTTGGCAGTACATTTTGTCTTTCCTGTCCTCATTGCAGATGCTGCATGGAAGTCATCTGAAGCCTGCAACCCCGGGCCTCATCAGGTGTCCTCAAAGCCTTACCTCAGATGATTTAACCTTCAGGTCACCCCCAACACGTCAGAAGATCATTAACCAACACACTTGTTTGCCAGCAATTTTCCATGAGTCACACAGATGGTGACATTTGCTAAAGCTCGCCACAGAGGATTTAGTGAACCATTGAAAAAAGGTTTACTTTTTAAATTAGCCATGGTGCCTCCAACAGAACTTAACTCCAACCCAACTTCGTGCAGGACATATACGGCAGAACACTGCACAAGCATCGAATGCAGCGCAGAGAAGTTATGTGTCTTAGGTATCAATGTGCATACAGAAAGATTTTCCATTAAAACTGCACACACAAAACAGCCAACATAGCGTAGTAAATCGAACATGACACACGTATCCAGCAGTGCACAGGCTTTTCATGTAGTTGGGTACCAACGTGATCACAATAGGACTAACCACTTAAAAACAACACATACAAAGTACACAAAACAACATATGGGATAGAACTCTACCCACCATCACATATAGCTGAGATATGCCACACAATTTGATATTAATCTCAACAATGACATGCCCAACAAGACACTCTACTCACCACACCCAGACGCATTACTTCACTCGTCAACTGAACAGGACTCTTTACACCCAAGCAATACAACTTAGGTCACTAGATGCATAACATAGCTTCTCAATATCATATAGCATGCAAGGCAATCGACAAACAAAATAACCCAGAAAGCAACTAAATGGTTTGGCAAGACCTCCAGCCTCGCCTAGTAAACTCTATAGTCCATCAATATTTTATGAAAACACACCTCCTGCAAACAACAGAACGACAAATACCCTAGAGACATTATGACTTGTAAACTCAATCAGATTCCAGTCTCTGTCACAATCCTGAAATTAAGTGCAACATGGTACAGGATTCACAAGTATTTTGATACTAATGATGAAATGAATGCTACATAGATACAGCTGACATAACATAAAATCAACAGATCTTCAAGATAAAACAGTGAATTTTCTTATGTTATAGTGACACAAATGAATAAGAAAAGAGAAACAACAGTTGAGGGCAGGAGCACAAAGAGGGTGCAGAAAAGGCCAGAAGAAAACTCCCAAATGTATAAGGAGCTAATATGGCTGTCCAACATAGTTGTATTTCTTCATTGTTTACTCCTATTTTAGGAAAAATATTACTAATAACTAAGCAAAGTAGTCATTCCACAGTACTGTAAATAAAACATTGATACCTACATAAGTTGAACTATGACTTTTCCCATTTGAGAGTTTACCCTAGAAAATCTATACTAAACTTTCAACATATATAATATTTTTGCAACAGATTGATTGCCAGAATTATCTTACCTGAGTTGTTTTGGCTCGTCTACCTTTCATTGAATTGCTGTGGCTGAGCTGTATCTTTGCCACACCTTCAGAAAGGCAGCGCGATTTCCGACAAGGCAGTGTATTGTAAGTACTGTATGGAGGGGTGCCCACTGAAGCAACTGGACGGCTTTTACGCTTAGTAGTATCCTGTGGGTGAGGCACCAAATTACGACAATAGACCACAAATTTATTTCTTGGTGCTCCATTGGCTGCTCCATTTACAGTTTTCTGAGAGTACAGGTCACTGAAAGAATTGGCACGCTGTCCGGTGTCCAGTTGCTTGGGATAGTTACCTGCCTCAGTTTTCCGAAGGTCTTCATTGTCCTTTTCTTCTGCAGAACAAAGGATGTCTTCAGTGCTTGTTAAATGCTCTTGGCTAAGATCAGAGAGAGAAAACTCAAAACTGTCCTCTCGCCATATGTCTGCAGACTTTGATCGCTTTTTCTTAAAGCTTTCAGATGGCATTAAGGTGGACCCATGTTTTGTGGAGATACCATCGCCCTCACCCAAATAAGAAGACTCATCCCCAAAAAGTCTGCCTTCTTCAGAGTCCTGTATGCTCTGTACAGAAGCAGCTGTGAGAACAATACTACTGCCCACACTTGGCGTGACAGAAGAATCTGTATGGTAGGATACAGGCCTTAAGCCCACATCTGCCCACATTGGACTTGAAAAGTCATCCAAGTTATCTTCCTGGGAGTAAGGTTCAAGGCCATTTTCTGCCAAAGACTGAGGTATACTTGGGGTGCTGCTAGATCTGTTGCTGACTTCAGAGTTTCTATGAATTAATTTTCCTGAGGAAGCATGCCTAGTTCGTCTGGAATTTTTGCTTGCAAGTCGAAGTGAGCGTGATGTGTGCTTTCGTGCCAGGCCGTGATGCTCGTCTCCACAAAAGGCATGCTCTGCATTTTGACTTTCTGCGTTTCCCATGATTGTATTGTCTGCAACAGAGGAGGGGAAATGGCATTATTGGATATCATTTGTTTCTACCAATAAATACAAGTACCATGACTGAGCTGGAAACCAAAATATTCAGACACAGGGTTTCAAGTACATTGAATTCACCATCGGATATTAATTACTATTTATTTTATTGTCAAGTTTTATATTGCAAGGGCCACAACAATTTGAAAGGCAGTGGACTTTACAATAAGAAGGCATATATACATGTGGACATAAAAACAGCTCAGCGGCATCCTTGTAACACCTTTTCGAAATGCACCTAGTTATTTCAACATTTTAGCCCCTTTATCTTAACAGCAAGTGAACTGCAGACCAAGTACACAGGTTTACGTTAAATCACAGAATCACACATACTCCTGTTGCGTGGCCCTGGCTCTTCTCGCTTAACTCCTCTACACCACTTCACAATCAAGCTACCCTTACACCGAGTTCTAGGCTTGGGACAATGAGCATGTAGAGTACTCTATGAACTAGGACCCATTAGTCAGTCTCTGGTTTCCATGACCATTCAAGATTTGGAGGTACATTATGAACATAAAACATTGGCCGTTGCTAGACTCCTAATCTTCATGGTGTGCAGTCAACATGTCAGATGGTGCACAGGACAGCTGGAGTGCCAGATGTGGGCTTCAGAGGTGGTTAGAACAACCCCAGACAGATGAGGCAGTTTGCCTAGTGATGCATCTAAAGCACACACCTGCAGCAGAGGTTGGGAGGAAGTGCTGCCATGCCACCCACAAACTGCGAGATGTGAAGGGCAGAGGAAAAGGTTTTAGCACAGCGCCTCATGCTGGATTTTGATCCAGCACGCCTCACTTGACAGTCTGAAGTAAACAAGAAAGTGATGGGTGGAATGCTTGAATTAATCTAAGCTACTGGTAATTACTCAACGCCACATCCCAGCTCATCATGGTTTTGCCCAACTTTATGAAAATCAGCCTTGATCTTGCTCCAATAGAACATTGTAGCCTGAACTGCCAAGCCAGTCCTCTCTGAACAAGAGCATAATCAACCCAAGCCCGATTTTGCCCTGGTTTGGGCTCTTCAGTCAGGTGCAGTTTAGTTCCAGTGGCACAGTGAGTCCGGGACCCATGACTAGGCATACCCATCGCACTGTAATAAACAAAAAAGTGATGGGTGGGATGCTTGAATTAATCTCAGCCACTGGTAATTACCCAGGGACACATTCCAGCCCATCGTTTTATTTGACCACCATGACAACTCAGATAAGGCCCACTGTACAGTCTAGCAGAGCTCAAACAGCTACTGAAACACAACTCAATTGTGCTTGGCCTAATAGACATTGGATTCACAACAATCCGCAGACAGATGGATTGCAGAAACTGCTATATATTGTTATGCTCATTGGGTGACTGCCACTGTGGCAAATGAATCTTGAGTGAAACTACCCAAATTAAGATGATTCTGTGCATTCAAAACAACACTTTCCACTTTTTGTCAGGGCCCTTCGCTTCTTATGTGATAAACTAATGTCAATGTCATGGCAGAAAAGTGTATGTTCGCAAGTCGTTGTTGGCACTGCATGGTGTTTTCCAAGAGGCAGCTCCACTATACAGATAGTTAATGCCCCTTACCAAACTGAAAACAGCAGAGCCGACATAACAGTGGAAGCATCTCTGGCTTGTTATATGCAGCTCTATCAGCTATGATGCCACAATTTTCATATGGCACCAAAGGATCTTGCCCGGTGAGATTTGCACTGTTCCGCTCTCCTGTTGGAACTGAACCCGAATGAAGTAAAGATTGAAGAGTGATGGAATTAAGATTTCTGACTTTAAATTTTGAAACTAAAGCACAGATTGAATAAGTAGAACAGACAACCAAACCAGAATGTGCATATGAATTATTCACTTATCTGAAAGTAACCAAAGCAAACGGTCACTATTGCGTTAGGTATATATGCAAAACAAAGACAGTCTACGCACCAATCACAGAATCAATAAAAGAAACGTAACCCCTGGTAATGAATAACGAAAGCAGACATTCTGGGTAATTAATGACTCCAAAGTATTTATGACACTAGAGTGACTGCACTTGGGGACACACTCAACAATGCACTGCCTTCCATCAACATTGGACAACCTGAAGAAGTAATGATATTTGCTTGCTTGCAAAGTACAGGTCAATATTCATATCATAAATCTAACTGTGTTGGATACTTACCAGACTATGATATTAAATAGAATATGACCAGACAATCATTTTTAAACAGATAAAAGTTAGATACTGTGTCTCTTGATGTAATCAATTAAAACAATTAAGTAATGTAACAGTAGTTCATGATAGTTAGCAAACTAGCTTTCAGAGAAGATAAAATGAATGCCAAGCTCCATATGGAAGAGTGCAACCATATCAAAAAAGTATGCATAGATTACAGAATACTGCACCACCTATCTGGGTAAGACATTAAGTACAAAACCCATTTAAGGTAGCACCATTACAAGCTGTGAGGTTTGTTGGCACAAGTTGACAGGACAAGGTCTGGTGACCACCTCATGCATGTGAAGTACAACAAACAAGTCTTCTATAACCTCCCATGTGTTTTGGTCTAGGCTCACTGCCACAAAGAGTACGTTTCGAGACACACTGTGTCCAAACTGGACTGGCCATTCTGCGTTCACCAGATGGGTTGCAAGCTACACTGCTGCTTTACGGGCTTGATAGATGGAGATGACCCAACAATGAAAGCCTTGTGGCTTCATTCTAGTTACTGCTCCTGGCAACTTTGCCTGTAGCGCATAATATTTTATCCACCAGCAATTACAGTGCGAAGGGACACGCGTTCATCCAATTCCCCCTCACAGGTGCGACCTACAGCATTGGGAAGTAGCCTGTGTTTTAATGATTGCTTTGCAGACAGAAAAGAGCATATAAATGGACATGAGAAATTATGGTGCAATTTTATAAGTGCGACAATTATTATAGGTTTGCAAAAACACTGACATCTTTTTGTGAAATGCTCTGAGAATTGAAAAAGCACATGCAAACTGGTCAATATAAGAAGAATTGTGTTTTAGGCTGCAGTCAAACTCTCAACACTTCCACACGATTACTTCTACAGCGATGAGGCCTCGTTCATTAAATGAGAAGTACTTGCGCAGCAGATATAAGCACAACGAGTCCCAAGACTCACTTTGGATACAAAGTGACTTGCCTACACTGAACGGAACACTATGCGTACAGCGCTACTCTTCTTAGCCACGCTGAAAGGAATGCAGGGTGGGTTCCATGCCTCTTCCTTGCTGGTCTGTGATGTTTTCAACATGAGATATATCTCCATTCCAAGCATCATTTCTGTCCAGGCTAGACCGCTGATTAGTTTTCTCTGTACTGCAAATGTTTTATGCCGGCTAGGCAGCAGGAATCAAGATGTACCACAAAACTTCGGGTTTTGGAGCAGTTCTAGCGGCAGCCGGGACATACTTCTGATTACCTCAAGTAAGCCTGACCTTTACAGAGTATCGCACTTGGAATATCTTTCATCATCACAACTTGGACGGATCACAACTCTCTCTCTAGTGACTATTTTACATGGGTCAACACAGTGTAACAAAAGAGGGAGGGGGCCGTGGGGGCGCTTGTAGGTCCAGCATACGTGCCCCTAGTAAATCTCAATTATGTCAAAAGGGTATGCAGTTCGTTAACAGAAGTAAGAGAGATAATATATGTGCGTGGTCGGTCAGATATCTAAAGGAAAGGACAGGGGTCCGCTCCTTTAGGAACTTGGGTCCTCACACATCCAGTTGGATGTTATGAGGTGTCGGTGCGTCGAGATAGTGTTGTTAAAATAGACTAAGTAGTGCTCTAAAACAAGCTTTAATGAGTGAGTCTACTTGTCTGGTTAAAAACAAAAGTGGCTAACCTTAGAGACAATGATCACTGGTAGCTCTAGAAAGTCAAAGGTAAACATGTTTCTTGCCTAGTCTGTCAAAAATTGATCAATTGGAAATTCATCAGGACCGAAGAAAATTATATCATCTACGCAGTGGTTGGAATGCAGGTTAGTATCAAGGGTAATCCAATCACAGATAAAACCTAAATGTGATGTATCTTATAAAATGCAACCGTTACTACGGTGCAGACGCTAAATGTGCATTCTCTCGGTTTTCACCTGAGGAGGCTTGAGAGCCAACCAACTTGGGTCGGCATTTTATAAGGTATACCACATTTATGTTGATGCTAACCTGCATTCCAATCACTGTGTAGATGGTATAATTTTCTTCGGTCCTGAAGAAACAGGTTGACCTTTGACTTTCTAGAGCTACCAGAGATCATTTCCTCTAAGGTTAGCCACTATTGTTTTTAACCAGACAAGTAGACTCACTCATTAAAACTTGTTTTAGAGAACTACTTAGTCTATTTTAACTACACTATCTCGACGCACCTACACCTCATAACATTCATCTACACTTCATGGCCCTATACCCTACTTCACATGTCTGACCGACCACACACATATATTCTCTCTCTAACTTCTTTTAAGGAACTGCATACCCTTTTGATATAATCAACACTGTGTAATACAGTACATTAGTGACACACACGGTCTATGTTACGCTCTCTGTTAGTTTCCACTTCTTAAGATAATTACAATGCTGTTTTCTCTTGTATGTCCAGGCTGTGTCCAAAATAATTGACAAAACTACATTTTGGAGGTATCCTGTTGGCATTATCACTTCAAAGCTATATTAGATATTATACAGCCAGTAAATCTGCCACCACAATTTTAAAAGAGCCCAGAAGACCTACCCATTGCGCGGAGGCAGTGGTATGATGCCTTTCAAATGTATCTTGGGGTATTTGGAGTGTCACGTTTCAGACGAAAGAAAACATTTTTATTACTACATCCTTTAGGCTAGGAAGGGATGGAAATGTCCAAACACCTTCTAGATAGTAATGCAATGATAGAAGTAATTAGACTTATATGAGAATGTGGTTAAATTAAGCCCGAGGGTCTTTTACATGTGGAAGCCAGTTTAGTGCTATTACATCATAAATTCTTCTTTGTTTTATTTTTATTGAGATTTTAATGTTGTCGGAAAAACACATAAATGGAACATAAAGAAAGAAGTATAATCACAATGTGTTGTCCTAAAAGCATTTAAGTACAGAATTGTTTTGAATAAGCAATTTGGTTTGGAGGCGCACAAAGTCGAAGTATGGGTGTATACGGTTGTGTGTAAGACACGTGAATCTAGGGGTTTTATGTTGAGAGGAAGTGGAGGATGTGGATTGATGAGTTAGTATGATCTAGGTGGTGTGCGACAACCGTGCGCTTAGCATGGAGATAGGGAGAAAGAGAGAGAAAGTGATAGAACAGAAAACAAGCAAGAGAAGGGAGAGTGGAGGTAAAGGGGGTGGTGGGAGAGGGGAATGGATGATGGGGGTGGCGAAGGGGAAGTGGAGTGGAGGAGGGGCAGTGAAGGGGAGTAGGTGGAGAGGAGGACAGTTAGCTATTGTGAGGACACATCTGAGATGTAGGAGTCTAATTTAGACCAGATTTTGTCCTTCCTCCTAAGGAATGTTTTCAAATATTCATTTAGTTAGTTATCTGCGCATCTAGTGAATTGAACCCATTCCCACCTGGTGTGGGGTGAGAGTTTGGATATGTCTTTCCACTCGGAAAGGATGGTTTTGAGGCCTGTAGAGACCAGGATGTCCCATAGAAGGCGGTCTTCTTTGTTTAGTGCTGTGTGTGTGTCAGGGGAAAAGATTCCCAAGTTGATGGAGGCTAAGTAGGCGACCATATTGTGTGCAGGATTTGTGAGATGGTTTTGCTTATTTCGTTCCAGAACTTCTTAGAGAAGGTGCATTCCAGTAGCATATGTTTCAGGGCAACCGGTTCCTCCTTGCAACTCCAGCATCTATATGAGGGCTGTAAACCAAGTTTGGCTAACTTGGTAGAAGTCCAATGAGCCATGTAAGCCATCCAGTATTTACTTCGAGCTAGCGATGGTGTGATTTTGTTTGAAATAAGGTTCTTCCATATGGACAGCTAGTTCAAGGTTGTCTCTTGGGTGCTACAAGACTAGAGTAGGAGCAATTCCCACTTGTTTTGTATTGTTTTGGTTAGAGTAGAGTTTGCAGGCGATAGGAGAGAGTAGATCTTGGATGCCATGTGGCCTCCATTAGTGAATGACTAATGTGATGGGGAAGTCAGAGTGTTTCGGTGTTGTGTCCAGATATAATTGTCCTAATTTTTAAAAAGTGGTTTAAGTCTAGATTATTTAGGCTAAACCTTGTTTTAATTTGGGAGAAGGTAGAGGTTCTGAAGGTATACCAAGATCGCCTACCAATAGTATACCCTTTTGTGCCCAGTTGTCCAGATGTAGTGTTTTGATGCCTAATTTGAGATTTTCATTGTGCTATAAGGATGCATTTGTTGAATGATGCATTTTAGTGGGGAGTTTGTTGTCAATTTTGCGCAGGGTCTGTGCTGTGCTTGACAGAATATATGATGAATGATCCGTTCTCAGTTTCTTGGTGGTGATTATGGATATGAGGGAGTGCGGCTTTGCAAGCGCTTTTTCGATACCAAGCCATGAAGGGGGAGTGTCGATAGAGGTGGAGAGCCTACATTGTTTTGCTAGTAAGGCGTATTGGTATCTCCTATAACCTGGTAAATTTAGGACGTCAATTTTTTGGGAAGTCTTGGTTTTTTTAGGGAAGTTGTTTTTTTTTTGGGATTGCCATAGGAAGTCATTTATATCTGCATCTATTTTGGTGAAGAAGAGGTCAGAGGCGGGTGGGGGACAAGCTAATTAAAATGTTAACGAGTGGAGTAATCATCAATTTGATAGATTCTAATCTTCCCCGCCATGTGATGAATCTGCAAGATCAATTATCCAGGATGTCTTTGATTTTGTGTAAAATACATTTTCCATTGTAGGTGATGGATTCTCTGAGGTTTGGGGTGAACAAGAATCCCAGGTTTTTTGTTTTATCTGGGGCCCATTTAAGGCAATGGCTGGCGATATCAGAGCTGTTGCAGTGCACGTTTAGAGGGAGGCCCTCTGTCTTATTTATGTTGAGGCAGAAGCCCGATACCTGCGCTTAGTTGTTGATAGTAGATATGATGGGGGGCAGGTCAGGGTCTGCTTGAGTAGTAATAAGAGAATATCGTCTGTGTAGCCAACTAATTTCTGCGGGCCTGCCTTGAAGGGAATGCCTGGGATAACAGGATTGTCTCCAATTTGGATGAGGAGGGGGTCCAGCATTAGTAGAAAAAGCAAGAGAGAAAGAGGGCACCCTTCCTGGTTCCTTGTTGGAGGTCAGAGAATTTTCGATAGTCTTCCATCGATGTTTATTCCTGCCCTGGGTTCCTTGTATAGGGCAAGTATTCTAATTATGGAGGGGCCTACGTTAAAGGTAGTGAGAGTGGCATGAAGAACGACCATGAGACCTTATCAATGGCCTTCTCTGCATCAAGTGCTATTGCGCAGGAAGGCTGATCGAGGGGATGTGCTTTCTCAATAGTGTGACTGAATAGTCTGATGTTCTCTGCGCGAAACCTTCCTTTGATAAATCCTGAATGTGAAGCGTGTATTATTTTGTTGAGTATTGTTTCCAAATGGAGAGCAAATATCTTTGCATACATTTTACAGTCAACATATATTAGGGATATCGATCGATACATTTTGCGATTTGCTGGGTCTTTCCTTCTTTAGGCGCAACTACAATTGTTGCTTCTGCAGCTGTTCCTTTGACTGTACCTGTGGATGAGAAATGATAAAATAGGTCTGCTAGGGGGCAGATCAGTGATGATCCCCATGTCTGGTAGAATGAGGCTGGGAAGCCATCCTATCCTGGTGCCTTCTTAGCTTTGAGTTTTTTTAATTGCGTTTGAGATTTCATGTCAGTAAATAGGATTTTCTAGTGAAAGTTTGGTAGCATTGTCTATCTTTGTGATGCTGGTTTTCTTGAGGTATTCTAAGCATGTTTCGTAGGTGGTATTATTTGATTTTGAGTACAGGGAGCAATTGAATTTTTCAAAAGTGGATAGAATATCTTACTCTCTAGTGGATGGAGGTTATTCTTGTTTTGCGGTTTTTTTTTTTAGGTAGGAAGCTAGCAATTTCCCTCCTTTGTTACCTCTGCAGAGTGTAATTCCTTTATATCTTTGGATCATTAAGTGAGCTTTGTTGATCAGAATTTTGTGTTTTGTTTCTGGATTTCCTAAAATCTTTTTCTATCGATTTTATCTGTTGTTCAAGTTAATTTAGGGCACGACTATGGGTTTTTCTTTGACATCAGTTTAATCATGTGTCCTCTGATGGTGGTTTTAAGGGCATTCCATACAATTTGGGGGTTAGGCCCTGCATCCCTATTGAATTTTAAGTATTGGTCAATCTCTTTCCTAATTTCTCTAAATGTTGGATCTTCTGTGAGGAGATCGTTCATTCTCCATGATTTAGGGTTATGGGCGGGGCCTGAAGTACCGTACATTAAGGAGATGCTGGCGTGATCGGAGACTAAGATTGCTTCAATGGTGGGGTTAGTGGTAACTGAGACGGGTGGCTTGTCAATCAGAATAGAATCTGTGCGAGAAAAAGTATTAAGAGGGTGAGAGAAAAAATTAATATTCTTTCCCTACGGGATTAAACAGTCTCCAGACATCTTCTAGTTTGTGTATTTTGCAAAGGTTTAACATTTGTTTGTGAGATTTGTTGGGTTTAAAGGCACATGCGGAGTTTCTATCTAGGGTGCTGTCCACCTGTAGGTTGAAATCGCCACCCACAATGATTTTGCACTGAGGGGGAAAGAGATCCATTTTTTGGTTGAGATTAGTCCAGAAAGTTGAGTTGTCATTGTTGGGTAAAAAGGCATTCACCACCAAAATTTCAGTGTTGTCTTTTTCAATTCTAGTAATCAGCCATCTGCCCTCCGGGTCTGCTTCTGTAGAAATAGTTGCTAGGCTGGATGATTTGGAGATCAGGTTGATTAGGCCATTTATTTCGTTGGTGGCTGGTGCGCATGAAAGGTCACTAACTCAGGCTTTCTTTAATAAAAACAGCTTCTTTCAGAACAACTTTTGTTTCTTGTAGGAGTATGAGAACTCCTTTGAGTTTATATGTGTAGTCTAGGATTTTTGGGTGATTTGTTGAGAGGTTTAGTCTCAACGTTAAGGGAGAGTATTTTGATGTTATGCATTAGATGCGGTATGGAGCATGTTAGGTGTGTCCCCAGTAAATGGCCAGAGGAGTTTGAGTATGTGGTTGGGGGGAGGGAGGGTGGGAGGGGCGAATAGTAGTGTTGCGGGAAGGTGGGTGGAGGGGGTAATGGGAGGGGGTGCAAGGTGTAACTGGGAGAAAGGATAGAGGAAGCAAACAGAGAGAAAGAGAATAGAAATCAAGAGAGAGAAGAGTGAAGTACAGAATTATCATAGTGTGAATAAGAGTATGTCTAGGTACCCTATGGGGGTACATGGGGAGATTAATCGAAGGATGGTGGTGGAGGAGGACTCAAGTGGATGAGCCTGAAGCTAAGGATTAAGAGCCGCACCCCTAAGGAAGATTAGGAGGATGGCATAATGATTATTGGCTGTACCCAAGGAATACTGTGTTTGAGTGGGCCGAAAAGCAGCAGCAAGAGTCAACAGGAGGACTGTTGTATTTAGAGGATGCGAGGAGTGATATGGTGGCTATTGCTCGGGTTACGTTTAGAGTGAAGGCGGATGTGTTGATCAGCCTTGACAGAGTTTTGATATTAATGAAGTAGATCAGCGGCATAAACCAGCTTAGTATAGAATATAGAACCTTTGTGATACAGGCAAGAACTAATAAGTGCAAATTTAAGCTTAAAACTTCGAGAGGAAGATGGGGGCAATTAAGTTCACAACATTAATGCAGAGTTTGTTGTAGCCAAGATGTAGTGCATATTTGCAGTAGTTCACAGAACATGGAGTAATTGCCATTGAAAATTTGTGAGTGAGATAAGAATTATGTCATCATAATTTTAAGTACAAAAACATGGCTTTTAAGCAACTTTGACAGAGTCACATTGTTAAAGCGGAAAACTACTGGTATAGACCGGCCTAACAAAGAACATGAAACCCTTGAGAGAAGTACAATGTAATTATTATATCAATTATGAGCATGTCATGCACAGTTATAGTGACAAACAGGAAGACTGTGGGGCTGTGTTTGGAAGGGATAAGACGGTGTTATAGTTTGTGAAAGTGGATTGTCAATGAATGGTTATCGGATATTGGTTTGGTGCAATTGCATATTTTAGTCAGGGGACAGTAAGGTGTGCAACGATCGGTAACACAGAGTACGTTCACAGGTAGTACAGAGTGCATTCACATTTATGGTTAGTCGATGTTATGGACCCAAAGATATAACGGTTATTAGAACATTGGGAGCTCCATTGAAGACAATGGAGTAGCTCTGGGCTTATAATGGCTGGTATAAGCCCAGCACTCCAACATTCCAATGTTTGTCTTTTTGTTTCTCCATTCTTAATTTAGAACATTCTACCCTTAGTGGGTGGAATGTTCTAATAGCCTTATAGCCCTTCTGCCTCAGGCTATAGCAGTTGTTAAAGGCCCTCTCCCTCGTTATAGGCCCTCGCCTGCGGCTCGGGCCTATAACTCGGGATCAGGGCCTTTAACAACTGCTATAGCCTGAGGCAGAAGGGCTATAAGGCTATAATATATGCTCACGATAAGATGTGTTGTTTTTACGGAGTTTTATATAGCGCGAACTTGACCCGAAGGTATCGAGTATCAGAGCGCTTTACATAGCACCAGTTGCATTACATGAGGACACATTCATTTTTGTTAGGCACGGGGAGATTAAGTGATTTGCCCAGAATCACAGGATGTTCAGCGTCATTGCTGAGACTCGAACCCAGTTCCCCAGATTCGAGGTCGACCGCCCTAGCCGTTAGGGCGGTTAGTGAAATTCCACGTTGGCAGGTGATAAGTCGTGGTTAGAATCAAAAACATTGTTAGTAGCATTAATATCGACAACAAATAACACTATATGCAGCTTGTGGTACAGATTGCTGTAGATTTAAGAGCTCATCTGTAGGTCTTGAATGTCGATGATGAAGGAGTCCAGATCTTGGGGGTCTTCAAAAATGGTGGACTTTCCTTTGTATGTCGTCTTTAGTCATGCTGGCCCTACAAAGGAGAATTGTATGGATAAGTCTCTGAGAGTTTTGCGCCGAGATAGACACCTTTTCTGTCTTTTGACCATGTCTTTGGAATAGTCTTGAGTGATCCCGATTGAGGAGTTTTGCCACTTAATCTTTTGTACCTTCTTTATTTGTGCGGGGATTGCCTCAGTATGCAAGTATTTGATGAGTCTGAAGATTAGGGCTCTTGGAACTTCGCTGTTTTTAGGTAAGAAGGTAGGCACCCTGTGTGCTACAGTTATTTCGAAATCTTTGGTGAAGTCCAATCCTAGCATCGGAGGGATCCATTTTTCTATAAATGTGGCACATGATGGCACAAGTTTCTCTGCCCCCTCTGGAATACCGAATATTCGCTATTTGCCCCTTCTATTGCTATCTTCCAATGCAGTGACGTTTCTCGCCAGCCTTTCAGTCTTGCTGTAGTAACTGTTGTTGATTTGGCAGAGATGTGTTTGAAATGGTTTATCCATGATTCCACCTCGGAGACTCAGTTTCCTATCATTAGCATTTCTTGCTTTAAAGATGAGAGGTTCATTTGCATGGAATCAGTGGCGTTTTTTTGCAGATTGGGCTAGGATATTTAACACATCAAGTTTTTGCATGATTAAGTCCAGCGCAGCAGTGTTGTCAGCTTTCGGTTTAATAGGGGAGTCTGGGGTGGGGGTTTCTGTTAGATCTCTTTTGTGCTGGTTTTGGGTCCTTACATCCCTCTTGGCTCCAGAGAGTCAGGAGCTCTTTGATCCGCCATGTCGAGAGGGTAAGTCACCTCTGTACGGGTGCAAAGTGAGTCTGATTAGATTGATGAGTTCGGCACTGGTATGTGTCAGGGGTGCAGACACAAATAATCTGCGATATATATTGCTTGAGGATGGCCCAGTAGCTCTGGTCAGATCAGAGTCAGGTCAGGGGGGTATACGAGCACTGTAGGATAGTTTTGCTTTTGAACCCCCTCCTTTTCCACCTGCTCTCATGTATCTTGCAAATTGCCTCTCAGCAGGTTACAATTGATGAAGGCCCCCATATCATAGGTTGAGGCAGTTTACCTTGACAGGGTTACAAACATTCCAGAGGGAGCACCATAATTGATTGTGGCCATTTTGAGGCCAGGCACTTGCTTTAAGCTCTTAGCGTTTACTACTGCGAGTAAGGTTACAGATCTTGTGTGCACATGTTCCAACCGGGTCATAGTTGCTGTGCGGTGGGTCCTCTCTGCTTCTTTAAGTTCAACTTTGATGTTAGTTTCGAAGCGAGAGGGCCCTATGGGAAAACATGGTCTATTCTTCAGCCATTTTGAGGTCAGGCGGGCTGTACACTTCATTCAATGCGGAGCACGATCGCTCAGAGCAGAGGTTGATGGAGGTGTTTTCACGGTGCGGCGGTGTCACATCTGCCGCAGCAAGCCCTGAGGAGGTCAGGAATCGCTCAGGTGGAACCTTTATGGTCCTGCAGGAAACCGCAGCCGATTATTGAAGTCTGGTGTGGCAGAGTTCACTTTCTAAGTGGCTAGCTTCTTCGGGTTGTAGCCACCTCCCCACCTCAAATTATTTTTAAAACCGCGCAGAA
This sequence comes from Calotriton arnoldi, assembly GCA_963921515.1. NCBI lineage: Eukaryota > Metazoa > Chordata > Amphibia > Caudata > Salamandridae > Calotriton > Calotriton arnoldi. The sequence goes on from CAWUFW010000722.1 coordinate 968,668, forward strand.
GCAATGAGGAAGTGTTGATGCTTTTGTCACCACATTGTGTAGATTCATTGCAGAATGTCAATTCAAAAATGTTACTGACCAATTGGTTAGGGACCAATTTATTGGTTACTGTTATGACAGATGCACTCAGCAGAAACTATTGACAATGGGGAACCCCACACTTGATGGTGTTATCAGATTGACTATAAGTAATGAAAGTTACTGTAAAGGTGCTTAATGAGAGTGAATCAGAGGGGCTCTGAAACAGATCACAGGTACTGTGCTTAAGGAGTACACGATAAATAACATGTTTTTCTTTAAACAGAGTAATGTTTTAGATGTGGGTATCCCATCCTATTACGGGAAGGACACCTTGCCCAGTAAAGAATATTGAGCGCAGATCATGTGGGAAGATGGGCCACTGTGCAAAAGTATGTCAAAGCTTAAAAACTAGTCCTTCTAATCTAGCAAGGGTTACAAAGGACAAGCTCACATATGAGCAAACTCAGCATGTACAAGACCGTTTTCAAGACATAGTTTTAGTTGTCACTGATAATGGTATCACTACAGGAGATTCTCTATAATGTATTGGCTCCTATATTGGGGTAATGATGGGTGACAAGTGTCTAAACATGCTGGTTATCACTGGAATCACTATGATCACTCAAACTTTGTGTGAAAAAACTGGGTGTGGAAGAGAACTACGGTTATAAAGCAGAATGATAGACTTACTAGGTTTCTTTAAAGAGATATTGAAATTTAAGGGCGTATAGCATTCAAGGGAAAATGTATGTGGCGGTCAAAGGACTTAACATTCCCCAAGGCCTGTTTGGGATGTGTTGAGACCTGACACTAAAGAAAAGTTGTAATAAATTGGGCTTTTAGTTGAAACGGAAGCCTCACTCAGGCAATAACGATGCTGGTCAGGGTGACCCACAATCATTAAATTAAAAGCAGTCAAGCTTAACTTAGAGACCAGGTGTAAAGTATTTATGCAGCCCACAAACTGCACCAAAATGAAGCGAATCTAAGCAGAAGAATAGGAGTTATCCATTTTTGGTGAAAAATAGCACTAAAAAAAAAAAAAAAAAAAAAGAACGGGGCAAAGTCACAAGTTTAGGCTGACCGTTATGGAGCACCGCCAGGTTCAAGACAGAGTTTGGACCACTGGGGCTTGTACCGTTGTGTCCTGGATGTTGAGATGCGAGGTTCTGTGTCGGTTCTGGTAAAGCTTCCATTCAGGAGCTGTTACGTGCTGCGATTCGAGGTCCTGCGTCACATTGTGATGCACTGCATCGGTTCCGATGAAGACTTCAGTTGTGCTGGGAGGATGACACTCTGACTCCAGCCAAGGGTCCGCCGAGTCGGTTCAGATGAAGCCACCGATCAGTAGCTGCAATGCAAGGTCCTACATCAGATTTTTAGTCGCTGCATCAGTTCAGATGAAGCTGCCACCCAGGAGCTGCGAGGTGCTGCAATGCACTGTCCTGAATCTGGTTGCATTGAGATGTGTCGGTTCTGATGAACCCTTCAGCTGCGCCAGGAGCAGTGCATTTTGACTCCAGCCAATGGTCCAGGACCTGAGCTACACCTCTTAAGGATCAGGACTCACTCCAACAGAGGCTAGCAGCAAGGCTCAGGCAGGTCCAATTGGTGCTGGTCAGCTGGGAAGTTGCAGGGCAGTTCTCTGGAGCTTGTTGTGTCCCTGAAGCTCACACAGAAGGCTAGCCAGCTAGCCTCTGGAATCGCTCTGGTGGTCATGTGTTCAAGGGAGCAGGTCCGCTCTTCCTTTCTCAGGCAGCAGGGCAGCAAGGCAGTCCTTCTTCTGAGTCTTCCACAGGTCGAGGAGTAATATGAATTGGGGTCTGAGAGTGGCACCTTTTATCCCCAGTGCCAGCCTGTTGGTGGGAAAGGGCCCCTTCGTCTCCTCTTCTTCCTTCCTGAGTTTGGCTCCAGACACTGTCTGTGACAAAAGGCAATGGCAGGGGTGGTGTCATCTCATCCCCAGCCACCCTGGCAGGATGGCCCATCCTGCCAACATCTAGCCCCTTATGCCATCATGTCTGGAAGGAAGCAACTACCAGCACCGGAGAGACAGTGACAGTCATGTGAACGAGCCCCTATTTAGGGCAGTGTGAAAGGTGTAGTAGGACCTGGCGAGGAGCTTATGGGTTTAAAAGTACCTGCTGCAGAGTTTGTTGTGTCTCCAGCAGTTTTCTGGCAACAATAATCCAGCAGTTTTCTGGCAACAAAAATAATGTTAAGATAACTCTGGTGATTAATGTGGGATCAGAGTTTGTCTAGTGTCAACATTGATGCACAGAGGGTTAATATGCCTGCTGCAAAGAACGTGTACAATGCAGATCACAGAACTGCATTTTATGTGGATACCTCAGGGGGTTACTGCTTTTGTTACAGAGACCCTTGTGTTTCTAGCAGTTCATAACTTACAACCTAATATAGCACAGTGACTATGAACGGTCATCAAAGAACTGCATGGAAACTGCATGGTATAAGTTAGAATGTTATGATTTTTCCCCAGTCTTTCATTATCCTAATGTTGCTAAAAAGAGTTAATTTGGGTAGAAATACATTCTTATTAGTAAAGGCAACCCCAACCATTGTGCTACATTTTTAATCCCGAGTTTGTGCTTCTGCTGAGCAAACACTTTTAAAATATACTGCCAACTAGTATGGATAACATGTTATTCCTATACCTTGCAATCGTCACTGTCTTATGTAAAATGTCCTATAAATTGATTTACACACATGATTCATTGTCTCTGTATAATGTGTGTGTGATTTAAAGCACTTTGAAACCCTACACTGGTATGAGTAGCGCTATAAAACAAATTGAATGGGTGTGAGAGAGGGGCTAGGGAGAGATGAGGAACACTGTTGGAGGGTGGTAGTGAGAGTATCCATGGAGAAGGTGATCATTGGGGGTGGCACCAATACAGACTCTCAAACCGGGCCCCACCAGCACTAAAGCCGGCCCTGGTTTGGGCACAAAAATGCCAACTTTCTAACAGTGGCATTTTAAGAATTGCAACTTAAAATCCAACTTTACCATAAAGGTGGGATTTAAATTACAATTCAAAAAAGTCAAAGAAGTATTTCTCTATCTGCCCAGATCTAAAGTTAGCACTTATTAAATGTAATAGGGCAACCCAGTCCAACTTTACCATTAAAGTGGATTTTAGATTAGAATTCATTTGAGTGTAACCTCATTTCTCTATATGCTCCCAATCTGAAGTTAATGCAGTGTTAATCTATGGAAGAGATAACCTTACACCATGACTTTAGGAGATTTTCACTGCCAGGACATTTAAAACTTAAACCTGCATGTCCTACTTTCTAGTTACCATGTACCCTGCCCCATTAGCTTTTAGGGCCCACACAAGAGGTGACTTATAAGTATTAAAAAGGAAGATTTATACTTGACAAAAGGGTTTTGCCAGGTCGAAATGGCAGCTTAAAACTGCACTACTGGCTGCAGTGGCAGGCCTGAGACACGTTTTAAAGTGATCCTTTAGAGGGTGGCACAATAAGTGCTGCAGAACCACTAGTAGTATTGAATTACAGTCCCTGGGTACAGGCATTATCATTTATTAGGGGCTTACAAGTAAATTAAATGTGTCAATTAGGTGTAGGCCAATTTTATCATGTTTTAGGAAGAGAGAACTTTAGCACTGGTTATCAGTGGCAAAGTTCACAAAATCCCTAAGCCAACAAAACCAAATTCAGCAGAACAGGAGGAGTGAAGGTAAAATGTCTGGGGATAACCACCAAAGTGTGGCAGGTCTAATGGCATGTATTGTTAATTATGGAAGAATCTGTAGCTGAGGAACTACCACTCAAGTTTCCTTGAGTTTTTCAGATGAGGTTAGAATGAGCAAAGGATTTAAAAAGTGGATCAAAGTAAAAGCCAATGTCATTCCTGCAAAGCACAAGATGAGAGAGGTTCCATTCAGTTTGAGAGGTGATGTAGAAAAAGAGTTAGTTCAGTAATGTGAAGGAATCACTGAACCGTTAGAATCAACCCTATGACTACCTTGCCTGGTGGCACAAAAATAAAATGTGTGTGAGGATCTCTGTCGACCACAATATAGTCTTATCAAAGAGGTTTGAGTTGATGCTCACGCCCTGCCTAAGGTCGACAAATTGTTAGGGATGTTGGGCTGGGCAGTATGGGTCACAAAAACTGAACTTGCCGCTGCATACCATCAGGTAGAGCTGGAGGAGAGGTCAGGACATTTTACTGTGTTTAATTCTCCTATTGGCATCTTCCAATATTGTTGAATGCCATTTGACCTTGTATAGGCAGCGTCTGTGTTTCAGAGGATTATGTTTCAATTGCTACCATTTATTGGCAATGTACTCATCATGATTTTATTTTTCTTGAAAAGTAACATCTAATTGGACATTTAACTGTTTTTCAAATCTTGTTTTTATGGGTTCTTATTTTTTTCCTCTTTTTTTTTTTTTTTTTAAATGAGACCAAGCCAGCTAGCGCACCACCACTCAAGTTCAGCATGCAGGCATGCCTGAAGGCCTTGGTAGGTAAGCTAACCGGTGAGAACTGATTCCAATCAAGAGTGGCAAGACACTGAGCTCAGACATGCACAAATATTTGGGGGCGACTAACCTGCCCCTGAGCTACAACTGCAATCCCCATAAAAAGGAGGACCCCTAGAAGCAGTGAGAGCCTGGACAGTAGAGAAGAGGAAGCAGCGCAGCCCTAATCTAAATAGCGCCAGAGACTCTAAATTGTTTTCTGTTGTTGCTAAAATGTAGTATTGTATTCTACTATGCAGTAGAGTACTTTCTTTTAGAGATAGGCATTAGACTGCACATTCACTTACTGAATTGTTGAAAGACTGTCGAGCTCCGAGCCAGAGCATCCCTACACTACCTCCTGAGAAGCCTGTGACTCTTGCCATCACTACCACTTAGACTCAAGTGCAGAAAACGTTCTCGGCCCAGTTTCTAGAGTCATAACAGGATGGACCCTGGAACATCAGATACAAATAAACTTTACCTTCATGGTTGAGGCCCAGTAGATCCTGCTTGCCCTGTGGCCCCCCTAAATGGAGTCTTACAGAATTAAGGTGCAAAGTTTAAATCCAAACAAATATTCCTATCTACCATAACCCCACAGAAGATACTAGCTGCATAAATGACATCCAATATCAGAAGACATTAAATGGATATTTTTTTAAAGGATTATTCAAAACTGGCCTATCAGAGGTATATAAATCTTAATGTAGAGATGTACTGGAATTTGTAAGAAGCATCGGCTAAGCCAACAGTTTGGCAATTGGTACAAGCCTTTTGGTATTGCCAATGCTTGTTTTGCCATGTTTTTGTAAAATAGAGAAATGCAGTGCACTCTTCAATATAAAAAAAACTGGCGAGAAGTAAAGATATCATTTGAGTCCAAAAAGCACACATTGCCACGGTTGTCTCCATGATACTGGAGGGAGCTGCTTTGAGGATGGATGTGCTCCTTGTGAAAGAGCAGATGCCCGGCATCACTCACAGTTCGTTAGCCAGTGCCTGAAGTGAGCTGGTCCATGCAGCATTCTACATGGGGGGAGGAGGAAACAATAGTGGATGGCATGACAGACAAATGGATGAAGAGGGGCTGACTAAAATGACAGACAGACAGAGAGACTGAGACAGAGAGACTGACAGACAGATATTTGTAGCACAATTAATAGATCTTGGCTAATGCCAGACTTCACCAAATATGTACATCCCAAAATATTGTCTACGGCCGGGAATTTAATCAACTATTTGAAAGGTAAGTTCCTAAAGTTCATTTCTAACGGCAGTAAAATTGAAAAGCAGCAGCGATGCTGAAGTGGCACTGTCTGCTCATTGGATTGCTGCGAGTTGTGCACATGGACCAGGGACATTGTCCTATCAATGCGTGATGCCACGCATGTCATGCATCTACCTCTTTAACTGCTGAACACCCCTCTCTCTATGACGTAACCCATTGTAGGCCCTTAGCTTCAGCTTGTCTGTGCAGCTCCCTTATACCTCTTGGGTCTTGGTTTAAAGGATAGAATTGTATACATTTACGATTTACAAGTATATAAATAAATACATTAATTAATAAATGTGTCATGTTGGAAGAAAAAGAACAAAGTGGATATGAGGCGAGAAGAGCCCTCGTCATATGGTCTATATTACAACAAGCGCGTTTTTGATGGGAAAAGTTTCAAAATGTTACTATTAGTAGAGAATAAAATATTTGTGCCTTTGAAGAATGAGGATCTATGCATCATATAAAGTAAGAACTATTGTATAAAAATGTACCCATTTCAGATTATGCTGCAGCAGCAATCTCAAATCATAAAGCCCTATAGACATATACAGCAATCTGGATTCCATGATTAGGACTCTGGTATGGAGCGATAAAGGTTTAGCACAATTTTCTGCCCAGCTACTCATTAATGCAAGCTCTTGTGTCCTATAGCCTCAGGCTATTGCTATCAGGAGGGTTGTGTGTTCAGGGAAAAAAAAATCTCAGATGCCATGTGAAACGAGTCTCTGGGGCAATGATGCACATTTTAATGCATCTAAAAAAAAAGATGAAAGAAATATTCAAATCATTAAAAAAAAATTTAAAAAAATTTAAAAGGATGCGGTCAACTCCCTGGGGGTCGCGTGGATTACTCTGCAAAAAGTCACATACTGAGAAGATAAGGAAGGTTTCATTCCTTGGCTACTGAAATTCGTCTGAAAATTGAATCCCGCCCTTCAACAGCCCATCTCTTGAAAAATAAACACTATGCAAAATCTTGAGCATAATCGTTTAAGTCTAACTGACACACTCCAGGGGCCAGATAATGATCCCGTTTTCTGCGGATCACGCGGGCAGGAATTGCCAGTGTTTCATTGTTCTGCTGTCTGCAGCACAAAATAAGAGAGCAAGGCCGTGAGAGGGCTGAAACGCGTTGGTTGAGCCGTGCAAATAAACGCTTTTTGAAAAATCTCTTCCTGAGTGCCGCGTCAAAGGTTTTGTAAAGTGGAATTTTGAGGCCAGGATCCGGCCCTTACGCAGAGCACCCGCTGTGAGTGTGCACCGGAGATCAGGATCACATTGTGGACATATATATATATATATATATATATTCACTGAAAAAACCATAGGTTTCAGGCACTTATAGTTAGAAATTTGCATTTAAAAAAACCTTAGAAAATCACTGAAAAAACCATAGGTTTCAGGGGCGTTATAGTTAGTTGGACATGTCACTCGTACAAAACCAGAGAAATTCCCCCGTTATAGTTAGTTCAGCTAACTATAACTCACGCCCCCGCAATGCACTGCTGATGACGTCACATATTACATCACTCATGGCATGGTCAGTGACATCACTGATGACATCACTGATGACATCTCAAATGACATCACTCATGACATCATCCAGTCACTGTGTTTCTGTAAAGTTTAAATATGTTTAATATATATAGGGAAAGGCGTATTGAAGAATGAGTGGGTGTATAAGTGTCTGAATGGATGATTTAGTAGGTGCGTGACTGACTCTATAAGTGAGTGATTAAACGTATCTTACTGAATGCATGGGTTAGTGACTAAACTGTGTGAATGTCTGTATCAGTCTGCCTGTTGGTGTGTAAGCGGCTGCATGGGTTTGTGAATAGCTACATGAGTGCCTACATGGGTTACTGATTGGTTGTCTGAGTATCTGTATGGGTGCCTGAGCGTTTGTGTGGGTGGGGTGTGTGTGACTCTGTGCATAGATGTGTGAGTGGGTGATTCACTGGGTGCATGGTTTCAAGAGTGCATCTGTGATGGACTGTATGGGTGGGTGAGTGTGTGTATGGGTGTGTTAGTGAGTGAAGGTATATCTCAGTGGTACATGTGTGAGTAACTACATATGTGAAAGGCAGTATATATGTGTGTTGGGGTATATAAATGGCTATAAGTGAGAGTGTGTGATTGTGAGAGTGGCTGTATGGATGAGTGTGTACTTGTATCAGTGATTGTATAAGAGCGTAAGAATGTGGTAGTATTTGTATGAGTAAGTGAGCTGGTGTGTGTATAACTGTATTAGGTGAGTAAATGGCAGTGTGATTAATTATTTGCATGACTGACTAGGTGTGTGAGTACCTCTATGGATGAGTGGCAGTGTGTGAGTGTCTGTATAGGTGTATGAGTGCATATGATAGTCCTGTACTGAATGACCGTAAGTATGAGTGACTGTACGGGTGAGTGAGTGGATGTGTGTGTAGACCTAAGAATCAGTGAGTTGGTATGTAGTTATTGGTGTTGGAGTGTCTATGGTTTTGAGAATGGCAGTCTGTAATTTAGAGTGGGTGTATCAAAAGTTATATTAGGGTGTGAGAAGATGCATGAAATTATCACATGGATGATGTCATCAGTGATGTCACTGACCATGTCATGAGTGATGTAATATGGGACGTCATCAGCAGTGCATTGCGGGGGCGCGAATTATAGTTAGCTGAACTAACTATAACGGGGGAATTTCTCTGGTTTTGTACGAGTGAAATGTCCAACTAACTATAACGCCCCTGAAACCTATGGTTTTTTCAGTGAATTTCAAAGGTTTTTTAAATGCTAATTTCTAACTATAACGTGCCTGAAACCTATGGTTTTTTAAGTGAATTTCAAAGGTTTTTTAAATGCTAGTTTCTAACTATGCCGACAGAGATAGGACATGTGAAGAAAGAAGAAAAAACGCACAGAAAGAAGCAAAAGAAATGCAGAAAGAAGCAACAGAAGTCCACAAAGACGAACAAAAGTGCAGGAAGAAGCAAGACATGTGCAGAAAGAACCAACAGAGGAGCAGAAAGAGGCCTTGTTGCAAAATCATCCTGTGCCCACAACTTTTTCAGACGGGTACTGGTGGTAACTGACTCTGACTAACCAGGCCTAGAGCTATGCTAAAAGACACTTAGAATACAGTGAAAACACCTACATACACTAGGGAACACTATGCGTTGGGGTACCCCTGTGATTAGCATGACCTCCTCTGTAAGGCCCTAGTACATAATAGGGCAGGGGGTTTAAAACTACCTCTAAGTCAGAGGTGCAGAAATATGCTACTTTAACTAGTAGTCGCGTTTGCACACGCTCAGGAATTCCGCAGCGTAGGACTTACAGGAGGTACCAGGAGGGATTCTTGGCCCCCAAACTCCCTCAGGACAAAATTGGACTTCATCCCCCATCCCGTAGTCTGCCACGAGGCACGTTCGCAGAGTGGTAGAGAAAGGGGGCCATGGCCTCCGAAGACGTCTTAGCAATCCCACTTTGTGGGACTTACTGGAGGTAACAAGAGGGGTAGTTGGCCCCCATGGACATCCTTGGGGGCCAACTTCCCAAACTATTACCTCCAGTCAGTCCCACACAGCAGCACTGGTAAGTACTCGTACCAGGCCACGCCCACTTTGACCACCACTCTACAAACGCGCTCCCTGGCGCGCTCTTGGATGGGGATTGAAGTCCCCTTCACTGCTGGGGGTCCTTTAGGGGCCAACTAGCCTACCTTTTACCTCTAGTAAGCCCCACGCAGTGGGATTGGTGAGAGGTAGACAAAGGCCATGCCCCCTTTCTCCACCACTCTGCAAACGCGCCCCCTGGCGCGTTGTAAGTTGGGGGATTAAGTCCCCTTGAATCCTGAGGGTCCCTGGGGTCCAACTAGCCCACCAGGTACCTCCAGTAAGTGCCACAGAGCTGCATTGCAGAGAGGTGTAAAAAGGGGCGTGACCTGGACCACCTCTCTGCAACGCAGCGCAGTGATGCTTACTGGAAGCACCTGGTGGGCTAGTTGGCCCCCAGGGGCCCTCAGGATTGAAAGGGAATTAATTCCCCAACTTAAAAGGCGCCACAGGGCGTGTTTGCACACATGTCACCACAGGCCCCGCCCCCTCCCTTCAATACTGTGCAAACACGCCCCGTGGCACGTTTTAAGTTGCGGGATAAAGTCCCCTTGAATCCTGAGGGTCCCTGGGGTCCAACTAGCCCACCAGGTACCCCCAGTAAGCGCCACAGAGCTGCATTGCAGAGAGGTGTAAAAAGGGGCGTGGCCTGGACCACCTCTCTGCAACGCAGCCCTGTGGCGCTTACTGGAGGTACCTGGTGGGCTAGTTGGCCCCCAAGGGCCCTCAGGCTTGAAGGGGAATTAATTCCCCAACTTAAAATGCGCCACAGGGCGTGTTTGCACACATATCACCTCAGGCCACGCCCCCTCCCTTCACCACTGTGCAAACGCGCCCCGTGGCGCGTTTTAAGTTGGGGGATAAAGTCCCCTTGAATCCTGAGCGTCCCTGGGGTCCAACTAGCCCACCAGGTACCTCCAGTAAGCGTCACAGAGCTGCGTTGCAGAGAGGTGTAAAAAAGGGGCGTGGCCTGGACCACCTCTCTGCAACGCAGCCCTGTGGCGCTTACTGGAGGTACCTGGTGGGCTAGTTGGCCCCCAGGGACCCCAGTATTGAAGGGGAATTAATTCCCCAACTTAAAACGCGCCACAGAGCGCGTTTGCAGAGTGTTGCTGGGAGGGGGCAGGGCCTCCGGCACGATCGCGTTTTTAAAAAAAAAAAATTTTAGAAGGGGGGCTGCGTGGCCCCCCTTCTTTATTTTTTTGGGGCCCTGGGGACCCCATCCCCCAGGGCCTGACCCCCATTTAAAAAAGAATATATATATATTAACGGGAAGGGGGCCGCGTGGGCCCCCCTCCCGTGGCCAATTCCGGCCCCGGGGACCCCATCCCCCGGGGCATGGCCAAATATATATATTTTTTTAATGGAGGGGAGCTGCGTGGCCCCCCTCCTGAGGCCTCTATTGGCCCCGGGGATCCCATCCCCCGGGCCGGCCTTTATTTATTTTTTTATTTTTTATTTTTTGGGGAGGGGGGCCGCGTGGCCCCCCTCCCGGGCCACTTCTAGCCCTGGGGACCCCATCCCCCGGGGTAGGCCCTATCCGTTGGGGACCGTGGGGGGAGCCCCAATGCCCCCACGGTCCTGCCGGCTCCCCACGTCCTGCGGGAGCCGGCATTGCTTTTCCACATGGGGAGCTGCTAACCTGCAGCTCCCCTTGTGGAAAAGCAATCTGCTTTGCTTCATTGAAGCGAGAGCAGGTTTCCTGCTCTCACTTCAATGAAGCAAAGCAGTTCTATGACAGGGCGGGAGCCACGCGGCTCCTGCCCTGTCATTGCAAACAGCAGTGTCCCGGGGTGGGCACCCCGGGACACTGCAGGAGCCGGCCCTGGGGGGGGGTGGCGGTCCCCAGGGCCATCACGGGCTCCAGGAGGGGGGCCACGTGGCCCCCCTCCCACCTATTGCACAGCCCAGGGGGGGGTGGTGGTCCCCGGGGCTCGGGGGTCCGTTACGGACCCCCGAATTTGAATATTAGTGCCCCGGGGAGGTGGCGGTCCCCGGGCGTGTGGGGGCTTGAGCCCCCCACACAGGTCTATGTTTTTTTAAAAGCCCCGGGGTGGCGGTCCTCGGGGCAGCGGGAGGCCATGTGCCCCCATGATAATTAATAAAAGCCCCGGGGTGGCGGTCCCTGGGCTTGGGGGGGCCTTGGAGGCCCCCCACACATTAAAAATAAGAAGCCCCGGGGGTGGCGGTCCCCGGGGCTGTGGGGGAGCCGTGTGCCCCCCGCAAATGTTTAGGGAAAGCCCCGGGGGTGGCGGTCCCCGGGGCTGCGGGGGCCTCCCTGGGCCCCCGCAATTACATTATTGAATGCCCCCGGGACTTGGCCCACCCAGGGGCTAAATAATAACGAAGCGCGAGAGCCCGCACTTAGTTTTTAAAATAATTTTCAGCCGAAATTCGCGCTGGGTGCGCGAATCTCGCCGTTTTAAAAAAAATGCTTTTTTTGGCCCTGAGCAGGCCTAGGGGGTGAGGGTGTTTCTACCCTGCTCCCTTTTCTTTCACCTTTCTTTCCCTGTTTTCTTGTGCCTCGGTTACCGAGGCACAAGATGGCTGCCAACACTTCCTGGTTTGGAGTGTTGACAGCCAATTAGAATAAAGCTCATGGTCGGGAGGGTGCGCGGATCCACTGCGCCTCTATATAATCGAAACTTTTATTTTTTGATTTTCTCAGCAACTACTGAACGGATTTACACCATTTAAAAATAAGGTCTCTTTCTGAACCAAGGGCTACCTTTTTGCCAAATTTGGTGTAATTCTGTTCAGCAGTTTCAGCTGTAACCGTGTCTAAAGTTTCCTATGGGAAATTGATTTTCCGACCTCTATTTTTTTAATTTCTCAGGAACTACTGAACGGATTTACTCCATTTAAAAAAAAAGGTCTCTTTCTGCAACAAGGGCTACCTTTTTGCCAAATTTGGTGTAATTCCGTTCAGCAGTTCGAGCTGTAGCCGTGTCTAAAGTTTCCTATGGGAATTAACATGGAGAAAACACGTTTTGGGACCCCCCTTTTTTCTCGGCCCCCGCTTGCCGAATCACCCCGAAACTTTCAAGACAGGAGCTGACCGGAGCGGGCTACAAGTTTTGAAAATTTCGCGAAAATTCGTCAACCGGCGCCAAAGATATTGAGAAAACAAAACACGAGTTTCCTATGGAAACTAGGTCCCAACTATAAGTATGTATATATATATATATATATATATATATATATATATATATATATATATATATATATGCTGTAGACAGACCGCTACTGCGAGACGGCGCAGAGCAACGAATGGGCTCCTGATATGCCCCCAGTGTCAATGGGGCACACCATTCATTGGAGATGGTGATACGTCACAACCCGTAGAGACTATAGGGCAATAACAACCCATCACACGTTTGTTGACTGCGTTGACCTCATCCCATCACTCAATAATGCGGTCGGTTGGCAAGTTCTCGGCGCTGCCGGATCCACTTCACCTGGAGTGGCTTGAATTGAAAAGCAAGCGTGGTTCATATTAATGTGAACGCTGTCTGAAGGGCAAGCATGAGCATGCTCAAGTCTCATAAAAATGGTTTTGTTGTCTACTAACTGAAGCACATTAATGCATTATGGTAGGAGCTACCTGCTGCAAGTCAAAAGCACCAGGGGAGCTACATGTCCTGTGTTGACCAGTTGCCCAGAGAAAGCAGAAGAGAAACATCATGCAAAGCAAAAGATGCAAAGCTAAAAGTTTCTCGAGTGATGTTTGAAACTTGCTACTTCTTTACAAATATGTCCTCTGAGGTAGTAAAACTTTCCAACTGAGGGTGTAGAACCAACATTCCATTCCAATTGTGACAGTGGTTTCAGAGAGTGGAAACTTTCCTTTCCTGAAATCTGTGACAAGTGCCTGAATATTCACCACTTTACTCGAATTTGTATTTACTTAACAGTACTACAAAGTAAAACATCATCTATACGGTGCAGCACACTACTGACAAGCAATAGGAATATAGCATACCTCCTCAACCACTTTAGTTGTACTTGCTAATGACTAGCATAAGGGCTATCATCACCCCACCCCCCCCTGTATAGTTTGGATAAATATCGACATTCTCTCTGATCACACAGTTGTTCAGTCTACTTGTGCACTTCTAGATGCAGTCAAACGGTTCCGAAAAGGTATCCAGATGTCATGTGGCCTAGAGGGCTCGGGCATCAACTTGTAACTCGTTATATAGTTCCGCCAGCTCACTGCAATATGTGAGTTCTTGCAGCCATAGGTCTTTAGTCTGAGCTCTTCTGCGGGCCCATTGTTTACCTACTAATCTCTTGGCCAACAGTAAGGCCAGGGCTACAAATTTACTGTCTGTGTGGGGAATCCTCTGAAAAATATCCCAATAATGCGTTGAGTGGGGACGGCTGAATCCTAGTTCCAATCATTTCCTGGAATGAGTGTATAGTCTGGGCCCACAAATTGTGGATCATCTCACATTGCCACACAAGGTAAATAAAGTCTGCCCCTTCCCCCCCCACCCCCGGCCACACCATTCACAGTCAGAAGGGTCCCTCAGGCCCTATTTGTGCCGTTTCCAAGGCGTAAAGCAGAGATGGTGGAGAAATAAACCGTAAATGTATTAGGTGCAATCTGCTGCTAGGGAGGAGCTCTCACGTTTGCGCACAACAATACACCCACACCTTGTCTGATATTCGATGATCCAGATCTTTTTCCCACTCAAATCTAGCAGAGCATAAGCTACCAGGAAGCGATTTCTGGTAACCCTGTATGTTGATGAAATTAGCTTTTTGGGACTGTTGGCAGGACCTATAAGTTCAAGTGGGCCAGATTTATCAGGTTCGTCTGGAGATTCTGGGCGGAGTTTCTTACTAGTCATTTTAACTCTATGGAGTAGATAATGATCCAATGGCGTAAGAGGGTTTTGTGTGGCAATTTTCTCCATTACAATAAATTGCTCATCTTTGTAGAGATTTCCCCATTTGATTATATTGAGTTTGCAAAGTTGGTCACATGCTTTGGGTTCCATTGTTACGCTAAACAAAGGATGAGCCCTTAGTGGAGCAAATGGGGAGGAGAGGTAAGGTGGTCTTTTGCCTTATCATGTCCCACATAAGGATCGTGCACTGCACTGTGTTTATTGCGCTCGTGAGGTTGTTTACTTTATTCCATAATGTTATGTTCAGAGCTGTTGGGTAAGCTATATCAACAGCAAGATGGGGCAAGTACTTGGGGGTGGGAGAGAGGGTTTAGCCAGTAATAGGCAAAGAGAGCTTAAGAACTAAGATAGTAAGGTTCCATATCGGGCATGGCAAACCCTCCCTTATGATATGGCAGTGTTAGAGTGGTCCAGGCTATTCGTGGTTGTTTGCCTGCCCAAGTGAAGCACACCAGTAAAGGGGTGAAAGTTTTTGTTTTTTTAAAAGTGGTTGTTCAATGTGATGGATGTTTTTACAAAGTAGTAGAGGAACCTCAGAAGTACCACCATTTTTATTAAGCCAATTCGTCCTGCCAAAGACAGCGGTAGTTTTAGCCAAACAGTTATTTGTTCCTCCAGTCTAGAGATAGCTCTCTGCCATAATATAGGACTAGGATTTCCTCAGTGTCTAGACTAATCCATACACCCAAATATTTAATGGGAGAGGTTGCCCAAGTCAGTGGGTACTCCAGCTCAAATCTGTCTGTGCATGATGTAAGGGGGGATATGCTTGACTTTTCCCAACTAATGGAAAGACCTGACCATTCTCTAAACTGGATGAATTATTTTAAAAGAAGATGGAGTTCTTTTTGTTGACTCCTTACATACAAAGTTAAATCATCCGCATATAGCTAGATCAAAAGGGGTATGTTACCAAATCTCAGAGAATATTGGCTATATTTCTGGCACAGGGTAGCCGCAAGGGGTTCCAGCGCTATAGCAAACAGTACAAGACAATGGGCTGCCCTGCCGGGTTCCTCTGTCAATCACAATAGGTGCTGAGACTTGTTCATTTAAGTACAGTCTCACTATTAATTTAGTGTAAAGTAATTTAATCCGTTATAGGAAGGTGTGTGGGAGTCCCATACATTGTAGGATTGTCAGCAAGAATTCCCATTCAAGAGAATCAAATTCCTTAGTGGCATCGAGGAAAAATTGAAGCAGCCTCCGTTTCCGAAGCTATTTGGTAAAGTAGGGCAAAGAGTGTTCGCAGGTGGTGTGTGGTTGATCTTCCCGCACAAACCCTGCCTGGTCGAGCAGGACCAGGTTCAGTACCAAGGGTAAAAGCCAATTTGTCAGGATTTTAGCTGGTATTTTGGCGTTGCAGTTTATCAGCAACAACGGTCTAGAAGAGTCACAGTCAGTATTAGGTTTAAGCAGGATTAGGATTGTGGCTTCGCGCATTGAGTCGGGTAGTTCACCCCCCTCCAGGGCTTCCTTATAAACAGAGTGTAGTTGAGGCGCTAATAGGTCGATGTACACTTTATATATTTCAGCAAGGAGGCATCACAGCATGGCGCTTTATTGTTAGGCAGTTCTTAAATAGCGTCAGTTATTTCTTCCAAAGTTATGGGGCATGCAAGGAATTGCCTCTGGCCTTCACTTAGCCAGGCCAATGTGACTGTATCAAAGTATGTTGCCATCTCATCTGGGGCATATCGCTTGTGTGAAGTGTACAGTGCCATAAAGTAATCCATGAACACCATTTGATATCATTTAGAGCATATTTTAGCCCGCCTGCGTAGTTTATATGTGTATCACTGCAGTGGCTGCCCAGGGCTTTCTAGTAGCGTTGGCTAATGTTTTCCTGGGCCTGTTTCCCTCACAGTATATTTGCGCTCGAGCAGATTTACCCAGATAGTTAGCTTTCCTCTCCGCAATCTCGTTATATTCCGAAACCTTTTTACGTAATTCCTCCCTGACTTTCGGGGCACTGACACAAGTTTAGCTGTTTGATTTCGGATTCCAACTTGGTCAGGTGGGCACACAGTGTTTAAAGAACACTGTGTTACTTCAAGATACAGTCACCCTTTAATACTGCCTTAAAAGCCTGCCATAATGTTGCATGTGTGCCACTGACCCTTCATTTTCCTTGAAATAACACCCAATCATTGTGCAGATTTCATCCTGAAACACTGGGTCCAGAAGTACCCTAGGCGAGAGCAGCCAAATCTGGGTTCACCCTGGGTGTCCCGGTGGTTGAAATCAGAGCAGCACTGGTGAGTGATATCAGATAATGTATGGGTAAGGTGCGTCACCCCCGCTGTCCAGGTACTAACATCGTTAGATACAAGCCAGAAGCACAGCCTCAAACACATGTTGTGTGTCCCAGAGTAATATGTGCATTGCTGGAGCCCTGGATTTCTTGGTCGCCAGATATCATTCAAATGACCTTCAACTGAAACGTTGATAAGATCTGTGGTCAAGTTAATATGTCCTCCAGCTAGAGAGTGCAACCTATCTAATCGTGGGTCCATTGTTGTGTTAAAATCACCGCCCCATATCACTGGATCAGCGTGGTCTGCTCGAATGTGTCCCCGGAGTGTATGGTAGAAGTCAGGGCTATCCTAAGTGGGGCCGTATGTGTTCACTAGTGTCAAAGGCTGCAGTCCCAGCACACCCCACAGAATTATGACTCTCCCTTTAGGATCAGCTAGCGAGTGCACAGGGTGGAACGGTGTTCCACGTTTGACGAGGATGGCTACTCTCCTTCCGTAGGATGAGTAGGGAGCAGTGTAGGCAAGATTTGCCCATTAATTTAACAGGTGTTTATCATTTCTGGGAGTCAAATGCGTTTCCTACAGAAGAACTATATCTGCATTGTGTCTGTGTAGGTAAGTGAAGATTTGTCTGTTCTTTTTAGGGTTATTAAGCCCACTGACATTCCAAGTGAGTAGTGAGTATGTCCGCCCTGTGTCGCTATTGCTTGTGTGGTGCATCATTGATCAGGGGATTATATAATATGTTGGTTTGTGCAGTGGAGTCACAGAGGTATTGTAAGTGCCCCATCTCGTGCTACAACAGCACGTTAGAAAACCAGCAATAGTATTCATTTTCCACAACATTTCTCTCCCCCACCCATGCCAGGCCCTATACTTCGCTGACAAAATGTAACCCCATCAAGTCCCAAAATCCAGAACGACTTGGTCCCTGTGGAACAAAACTTGACTTTCCAAGGGCCAGTGTGAAGAAATATTTATTCTGGAGTTTACCAATGGATGATGGCCATAGCCTGGGATCCCAGCTGCAGGGTCTCCCACTGTGGTGACATTATATCTGGTGGGTCAACATGGGAGCAATCAGTATCCGGCAGGGCATTCACTAGTGTAGTCCCAGACTGGCTCCTAAGGAGACCAGCGACTCGTATTGTCCAAGAGGCCACTTCCGCCTCCATCAGGGAGCGACCACGAGGATCCTCATGGGGCCGGAGTGAAAGGATTACGAGGACATTACAAGTTGAAGGTAGGAGCGTAGTTTATTAGCAGTGACAGCCTCCAGATCCCGGCAGCAACTGCCGTGTCCTCGGAACCCCAGCACTCTAGAGTGGAACATCCACAACAGCACGGGCACCCAGCACGATGATATGGCCCAGTTCCCTACACACCCCCTTTCCTTCACATCAAAACAAAACAACAAAAAAAACATAAATGAAAAAACCCATACCAAAGATTAACAGAAAATGAACATAATGAATTGAGACACATTAATACATTTCATAATCATGAAACTTTGCAGGAATGTTTTTCACTCTACTAGATGCACATCTGGGAAAGACACGGTCTTGGTGAACAGTTTCCTTGCTGGGAACATTAGGAACTACAACAGTAGAGGAGTGCTGAACACCAAGTTTTCTGTTGACATACCCAAGCATAGGCTTGGGCACCTTGGAAACAGCACACTTGTTCCATACCTTTCCGTTATCCAACACCACTACACGATCCCTCACCACAGACACTCTTTTGGGAGCTGAAAAACGAGATTCACCCTTGCGAAGAAAACCAGGTTTTTTGACTCTCACCCAATCTCCTGCATTGATAGACAAGGGGTGACCGACACCAGACTTGGTACCATACTTAGCCTGAACAGCAACTCTAACATCTGCTACCCTAGACATTTTTTCTGAGTCAACTACCCTCCTGGACATCCATTCCTTGTTTAACTTAGAACCAGCTACCCTACCCCTCAGTAAGGTAAATGGAGCAATCCCTGTACTAACATGGGGAGTGGTCCTTACAGCCCACAACATATCACTAACAGCTTTCCGCCACTGCAACCCATTGACCAATGCCAACTGTAAATGTTCCTTGAGAACGCGGTTGAAGAGCTCAACAAGACCGTTGCTGCGGGGGTGATAAAGAGACGTAAGGGTATGTTTGACACCAATCCCCTTGATAAACTCCGGCATCTAAAGAAATCAGTATGCGCACTGCCTGTGGTTCAAATTGTAGTTCTAAAGGTGTACCGTGCTCCAGGGTATCACTCTCTGAACTGGAGTGTAGTGATATCAAACTGGTTGCATCCCCATACAAGTGGGGTATGTCCCACGGGCACCGGCTGGAGGACCCTCCAGCCGGTGCCCGGGGGACATACCCCACTTGTATGGGGATGCAACCAGTTTGAAACTCCTGCATCTCACATGAAACCAACTGGGTACCGTTGTCCGATACCAACTCTTCTGGAACACCCTCCCTGAGGAAAACGTCCTGAAAAAAATTAATGACCGACGAGGAATTAGCATTGTCAACAAACCTTACTTCAGGCCATTTCGACATGTAATCTATCAAGACAAGCGCATATTTGGGAGAACTCCCAATAAGCCCAAAAGGACCCGCAATGTCGAAAGCCAACTTGGTCCAAGGAGTGTTCTTCACCACGATGGGTTCGACTGGGGAGGGATGGGTCACCTGAGATTTATCACTCGTAACACACGTGCAACAGTCGCGGACAAAATGTTCAACATCCCTGTCCAGAGCAGGCCACCAAAAATCCTGTCTTATTCTGCGTTTCATTGCACGAATACCAGGATGACCCTCATGTGACAAAATTAAAATCCTCTTACGTAAAGACACAGGAACAACTAACAACCCACAACGTCTTAATACACCATTCACTACAGATAATTCATCTTTAACCCTTTTATAAGGCACAAGCTCAGAAGGACATTCCCTGTCACTAGGCCACACACTAGCTAAAAGATCAATGATCCTAACAATGTCCACATCTTCCGACATGCACTCCAACCATTCGTGTTCCGAAAGTGACCCTCCAGTAGTTTCTTCTAATGAACATACAGCACATACAATTTCTAAATCATCACAATCACCAACCCCTTCATTACTACCCGAGAGAGGTAGTCTGGACAAACAGTCAGCCACATGGTTTTTGGCCCCTGCTACGTACTCAAGACGATAATGAAACTCCTGCAACCTGTATTGCCATTTTGAAATACGCGGAGTGGCTCTTCCACCACCCTTAGTAGTAAACAGGTCAACCAAAGGCTTACGGTCAGTTCTGAGAATGAACTCATTGCCCCACAAGAAATTCCTGAAATGCTGGACACCCCACCACAAACCCAAAGCCTCCTTCTCAATAGTAGAGTAAGTGCTCTCAGCACCTCTTAAAGTCCGAGAAGCAAACGCTATAGTTTCTTCTCGACCATCGTTTCTCCTCTGAAGAAGCACTGCACCTAGCCCAACATTGCTAGCATCAGTAGATACAATGCATAAGTCATTAATGTCAAAAAGTTTAAGAGGATGAGCATGCACAATTTCTTCTTTGATGGATTCAAAATTTTTGTTACAATCAACATCCCATACATACTTAACATTTTTCTTAAGTAAATTGCGCATGTAAGCAGTTTTCGTGCTTTACGAACTTTGTGGGCTACTGCACCATTTTTTAGTACAATTCGATGTTGAAATCCCTTGAGTTTACCCAGGTCAGCTTTAAAAACTTCAGGAAAAATGTGTGCCCATTTGTTATTAGAGACTTGTAGAGTGAACTACGGGACACTACCATATTAGGATGATTGGGGTCTAGTATGATGTTAAGAGCACCCTGTTCATCCCACCCCAGTAAGTTTGCACCCTCCTTAACCACAAATACAGTTCCATCAGCTTGCTCAGTTTCAAAAGCTAAACTTGCAGAACATTTTCCTAAAACATCTACCCTCTTGCCCCCATACGCAAAGATTTTGATATTAGAATGATCCAATTGAACACCACCCAATTTATCAAAATCATTAGCGTTAATGAGGGTAAACGGTGAACCAGAATCGGCGAGGAAACCAAGAGAGATGCCATTAACAAGAATCTCACAAGAGGGAGATTTTCGTTTCTGCAACCCCCCCAAGCGAAGATAACTCAACCACACCTACAGGCGTTGACGAAGAGGGGGATAACATGAGCAAGTCATAACTTTCTTCGTCGGAATCAGTAGGATTTTCCTCAATGGCCTTTACAACATGAGTGGGATTCCTTTTAGCAATGACAGCTCTGCACATTCTAGAGTAATGACCCTTCTTCCCACACTTATAACAAGTTTGATTGAGAGCAAAACAAAACTTAGCATTACTTAAATGTAACTTGCTACCACAGCGAAAACACAGTCTCATTAGGTTTACGCGTGCCCTTGGAGAAAGGAGTAATGGCGTTATGTTCAGAATCGGCCTTGGAAAAGGAAGAGGTCGATGAGTTAGGTATTGAGTTTCTTGCTTTGGAGACAGACTTAGCATTTAAAAGCTTAACCTCACTGGTGGAACCAACATTACTCATTTCTTTCATGCAAAATTGGGAGTGCTCTACGCTCCTGGCTAAAGTGAGAGCGGTTTCCAAATCTGGATCATCGGAGGACAAGAGCTTTTGCTGGATTTTTTTGTTAGATGTTTTCTCGATTAGCTGATCGCGTATAATCTCATCTCTAAACTCTCTATAATTGCAGTTGACTGCTAAAATCCTGAGAGCAGCGACGAAATCATCAATAGACTCACCAGGGATCTGAGCACGTTGTAAGAACTTGTGACGTTCAAGAACAATGTTCCTTTTGGGGCTGAACCTTTTGTCAAGAGTTTTGATGACCGTAGCATAGTCATCAACAAGAATAGAGTCCCCACTCTCGCCACTTACCAGCGTACTAACTACTTCGAGACGAAGAGTTTTCAAAATGTTCCTACCTTCTGCACCTAAATTGTAAACTAAAAGCGAATTTTTCTTCTTGGAAGTGAAAGTTTCACCATCAATGGCTTCAATGTAAGCTTCAAAAGTGTCTTTCCACTGCTCCCACTGGACAGGAGGTGTACCAGCGGACTGTAAGAACGGTGGAGGAGCAGTAGTATGTTCCATGGCCGAATGTGGGTGAGTTGCTGCCCCCTATCAACCAAAATGATCAACAAACTGAAGGAGGACTGGGCACCAAATAAAAATGCTGTTCAAATAAAGTGTGAAAACAGAACACCACTGAATAAGTTGAAATTATAAACATGACATGCCCATAGCTGCCAGACTAAAGTGTGAACATCACGCAACGTACCTCGTGAGTACAATGGCTAATCAGAGTATGAGCTGGGTGTGCACATCACCGAATGCACAATAACAGATTTCATTCCTAAAACGATTCAGGAGTGGAGGTGTGCGCATCACCGATAGCGCCGTGGAGTAGCAATGAGAAATGCCGAATTCCTTGATGAAGAGAGATGCGCAGGTGTGCTCATCACCGGAGAAATAGCCTGATCCCAAGATGGCCGCTGGACGTCCATACGCTCGACGTCACGAATGTGGTGCGCCTGACGTCACAGGCGTGTTTCAACGACGAGCTGGAGGTGCGCGCATCGGCAAGAGGTTGCCAAGTGACGGTGCGCTAACCGCCGCCAGCTCGAGCGCAAGCCAAGAAAATGCCCCAAAATTTTGCCCCCGCAGCACCAACCTTCGCACAGAGGTAGTGGAACAATGAAGGCGGCAACAGGATGAGGACGGACCAGCACTCCAGGAAGATCCGCTAAGCGATAGATTCATCCGCTAAGCGATCGATTCATCCGGAGCACTAAGCAGCATGGCACATCTTCAGGGGTGGGAAACTGGAGGTGTCGGATTCCCGCTCGTCGCCACTGAAAGGATTACGAGGACATTACAAGTTGAAGGTAGGAGCGTAGTTTATTAGCAGTGACAGCCTCCAGATCCCGGCAGCAACTGCCGTGTCCTAGGAACCCAGGCACTCTAGAGTGGAACATCCACAACAGCACGGGTACCCAGCACGATGATATTGCCCAGTTCCTTACACGGAGTCACAGGTTCAGAGTCAGAATTAGGTAAGCAGTCACCTGCTGGGGCTCTGTGAAGATTTAGTTGTACCTTTATGGTATATTCACAGTCGGACAGCTAGAACATTGCATTCTGTATGTTAAGCTCTCTCAGCCTCTTTTTGCTGGCATTTTGCGTGGCACGCTCCCTGAACTTCCAGTGTGAAGTCAGGATATAAGGAAATACAGTCTCCTCAATATTGCAGCTTGTTTTTTTTCTATCCTGGTAATTCAGCAGTTTGGCTATAATGGGGCAAGCAGGCGTGCCCGGAGGTCAGTAAGCTAACGACCTGTGCACCCTTTACACAAGGAACCTCTTGGGGGAAGGAGTTCACGCCAAAGAGGGTCGTCAGTAATGACTCAACAAAAGTTTCCATCTTGCCAGTGTTTGTCGACTCAGCCACTCCTAATATGTGCAAATTATTGCGCCTTGACCTGGCATCTAGGTCTTCTTCTTTAGCTTTACTTAACTTCAGGACTTGATCCATGTATAGCTGCTTCTCCTTTCCTGCCTCCTGTGTGTCTTCCACTATTGATATGAGATGTTTCACTTTTGTGATGCGCCCTTCATGTTTATCTAACTTAGCAGCAATAGTGTCCTTTCTAGTTCTTAAAGTTTCTATTCTTTTTATCCATCGAGATGAGACTGGATTGGAGATTATGTAGTAATTGCCAATTCTCCAGAGTTCCCGCTTTTTTTTGTGAGTGTTCTTGCATTGTGGAAGGTGGCTTTTCATTTTCTGCCTGTTTAGATAACTTAAGTCACTCAAACGGAAGTTTCGGTTGTCTGGGGACAACATTTTTCCACATGGTGCTGTATAAGGCGCTCTGATCTGCTGTCCAGGTGGATGTTGTGTAGAGCAGGTTCTGCTCTACACAGCCATGCCCGTGAACTCCAGACCCAGCACCCAAGGGACATGCTGGGTTCGCCACTCTCTCGTCTCGCACTTGGGCTCCTTTACTCCAGTTAGCCAGCCTCATCCATTCAAGCAGAAGGAATAGTCAGCCACTCTCCACTCCTAAATAGCAGGTGCCCAGTACTCATGTGGCCCCTTTCCGACCCACAGGCTGAGGATTCAGTCAAGTTTGTGAACCCCTTGTAATTGGAATCTGCGATAGGAGTCCCACACGCCGGAGCTACCGATTTTCGCAGCCATCTTGGCTCCAGGCAGGTCATGTCGGCCTGAATATTCACCACTTTACTTTAAAAATCTTCTTACTCAGTGAAGCTGTTTCTTTACATGATACCAAACTTGTTTATGTACAACACAATAAACTACTCAATGTCTAGACTGCTCCAACACAGCACATTCTATCGCACACATTTTTGTTATGAAAATAGCACTTAGATCAAATTGTTTTTGCAAACCAATACAATGAACTAAAGATGGACTTTAACAAAATCAGAACAATGGACAAAGGTAACATTTGTAAAAGAATATATATATATATATATATATATATATATATATATATATATATATATATATATATACACACATATACATACACACATATAGATTATCTAGCCACCATTTTTAGGTCTCGCCTAGCGTTGCAGTGCATGCGCTGCTCGCTCTGCGAGACCTCTTGTAATCGAGGAGATTTTGGAAGTGGAGTGGAAGCTCCGCCCATGCTTTTTATTGGCGCATGTCACACTTTATGGTAAACGCTCGCTTTCTATTTGAAGTGAGGCTTGTTTGTTCCCTCCCTGTCTCCATTTCGGCTCGCCCATCCGGACTGTATTGTGCACTCCCGGCGTGACATGGTGGGATTTATATGTTGGTTCAGTACTATTTTATACAGACACTGTTTGGGACAATGGCAGCTACGCTGCATTTTCCGGTATGTGACTTGTTACATTTCACGGCGTTTTCACTTTAACAATGCGCGGCGTTCATTGTCTGTTATGTGACTTCTTAGATGTTTATGGCGCTTTCACTTTAACAAACAGCGGCGCTTTGTTCTTCGATATGGTACTTCTTAAATTTTCACGCCGCTTTCACTTTAACAAGCCGCGGCGTTCATTGTTTGGTATGTGAGTTCCTAGATCTCCATGCCGCATTCACTTTAACAAACAGCGGCGCTGCGGGACAATGGAGACCGGGTTGACTTCTGGATGTCGGACATCACGGTCACTGCCCAGCGGGCTCTTGCCCTTTCCTTGAATTCGGTGCAATTTCCGTGCACTACTACTTGTTCTGTCTCTTCCTGTTGGTCCTGTGCGCGAGGAGGCCTTGAGCCATCCAACCAGCGGGTGCCGGAAACCCTGCACGGATTGCAGCTGGAGCTCGTGCAGCAGAGGCCCGGCCATGGACAGTGAGCTGTGTGTGCGCGCGGACCGCCTCCCAAAAATAGACACAGCCCGCTGATCTGTCGGGAAGTCAGCACACAATAAGTACGGCACGTGATAGGCCAGAAGGGCCGGGGACGAGTGTCGTTTATCAGACCGGTGCCCCAGAAAGACTAGCTGCGCGGACTCAGTTGTGTTCACAGGGTTTGTGGGTAGGTTTGTAGAGGGCGTGATTTCCGATTTGAAGTCAAGTGGGAATTATTAACCTGTGACATTGATGATTTCACCGCCCCGCTGGTGTTTATTTTGGGGACACCTTGGGTCATGATGGTTAAATAAACCGGTTTTAAATGTACACTAACCCATTCCCACAGAAGTGTTTTGAGGCCCTAAAATTGAAACAGGTGGAGGGTCAGACTTGCAGCAGCGCACTACCATCCCCGATGGAGGGGGATTGGGAATGCCCCTCTGCTGGATAATACCGAGGGGGTGTGTCTAGGTGGCCTTACCCCACGCTCAGAACTCGAGGGCAACAGCTGGCCACCGCCCCTGGGGGGGGGGAAGAGATTTACTTCTGTACCGTGTATAGCGCTTCTTGTCGGACAGCGCCTCTCTCCTGACGGACCACGTCTTTGTAGCTCGCTTCCAGTGAGTATTGTTCTCTGTGCTGGCCCGGGGTTGCCGAGACCGCGACCCAGCTGCCCTTCCTGTTTGGGCTCTGGCGACCGGTTTCTCGGAAGGGCCTTCTCCTTCTTGGCAGGGTGACCTCCTTGCACAGAGGACTCGCGGCAGCAACCGGTCAGTCCGTGCCTGGCCAGGCCTTGTCAGCATCAAACACGTTAATGTTCTCGCACGCATTCTGAAAGGGGAAGACGTGGTTGGGAGGGGGCGGGGGTCTCATAAATTGGTGCACTTTCACTCGGTGGGTGTGAGTCTCGCACAGTCTCGTGCCACGCGCAATGACGCCAGTGTCTTTAATGGAGTTACAGGTTTTGGCACGGTCTCATCCAGTGAGCGTGCCACCCTCACACTTTTGGCGTGAGTCTTACACGCTAATGAACAGCCTCACAAGGCGGATATGGGTATCACGAGGCATAGACCCACTCCAACCACTGTGAAACTATACTTTTTAACGGAGCTGCACATGTTGGCGGAATCAGACTGCGTGTTTAGTCTCCCACCTCTGTGCACTGAGTGAACGCGTGTCTCATGCTTGGTTTATGTCTCTCTCCACGCTTGGTCATCCTGTAGACTCTAATGTAGTTGTACACGTTGAAGTTTTGTCACTCAGTGGATGTGTTGCTCACTATTTGGAGCACAGCCTCACTATACTGTTGAGTCTGTGTGACTGTTGCATTCTGTCGGACACTATGCATAATGGTCTCTCACAACAGCTCCCTCTCACACCTCAGTGCACGCCCTCGTTCAGAGTGTGTAGGCCTTACAGTGACGCGAACGCAGTCGCACTCCAGCTTCAGCCATCCCAATGACTTTAAGAGTGGCACATTCATCAGACGGTGTCACTCAGCTCGTGCGCGTTTTACACAATGGCACACAGTTTCACTCTACACTCCATCATGCCATGTATTGTAATAAAGTCAGACGCGGAACGAGCAGTCTCTCTCACTGTGTATGTCCTCTCAACATAATTCAGCTGGGGTATAGGCCTCTCACTAGTGCGATGTCTCACTGAAGTTGCAGTCATCCTCTGTACTTCAGTGATGTGGCACACAGTGAAGCAGCCGCTCACTCACTTTTTGTTTAGGCTTATAGTCTCACACCTCGGTGCACAGCCCTGTTTCAGCTGTGGTAATCTCACATTTGAGCAGATCTCACTACAGCCTCCGCCATTCCGCTATCTTGAATTGAGTGACACACAGTGACTCCCTTCTGGTTTAATTTACCACCAGTACTGTGAAGCCTGGCTCTTGTGCGTGGGCGTAGTCCAACCTAAAGTACCCCGTGAAGTGTTGGTGTCTAAGGAGCCCACCCCGTGCACACAGTTGGGCACAGAGGCAACAGAACATCCGTGTCAGACCACATCTCACCCTCACGTGGACGACACGCTGCCCAAACCGGAGTGTAACACCTCAGCAGTGCAATGCACTTTTTTGCACAACCCTACTCACTACAGACATCCGAAGGCGCTAGTTAAAGGACACACCACACCCACAGAGGAAACACAGTCGTGTCAATAAACAAGCATTTGCAATGCAATAGGTCTCGCATTTATGCGAGTTTAAGCTATTGGCATTATAAATGACAATGCCTTTTATTTATGTTTTAAAAACAAAAACAAAAATAAAAGGCATTGTTATTTGCAATGTCAATAGCTCAAACTCGCGTAAATGCGAGACCTATTGCATTGCAAATGCTTGTTTTTAATTGATGGAGGCCAGAAGTGTCTATCTCTATGTAGAGAGAGTGCAAGCTCTCACAGTCACCACAGAAAGGGAAACATTGAGTGATCAACAAGAACAAGATGCCCAGAGGTAGAAATCCATGGTGGCAGAAGATACAAGTCTAAGAGGGCGGATTACGGATGTACGGAAAGCAACTCTACACTAGGCCTGGACATTTCAGAAATTTGTAGTTCACCATGCAGAATAGAGACCAATATTTCCAAGCTCAAAAAAATGTTTCCCCAGGAAAAAGCCCAAATTAATCCATTTTAACAGCAGACAGGACTGTCTCTGTAGGGCTATATTTTTTTCCAGCCTCCACACTCTTAAATTAATGCCGAGGACTGGAGTGGTGCAGGTACCGCCTAGGTGGACAGGTGCACCTGAGCTTGGCTAACATGGCATCTGGAAGGTTCTGTACACCTTCTTGAAAGTGGGGAGGAAAATGGTCCTGTTGTGATAGGATGGTTGTTGAATGCCTCCAAGAGTAGGAGTGTGTGAGGAAAAGAGGTGCAATATATGGTGTGGTTGTGCAACCTCAATATGTAAGACGCTTACAACCACTTTAGGGCCCTTGAGTTTCATCTGTCAAATCATCAGCTCAATCCTGGGTAGCTGTGGCACTGAGCAACAATGCTTATACAGAGTAATAAGTGTTAAGCATTTAAACAGCACCAAAATAATTGAAGAAGAAATGGAAGCGACACTCAAGAAATCTGACACCAATTTATAAAAATAGATTGTATTTTAAAAAATGTAGACACTAGAACGAAAAAGATCCACCTGAAGGTTCCGGAGATATAGATTTTACAAGCAATAATAAATAAAAGCAATTTCACTAAACCGCAAACAAGCCTTGGCAAAGTCGACGGATTGAACACGTAGAAATGTTTTCAAAGAAAACTTAGGTAGTGTCAATGCGGGCGGTCGGTCAGAAGTACTTGGGGCGACCAACACCTGCAGGGAGCTCGTTAAGAGCTCAACAAGGTCCTCAAGAACAGTTACCTTCACAGAAGAAGCAATCTTTCAGCAGTTCCAGATACTATATCAGTGTTGCAATTGATTCCTATGGAGTGGCCCTGATGCAAGGGATGAAGGATGCTGAAGATACTCTAAGGATGCCGTGGATGATATGCGGTTTATGGGGGTCTTCCTGCAGGGATTCCTTAGTCCACAAAGATAGTAAGGGGATGTTGGTTGAGGGGTCGACGTCCCATAAAGTTCTCAACGGTTTAGCCTAAGTCCAGCCACCACTAGACTACCAGTCACCTGTTGTCTCAGTCACAAGACAATCCTTCCGGGGTCAATAAACTTCCTTCTGAGGGTCCCAGCAACTCCCCAACAGCACACCCGGGCTCAGCAAACTTGTGTGCAACTCTGTGTGTCGGGTCTTGGTCCTCGGTGCTGCCCAGCAGCAGTGGTAGTGTCATGAAGACTTTGGGCTACCCACTTGCTCCAGCAGGCTTCTTCAGCTGTTGTGTCCCTTTGCTGCAAACAGGAGGCCAGCCTGCTGGCCCTTGAATTCTCTTGTCTTGACTGGGCTCTAGAGACAGCTTCTCCCTGAGCAGGACACAGGAGGCACAGTCCCTCTCTTTGTTAGCCATCAGGTTCAACAAGTGCAGTCCTCGTTGGTGCAGCCTCACTTAGGTGGTCCCTCAGTGCAGCAAGTCAGTGCACCAAGTCAATTGAGATCTGAGGTCTGGGTGCCAGGAGTGCCCCCTTTATGCTCAGAAAGTGCCCTCAGGGCAGGATGTGGTTAGTAGCCATTGGCTTACCAGGTTCCCTCTCACCTGGTGACCACTTCCTGTGGAGTGTGGCATGTGGCTATCCCAGGATGCCCGATTCTGCCCACTCCCAAGATGGCGAGACCCCTCTCTCATTGTTCACCCCTGGGGTGTGGCTACCTCAAGACACGACCCCGGAGAAACTGGTTTGGTAACTGGTTTCCTCTCTCTGCCTCCCATACCAACCTGTCTACCTCAACAATGGAGCAGCTCTCCCTCCTTGGAGTTACACATTTGCCCTTCAAAGGCAGCTTCACCTTTGAAACCTGCCTTTTGGTACTAACACCCAAATGGCTTCTTGCAGGAGGGAGGTGACACCGCCCTGGCCTGCAATCTCTCATTGCTCTCCTTCCTGAGAGTTGTTAGCACGTCTCTCCAGGAGGGCAGAAAGCTGCCTCATGGAACAGGCTCCATGTCTTCCGGGAAGGCACAGGAGATTTAAAGGCCAACAAAGTGGACGCTTTCCTAAAGCTACACACTGCAATAAGTTACATTAAGTCCGACTTGTATCTCAAGTCCAAATTATTGTAATAAGTTGTTTGATACAGAGTTAACCAGCGTATAACTCTGTACTCGCCAATTGGGCGACAAAGTCATTTCACAGTAAAAAAAGGTTGATTCATGTGTTTTGCTGTAATAACATGTAAAGTACATATCCAGTCTGTGTCATATGTTGCACCCTGCTGTTAGGGCTCGGTAGGCCTGCCAGAGGGGTGACTTACACACATGTCCAGGGGAAGTGGTGACTTTGCCATTGCTTTAAATGGCAAGGTCGGGCTAGCAGTGCACAATAGCTCTACCAGTCTACAGTGGCGGACTGGGGGACTTGCTTTACTTAAGGGACCTCCAGGGTGGCATAACCAGTGCTGCAAGTCCTCGGGTACCTCTCTAACCTACATGCCCTGGATACCAGGGTACCATTTACCAGGGACCTAGAGGTAAGTTAAACATTTCCAATTGGGTATAGCCAATTCGCCATACACTTTAGGGTCAGGGCACTGGCACCGAGGTCTAGTCAGCAGGCCTCAGTGCACTCAGAGTCAAAAAACCAGCAGCATCAGCTGAAAAATTGGGGGTGACCATGCAAAAAGAGGCATTTCCTTACAGAGTGTCTTCAGTGATTTCATGAAAGACTGAACATTGCGAATTGTCCTCAAGGATTCAGCATCTGTAGGGGTCATAGCTGCAACACTTAAATTGATTTTCAGTTCCTTATACTTGAACTTTGCTTGCAAACATAAGCTAGTATTGCAACTAATAAAGCATACCTGCTCTGGCACCACTCTCCAGCACTAGGAAATACCACTCCGCATAGGTTGCTTGTGGAGAGGCTCTGGGTGTAGACGCAACTGAAGCCCTAACTGGCAGCAGAGAGGGGAACAGAAGGTAGGCCACCAGAGGATGTGATTTCACCTTTCATCTTTTACTACAAAAGACAGCTCAAACGGAGGATGAAGTGGCACCTCAACAAGACCCTAGCTTCTGCCCCACAACGAGACATGCCGAAAGCATGACCAATGGAGGTGCCTGCCAAGATGCACAAAGGGCTGCACTATAAGCAAGACTGCTTGAGCATCACGTGTTAAGGAGGAACTAGGCTACCCACTACAAAGGAAGAGCCATTACACAGACTGGAAGGTCATTCACTGATCGTGGACATTAATACATTGCTCTAAATGATCATACGGTCATAAGTAATCTGGCACGAGGACATGATTTCTATTAGAAAGTATTGCTGTAATAATCGCTCAGCCAATAACTGCCAGCATAAATGCCCCCCCCTGGTGTTAGCATTACAGGTTCAAATTCAACATTAATGCAATGTTTATCACAATATGTTTTTGCTGAGGGAAAGAATTCACTTGTAATCATTGTTTGATGCAGAGCAACTAAAATTAGCGTAGATCATCTGCTGAAGGAAATGATTATCATTATGTTGGGACACATGACTGCTTTGGAATTCCTTTGTTGGATGTAGTGATTAAGTTCAATGTTAATGAGGATAAATGTTTTGATGTGGTGTATGACTGTTATGTCCCGTATAGAGGCCCTAATGTAGACCCGTTCATACATGCCCTAAAATGGACTTATTCATATTTGCCCTAATACGGTCATATTCGTACTTGCCCTATTATGGTCAAAGCCGCATATGCCCTATTAAGGTCATAACTGTACATGTCCTATTATAGTCATGATTCCTTATGTAGGCATGATCTTTCACCTACATTGGTCCTCGCTAGTACGCAACGTGCTCTGAGGGCTGAACGTTATCTAGTCTGTGGTTTTGAATACAGCAGGGTTTTTCCGAAACACAGGCCCACACTGTACTCATCAATTATGCATGGCTCTCTAGGAATACACCACCTGCATAATATGTATGTACAAAGTTCACCCCTGACGTCTTCCTCAAGTCTAACAAGGGCCAATACAAACCATACGAAGCAACTAGAGTCTTCAGGGTATAAATACATCACATCTTACCCCGGTAAGACAGAGGGAACAGAGACTTCCATGCTGGCACACTGACCAGAGACGCTGAGGCTCCTGCATGCAGTCGCTCCAGCTGACAGCGGTCTGACACAGCCCTTGCGGGGTGTCCAACTCGAGACCAGGATGGGGTCCCACACTCGCTCTATTCAGGTATGGGGGTTCGACTAAATCCTAGAAGGATTCTTGGCTCTTAGGCTTTTAGACCTACACATATGCTAGGTACACTCAGGTACATCTAGTTAGGCCTCGTAGGAGTACGCGCACTTTTCATAATGCTTTTTATATTCATGTATGTATTCATGATTATTGCAATATGGTAGAACTGTTCTATCCCTTTGCTTTTATCGTACTGCTGATAATATATCTCTGCTATTGTCTGCTGGTTTCTGCAGCACATATTTTTTACACTAGAATAACAACTGTTCAATAAATACTTATTGAAACGCCCAGACTGTTTATTCTTTGTAACTCTCTGAGACAAACCGAATAAGTAAGCACGAGTGACTGAGCGAAAAGTAGTACATTGTTTCCACGATTCTGAGGGATCAGGGTTGTCATGATCTAAGGTTGCCAGAAACTAATCTCTCCCGATAAGAGGAGATTCTAGTGGCACTGTGAGCTAGCTAATGCAAAACAGGCTAACATACGCGGTGGGGGTGCACAGAGTCAGTCTGCCACCAAGCCCACGGTTTATGTTATCCAAACGCGCAGGTCCTGCATGGGCACTATAGGAACTACACGACATGGCGCCCAACGTTGGTTTGGTACTTATTTAACAGTAGAATCTGAGTAGTTCAGTCGTGCTATTCTCAGAGAACCTACTCACAAAACCCCAGAGACGTCTGGAGTGGGTGGGCACAAAATCCGCCACAGCTGAGAAGTACGAAAATACTATTTATTGGCTGTTGGTTAATCAAGCTTGAAAGGACATTTAGTTCCTAAATTGTGCATAACACCTCACCTTAGTTCCCTTTGTACACTTCTTCCTCTAAACATGCCTGGTTCAGGGGATGAGAGAGTTGACCTGGGAGGAGAAGATCCTGAGGATGCAATACAAATTGCACCAAAATTCAGAAGGATAGTCACCATAAGACTATTAGAAAATGGCTTACAAGCCAAGGGTGGCATGGTTGTTTTCGTGATTGAGGCACACGAATCAAACAAAACAGAGGTATTCTATTCATGGGTTACACTCCCAGCAGCAAATGCAGTAACAAATACATTTCACTACTATATAGAAGGAGATGCACCACGGGAATATTGTCCGTTTGAGGACTTAGAGATTCCACTCACTTACCAGGAACATCATTACTGGTTTAATGGCGCCCTACCCCACGTACGAGAAAGAGTAAGATTAGGCCCGCTCGGAGGAGATGGGGCCACGTGGCCAATACTAGCGGCTTACACACCGCATCCTGGCATTAACACAATGCCACAGCCAGACTTACTAGTACAACACACAGATTTAATTAAAATCTACAGAAACCTGACACAATTTGTCATGAGGACTTTAACAATCCAACCTGCACCAGGTGCAGCAAACAGTACTCAGACTCGGGGTACAGGAAATAAAATTACTCCTCAAACATTACACGCGGTAATGGGCAAAATGCCCGCAAAACGCGAACAAATACCATTCTGGATAGCTCAGAAAATAACTCAGCTTGAGGCGGTATTCCCGAATACTACCACCTGTGATAAACACAGAATTCTAACAATCTGCTTGCCCATGGGGAATCACACCACAAGTAGAGGACTGCACCTCTTGGGGTTCAGTCTTTGCTGCCATATATACCAGAACACATGGTATGCCGTCCTTAGAAGTAACACCGGACGTATTGAGACAGATACAAAATGAGTATGGAGCAGAGCCTGCTCTTAACTTAGGGATGAAGTTACTAAATAACTTTGACCAGGTATCAGTCATAATACTAGCTAATATTAAAGGGGAGGCAGCTTCAGTGGCGATCCGCCAACGCCTAAGGGAGTTCAGTCCAGAGGATCATCAACACGAACTACCCAAAATAATTGAAACTGCATATGCAGAACTAGGCAGAGACAGTCTAGGTGGGAAAGCATTAAAACCACAACTAGTGGGCAGTCCTAAAAAGGACACTACAAAGCAGACGCCTACTTCTTCTAAAAAGAAGTGGGAAAATAAAAAACAACAAAAGTCTAAAGACAACAGATCTCAATCCAGAGGTAGGTCTCCTCAACAGGAGCCCTCTGAAAGGAGGTATAACCTCAGGAATAGGGATAATATTAAAAAACCTGACAGGTATCAGGATACTGATACTCGTTCCTT
The DNA here is from genome assembly GCA_963921515.1 of Calotriton arnoldi. Taxonomy (NCBI): domain Eukaryota; kingdom Metazoa; phylum Chordata; class Amphibia; order Caudata; family Salamandridae; genus Calotriton; species Calotriton arnoldi. The sequence goes on from CAWUFW010000722.1 coordinate 1,002,601, forward strand.
ACAGGGTTCATCAAAAAACTCGGAGAAGGAAGGACAGTCAGAGGAGCGTACAAAGTCCAGAGACACGCAACGCGCTGCGGACTACGCACCTAAAAAAGAAGATAAACAAAAACAGAAACCTCAGTTTAAAAAGAAGAAGGTAGCAGGTCTCAAGATCAGACATGCCCAGAATTCTGAGGACACAGCTTCTGAACGGGGAATGGGCTCTGACGATGCTAGACAGCACGGCAGAAGTAACGATAGCTCGCCAGGACCTGAAGGAATTTCTGGTGACAGCGGAGTTGAGTGAGTAGATCACGGTGGAAACACCTGATACTCTGGTAAGTGTCCCACATAAGTTACATGAGCTAACACTCCGGCTGGAGGGGGACAAGCCCAGGAAAATTAAAGGTCTCTTTTGGGAAAATCTGTCATCTGGATATGACATTCTATTAGCAGAACAAGACTGGCCGCCAGCATTCGTCATGGAGTGCCCTAGGGAAGACACTGTAATTTTTCCAGCCTTTTCCGACCTCGTTCCCATTCACCTAAAACATGCATATGCGCAGGAGTGGGCGGTTGCCCTAGCTCCAGCATTGTATAAAAATCATGTTGGTTGGGATGAGGATTCAACCCACCACGTGATCCCGTTGATAGTTTCCCCAAATGCTCAAAGGCAATACCCTATAAAGCAGGAAGCTAAAAAACAAGTCAGGGAGATCCTAGATCAACTAGAATACCAGGGGGTGATAGAAAATTGCACTTCACCTATGAACAATCCTTTGTTTCCCGTAATGAAACCTGACAACACATCGTTTAGTTTTGGATTACAGACATTTAAACACTTGCACAAAGACATTTGCAGTTCAAAATGCACATAGTGCCACATTAATGAATAACATTGTGCGCAAAAAATACAAACCACTAGATATCTCAAATGGATTTTTCTGCCAAAATATAGCGCTTGAAAGCAGGTATCTGACCGCATTCAGTGCGTTAGGGTCCCAGCGACAATTTTGTCGACTAGCCCAAGGGTATAAAAATAGCCCCGGGGTATTTTCAGTAAGAGTAACAGAATTACTCCAAAATTTGGATGAAGAAGCATTGTCCTATGTGGATGATATTTATCTGACGGACGATGACTTACCGAGGCACTTGACCAGGGTGAGCACCATTATTATTTGATTCGCCTATGAGGGCTATAAATTTAATTTCATAAAAATCAAAAATTGCCCACCTCAGTGTTCTATTTTTAGGATATGAGCTGTCAAGTGAAGGAAAAAGCCTAGCAGCAAATTTTTTAGAAATCTTTGCGCTGCTTCAACCTCTACAATCATTAAAGAATTTACAATCAATTCTGGGATTCCTAAATTTTGGTCGAACATACATTTTGGATTACGCAGAAAGAGTAAAACCTTTCTACGACTTAATAAAACCTGATTTTTCAGTCAGACAATGGACACAGGAACATACAAATATCCTACGTTCACTACAGGAAGACATGATAGCTTCAAAACATTTACAGACACGCGTAAACGTACTCAACTTAGTGATCCGAGTAATAGCGGGTCAATGCGGGTACACTTATTTGACTTTCAATGAAGGCGAAACGGTACCAATCGCATACAAATCACACCTGTACACAAACGCAGAGATGCGTTTCACTTCAACAGAAAAAATCCTGACAGCAGTGCAGACCGCTGTAGCAAGAGAAAGAGCTCTGGCTCAGGGTAAACGCATAATTGTCGTCACCCCAGTACCAGCTTTAGAAGCTGTTACAAAAGCTAGCATTCCAAATGTGAAAGCCTTACATCCCAGATGGATACAATGGGCTAATTCTCTTACTGCAACGGATGTTGAATACAGATTTGATCCAAGTTTAAAAACACAAACAATTCTGCAATACGAACAAGAATATCCTCTACCAAATGAAATTTTGCCTCTAGATCAGTATGAATATATTATTTACACTGACGGATCTGCTCAACCGGCCATAGGGAGTAAGCAAGCTTACAGCGCGGCGAGTGCGATTCTTAAAGGTCGCATGCGCGATGGAAAGTTCCATCCGAGTTGCACTAAAACGCAATCTCTAGGAGACTGCACGGCTCAGTTGGCAGAGTTAAAAGCACTTATACTGGCACTGGTGAATAAGGAACACGAATTCCCCACACTGATTGTGTGTGATTCCTTTTACTGTGTACAGTCGTACAATGAATACTTACATCATTGGGAACAAAATGGGTTTAAAGTCGCAAAAGGTGGCACAATTAAGCATAAAATGCTATGGGAACAGGTAGTGGAGTTGAGAAACGAACTACCAAGGGCTCAGGTGATACATACACGGAGTCATCAGCGTGATGGCGTTCACGTTGAAGGGAATTAATTGGCTGATGAAGCCGTAAAGGGGGCTGTTGGCACGGCTTCCGTAGCTGCAATCACTCGTTCAAAAACGAGAATAGACGGCGAGATTATGGTAGCTGTCAATGCTTCACGCAAAGGCAGCACAGCAGTACCTAAAAAATTTCCACTCAAGTACTCCTACAAGTTAGATGCACAAAACATTCCATATGCTCAGATTCCTGGAGTGGGGGATAGAATAGTACCAAATATGGATCGTAGGCAAGGTTTAATTTTAGCAGCACACGAGGGTTTGGGTTCTGCGCATACAGGCGTTACAGCGACTATTTCTTTACTGAAACAGCGCTACTGGTGGCCAGGGTTAAAGCAGACCAAAGACTGTCTTAAAGTGCAACATCTGCCAGCAGATGAAAGGTTCCACCGTAACACGCCCAGCGCAGACACCATTGCTGAAATCAGACAAACCTCTCGCATGTGTATATTTGGACCACTGCGGAACCCTACAATCTGATGGGGCCAAGAAATATATCATTGTTGTAGTGGATTCCTGCTCTAGATTCCTATGGGTTTGGCCTCAGCGCTCGGCTGACGCTCGAACTGTTATAAAAGATTTGCGAGTCTTTATCGGCACATACGCAGTTGGCACGTTACATTCTGACCGTGGCCCGGCGTTTAGCTCTCGGGCTTACAAAGAGGCCATGGAAGGAATGGGCATAGCATTGCGGTACTCCTCTCCGTATCATCCTGAGGGAAATTCCGTTGTGGAGAGGAAAAACTGTGACTTAAAGCAATCTTTAACAGCTAGGGTATTAGGTAAAGGTGGTAGATGGGTCGATCACCTTTATGGGGTACAACGAGCAATAAATAATCAGCCAAGAAGCTCTCTAGGGGGTGTCACTCCTTACGAGGCCCTATTTGGGACAAGAATGTGGGTACCTGATCTTGATTGTGAAGGCACAGTGGCGGATGAAAAACCATTTGATATCCATGATCGTTTGGCTGTTTTACAGGATCTAAATAAATCCAGAACACAACAAAGTAACGTGCTCCAGTAACAGACCGCCACTGAGGAAGTCAAGACAGTAACGGCAAGACCTGTCTGGATCCCAAAAATCAGAGATCTGGTCAGAGAAAAGATTGCAGACAAGAAAGAATTTGGGCCATCCTACAGAAAGCCTGTACCGGTCCTAGCAATCCAAGGCACAAGAACTGTACTTCTGCCGCCTCTTGCCGGAAAAAAGGAGAAAAGATTTGTCTCAATCGACTTAATCAAACCACACTATCTGGCCGATACTAAACAGTAGGCCACGTGGACTCCACAGTAGCAGACGTCCTCCTCTCGCTACAATCCAAGAAGTTCAACAGAAAGACTCATCACGTTTGAAGAGCCACCTGTACGGAATGAAGGACTAAGCAACAATGCTATGGAACTCGTTCCACTTCAACAAGAAGAAACTCTACTTAACCAAGTTGCAATAAGACCGACTACAGACGTCTACGTCAACATGCCTCGTCAAGAGCAAAATCCGATTTCAACAAATCCCGATGCAATTCCAACAATTGATCGAACTGCTTCTGGCTATTTCATGAACTTTGATACGTTTTCACTGGATCCAAGCGAGCCGGAAACGACGCCAGCCAAAAACAATCACTCAAACAGAAACTCACTGACTTTTTGAACTTTTTTAGAAAGACTTACCTGGTGTCAACTTGGATTGAACTATGGTATATCACTGGGATTTTATTTTTTATTTTCTGGCTAGGTTTAATTATAACTTTTAGTATGCTTATTAATGGACGATACCTCCAGCAGAGCTCTACAGCCCAAAGAGTCAATTTGATTTTAAAGCCACACCAGTCTTCACATCGTGAACCAAGAGACTTGTCTTCAGTGAACATCACAGCAGTTCCTATACCGGACGATATAGTATGGGACAAGACTGATTTCAATATTTTCGGTCCGACTGAACTTTTAAAGCTTAAACATGTATTTAAAATTTCTTTAAGTGATATCATTACCACCAGTACATTTTCTGATGATTGGGACACTGAAACTGTAAACAATATGATGTCTGATTTAGAAAAAACATCAGCATTTCCGAACAATGAAATGTTAGAAGGTACTTCAGACTATGATACATTGTACTGTTACCAACAGTATGGTCATCATTTCTTACACAAATCTATAAATGTAGATAAACCTAGAAATGTATTTGAATGCCACCAGTGGGAACACGGCCCAACACCTCCAAAAGGTAGTTCACAAACCTTTGCACAGAAATTCACATACTTATCAGGGTTTAATACATCTGACCCGAAGTCATTTTATTACAAAGTGGCAAAAACATCAGCACAGAAAATTATGTTGACTAACACCAAACAGATTTACTCTGCTTCCTTTATGGCCCAGTTGTCTACACAGGGTTTCGACCTATGGAAGGACACTATAGATTTAAAATCAATCTGGGGTTCTAGGGACTGGCAAGTCCAGGGAACAAAAGCGCTTTTTAGAGCATGCCTCATTTCACAGCAGCTGATATTTCTAAATGACACTGTGCAACAGACATCTTGTCTTGGACTAGCCAAGAACAAGAAACTGAACTCACCCGGGTTTCCTACACCATCACAGATGGGTGGGGGGCAGAATTCAACTACACAAGGGGTAGGATTAGATGACATTCTCCAGTACAACAGATCAGATCCTGATTGGACGAAATGGCTGATTTGGCCCATTGACACAAACACCTGTCAACAGAGATTTATGAATACAACCGAAGGGTTTAGTATCCATAGGCCAGATACACGCTATGTACAAAGACAACACCCAGGGGTAGTGACATTGTATAGTGTTGGGAAGTTGTACCTTGATTGGCTAGAGACCTCAACACTCACAGAAGTAAAACATCACTTAACCTTACTCACACCTGATGTGGACCTTAGGGATTTCTTGCTAGGCCCAAGGAAAACACGTCAGAAACGTTTCATATATGCCGGCATTTATGCCTATTATAATGAAAACTGGAAAATATCCCAACAAGAGGCCGCAGAAAGAATACGGGAAATAGACCGTATTAACTTAGAAAAGGCATTAGCTATAGTGGATAATGGGTTAACAACTTTGACCTCCAGGATGTACTCCTTCGGCAACATTGTGTCTTCGGCAATCGACATATTAGAACAAGATCTGGCCTGGTTACAACACGGGCAATCTCAGCTATGTTCTATTATGATGCTAAACTGGACGCTACAATCTTTGCGTGCAGGCTATGTGCCCTGGGGTTTCATAAACACTGCGTCTCTGTTTTCAGAATACAATCTGACTGATAAACAGACAGAAATGACACAAAGGGGAGCCAAATATACAATGCTGCGTATTGAGAAACTGGAAAGGTTACCATTCACTGTAGCCGAATCACCATCAACTGAATGGCTAATTCATGGCCAAATCACTCTGCCGGTCACTACGTTTCAGTTTCAATATTGCCTTGAGCAAAGGCAGGCAGGCAAATATGAAAAGATGGGGAAGGGTTACATTAAGGAAACTTGGGAGTTACCATATAGATACCGATGCCGGAATGGGGATCGAGAAGTGTATCCGAGTGGTACTAACTGCAAGAACACTTTAAGCGGTTCTCTCATGTGTCAGGATATTTCACTACACGGAGCCTGTAGCGGTTCAGTAGCAAACCTATCGTGTCACATGACAGGGACCATGATCACACCGGTTATTCAGCTGCTCTCGAATGGGAGTTACTTGATGCTGAACGATCAAGGTTGCTGTGGGATGCTTCCGGGCATCGCCTATCTGGTCACCGTTAACTCCAGGGTTACTTGCTGTATGCAAGTATGTTTCCGCCACTGAACACAGTCAGGGAGGCGCCGCTATGGCCTTCACTGAACGTTTCTTTCATAAAATTTGATACTCTGAGCAGACTGCAAGCCATACTTTTAAAGCAACCCGTGCCCTTAACCTCCGCTCGAGAAACCTTTGAACTTCAAGTTGCAAGGACCTCAACTGAGATACAGGCGCTTATACGTACAAACTGCCCCTTTCATTTCGTAGAAATGGTGGGACGTATCTTCAATATGTCTGATACGAGCGGCATTGTACACCTATTTAAGACCATAGGGTCAGGACTGTTAAGCACCTTTCAGACAGTCCTCGGAGTAATCCCAAATTTTATACACTCCGTATTGGGAAGCGTATTTGGAGGACTCCCGCTTATCCTGTTGCTGATTGCAGGGGTCCTATTCATAATACTACTGCTACGCAATGGACAGCCCAATTCCCGAGGGAATGGCGAACATACTCCTGGAGCGGAAATACCGTGAACGCATGGTACAACTTCTGGGCATTTCTTGCCTGCGAGAACTCAATGCCTCCTGGTTTCTATCCTTTCGACCAGTCTGGGTAGACTGCATCTTACCTGTTCTTCGATGCCTGTTTTGCGGAGAAGAATGCACGTTGGATCTTTGTCTAACATTTCCATCAGATGCGCCTCCGGACACGCATGCAATGCTGGACCCCATAAAGGCCCATGCTCTGCGTTGTCCCCAGCGGCTTCCAATTCTGATGAATGCATTCCTGGAGAATCCACAGGTGCCGTTTGCTCCTGCTGGGTTAGGTGACTCCTCCACAGGCACCCAGGTAACAACTGCCGCACAAGCTGCCGCAGCATCGACTGTTGGCAGTGCTACATTCCATCTATGTGCGATTGACGTTCTCTGCGAGGCGTTGGATTTGTCGTCTGCAGTAACTCACACAGATAATGTTGTGCTTCCCAGCTAGGACACTTAACCTTGAATTGGCTCATCGCGTCCTGGGAAAGAATTTGGCTTCTCCACTCGTTTTCATAATAAGCGAGCAAATTTGGAACATTTACTAAATTGACACTTTCGCTTGAGAAAAGCATGGCCTTCTTCCGATTTTCAGTGAAGCAACTTATATAGAGAAACAAAATAGACATTTCTTTTTTAGTGGCAATTGGAAATAGCTGAATTGTAACATTTTTTGAAGTTTTTTTAACAATTTTAAAACCATGTTTTTACTTGCTTTTAAAATGTTTTTAAATTGTCCAGATTTTAAGTATGGTCATGATCATCCTGTTCGGAAGAGGAGTGGGTGTTATGTCCCGTATAGAGGCCCTAATGTAGACCCGTTCATACATGCCCTAAAATGGACGTATTCATATTTGCCCTAATACGGTCATATTCGTACTTGCCCTATTATGGTCAAAGCCGCATATGCCCTATTACGGTCATAACTGTACATGTCCTATTATAGTCATGATTCCTTATATAGGCATGATCTTTCACCTACATTGGTCCTCGCTAGTACACAACGTGCTCTGAGGGCTGAACGTTATCTAGTCTGTGGTTTTGAATACAGCAGGGCTTTTCCCAAACACAGGCCCACACTGTACTCATCAATTATGCATGGCTCTCTAGGAATACACCACCTGCATAATATGTATGTACACAGTTCACCCCTGACGTCTTCCTCAAGTCTAACAAGGGCCAATACAAACCATACGAAGCAACTAGAGTCTTCAGGGTATAAATACATCACATCTTACCCCGGTAAGACAGAGGGAACAGAGACTTCCATGCTGGCACACTGACCAGAGACGCTGAGGCTCCTGCATGCAGTCGCTCCAGCTGACAGCGGTCTGACACAGCCCTTGCGGGGTGTCCAACTCAAGACCAGGATGGGGTCCCACACTCTCTCTATTCAGGTATGGGGGTTCGACTAAATCCTAGAAGGATTCTTGGCTCTTAGGCTTTTAGACCTACACATATGCTAGGTACACTCAGATACATCTAGTTAGGCATCGTAGGAGTACGCGCTCTTTTCATAATGCTTTTTATATTCATGAATGTATTCATGATTATTGCAATATGGAAGAACTGTTCTATCCCTTTGCTTTTATCGTACTGCTGATAATATATCTCTGCTATTGTCTGCTGGTTTCTGCAGCACATATTTTACACTAGAATAACAACTGTTCAATAAATACTTATTGAAACGCCCAGACTGTTTATTCTGTGTAACTCTCTGAGACAAACCGAATAAGTAAGCACGAGTGACTGAGCGAAAAGTAGTACATTGTTTCCACGATTCTGAGGGATCAGGGTTGTCATGATCTAAGGTTGCCAGAAACTAATCTCTCCCCGATAAGAGGAGATTCTTGTGGCACTGTGAGCTAGCTAATGCAAAACAGGCTAACATACGCGGTGGGGGTGCACAGAGTCAGTCTGCCACCAAGCCCATGGTTTATGTTATCCAAACGCGCAGGTCCTGCATGGGCACTATAGGAACTACACGACAATTTTGTTTCTACAGTGTATAAATGAAGTTACCTTAGAATATAACAAGAAAAACATGGGAGGTGGGGTTTAAACGCGCAGTCCTAACAAATCATAGGTATATACAAATGTCACATAATAAATAAGAAATTCAGCAGTGCTGTAGCGGCCAGTGAGAAAATGCAAGACTCCGAAAAACAAGCCGTGGATATCAACCAGGTTCAGGATTAGCAAAGATTGTCCGACTATAAGCCATTGAGCCAACAACAGCCTAGGCCTTAACGTGCTGAGCCTCCAAGGACGGTCAATCCTCAAGGTTTAGGATGATCGCTTTCATATCGATATGTGTGACCCTATTTTGGAAGACGATGTTATTTTGCAGGGAGATGATCTTGAACTGAAGAGGACTAACTCTGGTGTGATATCCTCCGAGTTGTGCTAGGAGAGAGGAGTGTTAACCTGACTGCACGCTGCGAGTTCAGTCATAGGTGATAATTCTTTAGAGACGGATTCTTTGGAGTGGGGTGTGTTCTGTATGTTTTACCTGTTCATCTAGGATGCCAAAGGTCATTATTTAAAGTACTTCTCTATTTATGGCTACAGAATGCATGTATATACACATGTATACAGGCCTGCTAGTACATTTTATACTGTTTAAAACGTGCTTCTAAAAACTATCTATTGCAATTTACAATCGGCTTGTCCTGCTGAGAAAAAAATATATGGACTGGTGGCCACAATGTAACAAATACGGAGATATTTATATTTCAAACTATACATTTTGCACAGAACCCCATTAGGCCTATAGATTTCTAATGAATGTATATAAAAATCAATGGTAGTTTAGTAGTAGAGGAAGCCTGACCAAGCCTCGGTCTCACATTTCTATTTAAGCACAAACAATTTTGCTCAATGGAAGGTGTCCCGGGAACCCGGAGTGGGGAGCAGTAGGGAGCTCTCTTCCAGTGAAAGAGGCAGACTACCCAACACCTGATCCATACCTCAGTACCGCTCCTCAGGGGGTGCACGCTTCTGGACTCACTGAAGAGTTATCACCTCTGAGGGAGAGAGATATGAGAGATGGAGGTAGCGAGATATGGAGGGAGAGAGAGAGAGGGAAGAAGACAGAGGGAGAGAATATGAGAGATGGAGGTAGCGAGAGGTGGAAGAAGAGACCGAGGGAGGAAGGGGGGAGAGAGAAATAGAGAGAGAGACAGAAAGAGATATGGAGGGGGAGAGAGCATGGAGGTAGGGAGAGACAGATGGAGGTAGGGAGAAATAGAGAGGCAGAGAGAGAGAGGGACCGAGAGAGAGAGAGAGAGACCGAGAGAGAGAGAGAGAGAGAGAGAGAGAGAGAGAGAGAAGCAGAGAGAGAATGAATATGGAGGTAGACCGAGATAGAGGGACGGAGGTAGACCGAGATAGAGGGACGGGGAGAGCGAGCGAGATGGAGGGAGAGAGAGAGAGAGAAATAGAAAGAGAGGGAGAAATAGAGAGACAGAAAGATATGGAGGGAGAAAGCAGGAGGGAGGGAGAGAGAGAATGGAGGGAGAAGAGATGGAGGTAGAGAGAGATAGAGGGAGGGTGAGAGAGACCAAGTGGGATAGGGAGCGAGAGAGAGACCAAGAGAGAGAGACTGAGAGAGAGAGAGAGAGAGAGCGAGAGAGAGCGAGGTGGGAGGGTGACCGAGAGCGAGAGAGAGAGATAAAGATGGAGGAAGAGAAAGAGAAAGAGATGGAGGGTGGGGAGGGAGAGATGGAGGACGGGGAGGGGTGGGGAGAGAGAGCGGGAAAGAGGAAGAGAGAGAGAGAAAGAGAAAAATAAAGAGAGAGAGAAAGAGCAAGAGAGAGGAAGAGAGAAAGAGGAGGAGCGAGAGAGAGAGAGAGAAAGAGCGCGAGGGAGAGAGAGATTGAGAGAGAGAAAGAGGAAGAGGAAGAGAGGGAGAGAGAGATTGAGAGAGAGAGAGGGAGGGAGAGAGAAAGAGGGAGAGAGAAAGAAAGAGAAAAAGGAAGAGGAAGAGAAAGAGAAAGAAAGGGAGAGGAAAAGAGGAAGAGAGAGAGCGAGAGAAGGTTCTGAACATGAGAATGTCTCCATTATAAACAAGGAGTAACCCTCTCCTCCATTAAACCAGTGCACCAGAAACATAGTCCAGAAGTTGGAAGCTATTTCATGGAGCGGTTGTACCGAGTTATTGGCCGACACGGCCGCAAGAAGAGCAAACGCCAGAAGCAGGTAGATTGCTTTCAATTCTTGTCAAACAGAAGCTGTACTGGAAAAAAAGTGAAAAAAAGAAGGAAGTTTCCAATTTATGTAGAAAAGGACATGTTTTGAAGCTAGCTAGATATATTTTTTTAAAGCAAACAGATTCTTGCGGCACAAGGAAGGAAATCGTCCTCGTTTTTCATAATGCTTGAAAACCCACCATTGCCCATTGTGCTACAGTTTCCATGGACACATTACAACCAGGGTTATTTAAGACTAAAACAGAAAAGCATGCACCAACTGTTCCAGCACACACATTCCCAATAACAGCGAGGCAGGAACAAGAAAAACATCCGTTTTTCCCTTACCTACAAAAGCCACAAACCAACATGGACACGGTTGGAGGTAGACTACGATTTATGATAGAACTGAAATTTAGATAATTGCTAGGTTATGTTTAATATGTTAAATGTTTTGTGATGCAGGAAAATAATTGAAGCACATATCTATTTTATTTATATCGGAAAAGAAAACAAATGAAAAGCAGGAACAGATACAATTATTATTAGTTCTAATGATTACATTAATTAATCATTGACAGCTCGAATATTTCGAGATCTTTCTTTTATTGGATCTCTCAAGAATTCATATTTCATCTAGACTAAAATAGAGTAACTGCAAATCGTGATACATCAAACATAAAACATACAATTTTACTATATACAGAGATTCAACGAAGTAGGACAAGACATTACAAAATGACATCCCACCTCTGAAGTCTCAGGAAGGCCTGGATTGTTGAATGTACTGAACACACTGTTTGTCTTGTTAAGATCTAGGATTTTTGTTTGTAAATACACACTGACCCCAGAGTCTATCGTTCAGAGTGATTGTACAGGAATTTTATGAACAACCTCCCACAAATAGATACGTGGAAGATAGGAGTTTTCTTTTTCTTTATAAGGATGAGATTTGGTTCTGTTTTGAGTTTTGTAATGTCTTGTTCTACTTCGTTGAATCTCTCTATATAGCAAAATTGTATGTTTTATGTTTGATGTATCACGATTTGCAGTTACTCTGTTTTAGTCTGGATGAAATATGAATACTTGAGAGATCCAATAAATGAAAGATCTCGAAATATTCGAGCTGTGTCAATGATTAATTAATATAATCATTAGAACTAATAATAATTGTATCGGTTTCTGCTTTTCATTTGTTTTCTTTTCCTATATACTAGCCCTTGAAAAGTAGGGTTACTAGGGCTACCCCCATTTTTTCGCTTCTATTTTAATTATATCAGCATCTATAAAGACAAACCTTACCTCTTGTATAACGTGGTGTTATCAATAGCTACAAGTCATAGAAACTAACAGAGTATACAACACTTAAAAATGTATCACAGGTTCAAAGTTAGAGTATGGTGTCAATGCAGTTCCTTAAAATATAACCTTTTGACACCCAATTCTAGTGTTAAGTTTGGGAATTAGATGGATTTTCTCAGTCAAGCGATTGCAGGATCTCGGGTCTTTAAAAACGAACACTTATTTTTGAGTTTTGGGGCTTAGGAAAGCAAAGCAAGAGACCAGATTTCCTTCTTTCTAGTGTAGTGCTAAATTCTAAAGGTTTTGTTTTTCCTTTTGCACAGTTTGCATGGGTGTGTGTATTGCCATCGCCTAATCTCTCCCTCTTCTATAGTCAATGCATTTCTCCTATTGGTAGAAGGCGTTATGTGGGGGATGTAAACTATGTCTAAGATGAAGACTAGACCATGTTAATAGCCTTAAGCAAAGATATGCAACGTCTAAATGTGAAGCTAGCTTTCAAGGAAAGGCAGTGAAGTTTAGGGAGAAGCGGGGCATGCACAAACTTGTCAACTTCTGTGACCGGATGTGCGGTCAAGCAAAGAATGGCTTTGATGGTTGCTAGCGCCGATTCAGCACGGCCTTCTAAGATTCGACTGCAGTCAGCAATGTAAGAAAGAACCATAGCTCACACAAAGGTGTCTCGACCACATAAAATATCTTCACTCTCCATTTTATGCAAGGCTTCAATTTCCCCTCAAATCCAACTTGTTTTGAGTCAAACATCAAAGATACTGTGGCCTACTACAAACCGGGTATCTTCCAAATATGTACGTTCTGTGAACAAACATAAGATTTACCCAAGGAGACTGGCGCAAACCTGATGTTCGGTGACATGATTGGCCACCTCAGAACACCCACAACAAAAAGACTCTCTCTATGACCACATACCTATGCACAAACAGGTTTTCCGTGTTGACTGATTTTTACTGATACATACAGACAGAAAACAATCTGTTTATTGTCTGTATTTTAAAAGAGGAAAAATACAGAAAATTGTGCTTCTTTTGTGTTATCCTCCATGGCGTCCTTCATAAATTCCAGGCCAACAGCTGAGCAGATAACAGCACACGGAGTTAAAAAACAGGATTGGATTTCCTTAAATGGAGGCGTATGTTAACATATATTTGTATATAATGCTAATATTTACCTGTGGTTGTAGGGTTTTCTTATATTTGGCTGCTTTATTTGCTAAAAGGCGACTGGTATCAATGTATGAGAGCATGTTTATCAGTTATCAGTTCAATAAATGTGGAACTATACCAGTTTACAACTCCATTTATTCTCAAAAATAAATATGGATAAATACCAACGGAATGGTCAAAAAATAAATATGGATGAATACAAACGGAAATGTTAAAAAAATAAATACCATAAAATCAGGCACCCCAGTTATATGGTAAGTGAACCACTGGCTCACTGATCTCAGATTTTGGATTGGTGGAAGGTTCAATCCACATCCCCTTGCCTTCGGAGTACCTCCTGCAGTAACTACACACACCATGCAAAGTCTAAAGTCATGCAGAAGACCCCAAACCATCTCTTGTACACAACTTCTAAAGTTGGTAATAAGGCTTACTCGGCCCTTTCAGAAGGCTGACCTACTCATTACTTCTAAAATAACAGAACAAGCGGACAGTCTGAAGATGATTAATGCCGTTGGTTTTGACCAGCGAAGCCAGCTCCAACACTTGCAGATAGCATATGCAAACAAGATCCTCAATTGTGGTAATGGCTAAGTGAGTGCAATGATGCTGCACAGAAAAACAGTGCAACATGTCAGATGGGGTGTCCCCTTTTGAGCGGCAACCCCATTCACATGAACGTAGGGAAGGGCATTCTGCGCCTTCATAAGAACTTTGGTGAGGACAGTTTAAGGTGACTGTTTATCAACTGGATCACTGACGCAAATTCAGTCTGTCTTCTAAAAGGTGGCAAACTACTTTGAGAAAGTGACCAGGATTTTTGTTATTTGCAGCAGAAACAGTTCAAGTGATAAAGAGTACCTAGTGCATTTTGTAACATGAACGGATGCACATGACCAATGCCAGAAAGGCTTTTCACTCATTCAAAGCTTGGCCCCTCTGCTGTGACTTCCAAACAATGTACCAATGAGCTTTCACAGTAACAACACTTTACTGAATTTGACACCAGCCCATAGGACCCTGGACAGAGAGCAACAACTCAACTTCTGATCACACATGTTAATGTCAATAGTAAACAGCAAAATGTAACCATGATATTTATACACCTCGGGAGGAAAAACCAGCTATGTAACTGGTCTTTCAGCTATTTAGTCAATATTTTCTTCAGTAGGGTAATTTTTACTGGCTTTATACAATTTGACACAAAATTGATGTTCTTTCGTAAGCTGAATAATTATCAAGGCAAGGTAGCGGACGGTAATTGGACCTTATTGTGGATATACGAGAAAGCATGTGCACTGTGGTATATGTCCAAGGCTGGAGAGATGCTGGTAACAGGGCATTCTGAATGAAAGTGCCACAATAGATTATTCTGTATTTAAAACTAAACTTATCGACTATTCTTTACCAATGCCCACGCTCAGTGTTACCCTCCACAGTAGGTCTACTAAACAATACTGACCACCTTACAAAGTTCTGCCATACAGGTGAGGGCGTGATAAAGAGGCAAACAGACAGAAATATTGAGCCTTACCCACATCAGCTTCAAGCAAAAAGAGCGTGATCATTAGGGCTGCTAGTAATAAGCATGGTCAAAGCCAGTAGACCAGGCTTGCATTTGGAGTCTTAATCTAAAAGCTTAAAGAAAGGTCTGCTGCAGTGAAAAGGGGATTGCTTTCTGTACACAATACACTCATTGCATAAAGACTTTATGCATGATAATTCCGTGCACTTTTGAGATGTAAAGTAGTCCCTCAGGTATTGCAGTGTGAGCGCTCCACATAAGGTGGAATTATATACATAACAGCCAATAGCATGAGGTGAGAGAATAATAGTCCTCTAGGCGCAGCCAAAGCCCACTCTCTATATATTTTAAAGAGCTGGTAACATAAGGTAGCCGGACAGCGGTGCAGTCAAGCAAGACCTAAATAGCCTTTCAGAACAAAGCCATGTTTGCTTGTCGATGCTTGTCCGGGCAGCAGTGCTCGTTTTACAACCCCTGCCAGCTGGCAAGAGGTCTGAAGAGAAACTGCGAGAGAGCTAGGACACAAGACGCCTCTGCCCTCTCCGCTCAGGTTAGCCCCCATGATTAATAGGCCAGGGTTAACAAAGCGTGCACAATTGTAGTAATGTAAACCCCCTGGCATCGGTTTCCAAACACAGCCCCTGGAATCCAGAGCCTCTCGGGTAACAGCAACTGATGGCTTTTCTAATCTAGATTTCTGCCCCAGAAGCTAAAAGCGAAAATAAAACCTTGAATATAGAATAGCTGTATAAAACGCATTCTTGTTTCCGTGTCTGGGTCCATTCTAGGCAGAAAATTCTCAAGAGAGAAATTTAATTTTAAGTGGGCTCAAACCGTTTACAGTGACAATTAATCGATAAATGCATTCATTCTGGGCAGTGGGCTAAGGATGAATTGTTTTTCGACATTGGATCTAAGAGTATTTTAAAACTACTGAGCTATTTTATCATTTGTGGTTTTGCATTAAGATGTGTTTCACTTTCATTTAGACTGTGCCAGTGGCAGCTGAAACAGCTGTATTTTTTTTTTTTTTTTAAATAGCATGAATTTATTTTTTATGGGGAAAACGATGAAATGGTTTGTATTTCCAGTATTTGGCACGGGTAATCATCGTATTGCTCTTCATTCTGCAGCATGATAAGTACTGCGTGCTCTAAAAACGCAGTATTTTTCTCCTGCTGCACTGTAAAGCAGGCACTTGTAGTAGAAGCTTTCTGAAACCCCGCGGGTAATTGCAAGGCGGAAAAGAAGGTCGGCAGACGCCGCTCATTGTGAAGATGTGGATGCAACCGTAACCCACCAATGACAGCTGCCCCAGCCCCCTCTCCCCTCCCCCAGAGCCAAGAAGCCAAAACAAACAAAGCAATACCTCGCGAGATGCCGGTGCTCTCCAGCGCAACTTTCGGCTAGACGTCTGTGGCATTGAGATGCGACGAGCGGCTCATTGTGATAGGAACGCGGGCGCGCTGGAACCATCAAAGCTGTCAGCAGTTGCCGCCCGGACACTCCATCAAGCGGGGACTCCCGAGCCTCAGCCCTCGGTGCATCACGGCCGGCGAGAAGAACCTGGTGAAGCGGAAAAAAAGAAAACAAGCCTCAGCACGGAGCGACAGGACGAATCACAATAGTTTATTAAAAATAATGTACCAAGCCCTTGGTAACAGAGGCAGCCGGCGCGCATTTACGCAATCAGGCTGATAAATATTCAGCCCAACTGGTTGAACTGCCCTGCAACTCCGCCGCGGGGAGATCGGGGGGGGGGGGTCTGACAGGGTACAGGCAGACAAAAACATGTACATGTCACAGGCGGGGGACAGTGGGAGACCCAGAGAGTGGACACAAGCGAAGGGTCATGGAAGCATGTTAACAAGGGCAGCCAATTCTGAGAACATTAGCAGTGTCATTATGCTGTTCAGCACAGCTCTCATTACCCACGTTGTGACTCACTGCTTTACGTGTCAAGCCCTCTCGGATTCTTTGGCAACACTAATTTAAATCCCTTTAAGTGTCGCATCCGACCCGAGACCTATGTCAGAGGGAGCTGCGCGTGTGAACTGGGTAAAGATGCCAGCATACAGAAGAACAATGATATTAGCTGTACAACAGGATAAATTAATGAGCGCGCGACCGCCCTTGTACCCTGCCACTGTGCTGCACAATTAGGCTGGGCACGTTCATTTCTTTGTGAAATACCTTTAAGGATCTCTAAAGGCAACACAATCTAAGCAAAACCTTACGGGGATCCCTTTTATCTTTCCTTTTTGTTTTTTTCAATCTTTTGCTTTAATTCACACAAGTATTTACATTTTCATACTTAAAAAAAGTCAAGTCCCGGTGCTTTACTAACATTACATAACGCAGTTTTTCGCTGCGTGGATTTCATGCGCACTTGCGGTACAGCACTTCCAAACCCTGGGAAATGGACCATGCTACCGACATCATTATATAAAGCAAAGTAAACCTTGGCCGTCTCTCAGTGGATTCCCCACAGACATCACGATGATGGCTCCGTACCAGAGATGCAAGGCAGGGAGCGTCTGCCCACTCAGTGCAGCGTTCACATGCTGTTTGTGCACAGAAATAGCACAGTGGAAGGAAAACAAAAATCTGGCTGAAGGACAGCGGTATTGCTTTCAGCCACTTTCCTGTGACTCTTTATTAAACAACTCTCAAACTCCAAAAAATAAACCACCCATCTGCCCTTAATGTTAAAAGCGTAATGTAATATAATGATATGTACCACTATATCTTGATTCAGGCTGTTAGAAAAGAGATTGCGGCCCTCACACATGCCTCCGATACAGTGCCGCAACGTAAAATGAAGGCTCAATGTGATGAAGCGCTTCGACGCCTCGTCAGGGGTAGCAAGCGCTATATAAATGCAATTACAATGATATTCATTGACCTTTGCCTGAATGAGGGCCCCCCCAAGGGCTTGGGGGCCCTCAAAAGGAATTGCCCCCCCCCACACCGCAGGGGCTAATGTTAGACCCTGCCCTGAAACGAGGCTGACAGAGGATATGGAGAAAAAGGCCCTCATTGTAATTTGTGGGGTAAATGGATGGCAATTACCTAACATGTTAAGCATGACTACCCAGCGCATGTCATTTAGGGATCCCAGAGGTCGCAGCTTTGACCCCTGGATTCCCCCTTGCGACCCCTGGTCACAGGCATTGCGACACCTGGCATAAGAGGTCGTTGACGCAGAGCCAGGAACAAAAGTTAAACAGTGCTCCTCCCATGAAGCCTTTTTAGGTCTCGCCTACGCAGCACGCATGCGATGCCTAGGAGGGCCTTTAGCCGTCGCTCTGCTCATTTTCAAGCACACACTCGTGCTTGTGGCGGCATCCACCTTGCGGGAGCGAGCAGGGGCGCGCCACAAGCACGAGTGCAGTGCTTGAAAATGAGCAGACTGCGCACGCACGCACCACTCCCGGCCTTCAGCCAGCGCCAGCCAGACTTTTTGTAAGGGCTTCAAAGTTTTTCCTTAGCACCTCGGTGTCAATGATACACATATATTTTCTTCCTTCCCTATTTTCAGCACAGATCTACAGTTTCATTCGCAGAATATTTGTTAACTGTCCTTCTCTGGAGGGCACTCATACGGATTTTCTCAAAAGCTAAGATTCTCTTGTTTTCATATTCCTACCCATTGTAATCTAAGCTTCACAAAAATGGGAGTCTTTATTTTAGTACCTCCTCTTCTCACTTTTCGCTCTGTTCCCTGGAGTGGACCACCTCCTTCCTCTCCGGCAGAACCCAGAGAGTCCGCCTCCCCCCATTCCGGTCCGAAGCCTCCGAGATCATCTGCGGCGTACCCCAGGGATCATCCCCCAGCCAGACACTGTTCAACATCTACATGGCCCCGCTCGCACGCATCGCCCGACAGCACGACCTCAACATCATCTCCTACGCCGACGACACTCAACTGATCCTCTCCCTCACCAAGGACCCCCTCACTGCCAAATCCAACCTCCACGAAGGAATGAAGGCCGTCGCCGATTGGATGAAGAGCAGCCGACTAAAGCTGAACACGGACAAGACGGAGGTCCTCATCCTCGGTTCCAACCCTTCAGCCTGGGACGACTCCTGGTGGCCTACGACACTGGGGGCAGCCCCGACACCCACCGACCACGCACGCAACCTGGGAGTCATCCTCGACTCAACGCTCTCCATGGCCAAGCAAGTCAACGCAGTCTCCTCCTCCTGCTTCAACACCCTCCACATGCTCCGCAAGATCTACAGGTGGATCCCGACAGATACAAGAAGAACAGTCACCCAAGCCCTCGTCAGTAGCAGACTCGACTATCAAAATCGCCCTCTACGCGGGAGCCCCGGCCAAGCTCATCAAACGACTGCAACGCATTCAAAACGCCTCTGCACGCCTGATCCTCGACGTACCACGCCACAGTCACATCACCCCCCACCTGAGAAACCTGCACTGGCTCCGCGTCGACAGGAGAATCTCCTTCAAATTCCTCATCCACGCACACAAGGCACTCCACAAGACCGGCCCAGCCTACCTCAACAGACGACTCTTCTTCTACGTCCCCAACTGCCAGCTCCGCTCTGTCGACCTCTCCCTCGCCACCGTCCCTCGCATCCGAAGAACTACCACCGGCGGCAGATCCTTCTCCCACCTCGCCGCCAAGACCTGGAACACCCTTCCACTCAGCCTTCGTCAGACCCAAGACCTGCTGACCTTCAGGAGGCTACTCAAGACCTGGCTGTTTGACCAGTAGCGGCACCCCCCCCCCCTTCTTCTCTTCCCCAGCGCCTTGAGACCCTTGCGGGTAAGTAGTGCGCTCTACAAATTCTGTAATTGAAGTAATTGAATTCCCAAACCTCCTCCCCCTATACTCCCTGAAACGCCTCATTGAACCGGGATGCTCTATTGAATGTCAGCATGTGTTTGGACCTGTTCGTGGCCACTACAGCTTGAATATTTGGACCTCCAAGTCCATTCCTAAATGCGGATTAGGGGCATCTACATTTCGATGGGAAAAAAATCTACTAGAAAGGCGGATTTGTTGATTTATTTATGTCAATAAATAAAAGCATGTGTATGCCTGCTGACTAACGTGTGTGTGATGTTATTGTGTGTATGTGCACACGAGAGAAGTCCTCTGTTTAGTCCGTGGGTAGCTTTATGCCTGTTAGTCTTTGACCATCCCGGGTGTCTGGATATCTGGGGTCCGGTGTGTGCACGGGTATCTCATGCCTGCATGTGTGCCTGTATGTGCGCGCAATATTGCGCAAGTGTCGCAGTCTTGCTCCGTGTGTGGGAATTTGTATGCGTGTTGCTCTTTCAGTGTTTGTGCTCTTGTGCGTGTTATTTTCATGTATTAATGCGTAGTGTACTACCACGTGAGCACGCTATACACAAGCCAAGCCTATCGGCTTTGTCAATGAATGTTTATTCACTTTGTTCACCAGACCCAGGACCCGCTGCCGAGCACCTCTTAGGGCCCATCGGACTCAGGAGCTCGCCTCTCTCCCGCAGCGGTGCAACAGCCCCGCATATGCCGTCTTGGCAAAACTTTTTCCTGCTGCTGGCCAGAGATATGGAAAATGGCCACTTAGAAGAGTGCAGTTTCCTGCCTGTTCCGCCGCCCTGCCTGCGCTCGTGTGACGGGGAGCAGGGGGTTCAGTGGGGGTCAGTAACCCCCAGATACCTCTTCCAAAGAAGGGGGTACCCGCGCCGAAGCTCTCCCTGAAAATGACTCTCTCTCTCTAAATCTCTCTCTCTAAATCTCTCTCTCTAAATCTCTCTCTCTAAATTTCTCTCTATCTCTCTAAATCTCTCTAAATTTCTCTAAATCTCTCTCAATCTCTCTCAATCGCTCTCTAAATCTCTCTAAATCTCTCTAAATCCCTCTAAATCTCTCTAAATCTTTCTCTAAATCTCTCAATTTCTCCCTCTCTCTCCAAATCTCCCTCTCTAAATCTCTCAATCTCTCTCTAAATCTCTATCTCTAAATCTCGCTCTAAATCTCGCTCTCTAACTCTCTCTCTAAATCTCTCTCCCTCAATCTCTCTCTCTCTCCCTCAATCTCTCTCTCTCTCCCTCAATCTCTCTCTCTCTCCCTCAATCTCTCTCTCTCTCCCTCAATCTCTCTCTCTCTCCCTCAATCTCTCTCTCTCTCCCTCAATCTCTCTCTCTAAATCTCTATCTCTAAATCTCTCTAAATCTCTATCTCTAAATCTCGCTAAATCTCGCGCTCTAAATCTCGCTCTAAATCTCGCTCTAAATCTCGCTCTCTAACTCTCTCTCTAAATCTCTCTCCCTCAATCTCTCTCTCTCCCTCAATCTCTCTCTCTCTCCCTCAATCTCTCTCTCTCTCCCTCTATCTCTAAATCTCTCTAAATCTCTATCTCTAAATCTCGCTAAATCTCGCTAAATCTCGCGCTCTAAATCTCGCTCTAAATCTCGCTCTCTAACTCTCTCTCTAAATCTCTCTCCCTCAATCTCTCTCTCTCCCTCAATCTCTCTAAATCTCGCTCTCTAACTCTCGCTCTCTAACTCTCTCTCTCTAAATCTCTCTCTCTCTCTCCCTCAATCTCTCTCTCTCTCTCCCTCAATCTCTCTCTAAATCTCTCTAAATCTCTCTAAATCTCTAAATCTCTCTCTCTCTAAATCTCTCTCTAAATCTCTCTCTAAATCTCTCTCTCTAAATCTCTCTCTCTAAATCTCTCTATATCTCTCTCTCTGAATCTTTCTCTCTCTAAATCTCTCAATCTCTCTCTCTGAATCTTTCTCTCTCTAAATCTCTCAATCGCTCTCTCACTACTTTATACTTTTATGGCTGTTTCAGCTGAATAAAGATATTTGACTCACTCTGAACATCAAGTGGGGATCACATACATACATTTCACATATTTAAGTGATTTATCCAGAATCACACAACGTTGAACCAAGCACTGAGGCCGGATTCGAACCCATGTCCCCAAGTTCCAAAGTCTACAGCTCTAGCCACTGGTACACAGCTCCTCCTACAGGAGTTTCTACCAGTCTATGACACAAGAGCACGGTTGGACGTCACTACAATTCAAGCAGTATCACTCGGCTCTCAGGGAGGTTCTAAACCTGTCTGCGCATTTGACACTGGAGCGCTCGTTCCGTTTTCTGCTGCACTTTGAGGCTGAATAGCGCCGCGCACACACTATTGCACCGTACCATAGTGCAGCACTGAATGCGACTTTGTGTTACTTTTGGTGACTTTTCACTTGTGCAGTGAAATTTGCCCCCTGCTTCCTAAGCACGCAGCGCTTCTACACAGGAGAGAGCATCTCCTGCCTCAAAATAATCCCCTCCCTCCTCCCCACTTCGTCGCCGTAGAGCAATTCTATCATTTGGCAGAGGGTCTCTCCTCGTGACCCAGCAGAGGTGCCGTGGGCCCCAGTGCAAGCACGGAAATTAAGCACCTCTCTGCAGTCTACTTAGTAAACAAGCATTGGCATAGCCAATAGGTCTCGCTTTTGGGACCTTATAAGTATTTAGTTATGCAGCACAATATCCTTGGTGCAACAACAACTGTTGCATGGCTAAACACTTATAAGGTCCCAAAGGCGAGACCTATTGGCTATGCCAATGCTTGTTAAACTTTCTTATTCTGCAGCAAAGTTTGGCTGACTGGAATAAACTCAGCAGTGAAACTGACCCTTCAAAGAAACAAAATCTTACCACCATTAGTAAACTGGGGGCCCTGTTATAAGCTGCTTTTGCAGCGTGTTTTGCAGGGGTGCCCTGAAACGCAAACAACAATTGCAACATAACTGATTTATTGCTGCTAGTTTAGGGGGCCTGCAAAACCAGAATCTAAATACCTCTTACTATCACACACCGTGTCAGGTGAGAGGGAGGGAAAAGGAAGAGTTAATAGATGGCCTGGGGCAGTAGAGAGACGAGAAGAAGATAACATACCACACGGACAAGTGAGAAATAACAGCAACAGCCAAAAACAGACTACAGGAGGGGAACACAGATGACAGATGTGACAGGTGGAAAATGAGAGACGAAGCTAAGAGGCAAGGAGACAGTCTAGAAAGAGACCGCACATAGGGTGACACATGAAAAAGAGCCACCCGAGAGAAACTAATGATAGGTGAGAGAGAAGTGAGGCAAAAAGTTCAAAGAGAGTGGGAGACATCAGTAATAGTAGTAATAAAGAGACGTTTCAGAGAACTTAGAGAAATAGAGAGCAAGAGGGAAACATGAGAGAGAGGGTAATGAGGCAAACAGGATAGAAAGAAGAACTGAGATTTGGGGAAATGGAGGAAGGAACATTGATTAGAGGTTTTCAGTTGTTGTAGTTGTGACCCTGGTGTGTTCTTTGCAACCCTTGGCACTGCTTTTGGACCCCCTTGGCCTCAGAAGTGGCACTTTCAGTGTCAAGAACAGAGGGCTAATCTACCTTATGGGTATCGGGGCTCAACCTCCTTGTTTTCTGCCCATTTTGAGTAAACTAATAATTAATAGTCATTTATTCATTCTTAATGTAATAAAAAATGTAGCACAAATAGCTGGAGCAAGACATTCGCTGACAGCTGAGGTAAGGTAAATGCTTTTAAATGTATGTTGTGTCTGTATGTGTGTGTGTGTGTGTGTGTGTGTGTGTGCCTTTGTGTGAGATAGAGCATGTGTGTGTTAAAGTGAGAGAGAGCGAGTGGCTGGTAGTGATTGAGAATGAGTGAGACTGAGAGTCACTAAGTAAGTTAGAGTGAATGAGAATTAGAGAGTGAATTACTGGAAGTGAGGATGAGTTAGTGAGAATGAGTGTGTAGACTGTTAGAGAGTGTGAAGCAGTGCTAATGGAAATAAATGTGAGTGAGTGACAGTGAGTGAACGTAACTGGGTGAAAATGAATGCTTCATAGTGAGTGGGAATTTGTGGGAATAAACGAATGAGAGTAAGACTGCGTGCAAGTGAGTTTGAAGGAATGAGAAAGTATTTGTAAAACTGCATATGAGTGAGATTGAGCGCAAAACAATGAGAATGAGTGAGTGAGAGTGAGAATTGATAAGAGAAACTGAGTGAGAAAGAATGAGTGAGTCCAAGAGTGTCTTTGATAATTTATGAGCGTATCCAAATGAGAGTGAGTGTGAACGAGTGAGTGAATTAAGTGAATAAGAGAGAGAATGTGGTGTTATGAGTGCAAGTCTCGAGTTGGCCCTGACATTTTGAAGGTGATACTTGGTTTATAGAGGCACCCCTGGCAAAATGCGTGTGCTAGCACACTAGAGACAGTTCTTAGCGTGATACCGGCACTAATATGCTAGAAGTATACTTGGCATATGGGGACAGCCATGGGAAAATGCTGGCGCTGGCCCACTGGAGTAAATTCTTTGCATAGGGGTACCCATTGTAAAATGCAGGCAGTGACTAATGGTATAAGAGAAGACAACCATGGCATACTGTGGGGAGGGCAACCATGACCAAACTCTGGTCCTAACATACAATAAGTCATTTTTAACATAAGGGTGACCCATGGTATATTGACGATTTAACAAAAAGGGGAGTGATTCACTTCAGGCAGTACAGAGGTTAGAATCAATATAATAGTCAGCAACAAACAGAGTACCTCTGACACCATTGATAGGTTTTCACTTATGACTCAATGGTTCTTTTTATTAACCATTGGCTCCATTTATTTAAGGATGCATACTTCATTATTTCATTATCAAAAAAGAGGTTCCCATCACATTACACATTTATAACATACCTCTCCCTTTGTTTTTTTGTGAATATATACATCAGCTACTTTTGACACAGCTAGTGTAGACAAAAAACATGTACAATATTTACATGACTCACATAAATGACCTTAAAAATTACTACATACATAGACAACAATAATCCTATTTGCAGTGATTTTTACACGAATATCATTCCTGACATGAATGAGTCCTACTATTTTACAATTGTAATTGGGACTGTTATCTCTATTTTGCCCTCAATTAGCAATACTGAACAGGTCCTGGAGAGGTCAGAGAATTGTTTACAAAACTCTTATCTGGAGCGGTATTTGATCAGCTCAAGTGCACCTATTGTTGGGCAAACTTGTTTTGATCGGTTGCTCTGAGCCTCTCTTTTGAGAGAGCCAACGCGTTTCGACCTTCAGTGGATTGGACCAGACAGAATGTTTCGTTTGAAGGTCTTCATCAGGGCGGGACTTTGGACGTGTAGGACATTAGGTGCCATATTTTGTTTGCATGATGGAATGCAAAATCTCTCTTAAGTTCTTGTATTTGGGTTGTTCTGTTCAGCTATCTGATTTATTTGTAGTTAGCGCTTCTATGTCTTGGCAATATCTCGTCTGCAGTGCCGGTGCATATGTTCTCCTGTAGCCGGCGTTAGAGTTGCTCGTCATGGTATATTGACAGCACTAATGGCAAAATTGTGGCACTGGCATATTGTATGTTGTTTTTGGCCTAAGGGAGCACCCATGCCATATAGGAGGAGGGACACTCATGCCAAATGCTGGCCCTGGCATACTGTAGGGATTTTTTTGACATACAGGAGGTACCCATGACATCATTGTTTTAAAACAAATGGCATAAACTCTTGGATAGTGTCAGGTTTCATTGGCCCTGCATACCATGAAAGACTTTAATATTTAGTAAGTGGCCTTTCAGAACATAGTGCTTTTTAAAACAGAATGACATTAATTTGCTAAAAAGGCCTATTTGACTCTTATTTTTCAAAATTCTCCTAGGGGATTACTCTCTTCCCTCCCCTGAACTCCCCTTAGAAGAAGTCAGGCTCCCTCACTTCATTCTCTCGCTACAATTCAGGGCAAGTATTACACCCCACCACTTTCAAGATCACCAGCCGCTCCTGCAAGAACAGAAAGAAAACAGTGACTTAATGAGCACTGTTTACTTTCTGCAGCTTTCTCTGGGACCAGGGCATTACATTTAGGGTTTGTAAAATAAATAATTTCAGCAGTGCAATGTAGAGTCTTCTAATTAAATTTAAAAAAAAGAACTAAAAAAGCAAGCACATTTTTGAACAAGCTGCTGCTTTGTTTCACAATTGTTAATACATGAAAAATGATATGTGCCGAAAAAAACTTTCACCTCTATGAGTTGCACAAGAGATAGTGCCTTGCAAATGATCGGGAATCAAAATCTATTGACAATAATGAATAATATAGCTCCTATACAATATAAAGTGTATGTAAGTTTATACATGTGAACTTAAATACTGCCTGTGATCTATTGATCTGCATAGCCCATTGTGCTATACATTAGGGAAACCATTAAACCATGGCTCTTTGTGTGTGGTATAAATAATTTAGGCCCCTGGTACTGTTCAGTGTTCTGTAGCACTATATTCTCTTCAAACACACAATTGTTTATATAATAAAAAGAGAAAGCAGTAAGGTTCCCTGGCTTATCATATAAGCACCCTAAAGGTTATATGGGATCACTTCCTGTGACGATCCAAGCTCAAAGATCACGATGATGTCACTTCTTGTGATGTTATTAAGGTCAAGGTGTGTGAGCTCACTTCTGCTACCCTTGGTGTTTTGGTGAATCGACGCCCGTGCCAGCCTGGGCTGTGGTTTTTACAAGATGCAGGGATTAAGATTTATGCAGAGCTTTGCATAGCATGTGGCATATGTGTTTTGCACAACAATTACAGGACATTACATTTTTTCAAGCCATCGCCCCAGATCAAATTTTGCTAGTTTTTCCCTTGCAAACTGTTGTTCGGGAACACCTCACATGGTAAGTACAATTCAGAAACTCCATTTGTGCAAAAACATACCTGCATACAAATCATAATTTCCCTCCCTACTCGAAATGAGACCCACATGAGCATTGTAATCCATATTACAAGTAGTAGTACTTTCTTTCAAGGACTGTAGGAGTGTGCTGGAGGGACGTGTGGACACTACGTCTAATGATATTATTTGATGGTGGTGAATAATGAAAGGTACCAAGATCGCTTCTCATACTACCAGTGTTCTTTGTAATCTTGAAGGTGGGAATCATGAAGGTGGGAATCGTATCACCCATGACTACCTTACCAGACAGAAAGAAAGGTGTGCTGGGAATGTAGAGGAGATGGGAATGGCTGCAGTGGCAGAGGCAGCACAATCGAAGGACGATAACTGAACGGCATCAGCGTAACTTGTATGCACAGGTCCGACAAGCAGATGATGCAACACTGATATTTCTTTTAGTTTGTGGTTACATGTGCAAGGGCGAGTGAAACCACCAAGTTTCCCATCTGTTAGTTTTGTAAAACATGGTTTTCATTCAATTAGCTGCAGATGGTTCACAGTAAAGTACTGCCTCATTGCACATTGAAGTTCTACATCCATATACTCACAAATAGCAGGTGACCACCATGGATGTCTAGTCCACCCTCTTTTTTGGCCAATTTCATGTCTTCTTGCTTTACAAAACTTGTCTAACAAATCTGGAGCAGGGTCATGCGGACCAAGTTTAAAGAAGTAGGGTCTGGAAGGTGTACTGATATTGATGACAGAAGATTCACGTTTGACTCATGTAGGACCACCAACATCGGCCAGCCTGGTCCTATTCCCTGTAGGAAATGGCTGTAAGCAAGTGTACGTTTGCCACAAAGTTACAGATTTATCTTCCTTTACTGAATCCAGGGATGAGAACCAGGCAACTCACTCCTACACTGTCATCGATACGAACCTCTCCGGACTACCACCCATTCCTCTATTGTAGAAGAATGACTCAGATGTCCGACTGCCAGTGCTTCAGTAAGCAGGCCTTCATCTTCAGAAATTAAATGAAATCGACAGAAAATCTTTTGCTGCTTTGGACGCAGGAGACTAGAAGTTGGAAACTTTTCCCAATGAGACACTCGAAATTAGAACATCTAATCTGCCATAATAATTTGAGTGCAATCCCATTTGTGGCGGATTAATTCGGTGGCTGTGAGAGAAGGCAAGGTCTATAGTGCCCACCCACCTCCCACAATTTGAACAGAGAAACATCCCAAGGACAGTCTACCCAGCATGCATGGTGATACGTTTGAAATAGCTCATGGTAACTAAGAGGTCAATATTTGGAGCTTCACTAGTGGGATTTTATTGCCAGTCAATGGACTCTCCTGAAGATTGTTCTTCCACATGCTCTACTCCAGCAGATAAGGGAGATAGCATGACTTCTATTAACAAACATGTCTTTCACTTGCAACTGGAGCAAAGCTAATGTATACCCTAAATCCACTTCCTTTTGAACTAAAAGTAAGGAATTCAGAACAAGAAAAACACACTTTGACTCCAAACGAATAGTTTCTTACCTGTCGGTGTAGTTTTGCAGCTTGAAGAATTTTCTGGATTCACTATGCTGTGCATTATTCCACCATCTAGTAATTGGGTCGGAATTGTAGTATTTTCCCCTTTTTTTTTTGTTGTTGTTGGTGGGCGTCGACGACGTAGTACCATTTGGTGCCCTTCTGTGACGTCGACGGACTTCCTCCGGAAGCCCCACCTTTGGTAGCCATTTTCCGATTCTTTTTTCTTTGTCATTTGTTTCTATTTTTCCTCCTTATGGTTCTCTTCCTTGGCGGAGGAGGGTGGGTTCGCTAGTGAATCCAGAAAATTCTTCAAGCTGCAAAACTACACCGACAAGTAAGAAACTATTCGTTTTGCAGCGTGAATCTTTTCTGGATTCACCTTTCTGTGCATAGACTTTGTAGCGGTTTGCTAGTCTTGTGGTGGCTGGGTGGAAGATGAACTTTGGTTTATAAATAGGTGCTGTAAGACCCTCTGTCCTACTTGTGCTTCCTTGTTCATTTGAATGTCCACACAGTAATGTTTTGTGAATGTGTGTACCGAAGACCATGTTGCAGCCATGCAGATGTCTTGAATTGGAGTGTTAGCAAGAAATGCAATTGTTGCTGCCTTCTTTCTAGTTGAATGCGCCCGTGGCGATTCCTGTAAAGTTTGTCCTGCTTGCTTGTGGCACAGTTGTATGGCTTGTGCTATCCATCTTGTGATTGTGTTTTTGGTTACTGGTCTTCCCAGAAAACTTTTGGCAAAGGAGACGAATAACTTTTGTTTTTCTGTATTCTTTAGTTTTTTCCACGTAATACATGACTGCTCTTCTTGCGTCAAGTGTGTGTAAAGCTCTTTCCGCTTTATCCTTTGGATTTTGAAAGAAACTTGGTATTTGTATACTCTGATTTATGTGGAATTTTGATACCACCTTTGGCATGAATTGTGGATCTGTCCTCATGACAATTCTGTTACTATGTATTTGAAAGTAGGGTTCCTGTAGTGTTAGTGCCTGTAGTTCGCTAACTCTACGTAGTGATGTTATTGCCACTAAAAATGCTGTCTTTATTGTAAGCATTTGTAGCGTTGCTTTGTGCAGTGGTTCGAAAGGTGCCTTCATTAATTGTGCTAGAACAACGTTTAGATTCCATGTCGGTGCTGGTACTGTTTTTGGTGGTGCAATTCTTTTTGCCCCTTCCAGGAACCGTCTGACCACTTGTGAGGTGAAGAAACTCTTCCCTGTTTCCCCTCTTGTGTACGCAACGATTGCTGCTAAGTGTACTTTTAGTGATGTAAAGCATAACTTACTTTGTAGTAAATGTGTGAGGTATTTCAGCACTGTTCTTTCTCGTGTGATCTTTGTTGACAGACGCTTTTTAAGACACCATTGTGTGTATCTTTTCCATTTTGCAGTGTAACATTTTCTTGTTGTTGGTTTTCTAGCTTCTCTTAGAACAGCCATTGTGCTTTCGGGTAGTTTGAGATGTGCAAATTCTAAGTCTTCAGGAGCCATGCTGCTAGGCCTAGGCTCTCTGGTTCTGGGTGAAGTACTTTCCCGTTTTGCATTGTTAGCAAATCTTTTCTTCTTGGGATCTTGTGCATTGTTCCCTGCGAAATTTCCATTAGTTCAGAGAACCATGTCTGTCTGGCCCATTGTGGTGCTTTGAGAATCATTGTCATCTTGCTGATTCTGCATTTGCTGATTACTTTGTTCAGTAATGGAATTGGGGGAAAAGCGTACGCAAATATCCCTGACCAGTCTATCTATAGCGCATTCCCCAGGGACTGGTTGCACGGTTGCCTGGATGCGAAGTTTTGGCATTTTGCATTCTAGGGTGTTGCAAATAGGTCTATCTGTGGAGTTCCCCATTTTTTGAATTTTTTTTGCACTTCTGTTTGGTTCAGTTCCCACTTGTGGGATGCTGCTGTTTGTCTGCTCAGTCCGTCTGCTTCTAGATTGTCCTTCCCTGGTAGGTGTATCGCTAGCATATCTATTCCTTTTGGGATTGCCCATCTCCACATATTCTGTGCTAGATTTGAGAGTGCTACAGAGTGAGTCCCTCCTTGTTCGTTTATGTAATACATAGTTGTAGTGTTGTCTGTTTGTATTAACAACTTTTTCCCGTATAGCTCTTTCTGAAAGGCTTTCCAAGATATTGATGTGTTTCACCGCATCTTGTGGTGACCACAACCCCCTTATTTTGAGATTGTCCATGTGTGCTCCCCATCCTATTAGTGACGCATCTGTTGTTATGGTCACTGTTGGTGCTGGAGGTGTGAAAGGTCTCCCCTGTGCTATATTTGCTCTGCTCCACCATGCCATCTCCTGATGAACCTTGTTTGTGACAACCACTAGATCCTCCCAACTCCCTGTAGCTTGTGACCATTGTGTTTGGAGCTATTCTTGGAATGGTCTCATGTGTAGACAGATATTGGGAACTAAGTGAATGCATGAGGCCATCATTCCTAGTAATTTCCCCACTGTCCTCACTGTCAGATGATGCCCCTTCTGGTATAGGCGAGTCTCCTTTAGCAGGGCTGTTATCCTTTTCTCGTTAGGGAATGCCTTCCCTAACACAGTGTTTATTTCTGCACCCAAGAACAGTTTCTTGCATTCCGGTTCTATTGATGATTTCTGCTCGTGTATGGAGAATCCCAGCTGAACTAGTGTCTCCATCACTTGTTGTATATGTTGTTTGCATAGGCTGTATGAGTTTGCTTTTACTAACCAGTCGTCTAAGTAGGGGTAAACATGAATTCCTTGCCTTCTGAGATGTGCTGCTACTGCTGCCAGGCACTTTGTGAACACCCTCGGTGCCGATTTTAGACCGAAAGCTAGTACCTTGAACTGGTAGTGCTGTTTGTTTATGACAAATCTTAAGGAACGTTTGTGTTTTCTGTTCATTGGGATGTGTAAATACGCATCCTTCAAGTCTATTGTTGCCAGGTAATCTCCATTTTGCAACTGGGGTAACACTTCTTGTAGTGTAGTCATTTTGAATCTTTGCGTTTTTACAAACTTGTTTAGAAACCTTAGGTCTAATATTGGCCGCAATGTTCCATCCACTTTTTGAATTAGGAAGTATGTTGAATATACTCCGTTGTTCTTTTCTCTGTACGGTACATGTTCTATTGCATGTTTTCTCTGAAGTTCTTTCACCTCTTCGACCAGGTGAGATAGTTCTTCTTTTGAATGTGTCCTTTGTCTTGCCCTCCTGTGCGGAGGCTGTTTCGCTAGTTCTATACAGTAACCGTACTGTATTATGTTTAGAATCCACTTGTCTGTGGTTATTTCTTTCCACCTTTTTTGGAAAAGTGTTAGTCTGCCTCCTACTGGAGTGGTATGTTGGAGGAACTGTAACTTGGTGTCCATTTGTTCTGTTAACTGCTTCTTTTTGTTTATATGTACTGTCACTGTTGGTCTTTGTGAGAGTACCTCTGTGTGAGTGCAGTCACTTGGTAGAGGTCTGTTGTCCACCCCTTTGTGTCTGACCTCTGGCACGGGGGCGCCCTCGAAAGGATCCTCTTCCTTGATATTGCCAGCTTTGTTGCTGTCCCTGTTGTGTGTTCTGGTTCCCGGCTTGGTATGTTTGCTGGTAACCCTGGTGTGAGGTAGTAGGTTGTTGCGTACCTCTTCCCGCTGGCCTCCTTGATGGTGTGCCTCTACGCATACCTCTGAACTGGAGGGCTCCCATGGACCTTGCGGTTTCGTTGTCCTTTTTTAGTTGATTTAGTTTTTCGTCAACCACTGTTCCAAACAAGTGCTCGCCATTGAATGGAGAATTAATGATGTTGCTCTGCATTTCTGGCTTGAAACCGGAGATTCTGAGCCATGCGTTCCTCCTTTCCGTTATGCCAATCATCATTTGTCTGCTAGATATTTCAGCAGCATCAAGGGCAGATTTTAAACATGTGTTTTCAATGTTTTTGCCTTCTTCCACCAGGTGGCTTGCTCTTTTTTGAAATTGTTCTGGTAGGTTTTGCAACAGTTCCCCTACCTCTTCCCAGTGCTGGTACGCATGCCTGGTGAGCAATGCATTTGAATTTGCAATGCGCCACTGGTTTGCTGCGCTTCTTTCCACCTTTCTTCCTACAAGGTCCATCCTCTTACTTTCTTTGTCAGGAGGTGGTCCCACTGTAGTAAGCACATTTGCCCTTTTCCTTGCTGTTGAGGCAATGATAGAGTCCGCTGGCACTGATCCCCTGATGTATAAAGGGTCTTTAGAGGAGTGCTTATATTTTTTCTCAGATCTTGGTGTTATAGCCTTGCAAACAGCAGGCTCATTGAATGCCTCTTTCCCCTGGTTTAAGACACTAGGTAGCATTGGTAGGAATTGGTTCCTAGATTGTGTAGGCATCAAAGTCTCCAATAAAAAACAGGATTGAGGTTTTTCTTCCTCTAGCTGAACCCAATATGTTTCTGCAGCCTTCTTTATCACCTGGTTATACATGCCAATGTCATCTGGGGGTGATGGCCTCGAAGGATATGATTCTACAGACTCTTCGGGCGATTCGGCATCAAGATCTTGCCACTGAAACTCTTGAGTCTCCAAGTTTGACGATTCCGCGTATGCTTGTTCGTCCTGTTCGACATCTTCCCCGAAGAAGTAAGAGCCTTCCTCTTCTTCTTCGATTATTTCTGGGGTTCTTGGTGGTACTGTTTCTTCGGCAACCCCTCGGTTTTCGGTTTCTCTGGTCTTCGGCGGTATCTTGAATTGCTTCAAGCTTTCGTCAGTCTTTTTTGCGTTGAAGGACATTGGCCATTTCGGCTTCGAGCCTTCTCTTTTTCTCAATCTCGGCCTCGTGTGTTCCGGCGCCTAGATTGTCCACTTTCCGTTTTTCGACTGACGACGTCGAAGCGGTCGTCGAAGTTTGCTTTGGTCTCTCTTTTTTCGACGCCGAGGGGTCACTCTCCAGACTGTCCTTTGACGTCTTGGTTTTTTCGAGGACCTTTGCCGCTCCGGAGTCCTTATCCAAGGATCCTACGTTCTGTTTTTGTTTGGACGCAGCTACGGTCGCCGAATGCTTCGACGCCGAGGATCCTTTTTGTGTTTTTGAGTCTGATTTTCGAGACTCTTCTGGTTTTTTCGAGGTGGACGACTCTCTTACCTCCTTCGAAGTCTTCCTCTCGACTTCCATGACCAAAACGTCTGTTTCCTCGTCGCCTTCTGGTCCTTCGGCGATGTTGTCTTCCTCCTCACTGGAGAGGCCCAGGTCTCGCAGCGATGGCGGTGGTCCTTGGCCCTGCATGTTGCAATTGGGCCGTTGCTGCCTTTCTCTTACCCTCAACGTCTTCAGGGTGAAGACGGAGCAGGCGTTACAGTCGTCGCTTCGATGGTCCAGCGGCAGGCACAGGTTACAGACCGGGTGCTGATCCTTTTGAGCGTATTTGTGGTGGCAGTTCTTACAAAACTTGAATGGCGTTTTGCCCATTACCGTGCCCAGGGAGCCCCCTGCATGCGCATTATCCGGTCGTCAACAAAGTTCTAGATTTCTTCTCTTCGTCGAACTGCGGTCGTTGTAGATTTAAAGATGAAAATGGAAGACTCCGCTCTACCGGTTCTTCACAACGATTTTTCTCAGTTTTCCCACAATTCTTCTCTCCAATCTCAGGGGCTTCTCCGTATCGATCCAGACCCAACGGCGGAAAAAAGAATCTGAAGATGGCTACCAAAGGTGGGGCTTCTGGAGGAAGTCCGTCGACGTCACAGAAGGGCACCAAATGGTACTATGTCGTCAACGCCCACCAACAACAAAAAAAAGAAAAAAGGGAAAATACTACAATTCCGGACCCAACCACTAGATGGCGGAATAATGCACAGCATAGTGACTCCAGAAAAGATTCACGCTGCGAAACATTTTTATGAAGCTTTCAGCCCTCCTTCGTCCTGAGGCTAGGGATCTCAAGACATTCCCACAGGCTTTTACTTCCTCAACAAAATGTTCAAGAGCTCACAGTGATGGCGATCGAAGACATCTGGTCTGCTTGTTACTGCATATTTTGTGTCCAAGTAAGTGGAGTGAAATCTTGTACACGTACTTCTCTAATGCCAGGTGTCACCTGACATTTCAGCCCCCGGCACATTGGCACCATCATGTATGTAGTTTTTTGTAACTGTTACAGTAAAGGATGGTCTTTGCAATGTTATCAATCTCCTCTGTTGAAGGGTGGTGTCCAGGAGAACACTATTAAAATAGTTCATTCTGAATGGCGCAGTAGAGGTTGAAATTCTCCAGTCTTTTTTGATAGGGCAAATACCCAGAACGGAACCCTGGGCATGGCCTTATCCAGAACTATTTTTATGGTTTGGTAGTGGACAACAGGATAGTCTGAGGAATGTGATTCTTGAAACTCTGCTTAATGTTGAGAACCAAGTCAACCTCACCCATAAGATTATAGAAATGGCAAAAGTTGAGGACTAGGGCTGTGAAAGAGAAGGTTATTTCATGGCCATTCGGACTGGTGCTATCCAGACGTGGCCAAGTTTATAGTAAAAGTGTCATGTCCCCAATTATTAAAATCATCCAGTATTTCCATAGTCAATAAGGCCAAAACAGACTCCAAGTTCAAGAGTGCCATGAGAATACGTTTGAGAACTCAAAGACATTGATGGAACGAGAAGCTGGAACTCCAACGGGAGCACCCTCCAATCAAACAGCACTAGGAGATATTGAAAATGCCACATGATGTGCTACGTGAAACCCAAGAACCATAACAAAGACAGTGCATAGCAGTAGTTTCCTCTGGTTTGCCAGGAGATTGCTGGCAAAATGTGACCTTTACGAGGTAGATAGCAGCCAAATGAGGACCCTGAATAGAGTTCATTAGAGAATGACGTTTACATCAATGGAGACTTCGCTTCCCAGTGCTGTTGGAATTACTGGCAGGAGACCAAAGTCCGGACACAGGATGATAGTGGTCCTTTCACTCATATGTAGTCCAGTGTTGGTGATGGGATAAAAAGTCAGAAACATTGGGCTTTTCCTGCCAATGACAGTGGATTGTGTTCCTTGTTGTTTGTGAACAGTTGATTACAAAAAGTGCAGCAATGGTGATCACTTATTAATGGTGAACAGTATACTGCGATGGAAGTTTTAGCATTGGTTCGTTAACTCATTTTGTGATTATTGTGTTGTGTGATTTCCACTGTTTAGTTTTACGTTTCACTGCAGATAGGCAGTGAGGTGTTACTAAAGCAACAATTCCGACTGAATGTGGAAAGATTGGTGGGAGCGCACCAATTGTTTTACACTGTATTTACTGTCAAACCGGACACCACCTTCATTGAGCTAGGCCTTGGCAGCTGGCCCAAGTTAAAGAGGAGAGTCAGACCAAGTATCTTGCTTTCTGGTGAGCAAGAGATCCATGAATCACCTTTGATGTAACAAGGCACTCCCTACAACATAATGGTTACGGGTAAAGGCCAGGTAGCCATCAATTAACTCCACGCTATAAGGTTGACTGATGGCCAACTCTTGTTTCTCCTGTGAACAGTGTTAAGCTTGCAGGGAAATGAACTTGTAAGATTCACAGTCATAAGTATAAGTCTGAAGTTTGAAAAATAAGCCTGAAGTTTCCAGCATACAAAGTTTTATTGGCTAAAAGTCACTCACATAATATGGAGCCAGGTGACTAGTCTAAAACAGCCTTTGGGCAATTCCACAATTTACTGAGCAAACCTTTGCAGAGAAATCTAAAAGAAATTAAATAGAAAACACAGAAACATAATCTATAAAAACAAACACATAGCACACGATGTATCCAATAATTGATGTTTGACATTAACTCATGACATATTACATCATGGCTTTTTCCACTCAGCAAATACAAGCCTGCGTAGGGTTATCAGTATCTTTGATTAGAGATGCTTCTGAGAAGAAGTAAAAAGGAACATCATTTCAGGTTATAAGAAAAATATATGTGTTTTAGTAGATCTATTATATTTGGATATCTTAATTGATAGATTTATAGGTTCTTTTAAAGACTGTGTACAGGGCTCCATTTCATCTGGTTCCTCGATAACTATGTTTTTATAGCACAGAACTCAACTATACTAGATACAACACACACCAAACTATCACACATTGTCTACTGCAGCATATCAAAATGGACCTCCTTCAGTTCTCTAAGACAACAGATGTCGCCTTTTCCTTGAATGAGCTGAAAATAACATCTTATAAGGACAACATCCCTTCTTCACTGGACAACCAAAAACCTCGAGTCTCACACAGGGATCCATCAAGGCTGGCTAGACCCGGCAAAGATGGAGGATGCATCACACCTTTATCTAACAGGGCTTTAAATCCTAACATTGTAGGCTGAAAATGTAGACTAACTAAAGAAGCCCCACTGTAGTGAGGACATGGTTAAATGAAGTGTGCATCCCGAAAAGTTTTAAGAAAGGAATGAATTAGAACATGTAAGATTAGAAATTCGTTCTCACATAAGGGGTTGAAACCACAGGACAACTTTATAAAAGCATTTCAATTCCAGAGCAAAATAACGTAATAATTTGCTACAGCAAAGGAAAGCACTGGAGAACTGGATGGGTGACTTCAGATGGAATCCAGAGCACACACCTTTGAAGGCACATATTCTAAAGCGCAAAGGTTAACATAGTTCGAGCTTTTGCATCATATGCCCTCAGGAAGGTGAGGCAGATGTAAATGTTGACAAATGTGAGACAGGTCTAATTTTCCTTTCAGTATACATTGCTGATTATTAAACCGAAATCCCAGGAAATTCATAAACTAGCATTTCACATCAATTAATTGGACATCTACAAAAATCATCAATTTTGGCCCCAGGACAAATGAATAGGCTAGTACCCCCAGCTAACACTTAACTCACGACAGTGCTTCTGGATACTGGCCAACTTATGTTATAGGTCATCCCCCTTGTATCCAAGGAATCTTCCTATGTCATACCACTTCAGCTTTAAAAAAAAAAAATCTAGCACTTGCCTAGCAAATCCTATGAAAAGATTTGAACTTGACCAGCCTTAATGGCTACATCACTTGGTCTCCTGAAAGACTCTCCTAGTCACATTCTCTGGCTTCCCTTGGAATGTGAATGTATATGTAAATGTGACCGCCAGTAGGAGATTTATATTTATAGTAGATAGATCTAGTTAGGACCACGTTTCCATAGGAAAAGCGTTTTTTGACTTGCCTATATCTTTGGCGCCGTTAGACGAATCTTCACGAAATTTTCCAAAAGAAGTGTCAAGTTGGGTCTTGGCGTGCACGGAAAGTTTTGGGGTGATCCATCAAGCGGGAGCCGAGAAAAAGAAGGGGTCAAAAAAGTGTGTTTACCATGTTAATTCCCATAGGAGCTTTGAACACGACTACAGCCCGAACCGCTGGATGGAATTACACTGAATTTGGCAGAAAAGTAGATTTGGTTACGCAGATCACGCTTTGTTATTTGGTGTAAATCAGTTCAGAAGTTGTTGCGAAATTAAAGGAAATCCAAATTTGTACATCTACAATCGTGACCACTTTGTGAATAATGATGAGCTCATGCAGAGATCTGCAGAGCTCCGACTGGCTGCCAACACTTCAACCAAGAAGTGTTGGCAGCCATCTTGGAACTCTGCTTTAGCCAAGTCCAAAAAACAAATTGGAGAAATAAAAGAAAAGGGGGCAGGGTAGGTATACCCTGACCCCCAAGCCTTGCTCTTGAGGTCCCAGAGGGACCCCGGCAGTGCAAAAAAGCATTTTAACTTTTTCAATTCACAGCGATTTTCACAAAATATTTGCTTATATCGCCGTGAATTTAAAAAAAAACAAAAAACGAAAAAACAAGCACAGTCTCCCGCGCTTGTGTTAATTGTAGCCCTCCGGTAGGCCAGATCCCGGGGCATGCGGGCTGTATTGAAAAATGGAGGGCAGTGCAAAGGGGCTTAAAAATGCCCCGGGGACCACCACCTCCCCGGGCCACAAATTTAAAATGTTATGTGGGGCCTGCGTGGACCCCCCCAGGCACCATCACCTTCATATTTCAAATGATACGGGGGTGTCACGCAGACCCCCCAGGGCCCTGGTGACCACCACTTTCCCGGGGCTAAAACAAAGATTAAAGAGGGGGGGCAAGCGGCCCTCCTCCTGGGACATATACTGCCCCTGGGACCACCACCTCCATGGGGCTGGCCCTTGCAGAAGAAAAGAGGGGGGCCACGAGGCCTCCCTCCTGGTGCCATATATAGCCCTGGATGCATGAGTGGCTGTATTGGAGTGTGAGTGGGAGTGTTAGAGGCTGTATGGTTGAGTAGCTGGCTGTGTGAGCAGCTGTATGGGCATGTAAGTGACTGTGTGAGTGGCTGTATGAGTGAGTGGGTGTGTGAGAGGCTGTATGAGTGAGTGGATGTGTGGGAGAGTGAGTGTCTCTGGATGAGTGAGTGGGTGTGTGAGTAGTTGTAAGGGTCTGTGAATGGGTATGTGAGTAGTTGTGGGGGTGAGTGGGTATGAGAGGTTGTATGGGCGTGTGAGTGGTTCTGTGGATGATGGCATCAGTGATGTCATTTAAGATGTCAGTGATGTCATTTGGGATCTCATCAGTGATGTCATCGGTGATGTCACTGACCATGTCATGTGTGATTTAATATGCGAGGTCATAAGCAGTGCATTGCTGGGGCGTAAGTTATAGTTAGCAGAGTTAACTGTAACTGCTGAATTTCTCTGGTTTTGTACGAGTGAAATCTGAGCCTAACTATAACCTCCCTGTGACCTTTGATTTTTGTCAGTGAGTATGTATATATATATATATATATATATATATATATATATATATATATATATATATATATATATATATATATATATATATATATATATATATATATATATATATGGAAAATGCATGAGGAGTTCGCGTTTCGGACCCCCCCCCATTTTTTCTTTGCCCCTGCTTGATGGATCACCCTGAAACTTTCCATGCACAAACTAGTTAAAAAGTAGCACTTTTTGGAAAGTTTTGTGGAGATACGTAAAACAGGGTCAAAGTTATTAGCAACACCAGTGGCAACTGATATATATATATATATATATATATATAATCCAGCAAGAATCTCAATGAGAAACACACGAAACTGTTAAATAAGGGACTGACATTTTGCCCTGACTCTGGCATGGATCTTGCATCAGCTCGGGTGGACCTTTATAAATTCTGCAGGAAGTTAAAACTGAGGAAGTTCTTTGCAAATAGGTCCAGTCATATCCCAAGAATCGAATATAGAACATCCCAAACTAACCTCACGGGAGAAGACATTGAACCCTTGAGGACAATGCAAGACTTAATGAGTGAAAATGCATCACATGTGTCCATGCCTGAGGGGGCGAATACTTTGGATATTTGCACAGCCATGGGCATTGATATCAACATGTCCGTGAGTAGTGGACGCAAAGGGAAATCCAGATTCTGCCCACAGTTACCTCCTGGCAATAGAGTGGAAGTCTTTCAGGAACTGGTGGCAGAAGACCTGAGGGACATCTACGTTAAAGAAAAAGACCACAGAAACCATAAGAACTTCAATATGAAAAAGGAGGATTGGTGGGCACTCACAGACTTATGGCAAGACCAATGTTCCCTCTAATTATTTTCCTCTGTGTGCGGCAGAGTAAGGTCTCTGTGCACTGCAGCCAAGCCTATGTGCGCCAAGAACCTGACCGCGTGTGTAGACCAGGGCTTTGAGTGGGATGAAAAAACTCGGGGATCTTTCAAAGGGGCGTAACCAATGCAATTAAGGGTGTGGCTTAAAAGCAATTAAGCTAAAAATATGTGCATCGCATAGTGTGCCACCCGACTGATATTTTGCTGCTTCTGTCATTGCATGCAGATATATAATACGTGTGACATTACACCTACAAGAAGCCAAGACTATTGGCTTTGTCAATGGTTATTTTTTGCATCAAGTTGTATATAATATTGAAAATGCTTCCGCTCTTGTGGCTGAGGTTGTGGCTTAATGCTCGAGCTGTCAACTTAGGAGATGGGGTTTGAGTCTCGGGTCAGCCTAACATCCTGTGATTCTGGGCAAATCAATTAATCTCCCCATGCATACAAAAAAAATATATAATAATAAATCATGTAAAGCGCTCCAATACTTTTGGGTTGAGTTTGCACTATATAAAAACTTGCTGCATTTCTTTTCTAAATGCGGGGCAGAAACCATAACAGATGGAGGAAGAATGAGGAAAATAGAGGGAAAGAGAAAGGGAGGGCAGAAAGGAAGAATGAAATATAGGAAATATGAAAAGAAGGAAGAAACCACGACAAGAAGGAGAATTCAATAAAAGGATGGATACAAAGGTGAAAGGTTTGAGAGATGGAAGAGTAAAGTTATATTTGCATGGGTGGGTGCACGTAAGAATGGATTGAAGGATGAATGTTTGGATGGATGGAAACCTGGATGGAAGGGTGAAAGGATGGGTGATTGATAAAAGGTGGGTGAAATGATGGATGAATGGATGGGTGGATGGATGGGTGGGTGGATGGATGGATGGGTGAATGGATAGATGGATGGATGGAATGGTAAAGGAAGGATGGATGGATTAGATGAAAAGACAGACGGATGGGAGCATGAATAGACAGGTGAAATGGACGCTGGATGAAAGGCTTAAAGGGTGGAGAGATTAATAGATAGGAGGGATGAAAGGACCTGTTCTAGGGAGGACAGGCCTTACTAGCTTCACACTCCTGATGGCATTTGAGGTACCAATCGAATTGGGGGGGGTATTTTAGTTTGCTTTTTGGCTACACCTGTGTCCACAATACGTCTTCGACAACAGCTAAAGGCTGTCTTTAGGCGAGACCTGGAAAGGCCTGGCTAGGGAAAGGTTTAAAGTTAGTGGCCCCTAAGCCCAGGGGCATGAGGGGCCCACAGCCATCTCTCTTTTACTACCAGATGACGATTCCGGGAGTTCTCTTACCTCCTTGCAGAACGGTGCCCGTGGGGCTCTTGCTTTACCACTGTAAACTGTCATTTCAAGCAATCCTTTGTGGTGCTGATTACATCGAAATGTATTTTTTATTGCAACCACAACATGGCAGTATCTATGAATAAAATCAGCTGTGAACAATTAAATACTGAGAGCCAAGCGCCTGGTTTATCTGGTATAAATCCACTAAAAAACAACTAGAGGGAAATTTCACAAAATGTTAGGGTAGTTTCTAAGCAAGTCAGTAGGAGTGGAACAACTGAAGCGCCACAAGGTGGGGCACTAGCCGCTAGACTGCCCCCGCAAACACAAAGTGTGTCCCCACTCTTGTTCAAAGGTTGTGGGGG
Organism: Calotriton arnoldi; assembly: GCA_963921515.1. Lineage (NCBI taxonomy): Eukaryota > Metazoa > Chordata > Amphibia > Caudata > Salamandridae > Calotriton > Calotriton arnoldi. The sequence goes on from CAWUFW010000722.1 coordinate 1,044,028, forward strand.
ATTCTGTACAGTAGCAGCTGCAAAATGTCCCAGACTGAGGGATTTTAAAAATAGACCTTGCACAGGAAGTGCAAATATGGCCCTGTTAGTTGATTTAAAGGCAGAAAAGTCACGTCCCAACACCGGGATCTCATCAAAGCAGAAAATGTTTTCAGTGGTAGCCCAAAATACATATATAATCTGCAGATGATGAAATCGTTGGCAACCAGGGCGACGTTTCAAAATAAAGATAGGCAAAATAATTCTGCATGGCGAGGGAGTAGATCATTCTGAAATTTGAAGCCTGGCCAGGCCACGAATCGAGGACTGGGAGAGATTTGCTATCTTAAAGTCTTATTAAGAGCAAGAGGATAATCATAGTTTCAACTTTTTTGAAAACTTGGGATTCCACCCCTTTGGACAAAAAAAACCCAATAAAATTTGAAAGTCAGAGGAGAAACAAAAGTCACTGTCAGAAAAGGCAAATGAGAAATGCGCAATCGACAGTTTCAACTTGCCTCTGCTCAGAATCAACAAGAGAATGGGAAATTAAAAAGAAGTCCATCACCAGTTTGTGCATTAACTGCAAGCCCTCATGTCTGTCACTTTTAACTAGGCTGGTTTTAACGGATGGTGAGAACTGTACAGAAGTTACAATAATATCACTGTACATCAGCATTATTGCAAAAACACCTCAACTGCAAACCTCTTTGGTAAAACAAAAAAACTCCTAAACTGCAACCAAACACAAAGGACCCAAAGACAAAGCTTTTTTCAGGTGCTTCACCAATAAAAACTGAATTCCTTGAAAAGGAACAAGCTCGATAGATGGACATTTGTGAAAGTATTCCTGTTAATCACAGCGCCCGTTATGCGCTGCAATTAACAGGAATACTTTCACATATGCCCACAATCAAGATATGCCTAAAGTCCAAAAGCATGACGTGTGCTTTACACGTCATGCTTTTGGACTTGCTGCATTTTTATGGATCCCGGCTGTGGGCTGATTGTGGGCCTTTGTGAAAGGATTCCTGTTAATTGTAGCACTGTCATGCGCTGCTATTAACATAAATATTTTCAGGCCCACAATCAGCCCGCAGCCTCTCTCTATTTAGAAAAGAAATGAAGCAAGTCTGAAAGCACGACGTGTAAAGCACACGTCGTGCTTTTGGACTTGCTGCATGTCTTTTCTCAATAGAGAGAGGCTGCGGGCTGATTGTGGGCATCTGTGAAAGTATTCCTGTTAATTGCAGCGCATGACGGACGCTGTGATTAACAGGAATCCTTTCACAAAAGCCTCAGGCAACCGGGAAATTGCCGTTTTTCGCCGCTCCTGTTTTAAAAGCGGGCGGCAGCGCGAACGTGTGCGCGCTTCACACGAGACACTGCGCGCTCGGTGCCTTAAAGGTGAGCGGGCGCGCAGGTGCGCACCTTACAGGGAACACTGGGCAAGACATGAACATTATTATCAACAGTCCGAAAAGGGCGGTAATATCGTGGTGATGGACCGCAACAAATACCATCAGGAGGTCAGAAGACAGTTAGGGGATCCGACCAACTATGAGAAATTAAAGAACAACCCGATCCACGATATTAAGTCCACCTTCCATGCAAAGCTGCATCATTGGCATGAAGAGGGTCTTATTGATGATGGTGAATTAAAATACTTAAAGATAGACCATCCAATCATGCCGACCCTTTATGTACTGCCCAAGGTACACAAGAGTCTTGAAAATCCCCCTGGTCGCCCAATTGTCAGTTCGTGTGGGTCTCTTCTTGAAAACACTTCTAGATTCATAGACATCTTTATCTTCCCCTATGTCGCAGACCTACCATCCTACATACGTGACTCTATGGATTTTCTGAACCGGATCAACAATACCCCTTGGAAACCAAGTTACATCATGGCCACGGTCGATGTGGTCTCCTTGTACACCTCAATAATTCATGAGGCTGGTCTAAAAGCGTGCGAATACTTTATGAGATCAAGGTCCCTCAACTTGTTGAGTCATACTAAAATGCTCCTCGAAATGATGTCCTTTTGTCTTACTAACAATGTTTTTATATTTGATGGCAAGTTCTATAGGCAGAATCAAGGGACTGCCATGGGGACATCATTCGCTCCAACCTACGCGAATTTAACTATGGGCTTTTGGGAGGCAGAATGCTTGTGGTCAGAAAGTAATAACATCAACTTGGAGAGGGTGGTACTATGGGTCCGCTATATCGACGACCTCTTCCTCATATGGGAGGGAGAGGAGGATGATCTGAAGGACTTTCTATCATCACTTAACGACAATTCCCTCAACCTACAGTTTACATACACATATAGTAGGAACTCTGTTGATTATCTAGATATACGGATCTACATTGAGGATGAACGAATATGCACCACCCTCTTCCGTAAGACCACATCTTGTAACAGCATTCCATCAGCAAACAGTGCACACCCAAAAGCCCTAAAGTGGAGCATTCCGTACGGGGAGTTCCTGCGGGCCCGCAGGAATTGCTCCGAGGAGGGGGGGGGGGGAGGAGTACACGAGACAGGTAGATATGATGTTTGATCGATTCTTGAGGAGAGGATATCCGGTCATGGTTTTGGAAAATGCACGATTAAGGGCCACCAACGTGAAGAGAGAGGATTTACTGTTGCCTAAAAGCACTGTGACGCCAATTGAATCCACTGCTGAAACGAGGTTCATTACAGATTTTAACAGATCCAACATTAAAGTCAAGCAAGTAATAAACAAACATTGGAATATTTTAAAGAAAGATCAAGATCTTAAACCGTTTATTACACAACATGCAAACATCACTTACAGAAAGGTACCATCGTTAGGCGACCTGCTGAGACAGTTATTTTACCAACAAAAATGCCCAAAAAAGCACTTGGCTATCTCATAAGGGGTTCGTTAAATGCCACAAATGTAAAGCCTGCAACTATGGGCGTAATATGGTGGAAATAACAACTATCCAAGGTTTCAAAAAACCCATCAAAGAGAGGATCACATGTGAAACCACACATGTGGTTTACCTGCTGGAGTGTGGATGCGGTCAACGTTATGTTGGAAGTACTGTGAACAAACTTAAATTACGCATCCTCCAGCATTTGCTGGCTGTGACTAACTAGGACTTTACGTATGTGATGGCCAAGCACATTTGGAAAGAACATGAAGGCATCTTAGACACAAACAACCTTTTTTACTCTAGCATTGAACATATCCCAATAAAGATCAGAGGAGGGGATAGAGAATTAGCCCTGAGACGTGCTGAATCAAGATGGATAGTGACCCTGGGCACAGAGAATCCGTGGGGTCTGAACACGGACGCTGAACTATATACCTTCCTGTAAGATTATTCGATGAGATGTTTGAAAGAATTCTTAATATTGGATCAGAACCCATAACAGCAGTGGTTTTCGGGTTTCTCTTCCTTGCACATGTTTTTCTATTATAGTTAATTTTATGATCTGACTTTTAGAGGAATGTCTGTTAGAATACAGAAAGTATCTTATTGGTGTCTTAAGATTGCACAAGTCACTTTCTCTTTAACAGAGTACTATTGCACTATGCACTTTATCATTCCTGAGGGAAAGGATGAGATGGTAGAAACCAATAAGCCGACTGATAGGTCATGGGTATCGATGTATTGCTGTTTAATTTGTTGGCTTCTTTCCTTGTCCTCTCAGGATGACAATTATACAGAGCACTTTATACGCATAGACTTAATGTTTTAAAAAAAAATGTTTTTAAAAACAGAACCGAGAGTAATTTTTCCCCCGGTTAGTCTATACGTTATAAGAACTATGCACAATGCACTTTGTTCAGAATGTTTATGTTAGCATGAGTCACTTTATGAGCAGTTATTTGCACCTTGAAACTTCGTTTCTTTCCGTAGATATGCAGATGTATGATCAGGGAACTAGTAGTTATGTCTGTATTTGACAGGAAACATGCACGGTGCACTTTAACATATCATAAATGTGTTCTTAATATTTATCATACATATCTGACCATGAGTCTGAACTAATCTGTTGTCTTGTGCATCTCAATACGCTATAAACATGTGCCCAATATATATCCGGTATACCTAGTTAAGAGTATGAACCAACTTGTTGTCTAACAATACCTCTGGCTACAGATGAGCTATTCTGTTTTGAGGTAGAGATGGATACTTTATCCCCAAAATGGTTGACTTTTGTTGTGAGGTAGAGATGGATACTTTATCCCCAAAATGATTTACTTTAAATGTTGGGGTTACACCTCTATCTTGGGCGTATGTGCGATACTATATATATTTTGTGTTATTGACTGACACCATTATTTTGCATAATTTTGCATAACTTTCTATTTAACCTTAGCACAGTCCAATTGGCAGAAAAAACTACAGAAAAGTCTCAATCTTAAATATGTTGATTTTGAGGTCCCGGACTTTGTGTACTTTACAAGGTTAAAATGTTTTCTATTTGTTTGCAATGCTGCTGACATATTCTCTATGAAATTCACTTGTTTTGGTAGTAATATGAACCAACTAAGAACATTTGTCGTTGTGTCCCCTTTAAAACTGTTGTTGTTAGGTCTCACCTGGCGTTGCAGCGTAAAGCGCTGCTCGCTGGGCGAGAGATTTTGTAGGAGAGTAGATTTGAGAAGGGGACTTGAAGCCCGCCCCTCGTTTTCATTGGCTGGCATCACCGTTTATGCTAAACGGTGGCCTGCCATTGGAAATGAGGGTTTTTGTTGACGCCCTTTCGCCTCCCGATCCGGACTGGGTCGCCTGCTTTGCTGCTGTCGCAAAGCACTTTCTTATCTTTATGGGGCCATGTGTTTCTAATTAGAAACACATGGCCCCATAAAGACAAGAGATCGATGCTTGTTTTGGTAGGCACGGGGAGATTAAGTGATTTGCCCAGAATCACAGGATGTGGAGTCGACCCCGAGGCTCGAACCTCGGTTTCCCAGCTCCAAGGTCGGCAGTCTAGCCGTGAGACCACATCCTCTCACTTTCATTCCTACTGTGCCACACATGCTCCCTCCTCCTCCCACTCACTACCACCTCTACCCCAGGCTGCTCCTCGTTTTATGACCCCTCCAAGGCACTGCTCCCCTATGCATCAGCAGCCTTATTTGCCTATTCCATGTGCCACGAGCCTTAACTGTGCTATTAGGCGCTGTGTCTTCACAAGTCACTGTGCCCCCCAAATCCAAGTACCAGACCACCAGCACTTTTGTTGCCCCAAATACCTCACATGATGTGCTTGTAGCCCTAATTGCATGTTTCAAGTGCCCCCAACACCTCAATAAGGGTTTAATTTGTGCGTGCCAATGTGTGCCAGGACACAGCACATGCACTTATTTCGTAACACCCACCGGTACATTTTTATATCCACCACATGGTAGCATTGTCGGTCTACTTTAAAAACAGCATGCCAGCTGCGTGTTTAGCAATTCAACATATATTAAACAATTAATACCGGCACGTCCAGGCCATTCTTTACACCGCTGAGAGAACTGAAAAGTACATATTGTCACATTCGTAGGAGTGCGACGATTAGCGGGTAGCATCGGTATTTGAATTTGGCGGCATCGAAACCGACAGTAGGAGGTGCAGCTGCAGTGCTACCTGGGTAATATATGGGGCCCCGCACGGTTTTTTGTAAACAAGTTAAGCCCTGCTGTATGCCGACAGCCCATTCCAAGCGCTACGGTACGCCGTGCTCCCTGTCACAACTGGCCTCCAACCATCCTCTCGGTGTTCTTACATGTCCGCTTTCTATGCACTCTCTCAAGTTGTACTTAGAGTGCACCCAGAGGCCTCTCCCACTGTACCCCAGGCACTCCCCTCCCCCGGCAGCCTCACCCTCAATACCACATCTCCTCTTTGCCACTGATGCCACCTGTCCATGCCCTCACCCCCAATGCCTCGATCTGTGCCCCAAGAATGATCCCCAAGTGCACTCCAGTTGTGCAGTCGGTGGCCCCTTCTCATGCAAACACCAACTGACCCCTCCCTCTGTACCCAGAGTGCCAGTTCTCATTCACACTATGCCCACCTGCCTACAAAGAGACTATTGGCACCCCCAGTTCTTTCCCCACACTCTCCATCACAGGAAATATATTTTTGCATTGTGTCTGCCTGTTTTGGCCCTCCCAATAGCTTATCACAAAATAAACATTTGAAACTTCTCCGGCAGAGGGCAGTTTTACCATGTCCAGGGTGACTCTGTCTAGCTTTTGGCTACGTCGAACCGCCCCCTTTGTGTTTCTGTAGCCACAAGTGAAAAGAGTCTTAGGGGTAAGTGGCAGTGATTCAGACAGATACTCATTTTCCGGGGAGCAGCGGGGGTACCAATCCAGAATGATCTGAACAGACATCACCAGATCCAACCAAAAGTCTTGGAACTCACTCGGCATGAATATTCATACAATGAATGACTGGTACGTTGTAGTTGCAGCCTGGCGAGGTGTAGTGTAGTGCAAACAGCATGTGTAAACTAGGGCTGCATCTTTGAACCTTATAGTTTGTGCACGAATTAGAGAACTCGCCATTGACAAGAAGTCCCGGAATTCTGAATGGCCAAAAACAGAAGCCCTAGTACTGAGAGCCGGTCAGGGACGGCTCTTTTAAAACACTGTTAGACTAGAGCATGCATCAGGCCATTGCCACTTCTTTTTAGGTCGAGCATTCGAGACCTCTTGTATATACTTTAGTATATACTTATATACTTTAGTATATATTTATATGTGTATGTACTTTGTGGGCTCTGGAGATCAGCTTAGGGACTTTTTTTTCTGTTCAACTGCCTCTATTTAACGGTCTTGATAGAAAACGACCAGCAAAGGTCAGTAAAATACCAGAATTGCTTTCTGCTGAGGGACTTTCTTTTTTTTCTTTTTCTTGCAACTGCCTCTATCTAACTTTCTTGATAGAAAACGATCAGCAGAGGTCAGTAAAATACCAGAATCACTTTAGCATTCCCTGGATTCCAGTCCATAGAAATTGTCTTTCACGAGCACCCGTAGACAATAATATTTTTTTCAAATCTTGTATTTTCAGTGATATGACCACCGAAGGCCCTGATTTTATATTAAAAACAGAGCTTTGGACTATACCTTTTCCCGCTGAAAGGCAATATTTCTCTCCATGTGTTCCCATACCTGGTGTGTCACGCAGTTTGGGGCTTACTTTCCCTCCATGTTAAAGAACAGTAGATGCTTCAGCACCCAGGCTAATGTGCTGCATAGCTAAATACATATAAGGTCCCAAAGGCGAGACCGATTGCATTGCAAATGCTTGTTTTTAATTGGTGGTGGTGAAAGGGCAGTGTTTTCCCTTTAAATTGACACTCTTGATTTCACTCTATGACCCAGTAGAAGGCGCATGCTGAAACGCGTAGGACATCTTTGTTTGTATGCACCCCTGCACTTTGCTGGTTATGGCCCCGTGATGAATGGAGGCCGATTCAACTCTGAAAAAATAAACAAGTCACCTCATTGTGAAGGATTTGTCTGTGCTGTTCTTCTGCTCGCCCTCGAGACGCGTGGAGAATTGGAGGGCGGTTTGCATGAAGGTTGAAAGGAATAATATATATATATATATATATATATATATATATATATATATATATATATATATATATATATATATATATATATATATATATATATATATATATATACACATATACACACACACACACTCCTATATATAGACACACACTACCACAGTATTGTTAAGACCTCATTTTTTTTCTCTTCTCAACTCATTCTTTCGTTTTCTGTTTTCTTAATTAGTAATGACTTCAACCTTTCTTTGTACTATTTCTTTGAGAATGAACCAATATTGTAACAATCAATAAATAATGATAAAATTCAGAAACTTCAACGAAAGACATTACTACCTGCTTAAAGACTCCAATCCTGTCTGTATTAAACCATTTCTCTTCCTGAAGAAGCTTAAAGAAGAAGCTCCATAGAGCTGCACATCATGTGTACACCCACAACCTCATGCATAGCTGACAGACAGGCTTAACACTCAACTTCTCTTAATTGACAATGGTAACAGTACGTCCCGCTACAGTTGGTCTGTCAGCAGCCAACGAATTTATCGGTCAGAAGGCCATGATTGTCTTTATCAGTTACCTTTGCAATCTCAAAAGAATCCATCCTCTCCTCAGTGATCTTCAATCTTGACGTGAAACCACTAGGAGTTCTGCGAGCGGACTGCGATATCACTATATTTTGATCTGTCGAAAACTGCTCATTGAATTCAAGTTTTGTCAGCCAATAACACCCATTGCCTCATATTCGGCCTCTCCTTCATCAAACCCTGGGTGTGCATTTCCTGAATTAGTTCTCATCTGCAACTACACCAACCACACTCGTATTCAGATAGTATCCTTGAAAGATTCATGCCCCTACCCACACCATGTCCAATTACATCAACATCCTGCTCTAAAAGACATCCTGTTCTAGAAAAAACATATAATTACGTAGGCTCAAAACATCATGGTATTGTGTTGTTTAAAATGCAAACCCATACCAACCAGAAGAAGCCTTCTGAGACACTATCCAAGACGTCAGCTTCACACCCACACGGTGATGAAACACCTTGCATGCATTCCTGACACTAGTTTGGCAACATTAAATAGCACTCTATACTTGGCGCCTGCATAATTAAGGGACAAAAGGAATTTGATCACATTACTCTTAATTCTCATCAAGTTACATTTGATGTCTCAACAAGCCTGCATCATTTTCAGGACATATTGCATCACCTACAAAGCTATGAAGGTAAACACACCAGTGCACCTAGCAGAAAATGTGCCCCTCAATAGCAGACACCAGATGCCAAAGTAATTGCTAAAGTCACATATCAAAACTGCAAGAAAGAAAACATGGGGTAGGCATTCAGAATCTATGCTCCACCGTTGTAGGAAACCTTGTCCTCTCATCACCTTTACAATATTTTGTATAGAATTCAGAAAGGAGCATAAATCTCTCACTCCAATTAATATTTACATCATCACTCATAAATAATATCTTCCGCAGGTCCTATCCAGAGACCTCTCTAACCTACACAAATCCCATTGTCCTTTCCTCCAACATCCTAACTTTCTGAACAAGCTCTAAATAATGCCCTACGCTCTCCCACCACCATCTATCCCACTTGTCCTAATATTTATACAGCCATAAATTACGCAAAGTACTAATCATTAGTTCTGAGTGAAAAGATCTGAGAAGCCAAAACAGTTTAGAAACAGTGTCTACTATAGCCTTAGAGCCCGACCTAGTGGGCTCTAATGGCCATTAAAGGCCCGCTCCAGCGATAAAGGCCAGAGCCGGAGGTGAGGGCCTTTAACAAGGAAGCAGGCCTTTAATGGCCGGTAGAGCCCGCTAGGGGGGCTCTAAGGCTGTTAGAACATTCCGCCCCAGAGGGCAGAATGTTCTAATTCCTAAAAAAACAAAGTCCTCCCGGAGCCCGAGGGGGTTTAAATCCGCTCGGGCTCCGAGAGGCCTTTGCTCACAGCAGCAGCTGTGAACAAAAACAACATTGGAATATTGCTCTGCGGGCTTCTACCGGCCCGTAGAAGCCCGGAGCACTCCATTGTATTTAATGGAGTGCTCGACATTCCAATGTTCTAATATAACCTTAAAGCCCGCCGTAGCGGGCTCTACCTGCCATTAAAGTCCTGCTCCAGCGTTAAAGGCCCAAGCCGAAGGCCGGTAGAGCCCACTACGGAGGGCTCTAAGGCTATTAGAACATTCTGCCCCTTGAGGGCAGAATGTTCTAATTTGTGAAACAAAGGCCTCACGGAGCCTGGGGGGGTTGGAAATGCCCTCAGGCTCCGTGAAGCTTTTGTTCACAGCAAGAGCTGTGAACAAACATTGGAATGTTGATGCTCCAGGCTTCTACCAGCCATTAGAAGTCTGGAGCATTCCATCATCTTCAATGGAGTGCTCAACATTCCAATGTTCTAATATGGGCAAGATAGAAAGTGATTAAGTATCTGGGAGGTGATGAAAGTGGACACAAGACAAGGACACGTAGAGGACCAGGCTGAGATGTGGTTAGGTGTTCGGTACAAAAACAAGGTTGTAAAACTAGTCACCTTGCATAGGGCATCATGAGTGCACAAAGTAAAGCACTATGAGATAGCTCAGTGAATTACGCCCTGGACTCTGATCTACTGGTAATGTTCCTAGCACAAGCTAGACTTCCAGCACAGCAGATCCCAACTTTCCTTCTTCCAAAGTGGAAAAAATTAGAACCATTCAGTTGGTATACACGTTGTTTTCAAATAAGTAAGGGCAACATTTGAACTGGCAAATACTAACCTTCATTGAGAGTTAAAGCAGCTGCAGTGGCCTGGGCAGGTGCCGACGTGTAGCGTTAATATGGTATTTGAGGGTCATCATTGCCTGGCTGGATGAAGGATTTCATCGCTTGTGAAAATCGCATTTTAGGTAAAGTCTGGAGATTAATGTGACAGCATTACCCATTGGCCCATCACAACAGGCATGCACTGGATTCGTGAGCTCTTCTGCCTCAGGACCCCACCTAACGCAGTGCACGCACCGGCTTAGTTGCCAATAGCAACTGCAAGCATCTGCTTCCAACCAGCTTCCCACCCTATGTACATGTTTGTCTTCGATTACGCCACCTGCAGTAGTTCACTTCAATATAGTTTCCTACATCCCAACAGAGGCACTCTGTTGTGCTGTAAAGCCATGACATCTTCTAGGTCCCTATATACTGCACTCTCACAGTTCAAAATAAAAAGAATGGTTGTTCATATACCGGTTAGTGAACCAGCCTCGAGTGATAACAGGATACAGAATATAAGGGCAGAAAGCAAAAAAAGTAAGTGTGTGTGTGTTTATACATAAGTGAGAGCAATTGATGTTCACTTAGTTACTACCTAATTTGAAGAAGCAGTTCAAAATTATGGAGATATGCGACTTTAGAGGTGGGGGGAGGTTATTGAGGAAGGAAGCATTAGACTATGTCACACTGGTTTCAGCTGGAAATTCAACAGAATATGTTGTACAAAAAATTACTAAGTTATAAAACTTTTATTTATAAAACTCTAAATGTACCAAGCTATATTGCTCCGTTTGTGTTCTATTCAATTATTAACACCTGGTCAACTTTAACTTCCTCCTAAAATTATTGGCAGAGATAAATGTATATTCATTTATTTTCTCTCTTTTTTTTTCTCTGTACACCACCATAAGGTTAAAAAAGCACTGGCAAAGTCAACAGGCCTCTCCTTTGAGACCTACTGGCTTTGCCAATTGCGTTAAGCAATGTATCCTTAGAGGAAAGTGCCCCCTTTTGCCTGACATCTGATACAAACTGACTTGATGTGCTGTGGGTCCCTGCCAATCAAGCTCCCAGGGCCTGTGTTCTGTCCCAAAATTGTCCCTTTGTACTCCCAATTGCCATATCCCTGGCTACAGGTAAGCCCCTTGTAAAAGGTACCATGGGTACCAAGGGCCCTGTGACCAGGGAAGGCCTCTAAGGGCTGCAACACCTATTGTGCCACCCTTGGAGGCCCTGTACCTTAACACCCATCCACTGCCATTGCAGGCTGCGTGTTTTGGTGCAGAGAAAAGCGAAGAGTCGACATGGCACACATCCCTGTGTGCCATGCCTACAGCCCACTGCCTGAGGCCTAGGTAAGCCACCCCTCTAGCAGGGTGCATTAGCCTCAGGTGAGGGTACAGTGGCATGAGCCCAGTACCACTACAGTGTCTAAGTCCATTCTTAGACATTGTAAGTGTAGTAAAACAATAAAGAGTATATGGTCTGAGAGTTGGTCATTACAAACTCCACAGCTCCATAATGGCTTTACTAAAACCTGGGAAGTTGGGTAGCAAACTTCTGAGCACATTAAACCCACACTTATGCCAGAGTGGGCTTTAATGTAAAATGCACTCAGAGGGCATCTTAGAGATGCCCCCTGAGAAACGACCAGCCCTGGTGTGGTTCCTGAATGGCTGCCCACCATTTGCCACCACCAGACAGGTTTCTGGACCCCTGGGTAGAGAGCCTCCGCTTTTTGGGTCCAGAAACAAAGCCCATCCTGGGCAGAGGTGTCATGCGTCCTCCCCCAGGATGGGCTGGGTCCACGAAAGGGGAAGCTTCAAAGTCCTGCCACCTTTGTGAGCTGTCCCTGCCTTTTGCTGCCCCCAGCAACTGGCTCCCACGGGTTCTGCCCCCACTTTGGGTGAAGGAATCAATGGGAAAACCAAGCTAGGAGGAGAGGTGTACCCACCTTTACCGCCCCCACCCCTCAAGTGGGGGAGGAGAGGTTAGGCACACATTCAGTTCCTTCCATCTTGAAGAGGAGGCGATCCAACCAATCAGGAAGAGGCTCATGCCCCCTCCCACTGGAGGGTGGCATAATAGTGGGTGTACCCAACCAAAGGAAGGGACCCATTGGTCCCAACCTGCACACCCCTTTTAACACCCCTAAATCTAGTATTTAGGGCCCTCCTGAACCTTGCCTCCTCAGATTCGAGGAAGAAAGAAGAAGGACCGAAGAGCTGTGCTGACCCAGGAAGAAGAGGACACCTACTGCCTTGGCCCTAGTCCTACCGGCGTGTCCACCTCCGACCTGCCTACATCGAAGAACCTGGTGTGTCCAGCAGCCCCCTCCAGAGCCCGGAGGACCTGCCCTGAACTCACCTTACAGACTGTCTCCAGTCAGCACTGGATTTGCTCACCAAAGACTCCAAGACCAGAATCTGGATTCCGGCGACTCCACGAATCTGCACCACTCTGCAGCCGACACCCACGGCCCGAGAAGCCCAACACTACGAGGAGGTCACCCCAGCGATCCGGATCTGATGATCCCTGATCTCCCTCAAGCCTTAAGACAACGCCTGCAGCCTAAACCTGAAGGGTCCCCCTGACCGCGACCGGAGCTGGTAAGCAAACCAGATGCCAGAAGACACATCTGCACCAGACGCCCCACGGCCATGGGTGGCCCAATCAACGGTGTCCAGGCATCCCAGAAGAATCCAATTTACCTCTCTAACCAGTGGTCACCTTCAGGAAGCCTCCCTGCTCGAGCCTGCAGCAACTTTGCTGAACCGAAGGTCTCCATCGAGAATCACAGGGACCCCGACGTCTCCTTGGCTCACTGCACCCGGCCGTCCCTGTGCCGCTCCTGTGTGGATTGTTGGCCCCTAAAGCGCTGACCTTAACCCCAGGAGCTTGGCTCCGACACCAGAGTGACCTGCTCATAAGCAGTTCCTAACTGAAGGCCCCCTTAGCCCCATTGGCTATCATTGGGACCCTGCACTCTGCACCCGGCAGCCCCAATGCCGCTGGGGGTGCAACTCGAGTGCCAACCTAGACCTTGGGGAACCTTGGTCCTAACCCCCAAAACTCCCACTTGTAAGATGTTTACTTACCTGTGAAACCGATAACCATTTATCTCCCATGGGAACCCATGTTATACGATTTTGGGCATAAAAGGTTCTTAGTGTTGAACTGTTGTTTTGTATGGGGAAAATAGTAACTTTAACTCAAGTCAAGAAAAGTCTTACTTACCTTGTATTGTGAGATCCTTATGTGTGGTATCTAGGCAACCACCCCTCAGTACTCAAAGTATTCTAAAAGTAACTGAAAAGTATTCTAAAAGTAATTATTGTGTAATATAAACTGCTTTTTGAATCCATACCAACCTGTAACTATTGCAAATTAAACCACAACTGCATTTCCTTGTGAAGTCCTGCAATTGAGAGTATATTTTACTTACCTGTGCCAAGTCCTGCTTGGTTCTAAAAATAAAACTTAAGTATCTTTTTTTTTTTTTTACTTACCCAATTGGATTCAGTCTGAGTGTGTGCCATCAGTCTTGATTGAGGGAATACACTAAATGCTTAACACACTCTCTGGATAAGCCTAACTGCTCGCCCACACTACCACAAAGAGAGCGGTTCGTACTTACCTAATTTAGCCTCTGCTATACCTCTGGGGACTCCTTGGACTCTGTGCACAATATACCTTACTTTGGTACAGTATTTACAGAGCCAGCATCCAACAATACTGTTTAACCAAAAAGAAAAAATAGTTCACTGAAAGAGCAGTGGAAAGACACAGGGAAGGAGGTGGAGAGGATCTTCGCCATAAGAGGGACAAACATAAGATGGACAAGGTAAGCCATTGAATTAGAAGCAAGGAAATGAGTGATAATGGAGAGCACTGGGCGGGCTGTAAGCCCCTCCAAGTTCTTGCAGCAGAATTAATTGAAAATTCTAACAGTGTTTTTTCCTGGTATCAAAATGACTGTAAAGCCAAGCATCCCGCTGCTGTGGATTTAACTAGAATTCATCCAAGTTTTCAGAATCCTTCTCTTTGCAAAACAGAATGCCATGCTCACATGGGGAGTTAAGCATGCCATGCATTGACTGTCTGAAGTCCTGTACACTTTACCACACACACACACAAGTGTAATATAACCATTCACAACCATCTACATTAAATAGAAAGTGTCTATTTGCAGTGGGGCATCCATATCATTAACATGCTTTCTTTCTATGCCCTCTTCGTGTTCATGGCTCAATCCCAAGATTGTTCTTTCACTGTGCCTCAACATTGTCTGACCTCATTTGCTAAATGCCTCTTAATAGCTTTTTAAATGTGGTTATAAAATCCAATTCGCTCCCCTGTAGCATGACTAAGAGGTTATGAGATTAAAGATGAAACTTACAACTCTTATAATGTGATATTACTTCATTTCAATACACGACTTGTAATCGCTGGAAGTTATATATATTTGCAAGATTGGCCATAGTAAAATGCAGTCCCTCTAGTCATGGATAAATATTATCTAATATAAGGCACCATAATAGAATCGTTTTTTTGATTCATATGTGGGTGTGGTAGAAACTTTGGGCCAAGAAATGTTCACACCCGTTTAAAGGGTCCTTATCGACAGTGTGCCACATTTGTCCATTCTAAAAAGCGTAGCATAGAATGCGTGTGGATGAAAACCAAATGCCTAAATTATTACAACCACCAACGGAGGGAGTGACAAAGAGAAAGTCTGGCACATTATCTACTTAGAGACCTTCTGCTGAAGTTCAACTTGGATCATGATGGAAAATTCTCCAATTTCAGGAATACGTTCTACAGGCAGAAGAGACGTTCATCCAGCGTTGGGGCAGTGTCACTGGTGAACTCTCCAACAGATTTAGCACTTCCTTCAAAAAAATTTCTGTAACAACTAACAATGAAGAATAGTCCTTTACAAATAAGGCCTTATGCCAAAGAACACCATTCTCTCAAATGGATACAGCAAATAGGCAAATATTGCGACAACAACTACCAATACGCAAAAGCAATATTTAGCTTATAATGCCCGAGGCATACATACATTTGGTTTATTCTGTCAGCACAGTTCTGGAAATCAGGTGCATTCAAGTAATGCAGACTTCCAGAGGCAGCAAACCATACAAAACAGGATCTAAAACAGTTGATCTTACAGAATGCCTTCTCCAAATGATCAGAGATAAAAAAGGGCCTTGATTAAGTTTGCGGAGAAACTTTTGATTTTATTTGTTTTCTTATATATTTACATATTGATTTAGTTGGTTGAAATGATTCTCAAATAGGCATGCTCTGCATAGCCCATCTAATGTGGGATGCAAGTCAGACTGTGAAAGGCAAATGGGCGGGAAAAATCTCAGGATATGGAAGGTTTTCACCAATACATGGCAAACTTAACACGAAAGTCAACGATGGCCCCGTTGGTGGGAGAATAATTTGTTGCCCCCTTGTTTTAGAACATAGATAATTTGCTTTGAAGTAGAAGACAATTGAGCCTAACTTTGAATAAAGATGATGCACGAACCTATTATTCCGTTGCACTTCAACCCTAGTGTTCCCCGATCATGTGACCAGCAAGCGGCTCAACAGCTGAGACTACTGGGCTTAAACTGCCTAAGAGAACTCTATGGGGGGGGGGGGGGAAGTCATTGATACTGCCTAACATGATAACCAACCAACCAAGCACACTGGACATATTTTTATATTACAAGCTTTGGGAGGCCTTTCGAAAAGGGAATGCAGACTTATCAACCCCACTGCCAATATTCCACACATTAGAAAATTTCCTTGCAACACCTACCCCAAAGAAATTGGTGTTGTGCATATATACTGACGTGCAAAATGAAGCCCCACTCTCTCAACTAGTAGATAAACAGAAGTGGGAGGAAGACCTATACGTGACAATAACAGACATGAGGTGGACCTACTGCTGTAGACAGACGGGCTTTCCTCAAATTATAAACTCCAAATATCCACGACAAGTTTTTACACAGATTGTATGATACACTGTTAAAGTTACCTGCACTTGGCCTCTGCGCGATGTCACAGATGTGGGGAACCTATGTCAGGATTGGCTTGGCAGTGCCTGGAGATCCGCATGTACTAAAGAGAAGTAAACGAGATACTGTCAGCTACCACCAACTCACAACTTGAGCTAGCCCCACTTATGCCACTGTTGGGCTGTACTGAGAGTATCCCCCAGACAGACAGAAAACTTGTGTCACTGTTAGTATTGGCTAAGCGTGGAGTGACCATGAGATGGTGCGGAGGACCAGCACCGACAACAAAAGACTGGACACGAAGCAGCAAACAGCTCGGGACATACTGTGAACTGTTGCCGCCCAAAAACAGGCCTAAATGCATATGGGCACAGAGTGACAATATTTCCTACAAGCAGAACATGAAAAAGATTAATTCCGAAATAACACTGTCAAACAAGGAATAACTCCGAACGTGAACGGGCAAGTTGGTACCATCTGAATACTGCTAGACGGGGCCGGGCTGGCCATAGCGGGCACTGGGCGTTTCCCCCGTGGGCCAGAAGGGTGGGGGCCAGTTTTGGACTGGTGGGGGCCGGTTTTGAAAAATCGTCCCCTTGTAACAAAAGCACAGCAGCAGTGTTCCCGCCAGCGTCAATGACCCAAGTTCTCATTTTGCCTGTCTAGAGTTGCACAGAGTCAACCATGGATGGCTTCCACACAATGCACACAGGTCACTGCAAAGCGGAGTTGTGTAATAGCACAACTGGGTGCCTGAGTGTGTCTGTGCTTTTAGTACAGTGAGTTAACGCAGAGGCCGGGCAGGCGGCAGCCATCTGAGTGTCCCTAGGGTGAGGCATTAAAAGGGGGAAGCCAAGCAGGAGAAAGCCGCGTGCAGGGAGGGCATGCAATGTGAGATGGCAGGCAAGCACAGGAGAGTGCGGGGCCTGGAGGCGGAATGCTTGGATACAAGGCATTTTAGGTCAAAGGCAGCGATGACAAAAAGCAAATGGAGCACACACTGTCTGTCATGCGCACACCCACGCCTGGTGCGCAACCTCAAAGGAGCAGAACTCGAGGAAAACAGGCCCTGACCAAGCCAACAGCTCTAGTGTCTTTGTTTATATTGAAAAGCTTTAACTGCTGGGCATGAAGATGCGTGTTGTGCACTGACAAAGCATGGTTGTGTATGGGAAGAAGTGATCTGCGTGTGCCGGATGTGATCTTTCGTTGCAATTATGGGTTTGTTAGAAGGGCGATGTCGACAGCTTGATGTACAAAAACCAAGGACAGAGACATTTTGTTTTCAGTAATGTAAAAGAAGAAAACAGGGCATAAAAAAAATAGTCTATTCCAACCCTGCTAGTTCATACCTCTTCCCAGCGAGCTGTCAAGCAACACAAGTTGTGCTGCCAGCATTTGTGTGAGCTCCATCAGCACCCCGGGACCTTCACTGGTGCCAGTCTACTGGGCGTGTTCCTTCTCTCCTCCCTCTTGTGATTCCATCATTCACCCGGGGACATGCATCAATGTCTCTTGTGCGCAGCGCTTCAGACAGGTGCCTTTTCACCCTTCACAAGAGAGAACATTGATGCATGTCCCCGGGTGAAGCACAAGAGGAGAGAGAAGGAACAAGCCCAGTAGACTGGTACCAGTGAAGGTCCAGGGGTGCTGATGGAGCTCAATCAATCAGGTTTCTTATAAAGCGCGACTACTCACCCGTAAGGGTCTCAAGGCGCTGTTTGGGTAGGGGAGGGTGGGTCAGCGAGTCAGTCAAAGAGCCAGGTCTTGAGCTCACGCAAATGCTGGCAGCCCAACTTAAGTTACTGAACAGCTCCCTAGAAAGAAGTATGAACTAGCAGGCTTGAAAAAGACAAGAATTTTGTGATACTGACCCAGGTGGTGGAGAATATAATTTTTTTTTAAAACGTTAAAACGATGATTGGTTGGATATCAGAATTTGTACCAATAGCTGGGGAGAGGAGTTGGCCTAACGGCTAGGGCGGTCGACCTCGTATCTGGGGAACTGGGTTCGAGTCTCGGCAATGACGCTGAACATCCTGTGATTCTGGGAAAATCACTTAATCTCCCCATGCCTAACAAAAAAAAAAATAATGAATGTGTCCTCATGTAATGCAACTGGTGCTATGTAAAGTGCTCTGATACCCGATTCGGGTCAAGTTCGCGCTATATAAAACTCTGTAAAATAAAATAAATTTTAAAAAAATAGCTGCTGGTGGTGGCCACGGAATCCATCTTTTCAGGGTGCAGGGTCTTATTTGGCTTAATCAGACTTTGCATCAGAGCTAAACAGAGGGAAGAAGAAGAAAGTGAAAGACAGGAAAACCATGACAAAGGACAAAATGAGGGATGAAAAAGAACCCGCAAGAAGTGTGAGACAAATAGAAAGTGCTGGTTTTTTTATTTGGCTTCTGTATAGTGCTATAAGTCACTGAAGATAGCCTCAGAGAGCCATGATCTGATAACAACAGATAGTGCTCAAATGAGGCAGAAAAGACCAAGACAACAAGTATCCCTAAACAATGCTAAATAATCTGTGGTGAAAATTTAAAAGCCTGTAGATAAATTCAATGTACGGACCACCGGGAGAGTGGCTGGATTTAAGCGTCTAAACAGCAGACTAGAAAGTGGTATAAAGAGCAGTGGAATCAAAACTAGCAGCCTTGGTATTCTGCAACCCCAGCATCCGGCAGCACTATTAGTGGACTTCTAAGAAAAACTTTGAGCCCCTGCACAAAAACCAAAGTAATGCAGTCAGCATTGAAGGTGTAGGACAGCAAATGCCTGAAACTAGTATGTATCACACACAGGCAGCACTAGAAGATGGAAACTGTCCATACAAGTGGAGCCTTGAAGAGTCTGAACAGAGGTGTGGCACAGCAAGAGTGAGCTAGCTGGCGAGACTTCTATAATGTGATCATCCATAAAGTTACTAATTATCAGCCCTTCAGACAAAAGTCATCAACACCCAGAGAGACCTAAAGTGACTTCAACTACTGGTGCACAAACTTTTCAAGGCTCACTGGACTAAGAAATAGGTAGACGCTCAGGAAAGTCACTTTGCTTTCCCGAGCAGTCCACCTACAGCATACAGCCCCAAACCCTCAGGGGGACCCCATTGAGCCCAAGACCAATGAATATCTGTGCGACCTGGGAGACGACGGGCCCCTCATCACATTTTGCAGGGGGGGGCCATCATTTTGTGTTACGCCACTGATCCACTCGTCTGCATGCTGCACCTCCTGCTCCCCGAGGCCAGGCTAACAATCTATAGATAGCCTTACATAAAATAACACAAATTTATATACCACTCCATCAATGCATCAAACCCACTTGTGTGTTTTTAGGTCGAGCCTGGGCAGCACATGCGCTGCTGCGAGGCATGCAGTAGTGGAGTATGGCTTTGAAGCCCCGCCCACTCTCCGCCCATATTTTTAATTGGCTTGTGTCATTGTCCTTTGTAAATGCTGGCTTCTGATTCGTAAATAGGCCTGTTAGTCCCTCCTTGGTACCGCCTTGTCTACATTTGTTACCTCCCATAACGACTGGACCTTTTACTGGTCTTGTTACACGGTCTGAGTTATAAGTCAGTGAGCACTATTTGTTTATTGACTAATGGGGACAATGGCGGCTGCTTTTTGTATTTTTAGCGCGCCCACACAAGACAATGGCAGCTGCTTTTCGTACGAGCGCTATGCCACTCTAACTTTAAAAGTGGCTGCCCGCTAGCCCCACTGCACTCACTGTACAATAGCGACATTTAAAAAAAAAAATTACTTTTAAGAAGAACGCGGCGTCCGCTTCAGGAACACTGCTCTTTCTTTCATCTTTTATTTTTTCAGCGCGCCCACACAGGACAATGGTGGCCGATTTTCGTACGAACGTTATGCCGCTCTAACTATAAAAGTGGCTGCCGCCTACCCCCACATCACTCACAGTACAATAGCAACTCTTTTTAAAAAAATTACTTTTAAGAAGAATGTGGCGTCCGCTTCAGGGACACGGCGCTTTCTTTCAGCTTTCTTTTTTTTTTTTAAATAAACTTGCATGCTGAGCGTGGCGCCTGCTTTAGTGACACCGCGCTCAGTTTACAAATTTTTTTGTTCTTTTTTTTTTTTTTTTAACTTTAATGGTGAGCACGGCGCCCGCTTTAGGGACACCGCGCTCTGCAACACAATAGGTCTCGCGTTTGCCGAAGTTTGACCTATTGGTATTGTAAATGACAATGCCTTTTAATATTATAAAAGGCATTGCCATTTACAATGCCAATAGCTCAAAATCTCGCAATTGCGAGACCTATTGCATTGTAAATGCTTGTTTACATTCAGCCAGTATCCTCACAACTAAAACAGACAGGTCTTCAGTTTCTTCTGGAAGAATAATAGATGTTCTACTCCCTTTAGCTTCAATGACAGATTATTCGAAACCTTTTCTGCAAGGTATGCTAACGTTTTCCCACTTAATGCATGTAGTAATGAGGTCCACGCAGGAAGGATGAAATTCAGGAAGCTTTATTGAAGATAGTTACAGGTTGATAGTTCCAGAACAGCAGGTAGTTATGTTCTGTAGAGCAGCCCCACCAGGAGCAGCCTGCATGCTGCTCAGCCCATTCTCAACTGTCACTTCCAACCTCTCAGGCACCCAACATTCCAATTGCATCATCACTCCAACATTCCGTGAGCACACACACAAACACAGGGGATGTAAAAGGCATAACAAGAACATGAGTAGGATACTACATATCCCCCTTTCTTACAAAACAGAAGCAAAGGTCCTATACCTAAAAGAGATGTACCAATAAATAACCCAGAAAGGAATGAGCAGAAAGGAATGCAAATGCAACAAAGGAAGTAAGGTTAAGAAAAAGACAGAAAAGAACGAGCGAAGAGATAGGTGTGGGAAAGCAAAGAGGAAGCAAAGGGTGAGTGGCACAAACGGAAATAACCCATTCACTCCAACAGGGAAACTAGTAATGAGTGATAAGTCGAAAGAAACAACAAGTAAGTAAAAGGACAAAGTCGCACCAAAGACTACCCCCAAACACACCCACTGGCAAGGCAGGCAAGCAAGGAAGGAAAGACAAGGCACGACACTACCTAAACACCAGCCTACACACAGACACAAAGAAGAGAGGGACGACTCTCCTCCTAAACCAGGAAGAAATAGAATGAAGCTGCAAAGAGGGAAAGGCTGGGGACGAAGAAGACTAAAGACCAAAGTAGTCCAGATACCAAGGATGAACAGAGATATGTGACATCACGAGGAGAACTGGACAAGAGAGAAAACAGAGAAGATGAGAAGCAAATACATCCTCCCCCATTTCCAAATTGACAATATAATAAGAATAACGTTGCGTTTTCAAATCGACATGAAACAAAATATAAGAATAACATTGAGAAAATAACAGCAAATGGGACTGAGACCCATAATATGATAGCCCGTGAAAGGCAGTGATGAACATGGCCGCTCGTCTCATATCTGGAGTAAAAAGATTTGAACACATCACTCCAGCTCTCAACTCCCTCAACTGGCTTCCCATGGAAGGGAGGTGTATTTACAAGCTGGCCTGCATCACACACAAAACCCTTCACTCTCCGGCCCCCAACTACCTGAACAACAAACTGGTAAGAGCAGGTCAATCCAGAACACTGAGAAGTTCTAACTCACTCCTTCTTATCCCTCCGAAACTGAAAAAGAAAACCACCCAATACCGATCGTTTTCTGGCAACGCTCCCAGGATATGGAACGCTCTCCCTAGAGTCCTCAGATGCAACCCCTCCTTCTCCTGTTTCAAAAGGGACCTGAAACTCCATCTCCTTAACAAATACTTTCCTGACCAACGTCAACTAACCTAGACTTCAATATCCAAGTTGACTCCTCTCTCTCTCGACATTCAAGGATAGTGGTGACCGGACTGTGTTAACCACCTTCGTTTGTTTTCTCTCCCTCCGCTGCACTGTTTATTTTTCATGTTGTATTTTTTATCTCCGTTTTGCTTCCTTACTGCCTTCCTACTATGTAATGCAATTTCCTTTGGTTTTTTACAGTGTGTATGTAAAGCGCTCTGATACCTACGGGTCTAGCTAGCGCTATATAAAACTTTTAAAATAAAAAAATAAATAAAAAATAAAAAAAGGACAACCCCCGTGTAGAGGTCACATGTAGTGAAATGTTGTAATGGGACTAAAACCCATAAAACACACCCTGTGTGAGGGTAAAAGTGTAAGAGAAGATGGGACTAAGGCCCATGACCTACCCCAAGAATAAGGGTGGAGACTTTATGTAAATGGGACTAGCACCCATATTGGACTGAACACCCAAGAACGTGTAAGCTGACGTGAATGGGACTGACCCCAAACAGACACACCCTGTGTGAGGGTAACAATGTACAGTGTGATGGGATAGAAACCCATGACCTACCCAAAGACGTAGGGGAGGTCAGCTAATGTGAATGGGACTGGCCCCAAACAGACCCACCCTGTGTGAGGGTAGAAACACAAAGTAGCCCATGTGGGCAGGAATATGAGAGCAAATGGGGCTGGAACCCATTGCCATACCTAATGTAAGGGATGAAAAAAGTGCAATGTTAAACATGAGAAAAATAACATGAAGGGTTTGTGCCAAAACGTAATATGTAACCATGAACGTAATATGATGGGAAATGCAACCAGATCGCACTGAATAGTCCCTTACAGAATGTGTGGGCAACTAAGAAGCTATGTAAGACTACATATGTATGGCATGTTAAATAAATGACACAAAACACAAAAAGATCTATGACAAATATCACTAGCTTAAGCAATATTATAGCGAATAACACCAAATGCTTTCTGTATATGTTGCAAGAACAAGGCATAAAGACATTACTGTAATGCTTTCCCAAACTACAATGAGCTCAAACTCTGAAGAACAAACACACATGCAGAATGTCAAAGTTGAGGGAGAGCGCGTCACCATAATCTTGTGATGCACACACAAGTATTTGTGATCAAAAATTGCGAAGCTGTAGTGAGAGGACCGGAAACCCAAGCGCAGAATGTACTCACGGTTAATGAAATATCCGTGTGAGTACTGTAAACGTGTACCTCAAAAGTGTCAGAGACCGCAGCAGATATGGAAAGAAACGTTGGGGTGAACTCCCATTGATGGCACGGAGAGTGGCGTACTTTTCTGAAATGGGGGTACTACAACATTCGTCTTGGTGGCTGATCTTACATTTCTAATCCGGATGCACCAATCACAGAAGTTTAATGTGGTCCTGGGCACTGACGTTCTGATCCTTGCCTTTGCTGCCTCTTTAAATCCCACCCTTTTCTCGAAAGGCAGTCAGTCAGTGTCGTTTTCCTAACACGAAGGATAAGCATTCTTTTTGGTGGGGGTTTTCACAATTCTGACTGATCAATAATGGCATTTTTAGTTTTACTAACATCAATCACTGTAGCAGCGAACTATTTATGCACAGCTGTTGTCAAAGTTTCCAGAAATACAAAAAGAATATTTGTCACATGCATGGTCATGAGTCATTTCCTAAACCAGAGGTTGCTGAGTTTTTGTCAGTTTAAGAGCAATCAGATACTTTGCAACCAAACGTGGGGCGTCTTAGATGTTGACAACAACTGAAAGGTCTAGGTTTTACTGTATTGTAGGCCTTCCGCAGAAAAACAAAAACAAGCATTTGCAATGCAATAGGTCTCGCAATTGCGAGATTTTGAGCTATTGGCATTGTAAATGACAATGCCTTTTATTTATGTGTTTAAAAAACCTACAATAATAAAAGGCATTGTCATTTACAATACCGATAGGTCAAAGTTTATAAAATGCGAGACCTGTTGTATTGCAAATGCTTGTTTTCAAGCACCCCATAAAGCATTTTCACGCTAATAGAGGCCATGCCCCTTTGTTTGGATGAGGGGCGTCTAAAGAAAGGTCAGCTGCAGCTGTTAAAGGAAGGGTCGCTGTGATCTGTACTGGGAATATTTTCCGAGCTATGGAGTCGCAGAAATGTTTTGCAAATACGAAAAAAAAAATCTGATTGAACTGCATGTAACTTTTCTGGTTACTTATTTTAGAATCTAAAATGTGCATCTGGGTAAAAAAAACATTACATGGATTGGGGGGTTGGTTGAAGGTGATCTAATGTGTCATGTAAGTGTCAGTAAAAACATGGGACACCGCATAGTGTCAACTATATTTAAAGATGTACTCCCTGAAAAAACATTAAAACAATTCACTACCAAATCCCTTATTCAAAAATGTCACCAAAACTAGACAAAAAAAGAGAGATGTTGAACTAAGATTGTCCCTCTTCAGTGTCCTGGTCTAATGGCAGTGTCATTTGTGATATTTTCATAGAGAGAGTGACACAGACATCTCTCAGCGATGTTATAAACACCACATACTCCCCGTGTCCTGTCTGAATTATACCCAACTATCCAGGCCCTCTACACAAATTATTTTATTTGATCACTTTTGTCTTAGTTGTTGTTAATTAACCTATTCACAGAAAGAAAGCTTAGTGAATCACTAATCTTTTTTCTGCAAGTAAGTGGTCTTTCTCCTGAGAACAAGTAACAACGCAGAAGGACAACATTTACCTAGAGAAAATGTGCCCCGAATTATGCCCGGAACTTCAAGTTTAATTCACAGATAAGGCACGAATAAGGCACAACTACCCATCAAAAAAGCTTGGCATTTGAGCCATGAGATAATTACCATCTGGCACAAGGTTAGCCAACTCACCCACACACACACACACACAAAGCTTCTTTGCAAGACCCATGAGCAATGGTAGTGCTATGCTACTCAGCCACTAAAAGTGTAACAGCTCTACTGAGAGGTACAAGTACTCTCCAGTAAAGTAAGGCCGTCTTGCGCAAAGTGTTGGTATTTTGTGGATGAACATTCAGCAGGCACGCTGAGAAGTGCTGGTACTGTCCCATTAAACGTAGATTGGGCCTGTTGTACTAAAAATAACGTTCTTCTAAAGGTTGAGCAAACTTGCTTGGAAGTACTCCTAAAACCACATCACATGTGTATGTGGCACTCCTCGCGCCTGGTCTGTGGTGTTATATGCATGTGCATGTCGCACTCCTTGCGCCAGGTCTGTGGTGTTACATGCATGTCGCACTCCTCCCAGGCCTGGTCTGTGGTGTTACATGCATGTGCATGTCGCACTCCTTGCGCCAGGTCTGTGGTGTTACATGCATGTTGCACTCCTCGCGCCTGGCCTTTTGTGTTGCATGCTACACGTGCAGGGCGCGTGCAGCAGCTGAGGGGCTGTGGAGCCCGTGCCGGCGGTCGCTCTTCCCGCCTTTTACCTCTTGTGTCTGCGCAGGCGCAGTGCCCCGAGCCGGAGGAGGCAGGGCGGGATTCAGACGCACGCGATTGGTTGGCTGGGAGGGCAGAGGAGGCCTGTGATTGGATCCTTCAAACAGGGAGAGCGGAGTTCAGTCAGAGAGTCCCGGAGAGGAAGAGACATGGAAGAGAGAGACTGCAATACCAATGAGGGACAGAGGAGGGAGAAGAAGGACAGTGAGGGGTAGAGGAGGGAGAAGAAGGACAGTGAGGGACAGAGGAGAGAGAAGAAGGGCAGTGTGGGACAGAGAACAAGGACAGTGAGGAATAGAGGAGGGAGAAGAAGGACAGTGAGAGACAGAGGAGAGAGAGAAGAAGGACAGTGAGGGACAGAGGAGAGAGAGAAGAAGGACAGTGAGAGACAGAGGAGGGAGAAGAATGACAGTGAGGGACAGAGGAGAGAGGAGAAGGGCAGTGAGGGACAGAGAACAAGGACAGTGAGGGACAGAGGAGGGAGAAGAAGGACAGTGAGGGACAGAGGAGAGAGAAGTAGGTCAGTGAGGGACAGAGGAGGGTGAAGGACTGAGGGTGAAGGACAGTGAGGGACAGAGGAGAAGGACAGTGAGGACAGAGGAGGTAAAAGAAGGACAGTGAGGGACAGAGGAGGTAAAAGAAGGACAGTGAGGGACAGAGGAGAAGAAGGACAGTGAGGGACAGAGGAGGGAGAACAAGGACAGAGGAGAAGAAGGACAGTGAGGGACAGAGGAGGGAGAAGAAGGACAGTGAGGGACAGATGAGGGAGAAGAGAGACAGTGAGGGACAGAGGAGACGAAGGACAGTGAGGGACAGAGGAGGGAGAAGACAGTCTGTGAGGCGCACACAAAAAACGTGACACGAGGGAAAACTAACGGAAACACGGTGCAGGGGGTACAGTGCGCGAGCTTCTAAATCCCATGAAGAATTACCGATCGCCTGTTTATTTCATACTTAGTATTAAATGAAAGTGCAGCGACATGCAAGGGAACCCCGCCAAAAGGGCTGCTAAAATACTCCTCCCGTAAGGCTGGTATAACGGTCATACTAACATTGTAGTATTTAATCACTAGGATTCCTTAAACATGCAGTAGGTGCTCATATTGTAATTAACTCATTTATAGAGATAAGACTACAGTAAAAAAAAAAACAGTTTTGACGAAAGTTAAAAGGTGAGGGCGGCGGGGTTCCGCTTGCACTGAGCGAACCTCCAGTGAAGATGAGGATGGGGGTCTGCGCGGGGCAGATCCTCGGGCACAGACTGACACCGGCTCATTCTCTCGGAGTACCGAAACATCCACGTGGGCGCCCCTCCATAGCGCCAAGAGGCAGCTCTGGTGAACAGCGCCCACAGTATGTCGAGCTCCACAGCACGCATTTGGAATGCACTCACGAGTGTGGCGCCTAACAAAAACAAGCGGTGCGCGCACGCGCGCCACAGCTAAGCATGTGATTTCAAATATCACGCCCGTGTCTGGGCACGATAATTGAAACCACATGGCCTATTGGTGTCTATTACGCGCACCAAGCGCGTAATAGACACCAATAGGCCATGGGCGGAGCAATGCGCCCGCCTTTAGCCAATTGCGTGCAGTCTTTTATAAAAAGACGCACGAAAAGGCAATGGGGTAGCACAAAAGGAATCGCACACGCACGAGCGTGTGCGATTCCTAGGTCAGTGCTGAATCCCTGAATGGCTCACTTCCTTCCTCACAAGTCGCACTTTCCAAGTTTTTTCTCCCATAACTAGCTCTGATATCCACTCTCTAACTCATGGGGTGCCTCAAGGCTCTATCCTTAGCCCCCTACTTTTTAACTTATATGTAAGACCCCTGGCGGATATTGCAGAGAAATCTGGGCTGACCCTTTTCTCCTACGCGGATGACTCTCAAATCATTTTCTCTCTATCTATGAAGAGCACGACAGGGTCTTCTCCCCTTCAGCTGGGGTTGAGGAATATTGCATCATGGATGCAATCTAACTACCTCAAACTGAATGGAGGAAAAACCGAAATTCTTATATTTGGGAAAAATAGGGAACTTTGGGGTCCTCAACATTGGCCCTGCGAGATGGGTGATCTTCCTATACCGGTCCGCCAAGCTCGAAATTTGGGTGTAATCTTGGATGATACACTAAGTATGCATAACCAAGTTGTTAAAGTAGCTGCTACCTGTTTCACTATCTTGAAGTGGCTAAAAAAAGTTATCTGGATGCTACCAGAACCCACTCAGAGGACTGTTGTTCATGCCTTGATTACTTCAAGACTTGATTACGGCAATGTTCTGTACTTGGGTTCTAACAAAGAGGTGACACGCAGGCTGCAACTGGTTCAAAACTCTGCAGCTAGGCTCTTATGCCGGATCCCCAGAACTTCCTCTGTTTCCGGCCATCTCCGTGACTTACACTGGCTCAGGGTGGAGAACCGAGTTAAGTTCAAAGCCCTGAGCTACATGTTTAAAATCAAAAGTGGTACGGCCCCCAAATACCTTCAATCACTGGCTCATCCCTATGTCCCTCTTCGGGACCTTCGCTCATCTACGCAGGGGAGGTTTTCTGTCCCAAAAATCAAACTAGCAAGGATGGGCGGTAGGTCTTTTTCACATCTTGGCCCCTCACTCTGGAATACTATGCCCCTAACTCTTCGAACCGAAACTAACTACATTCATTTCCGTAAATCCTTGAAGACATGGCTTTTTAATCATTAGCCTGCTGCCTTTGCTTTGACATCAGCCTCTGTATCTGCGTTTGCGCCGGGAAACCCTTTTTGGGTAGCTGTTGCGCATTATAAGTTTAATTAATAAATAAATAATCCCCGTTTTTCACCTACTAAATTTCTCGCGCTGCGCGAGCACTTCTGCGCAGTGTAACGCTAGGCGCGAGACCTAAAAAGATTGGTGGAATTCTTAATTTTAACTGGTAATTACTCAAGGGTGCATTTCAGGCTAAGTTATTTGCCCATTACGTCACCCCTGACAGAGATTAGGCATATACAATTCAGACCTGTTCCTATTGTAAGAGGACCAATGTAGCCCAAGCTGCCAAGCCCGGTCCCTTCTAGAAGGGAACAGAATCATCTGCAGATCAGTTTCTTCCATGTAGGGCCACATTAGTGAGATGCAGCTGGAGTCCTTTGACACAGTAAGCATGGGACCCATGTCTGGGAATGCCCACCACACTTCGGGTGTTTTTCTTAGAAAAGAAAAAAAGTGATGGATGGAATGCTTGAATTAATCGCCCGCCAGTAATTCCTCAGGCTTCTTGTAGATCATCTTCCTCTTCCTCCCGACTGCCTCTTGGAAATACTTCTCTGATCTTTTTCTCATTATTTTAACTTCTTTGTATGCAAGTATAGAGGTTCTCTTGCCTGATGGCAGTTTGATAGTTCGAAGGATGAAGCCATTCATCACCTCATCTATATACTTCTTTATTCCTCTTAGTGGTCATTCAGATAGAATGAGGCGAGGCAGAGACCGGTCAGGCAGATGCCCAAAGACAGCCGGGAAACTCCAGTCGCATAGATTGTAACTAGTTCCTACAATTATGGGGTCCTAATAAATGTGCCCCCGATGTGGCTGGAGATGAGAAACAGATTCCCACAGCAGTGGAGGAAGTAAAGGAATACGGATTCTTGGGGAAAGGAAGGGACACACAGCAGGTGCAGCGGCAATAGGAAAACTTAGGGTAACTGCCCTGCATGGGTCTCAGGGATATGGTGGTGTCCAAGTCTCGAAACCTTGCCCTGACCTACAGAAAGAATTTCAACGCAGAGAGAGACAGAGCAGCCAGATAATTAGATGTCAGCACTCATGTGTGAGCCAAAAAACAGAGGAACAACCAAAAATGAGAGTTGTGAACTTTGTGTGGTATACTTATTGGAAGAGTTAAATGAGAAAATGGAAATGCCTGAAGCTCCAACGAGCAAAAAGGAACAGCACTTAAGGGCTAAGACAACTAACAAGAATGCCAACAAGGCACTTTATCCTTACCAATAAAAGAGTATTGTATTTACAATCATGGTGAAGCATGATTGAATTACCTTATAAAATTGAGACAATACTGAAGCCCAGTGAATAGAGTGGTTGGAAAACTAGAGGAGTGGCACAGAGAACAATATGAATTTCCATTGGTCTAAAACAGTGTTCTTAACCTAGAGTCTGTTATCCCCTGGGGTCCGTAACACCTACTCATGGGGGTCCTTAACTGTTTAGAAAATTAAATATTAGCAGACTAATGTAGTATATGCCCATAAAAATAGCAAAACTGACAATTGCGAAATTTTAAAGGATCTGTAAATGTTAAGAAATTTGAAATTGGAGGCTAAAAATTAAGTTGGTATCCTTCTTTTGATTTGTCGGAGCAGCGCAAGTACAGCAAATTGAAACTAGTGTGGATGACTGGTGTCCTCTATTGAAGCACTGGTATGTGCCAGCAGAAACGCAGATATGCATGAGGAGCAAAAATAACACGAAGTGCTAGAATCTAGCATTTTGCTTCATCATTTCGAAAAGATCCAACTTTCGAATCAAAATTATGATTTTTGCTAATTTTTGGTTGAGAATTAAAAAGAATATTTACTAATTTGTGTATTTAACATACAGTTGTTTCTGTTTTTTTGTGTATTGTTTTGAGGTTCAAAGAAATTGCTTAGGAGGGGGTGCTCGACAGCCAATAGTTTGTCATGGGGGGAGGGGTAAAAAATAAAAAGGTTAAGTAACGCTAGAACAGAACCGCAACTCCAAAAACTGCACAGCTTCAAGAATCCTGTGAGGCAACAATGGCAGCCCAGTTTGCACAGCTGTTTGCCTACAGTGGCATAAAACTGGGGAAAAACACGTGCTGGCATGTCTTGGAGACACCAGATGACAAAGAGGACGATCTTGGAGAGCTACTAACTGAATAGATGCCTAATACCCTTGCTACCCTATCGGAAAGCACACCTCTGGTGATATCTAGCACAGTGGGACTGAAAGCACGTAAATGGACTTAAGGGCTGAAAAAATGTGGTTTGCCCTAATGCCTTTCAAAAGTAATAAGTAATCTTAATGACAGCGGGTAAGAAAGGAGCCCTGCAGATATGGAACTCTGATATGCCTTTTTCCTGATAACAGTCAAGAGACAAAGATGATAAAATAATTCTTGAAGAAATAAACTTCAGTAAGAATGGAGAGAGGAACTGCACTTACTCCTTTGTGTTTTTATATACTGTGTACAAGTCTCTATCTAGAGCATCAGAGTGCTTTACATGGAACACTGCACGTATAAAATAAACAAAGGCATACAAAAATCACAGTGTTAAAAAAAAAAAAGGAAAATCAGGAATACAAAACCGCAAACCATCAATACTGGTGGTTCAAACTGATTTCACTGATTCGCTTGTGCTAGGGTCCTTGAGCGTCTGAACATTGTACAAGAGCACTCCGTAAAAAACAGAGACATCAGAATCAATGGGAACAAAATGTTCAAGGATACTAGACATCACAAATGTCTCACCCGGAGTAGTCTGTATCAGCATAAGAGGAAACAGTATGCATCAGCTCCAGTAATTTTGATTGGATTTAATCATAAAAGGTTGAGAAAACAAAAACACTCCTCAGGAACTCATCAAAAGAGTCGGGGAGCTAGACTGAGGAAGGCGAGACTTGATGGATAAGAAGAAATGTTTGAGCTCATTCCAGGCCAATCTCAAAGTGGTTATGTAGGATAACAATAATTATTTGGTGAGGCAGAACTGAGATGGACACTCGCAGTATCCAATAGGGCGAGGCAAGGGGTGGAGGATGTGGAGAGCAGAACCGACAAGAGGGAAGAGGAGGAGGAACAATGCAGTGAAGGAATAATGAAGAGAGAAAGAGAACCTCGAGCATCTGGGGAGCAGATCAAGGCTGCAAAACTACAATACTAGGCATACATAGAAGTAGGAAACGTTCCACCCCCGCCAGCAAACATGTAATACATAACCTACCAAAAGTCTATAAATCATGGACGATATACTAACCGTAGCCTTGCAGGACACTTGAAGGCCACCTCCTTCATCTGGCTATGTACAGTGGTGCCTTACATGCATTGGTTGACCCAGTAACTACACTTCTCTTTAAACCCTACCTACTGCTCATTAGTTGAATCTTCCTATTCAGCAATGCTGCAGCTTCTATCTCTTAGAGCTATTCATTAATGCCCCCTTAATCTAGGGAAAGAACCCAAGGATAACATGAGTATAATACAGTAAATGTAAACCTGAAATGAGAAATTAAGTGCACAGATTATAAGTGGACAAAACGTACATTCTTGTGGTTGATTTAACTGATGCTGTTAAACATACAAACCTAAATAACATGCCAGTTAAGAAAGAAAGATCTATGTTGCGGGGAGAAAAAACATTTGTAATGCCCGACAGCAAAGCTATCTCTCAAGTACACAGCTCTAGCACACATTACAGTCCCCAGACAGCTCTTACTAACACTCACAGCGCACCTATGCTTAAGATTACACAATTTGTATATTCTCAGACCTAAGACAGCACAACAATGCTGGACGGCACTAATCCCCAAACTTATCTCTTAGATATTGAAGCCATCTTGTGATCTTCCAAGTTTGAAGGCTACAAGAATATGCAACTCTATATGCTGGCCAGTGAGGATTACATCCAAGAGGAGCAAAAACAAAGTTAGAGTTATTTAATGAATATAGTGGTAGGCCAATCCTTGGAGGGGGTACATCCACCTGTCAGATTGAGCACCTTAATAACAGAAGAGCATATGGAGGCCAAAAGAGATGCAGAACTGAGAAAGGGGAAGGCGGGGGTGGAAGGCTGCACTTCTGTTCTACTTCAGAAAATACCCACTGGTGTGAATTACCCCCTTGCAGAACAATAGCCTCTCCTTCCTTCACCAAACTGAGGTAATCTCAGATCACTGGTGTGATGTAGATGCTTAGCGCCTTCTGTTGGAGCACAGATGACATAGAAACCACCTGGACACTTTAGATGCCTAGGTCATTAACTATGATGGAAGTTTATTGACTTGATTGATTAGTGTAGACATTAAACCTGTGGGCGGTCCAAGCTCTTCTGTTTTGACAATGAAATTAAGGATTGGCATGAGTAGGAAAAGTCTTTGTCAAAATGATGAATCAAGACATTTTGTGACTGCCTATTCTTTGCCAGGAGATACAATCTCAACGGCTGATGCTGCATCAAGAACTTCTCATTCAATGAAGAAACCCAGCATTTTCTCCTAGGTACCTGAACCTAGAAGAGCGCCAGGCTTTTCTGCAAACAAACAGACAGCCCCAATGTTCTTTTACAAGCTGGTGTGTCCATTTTTAGGTCTCGCCTAGCGACGCAGCGCATGCGCTGCACGCCTTGGCGAGATCTATTGTTGTGGGTTTTGCGTCCGAAGGGGGACAGGAGATGTGCACTTGCCCCGACAGCCGATGTGCACGCTCACGGTGTGTCTTTGGCAATCTCAGCTTGCGCCAGGACCGCAGATGTGCACGCTCACGGCGTCGGCCTGTTGCGGGATGTGATGTACAGTGAAGCGTGCGCGCGCTTCACACGAGACACTGCACGCTTGGGGTAGCACATGCGCGTGCTCACCTTACAGGGAACAATGCTCCTCTTCTACTCCAGTTAAGGGCTTATTAACAATGACTGTCGCCTGCCCGGACAGGAGAAGTGCACGCGCGTCTCTTTTGCACGCGGCGTCTCTATGCAAACATAAAGCAACAAGCGAAGCCGCTTCTGCGCGCCGTGCGTGCTTTCACTTTTGTTTTTAACAAGTTGTGCCGATCTGCTTAATAGTGTGTTGTCTTTTCATGTAATGTGCAACATACCACAGTCTACTCTGCACAATGCCTTCCCCACTAACCCGGTACCCCTAAGTTAACGGTTGATTGTAGCGTTTATAATGTGCCATGTAATTCCATAGTGATACAAAATGCTGCGACAAACTGTGTGGCCTTTTA
The DNA here is from genome assembly GCA_963921515.1 of Calotriton arnoldi. Lineage (NCBI taxonomy): Eukaryota > Metazoa > Chordata > Amphibia > Caudata > Salamandridae > Calotriton > Calotriton arnoldi. The sequence continues at coordinate 1,077,636 of CAWUFW010000722.1, forward strand.
TGTATATTCATAAACAATAAAACTTACTTAAAAAATTAAAAATGCAACAAAGCTTATGTTCAGAGCCAGCTGCTCTTCCGTCACAGCTGACATGCTACGTGCGCTCGAACCATATCACAACTTACAGGGAAGTGTTGCTTGTTAATGCTTTCTCCTGTACAAAGGCCTATCGAAACCGGTGCAGCCACAGAACGGGCAATAAATAATAGACTTGGACGGCTGCCGGATAAGTTTAGAGGTCATGTGTTTTCGGCGTCCGATGGGGAAAGAGCAGACTGTGTGGGCCTGCCTGGTCATCATTCTTTGACCTCACTTTCTATGAATCCGTAATGTTTCGGAGCAGTGCTGGGGTGTGGCAAGGGTTCAAGATTTGTCATGGCTTGTCAAAATATTAAGAGCAGTTCCTTTTTGCATGACCGGTGCAGCCGTCCTGAGGAAAAGCTCAGAACCACCCCTCAAGCTGCCAGTCACATCCTCCATGTGTTTTGCTCTGCTGCAGGGTTTCTGCTTGGACTCTGGCTTCTTCCGCGTCCACTTGCCTTTGTCCAGGACAGGCTGGGGAGATAGAGTTGAATTCGAGCCTGAACATCGAAGAAGAGCCTGGCTGCACGCCTGTGGCTGGCTATGAGAGCATTGCAATGTGTCAGAGCCCCAGGTGGAATATAATCTGTGATGCGATATGTCATCATATAAAGCTAGAATGATTGCGCTATATGAAAGCGGCCACATGTGTGGATCTGTTGAATGACATGTTGCGTGCAGCCGTGATGCCAACAAGTTTTGATAACACTGCAGTGTGTAATGTCGGTTTATATGATCCATTATATATAGCATATAGGTGCCTTCACAAGCCTAGCTATAGGTCGCAGCTGGCGTCTCATGAATGTTCTTCTCTGGCAGTTATTGTTACTATTACTTTAGTTTACAATGTTGTAAGCTACAGCGCAGGTGTTACAAAGGTCTCGCATATACAGCAGTTTGAGCTATTGACATTGTAAATGAGAAAGCCTTTTATTTATGTGTTTATAAAACCTGCAGGCTGTGTTTACGCACCATGTGCAGATTTTGTTAACAAATAAAAAGCATTATTAGCTCAAAATCGCAAATGCGAGACCTATTGCATTGCAAATGCTGGTTATTAAAGGCACAGATTATCGAAAACATGGATGTCTGCTTAGCCTCTGCAAAATCAGCACAATATTCTTTGTAAAATAGAAAAATGGGCATCCAAGAATTTGAACATTTCCTGCCAACTTTAAGATTACAGTCAAGCAGCACTGTTGTCACCATTTCACATTCGGCCATTGGGAGAAATTAAATGAGCCTTGGCAATAATGTTCAAACCGTCCCCATTCTGCAGGAGGCCGTGACTAGAACGGGGCCGCGGACCATGGTTAGGTCATGGCAGCCCCACCGACTACAGTCTACCACGATATTATCAATGTGGCCCTGGTTTAACAACCATTTTCAAAAGTAAACATTTTATCACATCTTGGCCAGGATTACGATTTGCATGGGATTGGCAGGTTGCAAACTCCACATCCTCAATTACCAGGACCGTGCGACGTGGAAGAAAGGGGGTGGAGAGGAAGGGGGAGCTGTTGCCCGACAGGGAGAGCATTACATGCTCCCATCATGCCTTGGTGGAGTCAGGCAGAACTCAGCGAATGCATCCATGCTGGAAAGCAGCTCTTTCCCAGGCAGTTTTTATTGGCCAGAATTTCCAGCTGGTAAACTCGGGTACACTGTTCCCGCAAGAGGAAAGGCCAACTCATGACTGAGCAGAGCCTAAATCCACACAAGACTTCCACTCCACTCAACTTAACATCAGGGCCCTGGTCATTTGTGTGCACATAGTCAACTTGCTAGTCAGGAAGCCCCAGCTAAAATCAATGCACAGAACACTGGACAGAGATATGTCAGTGGGTGCAAAGAGATGCACAGAACTTCAACATACAGGGTTACAAATGTGTCAACCAGTTTCAAAACAAGTGAAGAGGAATATCGGTTTGCCAGTTTCAAAACAACTGCAGGGGAATGAGATTTTGAAAGGTGTTTGTTGCTGGAAAATCCCCAAGGGATAACTTTGTGTCCTAAGAGGGGATGGGTTGGGCATCTTGAGTATCACTGAAAACCTTAGAGGCGTCCCTCAGAAGCATCAAGGAGAGAAACACTGGAGTGTTCACATGGGAGAGGATCCAATCCTGCTGGCAATAACCACAGAAATCACAAGCCTCCAATGAACACAACCTGAGAAATTACTTTCAGCAACAAACAAAGCAGTATCAGTGGATTTTCAGAAACAAAAGCCTTCTTAGGAGTCCACTTCTAACCAGGGTGAAGAACTGTTAAGTTGTCCATTTAGATAAAGCCAATCCCTCATACAAGACTATAAAAACAACATGAACTGCCCAAAAAGACCAACTACGTTGTCCCTGGATAAACCGTAAGAACGAGATGTCAATGTCTGAGGTAGACACCAAGAACAAGTATTTTGCCACTTTTGAGCAGGCAGGGGGCATAAGTCGAGAATCTGGTCCACTGAGTACATGTGATGTTGTTCAGGGAACCTAAAGACATAAACCGAACAAGAGTAATGAGCAAAGAGTATGGCAGAAGATTCGTATTTCTATTATCTTTTTGTAAAATGTGTTGCACTGGCATCTCTTGTGCATTCCCTAAATTACCCGGTATTTGTATTTCAAAAATATTCACTCCAGTCTTGCAGTGTATAATTTTTAACAACTAAAAATGGCTACCACAGCACACTTTCCTGAAACATCTTGGTAGGGCAAATATCAAAGGTGTCCGTCCACATGACTTTCAGTGACCAAGTTGCAAAACAACCATACCTAGAGCATATGGGTAATGAGGCTCACCTTTAAAAAGTTGAACTGCTGGAGCAATATTCCTTGAATCGGGTGATCTGTGGTGCCTGTGGGAGACCAGAAGCAACTTAGAGGAAGCCAATGACGAGAATCTCCAGGGACAAAAGGCATTTGTTACAAAGACCTGTGTGGTAGAATAATGTCCAAGTTCCTCAACCGAAACAAATGCCACTGTTGAGGAAAGCTAATAAGTGTGTTGGAGACTGGGGCTGGGCACGGAAGAGGGGTAAATTGATGGTATACACGGGCCGACATTTAAAATTGCCTTTTCTCTGTGGCAGGCAAAGTATTCCTGTCTCCTTCAGTACCTAGAGGTCAACATACAAGTTTGAAGAAAGTGGAATGTTTCAAAGTGGTACAGGTTTCTTTTAATGAGCCACAAAAGGTTAACTTTGAATAGGATAAAGGGAAATGGGCAATTGATCTGGGCCAAGTCCAATACTGATAAGCAGAAATCAAACACTAACAATATGTTAATACTGTCTATATAAATATTGGCCATAATCTGCGCCATTAGAAATGCATTGTTTGCATGTATTGATTAATGTTACTGCTCGTCCACAAGTCTAAAAATTGGTGTTACGTTCAAATGGTTGCGCCAGACTTCGGTGGAACATGTAGTTACGCAGAAACTAAGGCAAAAAGCTACAACAAAAGTTGGCTCAAAGTAAACCGCCCTTGCCACCCAGTGGTTTACTTATTTGAGAATGTCTCAAGTAAATGCGTAAGTTTGTCAGTAACAGGAGACTCTGGTAAATAGGATTGTCACAAAATAGCTTAGGGGCCTGGCAACTGCGTGATTTAAGTTAATGAGATATGATGTGGAATTAATTAGAGCACCCCTATTTAGAACCACCTGCGTGTGAATCTGATCAAACATATTTGCCTCAATTTAAAACATTACTCATGGAACTACAAGAGGACTTGAATAGTAAAGCATTGTTAAGAGGTACTGATCCAGAGGTCAGTTTAAGTAATGTCTCTGGTGTACTAGGTACATTTTGATCTCTATCTAACAATATCTCATATGTTGTGCATTTTAGATTTTTACTTATTTGAGGTGTTTCTACAGCACAGGCTTGGGCCACAGGGCAGCAGAACGCTTTACAGATAATATTAGTAACTTAAAACCAAGCATGAGCATACAGAGACAGGATAAAGGAGAACACAGAAGAAATGGTTAACCAGGAAGGCACAGTCTGAATATGTAAGTTTTCAACTCTGTTCAGGAGGCCAAAGAATAAGACTTTAGTCTAATTTGATCATTGAGTCCCATAACCTGGGAGCTAGCCCAATAAAACATTGTTTAGCTGTTTTTATCCTTCTAACTTTAGAGATTTTCATAATTAGAAGGCTGCTGTTGGTCGTGTTGCTTTGGTCAAACAAGAGTTCCAATTTGTCACTAGGGTAGGAAGGTAGCTGGTTGTGGATTGGTTTATTAGCTATGCAAGCCATTTTGAAATCATTTCTCAACTTCAAAGCGAGCTAATGGAGATGTCTTAAGAGATAAGGGATATAGTTGGATATTTTTGGCTCCAGTAACCAAATGTGTGGCTGCATGTAGAACGGATTTCCTCCATCAACACGGGATGTATGGTTGCAGCAAATGGCAAAAGAAACAATTAAAACTTACCACTATGGCCACAATTAGTTGTTGAGAGGAGCTGAATTCCCATATGGAATTCCACTCTGTTCAACCATGAGTGGACCGTTGTTACCATACCTGAATTTATTGGGTGCGGGAAAAACGGACCGATTTTAGTTGCCAGAAACATCAGGCCAGTAAAAATGCTTTCGAAACAGGCTCTATTCACTTTTCCTGCCCTCGCCCAACCCTCAGCCGTATCACACAGGGGCATGTAATTCTCCAGCCTGCCAGACTACAGTCAACATTGCCCAGCAGCAGCACATATATATGCCATGCTCGTGGCATGGGGTAAACGTGAACGATAATCCACACAGAAAAGGGAGTACCATGCTAAATTCCATCCAGTAAAACCATGTCTGCATGGTTTTCCATTCCATAGAAATAAACTCACAATTGTACAGTACTGGTAGGGTGTTACTGCATGGTGCCAGTTTTATGGGTGTGGTTTACCACCCTGCCAGTGCCGCACAACTCAATCATGGGAAAAAGAGGCACATTGCTTTAGAAGTGAGACCACTGCAGGAAAAGGGACCAGGCCAGGCTGCTCAAGATCCAACACCAAGTAAATAAGCACTTCTATCAACCTGCTGGAGAATAAATTGAAGGGAAAAACTAGGCAAGAATTAATTGATGTAATCACTGCACATTGTCTGACAATTTCTTTTAAGAATGATAATCGGTGCCCCAATTACAGTCTTTCTTTCAAGACAATGAAGTGCCAAACACAAAGAGCACATGGCATGCGAAAGGGTTGTGTAGATCCTAGGATACGCAACACTTCTATTCGCTTCTTGGAACTTTCCGCACATCACATCAGCAGTGTCGTAGGAACGAGCGGGCAACCGGTAGGGGAAGAGAATTACACAAAACAAGAAAAATGGCAGCTTTGTTTACTGTCTATTCACAAACAGCGGGAATGAGCCTTCCCGCAAACGCAAGCTTATTTACCTTTCATGAACTTGGTTACGAAAAGGCAAATTAACAGCATCCTCGAGTTAACAAAAATAAAGGAACAAAAGATCTTCCAAGAAATTCAGAGGTGTTCAATTTACATGAGAACGCAGGGAAAAATGAAAGTAGTATTCAATAGGGAATAAAAAAAAAATCAAGGGTGGAGAGAAAAAGTTACATACCTTGTAAAACGAGACCTCTTTTGCAAGAGTGTGTTCCTGGGTGAGGCTGTCTTACTTCACAATGCATGCTACACGTAGGGAGCAATTGCTAATTACACACACCTTCGTGTGGCAAAAGAGGTGAAATCATTTCCATCTGTAAGAGGGCGACTCAAAAACCTTCAACAAGGGTTTAGGAGGTTTTTCAGAAGGGGTAGTAAGATACTTTGCCTTCGTTTTTATCACATGGCCAAGAGAGACACTCAGAATCACAATTTACCACAAAATGCATATGACCACTAATTTTAAGCAGTAACCCTGGCAGACCTAGAAACAATAGTGAAAAGTCCAATATGATAGGCCCGGGCACAAGTCCTAAAAAAAGAAGTAGGGGAGTAACCAAGTTAGGGAGTATGAATGCGATATCATGACGCGTAACATCACAGTGTGGCATCACTAGAAGTAACATCACAGGAAGTGACATCACAACCCATGACCTCACAGGAACTGGCATCAGATCTTAACAACTCACACGTATGTTCCGCAGGTCTATCATGAGTACATTTGAGGGCATTACGAGATTTAACAAATTAGATTTTGCACCGGGTGGTGCCAAAAAAGTGACAACCTTGACAAAATGTGGGCCTCAACTTATACTTTTTTTTTTTTTTTTAATCTGGCACAAGAAATACGCAATAAGGAGAAACGTGGCAGTAAATCTATTCTGCATAATTTGTTGCAAAGTCTGCATTTTTAAATATTTTATGGGGTCAAGACACCTGCTGCAGGAATCTTTGTGTGCTCAGTAACTCTTAGGAAACAACAATAATGGTAAGATAACTCTGGAGGGGTAACGCATTTGCTAGACAGATCTGGGTTTTCTCTCGTCCCAGTTTTGAATCAAAGTCGCAAAGAGTGTTAATGTGTCTCCTGCAAAGCACATCAATTAACATGCAGATTACAGATTTTTATTTTATGTAGCTAGGTAAGTGGGTTACTGCTTTTAACACAGAGATCCTTTGGTTACTTGCAGTTCATAAAAAGTAATACTTCTAATATAGCACAGCGAGCTACGAAGGACATCTGACTCCTCCACCTAGTAACCCTCATTGTCTTATGTCCCACATCTTGGATATTGATGTACAAATGTATATGATTTATTGCCAATGTACAATGTGTGCGTGTGATGTGAAGCGCTCCGACACCCTGAATTAAGATGAGTAGCGCTATAAAAGAAAAAACAATGGTATTTAAATTGTTATTTGTGTAAATACTGGGACAGACCAACACATCTGAAATGTTTACACAAAGTAAAAAAGAATACCTCTCAAGTATCTGTGAAGCGATTATAAGCTGCTGTCTTTGTTGCCCCTTCCTTGCATTTGCATCTAGGTATGCGGCTCAGATGACTCCCAGGATAGGAGAACAAAAAGAGACCTGAAGGCCCCTTAAATTCGTCCTTTGTTATGGGCCCTGTTGAAATCTGATAAACCCCTCACATTGCTGCTCGGAAGGAAAGCAGACAATGTGCAGGCCCTGCTGAAAGTGTCCCGGTGTCTGAAAATTACACCACAAGTTCAGCATATTTCAGTGGGGCCCACTTCTTGCAGGGTGGACAGCATCCATCCTGTTAAAATAGTGGGAGGACGCAGTCTACCCGCGCGTACCCGCCGACTTGTGCCTGTGATAGGCATTTTATGCTGAAAAAGTTAAGCCTACTGTGTTGATAGCCGAGAATGGTGGAGAAATCTTTATACTTATTCCTTGTGCCAGCAAAAATAGAGGGTACTTGGGGGCTCAAGAACAAAAGGTAATGTTTGGTTGCAAACTCAGATTCGCAAAATTGCAGGGTTTGCGACTGCAACACACCTTTTTAAAATGTCAAAGCCTTTTTACAAGTTGAAAGTCTTTACAACTCATAACAGGGCCTTTTGCACTTCATTATGGCTCACAAGTATTAAAGGGCATGCAAGAGACGCCCCCGCCTCCAGTTTGGCATGCACAATAGAATGCATCAATGCTCTGTGACCACAATTGCAATCACAAATGTTTGATGAGTTATCATCCCCCAGTTAGAGTGCTATCTGATTCGCAAAGGGGTAGTCATGGGCGGCTCCTCCACTAGGGCGGAGGAGCGTCGCCCCACTGCTTTCTCGCAGTGCAAGAAGCAGAAACATAAATTGGTAATAACCTGGTTATTACCTTTTTTTGCTTAGTTGCGGGCGGGTGGGGCTGCTCTGCGAGCAGCCAGGGCAGGGGAGGAGTGGTTTGGCTACTCCTGAGGGCGCAATGACTGTTTGGTCGGCCCTCTGGGGCTGCCCAAACTAATCTTGCGCACTCTGCCCTTTCTCCATGCAGGCTGCAACGCAGCCTATATGGAGAAGATGGACCCCCGTAAGCCCCTGGCTGGGCGGCGTCCCCACCAATCACAACACTGTCATTGCAGCGTTGTGATTGGCTTAGGGGAGGGGAGGGAGGCTGCCTGCTTCCTGTTCCTTCCGGAGACAGGAGAGCGAGAGCAGGAGCAGGAGCCGAGAAAACGCAGGACCCGGCCGGCAGACAGGTACGTTTTTTATTATTAAACCCCCCCCCCTCCCCGTGCGACCCTCCCCCCCCCACCCGCGATAAATGCCGGCCACGACTGGGGGTAGTTGTCCCCGGTGGACTGCTTCTGTTAGATATTGCACCTTCCCTTTTGGAAACTGTGTCAGATGCCTTGGGGGAGCATGCAGTGGTCCAGGAGATCACTTCCTGCAACCCCAGAAGTGTTCACAAATAGGATTTTTTTTTAAGTTCCTATCCCGACTGGATTAATATTATTATTTTTTTTTTAATCTTTCCTGTTGGAAATGCAAATGCAGGGGCAGACCTTCATTTGTAGCACACCACAGAAGGCCGCAAATTGTGACCTGTCTACGTATTACATAGGTTGTTTTGTGACCTCTGTGAATGGACAGTTTGCTATGTGATTTATTCGTACATAGGTTGCCACACAAATTGGAATCCCATTAGCGAACCAGTCGAAGTGAAAATTGCACATCCTTGATTTCCAAACGGGAATAGTACAGAAGTCCTTTAATGTGATTATGGGGCTATAGTTCTTCAAATTAGAGTGCAAGACCTGATCTTTCTGCTTTTGTACTACCTCTGTGGGGGTTGTTTTAGTTTAAAGAACCCTCCACACTTATCCCCACTAAGGGTATTGGTCTCAACAGGGGTTAGGTGGACAGAGCTTATTAGCCATATGATCCAAATTACTGCCTCTGATGAGGTTTGTACGGTGGCCCAATCCTGCTTAGTAAGTGTGCTTCAGTAAATGTGCCCAATCTTGGTATGGTAACGAAGGTTGGTGAAACCAGGCATTCCAGACGTGCAAAGGGTAGAACATCTTTGGGGACACCTGATCCCCCGGTCTCTTGCCCTAGGCCAGGTTCAATCACAAGCCATAACCTATAGACACCTATAGTTACTTGTACTTGCACTGCAAAACGAAGAAGAATCAAAGGCCATCTTAAAGTGACTTTCCAGAGGAAAACAACTGGTTCCGTCCCCTCAAGATTATATCTCATTGCATCTTGTCACTCTGCCAGGCGCCTGGAATTTTTCTAGACTCTGGAGGGCTGAAACAGGCATCTAATGACTACCATGTTCGAGACTTTGGTTCAAATTAGTACAATGATGGGATAACTCACTGACCATTACTAGAGGTGGCTAATGATGGACCAGAAGAGCCGGACCTCTGTCAAATTTTCAGTGTAATCAGCCATAATATAAATGAATGCCGGTAAGATTCAAAATATTCTAATGGACCACCTTTGATATCCTGAAAAACTGGCTCGGCTGTGGTCCCAAATGAATAGAATTGGCCACCCTAAAGTTTAAGCAAAAGCAGGGGCTATAGTCAACCAGTGCAGAAGGTGACTTCCCTATGCAGTGGTAGAAAAGATCATTTAAAAAAGAGAATTGTTAAAATAAGGAGATAAAGTTTTGTAATGGGATCTTCTTGTACAGGATACAATCAAAAACCAGGAGACGGAAATCTTAAGAGGGTGAGAAAACAACCACAACTGACTTGCTCACAAGTGTAATTGAATCAACTGATAAATTCGAGAGAACAAACTAATGTACAAGAAAAGGGATGTGCAATTAAAACCCAGTTTCCAGGCACAGATCAAATTTGAAAAGTAGTGAAACTTTGGCTGCCCTTGGAACCACAGCCGGGCGTGTTGATTTAGCGGACTAATGCGTCTACTGTAGGGGCCTGTGTTCGACCTCATGGTCAAAGCTTCAAATCCCAACGGGTCTACTCAGTCTTTTATCCTTCTGAGGTCTACAAAATGAGTACCATTGAGTTGGGTAACAATAAACAACTGTTATTCAGCACCAAGTTGCACTTCTGGGTGATGTATGCTGTACACGTTAGGTTAAATGACAGCTGCCATTGTGACTCAGTGGTAAGCATATTATCAGCTTCATATACAAAATGTACCTGATCATCCGATATCAGCAGAAGGTGCACAAACCCAATGAGCTATTGCATTAACACCACAGAATTTAAGTACATTTCCATAAAATGTCCACATCGTAAACTTTAACTGACACACAGAAGTGGATTGCCTTCTAAAGACAAAGTAAGCCCTTGTTAATAGCACACTTGTTAAACCACAGGAGGTAGTTGTTGAAATAAAGACTAAACCACAATGTTGTACTTGCTGCTGAACTATGTTACCTCAGAGAAGTTAATCTCTTCTTGGGCTGGATACCAAGAAGTTAGACATATTTTGAGAATGCAGCAGCAACCAAGGCCAGTGAATGGATTTGGGCCATATTTATATTCCAGAATGAGGAATATCATTCTAGTAAATTCTGCAAGATTGAGAATGAATTTGCTCCCACTGTGAACTCCCTTGTATTCCTAATTCAATCAGTGAAATGAGTTGCTTAAACACATCATTTGCAGTTCAATTGCCCTGTACAGCAAGCCTTAACAAAAACTGCAGTTTTTACTTTTATACATTAAAAATGTTATTCTCAGGTCTTACTTCCGCATGCAAAACAGAAAAGAAACATCCCAGGCATGATGAGTACAAGCTTCCTTCACACATTATACAAGTGCAGCACAAACAACAGCAGTGCAAGCGTCAGTGCTTAGTTTGTAAAAGAATAAGTGCAGGGGCCCTAAGCATCTCGGAAGCCTGTGGCCTATGCTATCGAATATCGGGGTACCCAATACCAAGGGGGCGTAGTCTTGATTCCACCTCTATTTATTTTATTCACCATCAGACATTCCCTGCTGAAAATTATTTCATTTACCTTGCTCCATCACTGCCCATTCCGCTCACTCTTGCAGGTTCTTCTTTATTCCTGCTTTGTCACGGTTTTTCGGTCTTTCTTTCCCCCATTCTTCCCCCCTTTTGTGTTTTTTCACCCTTTTGCTCTGGATCAAAGTCTGTTGAGGAAAAATAAGTGCTGGTCCCCAAAACAGTGTGGCCAGCACCTGCAAACACTGACTCAAATTAAGCAGTGGCAAGCTTCCCTCGAAAAGTTACAGCGCCAGCCTACATGCTTTGGCTAAAAAGAAGAGCTACTGCCTATAAACATAAAGGAAAAACGATGCGAATAACAGGGCGCTAAGAAAATAGAAAAAAAAACATGCTCTCGGCATAGTGGTGACATGTTATTGGAGACTTCCACGGACAGTACAGACCCCTGATCTTTTCAAAGTCAGAGTCAATGTCACTACTGCCAGTGCTATGTCAGCCCAACAGCATAGGATGCTAGCCTTCACACACACCTTAATCACAAACCTATTGGCCAGTGATGATGATGGGGCGGATAGAACGCTTGCCCCGCAAACTCCAGATCAAGTGCAGCTCTACTGGGCACAGAAGGAAGGGGGCCACAGGTGAGGAAGGGGGCCACAGGTGAGGAAGGGGGCCACAGGTGAGCAAGGGGGCCACAGGTGAGCAAGGGGGCCACAGGTGAGCAAGGGGGCCACAGGTGAGCAAGGGGGCCACAGGTGAGCAAGGGGGCCACAGGTGAGCAAGGGGGCCACAGGTGAGCAAGGGGGCCACAGGTGAGCAAGGGCCACACTTCACAATCCAGCTCACCACACACCCCAGATACTAACACACGCACTGCCTCACACAGGCTATGCATGTTGCCCAGTACGATGGTAAACTTACAAAAATGAGAGAGCTGGATGCAGGAGCCCCTGCTCCAACCGAGTCTACACAACTTTTACAATTCAGAGACAAACCTTTCTCACTATGGGTTTGGTTAATCGCAGCAGTGCTCTGGAAACGTGCAATGTTATATGAAAATATTTTAAGATTGAAAATATTTTAAGATTTTCACTGCAACACCTTGTAGGATTCTATGAGCAAATATATGCTGGCCTTTAGAAACATACAAAACTATTTAGATAATGCTACTGGAGAGAATAAACTCGCATTTTCTCCATCTGAATCGTAACAAATCCTTGTAACACACTGAAAACGCTAGGTAGATAGGTACTGACACAATATGTGCGAAATTTGAATCAGGAACAAATACGCAACACCGAGTGGCGAAGCAAATAACGACGAGTCAGCAGTTTAACGCACCAGCCGAAGAAGTCGTCGAGCTGCCGCTTCCCAGCAGAGGGTGTGGTCGCGGTACGCAGACGAGGCCGCGCCCGCACGAGCTCGGCGCACTGGGAGGGCGGGAAAGGCTTGAACGTGTCACAAGTTTGACGTCCAGGCCCAGCCCAGCACTTCTCAATGGCTTGTTACCGGTCTCAAACCTCTGCTGGATATGTGGTAATCATGAAACGACAGGGAGTGTGGTTTAAGCCCTGCACTTCGAAAGAAGCACTATGGAAGGAATGGGTGGTTCTACTAGCATTACAAGGAGGAATACATTTTGAATCCGAAAACAAATTGCTAAACTCCATTTGAATGTCATATTTACGAAAAGAAAAAGGCCAGCCAGCAGGAGAACAACGTGCTAATGCAAACAAAGAATAACAAACAGCTGGGCACACAAGATACATTTTACTACACCAACAAATGTCCAAGCTAGCACTAAAACATATGCTTCCTGTTCACCCAAAAGCAGCTTGTAGTCACAACAAAATAAAAAAGTAACCCCCTGCTGCTCCCCTACCGCACGTGCGCCAGACAAGCAGCATCAGGCGTCGCAGTTTAATTAATACTACAATCTGGTGACCCAAACGAAACACGAGAACTCGTCATCTGAGTAATAAGGTTCCCTCCAAACAAAGGAAATTCCACTGTAATAGGATGGTTTGTTTGTGGGAACCATATGGCACCATGTCACTGGGCTACCACTCTTTCATTCCTGGACTTAGCTTTTACATGTCTTTATTATCAGATGTATTGGTTCAGTTGGCTCAATTAAAACTACAACTCCCAGAATACACATATGTAAAAGCAAAGTCCAGGAATGGAAAAGTGGTCTCCAAGTGACCGTTAGTTGTTCGCTTTTCTTCCAAAATGCTTTTCAGGGAAAGCCTGTGGGCAAGGTGGTATCACACAGAGGGAGGCAGCATCAAATGGCTCAACTAGCAAAGGACATAGCTGCCAAGTTTCCCAGGTCCATGCATGAGTAGTTAGTCCGGTCATGGGGTTTTCTTAGAATTCTGGGACTTGTAGTCTTAACACTGTATACAACCAGGACTACACCTTCCAGAATTCTAAGAAAACAAACTGGGACTGATTAGCCTAACTAGGCTAGTCACAAATGGACCTGGAAAACTTGGCAGCTATGAAAGGAACATAGAGAGAGAACCCCCAACAGAGGAACTGAGAGCCCTGGATGCAATGGCAAGAATCCATCCGATGGATCAAGAGGCAAGTGAGGAATGGGGGAAGGACCACCTCAAAGGACTAATTGAGGAAAAGTGTTAGGAAGGAGCGGGGTAAAGCTGAAGAGAGCAAGGGCTGTTAGAGGAATGCAAAAGCAAGGGTCCAAAGGTAAGCGGCCGTCAGAGGCTCAAGGATAGAAAGGCGAAGGCCATTAGTGATGAAGATGCAAGGACTTCAGCATCATGACAGTTCGAGAACAATACAGACTACAAACGCATTGAATGTTTGGTGCAGATCTATCCAAGAGGAGAGTTTTCAATAATTATACATCTATTAGGCTTCCTCTCATTTAGTGCTCCCAAAACCACAGTTTCTTGTATTATCTAGTATTTATATATCATAATAGTGCACACAGGAGTATAATGAAAACCCAAAAAGGAAATACATATGTGTATAAAGATAAAAGGGATACAAATTTCATGAAGGGGCTTTGCTACATAGAAACCGTCACACTGCTCACGGTGGAAATTCCTATTAATCTATTATTATCCTCCATAAAGTATTCAATATTTTGTGTACACCCCCACGCGCATTACTCACATTACCGACTCCTATCCTACAGCTAAAATGAGGTCTTCTCAGCTGTCAATTAGAACTTAAATAAACATGACCGTCGCTCATGAATATATTACACGCATGCTAAAGGTTTAATGAGGTACCATTTTTGGCTATTACTGTGTGAAAATGAAGCCATTACTCTCGCCACTTTAGGGAATGCAGGGTTAACAGATTCCTAAAGGAATTTTAGGACACCAGGACAGCTGCACACACCAGATAGCAGCTGACACTGGGGCTCAAAGAAACATACCAATCAATCTGATGATCCGGGCCGTTGAATCGCCAATTTGATAAATTAGCAAAAAGTTAACAACATTTGACTATATGATATTTTAACAAAAAATGCACCGGACTTGGTATCTATCCATTGATCCAGAGTCAAAAATGTAAACACAAATATGAGAAAAACACTTAAGACAATTCCAAGATTCCAAGCAGAGATATTAAAAATAAATAGGTTGTAGCTCTGTCTTCTACTTTTATCACAGCCAGAGGAAGAGAGAGAAGCTTAAGGTTGGACGCAGAGGCTCAAAGGAAAATAAGTGCAAAGAAGGCTAGAAATGGGAGGGAAATAAGAAGGAGGGCAGAGGCTGGTAAATAAGGAGTAAATACAAAAGACATGGATTTGGGATAAAGAAGGATGAGGTTCAGAAGAGGACAGGATTTTGGTACAGGTTCAAAATGATAGGCCATTAACGTTGGGGGTTAGTGGGTGAAACACAGTAGACAGTCAAACATGAGCTGGCAAGAGAATAGAAAGAAGAGGTCAAAGTGGGGTATGGAGAAGGCATAGGGCCATAAGGAGGAGAGGGCGGAGGAAGAACAGCAGGTAAAATGAGGTAACCAGAGAGTTCCCTCATTCAGGCATGTGCGGGCAGTAGGGGAGGAGTACCAGCATTTGCAACGAAAACACAGGGAAAAAATTGATCTGTGATCAAGACCAAAAAATAATGGAAACCATTTTTTAACATAATAAGCATTCATCAAATATGATTTAATAACTTAATGAATATCATCCATTTGTTTAAAAAAAATATGTCAGTCAGGTTAATGTAAATGTTACCCCCAAATAAGATTTCTGCCACATTACATGTATCCAAGGCAAGTAGCAACCATAACATCTGGCATAATAAATCCATCATCTAAAAGTTCTTAACTTTTTGGGTATTATTTTTGACAAATAAAACATCAGAGAATATGCTTGCTAGGTGGTTAACCTCCTATTTCCATATTAATTGTGGATCACAAAGTACATGTTTTCATTCCTTTAAAATTGGTGCTATATAAAACCAAATAATGGTAACCGGGATGCTGAAAGTCTGGATTTATGTACTAAAGCCCAACTAGGTTCAGTAGAAGTTGTGAGGGAGACTTGTCATGGTTGCTAAACATCCACTAGACTAACTAGGCACTATAATAAAATATATTACTATAATGTATAACTAGGGGGTAAACATTTTATCGACTTTGGAAACATTAAAAGGCCTGGTTTGATCCACTGGGATACAAATACTGTGACCTATAGTTACATCCAGATGTCTCCGGACGCCAAATTAATATTTTGTGCTATCTTGACACTTTATCTTTCCATTTTCAAAAGGCGCTAACAACTTAGAAAATATTTACTAAGGCTCAACAAGACGCATTTACTTTCCCAAAATCACGCAGCTAGTCAATGGGATACACAGGCCCGCAACCAGGTACTCTAAATTGCAACACTATCTCTATAGCAGCAGACAAGGCATGCATGGAAAAAAAGGTCTATCATTTCCTGTGTAAATATCCTGCTACTCTTTCTTCCTGTTGACTCTCATCCTATAAAACATGCCCATCCTAACCTAAAAATAAGTTGCTCACCAGCCATGTTATAAAACTGGTGTGAAGAACAACCGGCCTGGACTACCAAAAATCCAGATCGTTCCTTTGTTTGATGATGCCTGCATGTGGTTTAAGACCTATTGTGGCACAATTCACCTGATGGTTCCTTTCTGTGACCCCTTTGTGACACACCCCTCAAACATTTGTCAAGCACCAGCCTGGGCAGATTCTTTCTCAGCTGTGCTGGTCCGGTAAGGATGGTAAACTGGGCTGTTGTAAATGGAGTCAGTGAAGGGAGGAGGTTTCAAATGCGACTCTAGGAGTAACGCCTCATGCCCGCTAAGCACAACTCTCAGCTCCTGGACGTTGCAGGGCAGGACACCAACTGAACGACAGCAGCTTTGAGGGTCAGAAGCAGGTCTATATTTCTAAACAGCACTTTTTTCGAGAGAACGAAACCTTTAGAAATAATGTGGTAGACGACACAGCTGTCCTACAGATGATCTCATTGGATATCAAGGTCCCCGCAGATCCAATCTGCATGCCGAGGATAAAGAAGACAGCAAGAATGACATTTGGAAGGGGTGCTCTCTAGAGAGGAGACTATTCAAACAACACATGATAAGGGTCAAAGCACCAAGGAGGTTCCCTAATGATCCTTTCCCTCTCCAGTAACACTACTCGTCACCATTTTAAGTCACTCATAACATGGAAGGCACCATTGGATGCATGCGTAGTCTACATGTTTAGGTCAAATTTGCTTATATTTGGGAATCTTGAGGTAGGTTTTTCCACTCCCTTCATTAAACAGTATCAACTACTGTTATGTTTTATTATATGCAGCTCAATTGACGTTTGCAGCAGCAGCTTGTATCTGGCCCGTCCACATAACTTAGCTAGCCGTCAGCAATGCATTTAGCAACTGGCACTCCACATTTCCCTGGAGCGCGCCCAATTACATTGGCATCCAGTGCTTAAAGTACATTTAAATGGTTTTACCCAGTTAATAAACTCTTATACATTAATGTTTCTTCTGCTTTCTATATGTCTTGTGTTAAGCCCTATATTCTAAATGGATTATTCCGCTTTGCACCTAAAGATCTTCTGTAGGAAGTCATGTGTAGGCAGGTGTGCCCCTTTCAGTACAAGCCTCCACTCCCTAGAACAGCCTATCATTATCTCCACACAAATGAGATTGCTTCATGTTCCAAGAGGAGTTAAAGATGTGGATGTTTTCTCATTAGTCATTTGGTGGCTGTGTAACCCGGTCAGACTAGAACCATAAAGCCTGAGGGTGTACAAGTGCTTCATAAAATGGTCTAACATAACATGACCGGTCACGGCTTCTGTAATCCGGTCTCAACCACACCTCACACGCAACACTGCTGTATGTAAACCACATCATGGTTGAGATGCACCTGCTACAGTAAATAATGATCTATGTTATGTTATGTTAACAATTTCTAGAGCGCACAAATACCCATGGGTGTCTCGGCGCTATGGACTGTAAAGAAAAGCGGAGGCCCTTTATTGCTCAAATAGCCAGGTTTTTAGTTGTTTCCTAGAGGACAGTAACGTTGGGCTGGACTTAATTTGTAGGGGGAGCAGATTCCAAAGTTTAGCCGTTGCCACTACAAATCTTCTGTCGCCCCAGTTAACTTTATTTGTTCTGGGAACGATCAGAAGGTTAGCTTCTGCGGAGCGTAGGGCTCTACTGGGTGCATATGCCTGAAAAGCTTTTTTCAGGTATTCGGATCCTAAACCACGAACTGCCTTATAAGCAATGCATTGCGCTTTAAATTTAGTTCTACTTTTTATGGGCAGCCAATGTAACTGGCGCCTTACATTGGAAATTGACTTAAACTTCGGCGTCCCAGACAATATCCTGGCGGCTGTATTCTGTATCCGTTGCAGCTTGTTCAAAACATTTTCTTGAGCGTTAATTAAAAGGCCGTTGCAGTAGTCAACTCTTGACATAACTAGGGCACTGATGAGTGTTTTTCCAGTGCTCATCGGAAGGAGAGGTAGCAATTTTTTTATTATCCTTAAAACATAGAAGGAAGAAGAGGCCACTGCGTTAACATGCTGTTTGAAAGTGAGGCTCTCATCAAATATGACGCCTAAGTTTCTGGCCTTCTTGACAGGGGTGGGGAGTAATCCCAGTTCAACTGGCCACCATGTTGGAGACCAACCAGGGGTAAGGTTACCAAAGACCATTACCTCGGTCTTGTCTGAATTTAATTTAAGGCAATTGTTAGCCATCCATGAACTAATAGCCAGCATGCCGTCATGAAAGCTAGCCGCCACTGCCTCTCCGTCTTTATGCACCGCTAGCACCAGTTTTGTGTCGTCGGCATAAGACGTGAGGCCCATACCAAAGCTTTTAATTACTCGTGCTAAGTCCGCCACATATATATTAAACAACGTTGGGCTTAGCGACGATCCCTGTGGAACACCACAGGGGAGAGAGAAAACAGATGAGTTATAATCACCCATACTGACTGACTGAGTCCGTTTGAAAAGAAAAGAGGACAGCAGGGCCTTGGCCTTTTGTCCGACACCTATCGCTGAGACACAGTTGATCAAGGTGACGTGATCAACCGTGTCAAAAGCTGCTGATAGATCTAAAAGCACCAGGACTGCGGCACCTCCTCTGTCCAGCACCATTCTTATTTCATCTGATGCTTTGATCAATGCGGTCTCCGTGCCATGTCCTTTCCTAAAGCCAAATTGGGTGTCATCTAACAGCTTATTCTGTTCTATAAACTGCGCTAGCTGAATGTTCATGACCTTTTCAAAGATCTTTGCTGGAAAAGGTAGACGCAAACCAAATCTACAAAGCAAACCATGCTCTTTGACCCTAGACCAGTGCTATGTCAAGCATCGTAAATAGAATACAAAAGGGCTATAGAATGGCAATGTGAAATCTGAAAGAAATTGGGTAACAAAATACAGGGATGTCATGAATACTACCTTGGAATATTGGAGATAGTAGTCGAAGAGATTAATCCACATTATACAAACCCATCCTAAAGTAGTATGGACCCACTCTTTGGCAAAGACAAGATATATGTGAACTCGTCAGGCCCATACGAGGCCACCAGAATCCTCTTGCACTTGCCAATATTGCTGAACTAGTGGAAGATTTTGTAACTGAAAAGAGGAAATGCACATAGGAATACCGCTGTTTAGAAGAAGATGCACTTAATGAACGCCAGCTCCTGCCCATACAGTGACGAAAACTGGGAGAACCTTGGAATTGTTCTTATAGCCCAAGAGCGCAATATGTAGAGTTTCACATCTTAAAGAAGTGGACTCACCTCCTTAGGGTCCACTTAGCCTAGCTGCTCATAAGTGCCTCATTCCCACACACAGATGGAAACCATGGACACACTTTGACAAATCTTCCAGTTATTAAGTCCCACAGCACTAAATTAGGAGACGGCCACTTGTTTGTTCTTGTTCAAAAACACAGTGTTAGTATACATAAAACAAGTTTGCCATGGTGGAGAAGAACAATTGTATAGGTAAAGATGCCTGCAAGGGATTTTATTTACTAATCTCAGTCAATTTTCTTACTAATATATTACTGATATGTTGAGTCCCAAGTGGTGACTAACCATTAAACAAAGTTGTTGACATCTATGATTGTGTAGGCTCCTTTATGTATCCTCCATCATGATGTTTTATTATCCTTGAATGAACCCTCACATTTTTGTTACAAATTAAATTTTTGTATTTAGAAAAGAAGATATACCTGTGCTGCAATTTTTCAATTGCTTTGTTGAAATATATTCACTGTATGAATGATTACATTCATGTTTTAATTTGTTTAATGGTTAGTCACCACTTGGGACTCAACATATCAGTAATATATTAGTAAGAAAATTGACTGAGATTAGTAAATAAAATCCCTTGCAGGCATCTTTACCTATTCAATTGTTTATCTGCCCAAGCCTCCAAGGGTGTATTGGGTTCCCACAGTTGTTACATGGTGGAGAAGAAGCAATGGTTTATAGCTGTAGATTGTTTTGTACAATAAGGTTTATTCAGTCAAGCAAAAAAAACAGATCGGCAAAAACACAAAGTGATAAGGGCTTGACTCACACAACCACTCTTAGAAGACTTCTTGGTAGCAGTTGTGGATCAATAACGGCACCAGCATCAAGAAGCACTTGGATCGCCTTCAAAAGAAAACTGCGGGTAATGCATTGTGCTATTCTATTAGTGTTCCCCAAGCTCCCAGTGAGACACCTGCAACGCTTTTGTCAAGAATTCCACATATCCCAGATGTTGAAAAACAAAGACAAGAAATTATAATCGAAACTTATTTCTAACATCAGTTCACTTTCTAACTCCTTCCCACCAAGCCTGTAGCACTTACCTGAAGCCACAAGCCGAACTTAGGATGGTGGCAGGAGTGGGAAGCAGCACCCAGCTTCTCCCGACACCTGGGTTAAAAAAATATAGAGGCTGCAAACCTGGAAACACTGTTTCCTGCACGGCTTTCTCATTTGATCCCAATGCAATGTGCACTATCACTGTAGACGCTAGTGGTCTTGGCCTAGGTGCTATTCTTACAGTGTATTAACGGGACTGAACACACGTTGGGCTATGAATCCAGGGTGTTGCGTGGGCCAGAGATGAACTTTGCTGTGATTGAAAGAGAACTTTTAGCGTGCTGGTGGGCGATCAGGAAGTTCAATGCCTAAATTTGGGGCACACATTTCCAGTTAGGTACGGATCACAGTCCCCTTGTTTCTATCCTCTCAGGAGATAAGCTCAAAGAACACACCCCAAGGATTGCTCGTTTGTCCACCAAGTTGCTTCAGTACGATTTTGAAGTTTCGTATATTCCTGGAATCAAAAATGGAAGGGCCAATTACTTTTCCAGGTTTCCCATTGAGGAAGTTGGCGATGTTGATGATGACGATGAAGACGACTGTTTTGTCGCCAGCTTGGTTTTTAATGACATGTGTGCTGTGAGTGAAGAGGAATGGAGAGATGAATTGTCCAAAGATTGCTTGCTCTGCCAAGTTGTTAACTGTGTCAAGAATGGTTGGCCAAGAGAGAAAAATGCGCCGTACTCTTTACAGACATTTGTGAAGGTTTCGATGGAGCTTTCTGTGGAGGATGGTTTGCTGGTGGGTAGCGACAGATTGGTTCCTCCAGAAGTGCTGAGAGCAAGATTGGTCAAGGGTGCTGATGAGGGGCACTTGGGCAAAACGCTCACCAAAAGAAGGTTGCGTGAATATTTTTGGTGGCCTCAAATGGATAAGAATGTTGATGTGTTCGTTGGCGAGTGTGTGGTATGTTCCAATGCTGAGAAAAGTTTTAATTTGAGAACTCCCTCTCTTCAACCTACTGATCTACCTGCAAGGCCTTGGGAAAAGATTGGCATTGATCTTGTTGTTCCTTTCAATGTGCCCCCAGCTTCCTCAAGGTTTGCTATTGTTGCCATTGACTATTATTCGAAATGGCCAGAGGTTCGTTTCATTGGTGAACCGAACTCAAAAAATGTCATTGATTTTCTGAAAGATGTTTTTCTGCGTGAGGGGTTTCCCTCAACCATTGTATCTGACAATGGTGTGAAATTTGTCAGTCAAGAATTTGAATGTTTTTTGCGGCAAGGGGGGATATCTCATTCCAGAAGTTCACATTATCACCCACAAACGAACGGTCTTGTGGAACGCATGACTAGGGTTCTGAACAACTGTGTGCAGTGGGCGCTAGCTGGGAAGTGCAATGTTCAGAATGCTGTACGGTCCATGTTATGGTTCTACCGCACCACACCCCACTCGTCTACCAAAGTGTCTCCCTATGAACTTTTACGTGGAAGAAAACCGTGTTCCAAGGTGTGTCCTGGATGGATGTCGAAGTGGGTGAAAATGGACTCTGTGATTGATGTGGATGGTCTCGTAAGGGATAATGTTTCCCAAGCGCAATCTCGTCAAAAATCATATTTTGATGCCAGGAAAAGATCCGTTCCCCACTCGATGGTTGTTGGTGATGTGGTACATGTGAAGATCCCTGTACACAGCAAGAAGGGGGACTTAAAGTTCTCTGATCCCTTGGTTGTGGATAAAGTTTGTGGAAATGCTGTCAGGGTGAACAACAAACATTGGTGGAATGTGTCCAGAGTTGTCAAACTGTCTGGGTATTGTAATAGCGAAGGTTTGCATTGTGGACGGTCTGAAGTAGCTGAAGATTTGTCCTCCAATGTTCCTCCACTGGTTGTTTACGCAGGAGCAGTAGACAACGTTATATTCCTAGCAGATACCGTTAATTCTCTGTTTCTTCTAGTTTCCATTTTACCCTTCCTTCCTTCTTTTTCTTCTTTTCTTCTTTTGCTGTGCCTCACTTTTCCTTCTTCCTTTTTCTCTTCTTGGTTGCTCTTTTCTTTCTCTGTTCATTTATGAGGAGGAGGATAATGTAGTGGTCTGTTCTTCACTCTTTGTTGATTGGAATGCTCTCGCCATGATGTTCTGGTTGCGAGTATTCCACTTCAGAATATAGAAGCTTGTGTTTTGAAATGTTTACGCCAGTTGCTGCCTGATGGTTTTCTGAGCCGGCTGCTGCGCAGCACCTGATGTCAATAAAGCTTATCTTCTACAACCACGCTTCGCCTTGCGTCCAACTTACTACAGTCTGCCAATGTATAAGCAGTAAAAGAGTCTTGTACTACTGGCACACCTTTCCTTTGTATGTGAACCCATCAATCCCTTCAAGTATTTCACTTTCACTCATGCTTGCAGAACCACTGGAATAGTCAGGGCTCACTTAAATCAAGAGACTGAGGAGAAGCATAGGTTTTGAAAGTGGAGACAATCCATCACGGATTTGTAATGTGCGGCAAATCACTCATGAGGTGCTGAATTGCTAGTTGCTTCGTGGTGATCTTGTTAATTTGAACAGCCAGGTCTTGAGTCCTTTCCTGAATTACCGGAGTGATGAGGCAGTCCTGAGACTTGGCCGCGCGGTGTGAGAAGGAGTGTTCTCTGCTGTTGCATCAGCGGATCGGGGGGTGTCTGTGAAGAAGAGGGCGGCGGATCGCAGGCATGTGGTCGGTTGGTGGAAGGTCATGCGTTTGTTGATGTATGCAGGTCCTTCATTGTGAAGGGCTTTGTATGGGTGGGTCAACATCTTGAACTGGCCTCACTTCTGGATCGGCAGCCAGTGCAACTTCTTGAGTTGGGGGTGATGTGGGGCAATTTGGGGAGGTCGAGGATGAGTCATGCCACTGAGTGGTATGCTACATGATAGAATCTAACCGAGGAGAGAGAAAACTCTGCCCGGTACAGCATGGATAATTGCTCACATGAAGATTCTGCAATGGCATAACCTGATCTGACACATGGACTTACAGGCAAGAATTTAGCCAAGCATCCACATATGAAGAGACGTGCTCCTCTTAAGGGTGTAAGAGAACTCTTTGCAAATCCATCATCCGTAGGTGCAGAGAGAGGGGAGAGTCGTTCATACTAAGTAAAGCTTATGTTTAAGGCCTAGCTTAGCTCTTGATGTGATTTTAGATAGGAAATGTGCTCGAAAGTGCTTTAACTAAAAATGGGTAACACCCTTCAGTGAGGAGCTTCGACTTGGACAGCGGCTAATTCAGCATCATGTTTTGCACTGGAGTGTACTGATTAATGGGCTCAATTAAATGTGTACTGACAGTTCCTTTTGATGCTTTCATGAATTAAGCATTATAATTTTGCATCACCCTTTCTAGGAAACAATAGACTGCTGTTTAAGACCCATAGAGGATGAATGAGGTTTTTTAGGGGCAATTTAGTTTAGAGATGAGCAGACAGCCAGCAAAGGAAAATATGGAAGTGCATCTCCCGAGGCCAACATGAATAAATAAATAACTCGTACACCTAAGCAAGGATTCAAACTAGCAGAGAGGGTGCTGCAGCCTCCGCTTTCTCTACAGTTCAAAGGAGCATCGACTAAAGCATCTATGCTCCACACTATAAGGAGAAACCTAGCATCAGATGACACATTAGAAAGGGCCTGCTGGTGTAGCGCACCAAGAGCTAACAGGACGTGTCAAAAAATGGCAGTGAAGTACAGGACACACAGCTGATTTTACATGGCAAAACACACCAAGCCCCACTGAAAATAAAAACTGCAGATGTGCCACGGTCACAGCATGGAAACCTGCAGTACTGCTAGAGTGAGCGAGTGTGTTTTTTATTTGTTAATGGAGCCTTTATAAAGCACATCGTTCACCCAAGGGTCTCTTGCCGCTATCAAGTCAGAGGAGTAGTACTGAAGTTGAAAAAAATTAATCTATTATCAAAAGCATGTTAAAAAAAACTTTAAGGCTTTCCTGAATGGGCCAATTCCATGATTGAGCAAATCCCCGCTGAGAGGGCATTCCATTCCTTCCGTTAAAGGTAGAGAATCTTCGCCCTCCAGAACTTCTTCTGCCAACTATCTGATGGTGCCTAGACAGAGCGAAGAGTTCTCCCAGGGTCAAATTTAACTAGACAATCTCGTTAAAAATCTGGGTCATTCCCTTTAAAGGCTTGAAAACAAAACAGCAGATTTTAAATGTAATGCACTGTTTGATTGGTAGCGAATTAAGGCTCTTCAAACCGGGTGTAATCGGAGTTCTCCGAGGTATTCCAAAGACCAGCCTAGCTGCAGCGTTCTTCATTAATTGAAGCCTTTTTATATTGCACTCAGGAAGCCCAAAGTACTTTGCTGCTCTCTTAGATTGGGAACTGAGATGCACAGGCTGTATGATGCATGGCTTCTTAAAACAAGCATTTGCAATGCAATAGGTCTCGCAGTTACCAGAGTATAAGCTAATGGCATTGTAAATGACAATGCCTTTTATTTATGTTTTTAACCTATTGCATTTTTAATGCTTGTGATAACATATGAGTAGGGCAACCATGCAGCTCCATGTCACCGATGCATCATGTATCAGGTAGTGGCTTCATTTAACAAATCAATGTACAATGGAAGATGTGTGCTTTGCTTTTTTGAGAGCCATTTGGATTACAAGTACCAAAATGCAATGATTTATGAAAGGACATCTCAAAATGGGCAGCGTGGTGCCTCACTGACATGGGACCACATTGCCAACGTATTAATGAAATGTAAATGACATGCAAATAAAAGTCTTATTTCCTCAAGATTGCAAAAGCAGGATAAGTGAAAATGTCTCAATGTTCATTCTCCATGCACATCATGGAGCTTTTATTTAATGCCTGAAAATAATCTTTTTGTGTTCCATCTGCATTGCCACGTGTAAACATTGAAAGATGCAACACTTACTGACTGCCCACCAGCAAAACACAGAGGCAGAGACTGTGAAAACAAACTATCCCTGGCAGAAACGTTTAAACCAGCTCCCCCACTCCCTCCCTGTCTCTTTCTTTTCAATCTCTCTGTCTGTCTCTCTCTTTCTATATATGCCTGCTCTTCCTGCTGCTAGAAACTCCAGGGAACTGGAGGCAGAGACAGCAGCAGTGGACCTGATCCGAAAACCGGCCTGCAGTGTAAGGCTAAGCTCCCACCCCAGACCCTGGCTGGCGACATGCCTGGTGGAAAAAATGGCCAGTCCGGCCCTGGCCAGAGCCATGCCTTCCTGCCGCCCAGGTTTTTTTTGGACGACGCTATACAAACATGAGTTACTGCTGCTTGTTCTATGCTGGAAAAATTCTAATTCGATCGGATTTGCAATGTCGACTAAAATCTGGCAGCTGGGACGAGAGGCTCTCAGTGGAGCATTTACTGTATGGCCGTTAGCTTTCTGCAAAGAGCACGCAAGGGAAACCAGGAGGGAAGCGCGAGGCAGTTATAAATGAGAGTGTGTTGTAGTTCTGTAATCTCTGAAGACGTGTGCTACCCTTAAACATCCATGCTGATGGGCATACTATAACTATTAACAGAGCCATGTGGTGAACGCGCTTCTCCAACTGCTCCGAGAGCCGCCATTTTCTTCACTGTGAACGAAAAACAGCACAGGCTTAATCAGCCATTACGCTCTAAATGGCATGGTGATTTGACTTCAAATTAAGCCAAGCTAATCTGGAACATTCGGTTAAAAGGAATGAATATTCCAATATGGAATGCCTGGTCTTTTTATAGCCCTGGCTTAATAGACTTCTAAACGTGCGCTGAAGATGAGTCGCTGCTGCGCACACATAAAAAAAGCAACTCAAACTGAAGAGAGGAGCAGGGGCGAGCGAGCGCGGCAGCCTGCTGAGCTGACCAGACGCTCGTGCGTCATGGCCTTTTGCTTGCGATTACCCGCACGGCCGCCATGTGTTTCCAATTATCGCGCCCGCGTCTGGGCACGATAATTGGAAACAGATGCCGGCCGTGCGGGTAACCGCACAGAAAGGCCATGACGCACGAGCGTCTGGTCAGCTTTCTGAAGCCCCTACAAGAAGTCTCGCGCTGCGCGAGCAGTGCTGCGCACTGCAACGCTAGGCGCGAGACCTAAAAAGATCTCGTTCACTAGATACCCAGGGACCTGGAAAAAACAGTGTGTATGCTTTGCTTGTTCATTGAGCTGTACCCACAGATATGTTCAATAAAAAGAATTAAAAGAAAAAGAAAAGGAAGCCCAAAGTATGTAGTGTTGCATAGTACAATTCTGCACCATTGATGGTAGCTATGATTGGTTTTTACAGCTTGCATCCAAAGGAACGGTTAAATCTTCTTCATAGTTTGCGAGATGAAAACACATTTTGAGACCACTGCTGTTATTTAAGGCTTAAAAGAGAGATGTTGGCCGACTAGAACGCCAAGGCTTTTTACAGCTGGCTTTAGTGATGGAGAAGTACCCATTTCTGAAGACCAAAAGCATCTACTCCATTTTGAGGTGTTTTGGTTTAAGACCACAATTTCGGTCTTTTCAGCATTCTATTTTAGGTGGTTATATCTCATCCATTTTCTGACAAAGGACATCATATCTCTAAAATGATCTTGCATTGGAGCCAGAGTGTCACACTGAACTAGAATCCGAGTCATGGGCATGATTAAAAACTAATTAAAAAACCGGCAGCCTCTTCTTTATAACTCTTTTACAAAGGGTATTAAAAAAGATGGGGGCAAAGGGCCGACCTTCGAGGAACCCCACACTCTATCTTTATATCTGGTGTCCTGAATGGGCTAGATAGGACAGCCGGTGTCCTGCTCTCCAAAAACATGGCAGGCCAGTTAAAAGCGCCCCCCATAAAACTTGCTGCTCGCTGTTCGATCCAATAAGATCTTATGACCATCATCCCAATCTCCTCTCAAATCATCTATGACTGATAAGATCACGGTTTCTGTATTATGGCTTAGTCGAAAGCCTGCTTCATACAGATTTAAATATTTGGACTCAGAGAGATGGGAACTCACTTCCTTCTTGGTCCTTAATTATTCAGTACAATTGAGGGACTGTGTTTTTCCCAGCTCTTTTAGAATACAGTTATGCTTTTGGTCTTCTTCACTGGTCTCACTACCTTTTGTTTATAAAATATTGTCCCTACCATCACTCCAAAGCCAACCCCACTCTAGCCTCATGCTGTGATCTCAACCTAATCTGGGATCCTCACTGGTATTCTGTCTCCTGACTCATTCCCACTTCTCTCCTTTTTGCTTTGCGTAATCTGAATGGGACCTCATTCATCAGTCTATGTCTCTGCCTCCCAATGGACTGCTCTGTGCTTGTCAAGAGAATTCACAGTGGTGGGTTTGAATTTCCACCTCCTGAACCCTAGGACTTCTCGCCTTCAGAACCCCATAGGTGGTGGCTTTAGAATAAACTGGTTAGTGGGGCTACTGCTCACCAGGTCAAATATCCTCCAAGTCTTTCAGGTTGTAATTCTGGCAGCCAGAACATTCCCACTTATCTAAGGTGGGAGTATTTTTAGCCCTTGGATATCTCCAGAACACGTTCTGCTGATTCACTAGGCCCTCCCTACATGTATTTGCTTTCTATATGATGAGAAGATTTAAGATATGTCATGTCTTTCTCCTAGGTTTTTCCAGATCACTCTTTTCCACTCATATATGAAGCCCTGCCACACGAACATTCCCTCTCTCCGATTCGATTTTAAGTTGTTTCTTATCTTTTTAATGTAAGGAATAGCTGGGACTCTGCTAAAGTGCAAGAAAAGATTTCACTACACGAGTGGGTCCTTAATTTTCATGCAGTCCTCTTGCAAATAATTGTTTATGGAACTCTTGTTGCAGGTAAAGGAGATAGGTAGCTCTCAGAATGTAAACCAGAAGGGCCTCTGGGATGACCAGAGATGTGTCTACATTAGTGAAAATTACAGGTTCAGAGACAAGTTTTTGAGGTACAGAAATTTCATCCATTTGTGGAACGGAACGTAGCATATCAGAACATCATCTGGCATCAGGCAACGTGATGTATGTCTGCCAGTGCTGGTGCCCAGATTACAGAGAGAAGCTGCCTACTCAGGAACAAAACAAAGCCAAATCACAGAAAGTGCCCTTCCTCAAGCCAACCAGAGAAAGGAGTAGTCTGGACATCATCCCTGTTATAGGGTCTCGCTTACACTTGTGGATGAAGGTGGACACAGCAGATTACCAAAAATGGACTTTTGGAAGATCTCTTGTGAAATGGATACCTTTGTAAAAATATGAAGGGGTAGTTTGTGAAGAAAAGAGTGCTGTAATCTGAGAGGTGAGACATTTACAAATCCAGCCAGCTACAGTCCCCGCGTCCTATATACCAATGCTCTACTAACACGGAAAATACTTTTAGAAACAATATGGTATCAAACAAGGCTGTTGTAAGACTTTAAGAGGAATGACATGGTTGTATCTAGCTCGACTCCACTGGCCACATTAATACAATTAATCAACAAAGAGGAGCCTTAGAGGGAAAAACAGGCATCAAGAGCGCCCTCCACTCAGCATCAATACCATATGCATTAAAAAGCCCTTGTTGCACATTACACATCAAGTCAAAATACAAATTTTCAGGGGTTCCCCACTTCTTCCTTTTAGGAGGGTGAGTGGAGGTTTCTAGTGCCTACTTATGAACCAGCCCATATGTGAGGTTTTTATAAAAAAGATTAATGCAGGTCCTATGCAAAGAGGTGAATCTTACAAATGTAAGAAAAAGAAATGAAAATGTGTTTGTTTAGGGAGTGCCTTTAATACAATACCCAACTGAAACTTGGGAAATGTGTAAAGTAGCTTCAATGATGTTCTTCAGTTATGCATGTTGTGTAAATTAAACAGTATATGGTGCAACACCGGACAACATAACGCCTCACTAAAGTGTTGAAATGCTATTCGCCGCTTCAACAGTAGTAAGACAATTTTCCTAGCACCTCTTCCCTTCCGAATCTAGGGCGCCAACGTTGCGCCACCTCCCTCGATCCTCTGTGACAGACCTTAACTGCTATCAGCACTGCATTTAATCATACATATTATTCTGTTCCACCTACGTTGCTTTTCTGTTTTAAGATCATCATGATAATTAGAGAAGCTGAGCACGAAGGACACAGGAAGGCATAATGTTCTCTGTTTTCAGTAAGTGCGCACGAGTTCTCCTCCTGTCTCGGCAGAGTTTTCTTCATATAAATAGAAGCAAAAAAAAAACTTGACACTGCCTTTATTGGAAATTTGATGGAAATCAGGACCTGAAATAATTTGTTGACGTTAGAGCAACAGCTTGACTATTTGCATTTCAGTCCATCATGTATAATTCAATCTAAAAGCTCTTTGTGGCTTAGACTAGACGAAATAGAACAAATTAGAAGTCAGAAAAAGAGACCTCCAGGAATAACCCTTGGAGGACAGGGCAAGGAAATGCCCCCCAATAGTAGCATCATCCCACCTGCAACAGATCAAAGTTAATATATCACCCACATA
This sequence comes from Calotriton arnoldi, assembly GCA_963921515.1. Lineage (NCBI taxonomy): Eukaryota > Metazoa > Chordata > Amphibia > Caudata > Salamandridae > Calotriton > Calotriton arnoldi. Next base: position 1,107,388 of record CAWUFW010000722.1, read on the forward strand.
TTTAAAGGCTACGGTTAAGACCAAGTTGAAACAACTTCTTTTCCAAAGACACTATTAGTCCAGCTCAAGTTAACGTTGCCATTTATTTTGTTGTCTGCTTTTGCCTCCATCCCGGACGCTTTCCTTAACTCACTCACGACTCGTCTCTAGCCTCTGCCTCGCTCCATCTCTCCCCCCACCCATACTTTAGTTGAATCTTCAACTGCGGTCTTCTTCACTACTCACATATCCTACCTAATCAACCTGAGGCTGCCTTAATTTCAACTTCTTACGACCATCACACTTTCATGATCTCGGATTATCAATTATTGGCCTATTGTTTATATCCTTTACTAAGGCTTCATGCCGATTTATTTCCTACATTTTAATTGCTTAATGTGTAGCATTTGTGTATCTTTATTTCATGGATATCCCACCTTACCACATCCCTTTATATCATGTATTGCTCTGCTTTGCATTTCCCCTTAGTCTTCCTGTGAACAACCCATTTTCTCATTAAACTGTTATGTAAAGTGCTTCAATAAATATTCGGGCCATGTCTGTGCTATATAAAATTGAATAAGTAAACAACTAAACAATTAAATAAATGATTAAATACATACTCAACATAATATAACAGATAGCAGCGAACAAGAGACATGGCAGACATGGGCTAAGCCACATGGGGGTTAAGATTTTATCAAACTTTCAAGGACTGCAAAAAGGTTCACGTTCCAGTTGGATACCATTAGCCCGTTTAGTCTCATCACAAAGCCAGGCCTTTAAATTTTAAAGCTAGATTATTAAAAATTAGATAATTTGAATAGGTCTATGACCAAAGTAAGATGTCTTGACCCTGTGAGGCAAAAGATGTGAAAGCTGCCTAATATGTGGGGGGTAGGGGGTTGTGAACCCGCTAACAAACCTTTGGAAAAAAACAGATCTAAAGTGGGAAACAGACAGGAAGGGACTTCAAGTAGCAAAGTCCCACGAGCTCAAACCAGCTAGTAGCCAAGTCTCAATAGTCTCTTCTTTCAGAGGTATTTAAAAATCACTGGTGATGTGGGGACCTGACCAAACGTACTTTGGGAGGGGGGTGGGGGGACAGCCACAAGTTTAATGAGTTCCACTAGACACCTAGAAAAGGTGCAAACATTTGTACTGACCAGTACTGTTATGCATATCATGAGACCAATTCTGGAGAGAATCAGTAAATGGTACTAGGCCAGCCCTAGATCCGCAGTTGTACAAGAAGTGTGGACCCTCCTGTTAAGAAAGGTATATATACATACACACACACACACACACACACACACACACACACACACACACAAGATGACATCCACTTACTTGGTGAGGTGCCAAAACATAGCCTTAATCTGAAGCCTGATTGGAAATAAGGGAGAGGGGAGAATGGATGACTGTGGAGAAAGCCATCTTGCAAACTGGTTGAAGGTGTTCTGAACCCTAGGCAGGAATAGAGTAAAGTCTGAGTAGAGTCAATTTCTGATAGGGGAGTACTCCAAGTCGTGCAAAGCAGGGGGCCATGAACCATTAGCAAGGTGGAAGATAGTGGCTAGATCCCCAACGTAGAAAGAAAGAAAGAAAGAAAAAGAAAAAAAGAAAGAAAAGAAGTAGATTATATACTGTGGAGCTCGGTCTCTCTTGCGGGGACATGCCTGGACTAACCGGAAAGAAAAGGGTCCCAGAAGGTTTATTTTCATTGACATGGCTGCAGCCCAGAGGAGGGGTACTGGGGGTTTTAAACGAGGAGGGTTCACGGGTTTTAATGGAGGCATGCTTGAGGCATATACCAAATTCCACAGAATTGATTAGCGACTTCTGACTTTCAAAAAAGGGTGGAGGCCCGTGAATTAAGACCACACTACCACAGAGCTCAAGTTTGAAACTGTAGAAAAGAAATTCAAGAGATCCCTTCCATGACAACACAGCTCCAAGCTGACATTCTGCAAGTTTTAATAATTTGCTTTGAATTCCATACTTGAGCTGTAGTTAAAAGAAAAGCTACTGCCAGATTTTGCCCAGGGTCATGGGGAGATCATAACAGCGATGGAGATGCTCCTCATGCAACAACTCAACCCTGATCCAAAACGGGTGCCAGCGAGGCTTACAAAAGCTTGAAGGAGTAGGAACAGTCCTTGTGACTTTATGAAAAAGGGTGAGCAAGAAGAGATGTTAAAAAATACTGCGGTTAAGGAGGAAGTTAAACTCAACAGTTACTCTGTTTCCGAACTTATGCCACGAAATCAGACAACCAGGAATGGACCTACATGACTTGCACAAGAAACTATCTTATATGGAGGTACAGGTCCTGAGACAGTCAAGCTGAGGGTGGACAATAGAAGGAAACTCTTCATATTCACTCATGTGGAGGCTGAAAACAACTTTGTGAATAACCCTAGAAGCCGGAAAGACCAACAGTGAATTGTGGCAGGAGGGTAAGTTGTGTCCATTACTCGCCACAATTTTAGTGGCTTGTAGATGTGGGGTTGAAATAAAAATCTGTCAGAGAGCCCACAAATCTACATAATGCCCAGTAACGGGAAGGGGGTTTATTTGTTAATGTCTTTGATAATAGGATGATCCACGTCGCCTCCTTCCTTTGGAAATTAAAAATAAGTGAGATTGATAGGACTACGGTTCAGTTATATTTTTATATTTATTGTTCTTCTCTTTCTGTTTGTCCTTTGAGGTTTATTGAGAACTCTTATTGTAAAGGAATGCAGAGGGGAGTAAAACGTGCCACCCCCCACCTGCGGCATCTATATTCTGGTTAGCATCTCTAAATGAGTACAACTGGCACAGAGCATCTAAATTGTGCTGTTAATCTCCTTCCCCACTCACACACAATCACCGGAGCACACCAGTGATGAGAATCCCGGGCTACTGAATAAGGTACAATCAGTGTTTCCCTTCGTAGTTCCTAAGAGGCATCTCCTCTCCACTGGTGAACAACGCCAGTCACTTGGGTCCACACAGACCCTTAGCTGGCACTCAATGTGCATACACCTCAGAGGGAGTTGCGCTTATTACCAAGTCAAAATTACTATTTCCTGCAACAACGTCAGGTGAGATCAGTAACTACCACCAAAGACAGTAGGTAGTATACTTAAATGGGCTTATTGAGAACTGCTCCCAATTGTGCTGAACCATACGTTGTTTAAGACAATCCTAAATGCTCTCAAGTAAAACAGTCCAGCTTGAAATGAAATGGGCCGCCCACAATGGGAGACCAACCATTGTCATATACAAAAGGAAAGTACACTGCTTAAGGAGCAAGTGCTGCTACAATTGCGTTCTTGGACCACAAAACAAAATAGTCTTTCCATAGCATACCGGAACGCCAAGATGATTTCACAAAATGTACCACCAGACAAAGTATTAATCTCGTCACCAAACGTGCAAGAAAGGGATCTAGAAGCTACAAACAGGAATTGGGTCTACTAGCTGTTCATTTTAGGGTGACTGGAGATTACCATGTATCCACCTCAACTCCCTGCCAGGTATCTCCTTGAGTTCAGTCAGTTAAGTGCATTCTACTGTATGTCATAAGTTTGAATGCCAATGGGGTCAAATCACCCTTTCGCCACCAGAGATTAATGAAAAATGCCATTAAGTCAAACAGAGAAAAATCGCTTTATAAAATCGCTTCATTTTTATTATTGTTTAATTATTGAAGTTGGGCATGCTCCAGCTCTCAACTCATTGGACACATACTCAGAGGGCGATAGTTATTTATGGCATTGACAGAAACGAGGTGAGAAAGGCAGATTGCTAAATAATTCCTACTTTTATAGAAACAAAGCTGTTCAGCAAAATTACAATTTACCAAAAGGTACAGCTCCATCCCTCCCAACTCACAGAGCAAAGGAGGATTAATACAAACTACTTCCAGTGAGGCTTATTGACTCCGAGAATCAATCATGTTGTGTCATTAAATCGGAGTTAATTGTAACAAGCGACTGGTCCTGGAATCATACTCACCAAGACAACTTCTTTGTAGGATTAATAGATTGTGAACCTGTATCGACATCAAGTCGTTACACATCCCGTTAGCTGCCCTCTCAAGCCCTTCCAGGAAACATCACCATCACCCCATCGGCTTCTCTGCATTTTCAGGCTTCTTGTTGCCTTCCAAATGAAGGTGCGCAAATGGCATCGAACGAGTGAATGTACATATACTCCGCGAGTACACCCATACATGCCAACGATGAGTAAGGCATCCGCTACCTTTTGATGCAATCAAGGGTAGGGCATCATTTAGGAGGTTATTCCACGAAGGACAAGATTCAAAAACTGAAGCATCTATTGTCAATGAAATGTGAACTCATGAAGTAGGTTCGGCTTGCACAGTGGATTGACATTCATAACTATATATGAAAGACACCCACAGTGGAAAAGACTATGAATGCCATTAATGAAGTCCCTTGGACATAAAAGGCAGTCTGGATTCGGAAAAATAATTGGGTATTTTCTAGATTTACACATTAAAACAGGTACAGGAAATGCCAGGTTCAGCTGCAGTTTACATCTATATACCTACAGGATACCCAATCAGAAGCATGGCGCTTTCCGGCTCAACCTTCAACCCAACTGGTTTCACTGCCAGATCAGGGACTGGGCCAAGGCCTCAGAAGGAGGGATGCTCTTATGAGTAAGGATATTGTGGGTGGAACGTGCCTCAGTGGGTATGTGCCTTGCAGAAGAATGACAATGAACTGCATACACCAAAGACAATAATTTCTTTGAGATGCTGCTCTGAGGTGGTACCTTCAGTGGCGAGTGTAATAGGCCAAGAAGACGACAGGCAGTCAGGAAAGTTAGCAGAGGTGAATGGTGAAACCTGAATATTGTGATTGTTCAAGAAGAAGTGCAGGCCATCTCAATAGTTTGAAATGGAACAAAAAGACTCAATCATACTAGCCCCGGTCCAAAGTCAACATTAAAAAGTAGTGAAGGAATGGTACTCGATGTAAATGTTATAGCAATCACGCATTCCTACAGACTAAAGCTGCAAAAGTACCTCAAAACCACCAAAACTTATGGAGGGCTAGGTCCTCTTCTGTTGAGAGGATCATTTCAATGATATATTCAACATGGTGAGACAAGTCTCAGCTAAAGTGTTAATCACAAATGCAGTAAGAAGCACATGCCTCAGTTACAGCACAGACGAACGTCCGCTTCACTATAAGCCCTAGCACACGCCAAGGGTGGGCACATGGAAGAGAATGGGTGATTTTCTTTATAGGAATGGGAAGCCTAAAGAGGAAAAAGTTGAAGTAAACATTGAAGTCTGTACAACTGGTGGCATAGTGTCATAGGGGCATCGCAGTTCACATCTGAAGAAAAAGAGCCAGACAGACCTTTTGAAGCAGTAAAATCTCTCACCCTCTAGGCCACCCCTGTAGTGAATACCAAAAAGGCAAAACAAAACAGGACAGGTCGTGCTGGGTACACCAAGCCGAATCTACTTGAGGACTCTCGAAAAATGATGTCTTTTGACCTATGTGGGTCTAAGAAGGAACAACCACTCAAGCTTCAGGCCCTCGTTTCCAGCACATCTAGGAGGTGCTGGCGGCCCTACCTGGAGGGATAAATGTGAGTGATATTCTCATTCAATCATCCTTTGATTAGGAACACAACAACACTCCAAGCAATCCTTCAGAGGCCACATTAATGTGATTTTACCAAACATAAGCAGTGGAAGTTGATGAAGTCTCAGACGGCGTTTCCTGGATAAGTAATTTCCATGGCAGTGGCTCACCTGACTGTGTCAATGGCACGCAGTTTCTTAGATATGGGGACTTAGTGTGGTTGATTCACACAATCTCGCAACACACAAATCCCCTCAATTGCCTGCTAAAGAAGACCACTGAATGAGTATGAGTGAGTTGCTTAACAATGCTTTTCAAGCCACAAAGAAGGCGTGGTTGCAGGCTACCAACATGGCCTACTTTGATATTGGCATAAACAAAATGATGCAATATGAATGCAAATCTGTGTGGACTAACGCCACTGATTCTTCAAATGGAGAAGCCTGGGTCTCCATCAGCATCAGGCTATGAAAGAGAGGCAAAATCTAGGCACTAGCCACTGGGACCTAAGGTAATCTTAAACTGAATGGCAGACATCGCCACTCATTTTGGGAGTGAAGGGGGGCTGGGTTTCACAAATTTCACATTTATCTCCCAGGAGTGGTTGCCACCTACCACAAGCTGCTAATCTTTTTGTTACAAAGGGCAACCTTGTACCCAGCTCCAGGAACAGAAAATAGCTATGGCAGTCCAGATCAGGAGCAGACTACTCAGCAGATTTCCTCTTTGACATCTTCAGACCGCGCCACTGGAGAAACAGGAGGGAGCAGCCTGCACTGAAGAGCATGTTCAACCGCTAGTACAGGTATTGAGCCATGCGGCCTTCCAAACTGAAGAGGTAGTCAAAGCAACAACAGGAGAAAAAATTACTGGTGCCAATTTTGGGCCCAGAGGGAACATATCTAACTGAAAAGACATTATACTACCAAAGTCTAAGGAGCTCGGTCAGCCTTTATGAACATTCAATGAGAACCAGCCAAGATTTAAAAAGGTCTTCTGGCCAAGAGGAGTTTCCATAGTGATGCCACAAAAAGTGACACTCTGCACAATCCAACTGGCACACATTAAACAGCAGGGCCTAAAAAAATGAAGGCACATGTATGTCAGATGGTCTGCTTTACGGGTTTGGACACCATAGTGAAGGGAGAAATAACCAGATGCCTGATGTGTCATGCAGGAGAGTCACGTGACAGACAACTCAGAGTACTCCTGGAACAGGAGGCTGACAAGGGCTTCATCTTTGAGGTTGAGAATAGGCCTGGGCAGAAGTTTCATAAAGCCAGAGCAATTTTGGTAATTCCGCGTTACTCTGATGGAAAATTATCGATAATTATGCAATTTCTCCTGCAGAATTTAGAGTAATTTGGGGGAAAAAAATCCTACAACAAAAGCACATTTAATGAGCGTGAGTGGGCGCTCGCCATTTATGTTCTGCTGCATTGAGCAATGTTTTTTTAGGCGAAATGCACCCGCCCATTAATTTTGGATATGAGGGTATATTTTGCGCTAAGAAAATAGCCAGTAGTAAGCGGGGGGAAAAATCCTACCCCAAGAGCACATTTAGGGAGCACAAGTGTCTGCTCGCACTCACTAATCCTGTTCTGCTGCATTTGGCACAAAATGCATCCTTGTGTTAATTTTGGACACGAAGGGGCATTTTTACACTAAGAAATAGCGCTGAATGCAGAATTACTCTTCTTGTGTTATTCAAGCGTAATCTGCCGGAATTGTTAGGTAATTCTGCAGGATTATGCTACACGGAATTACACGATTTACGCCCACCCCTAGTTGAGAATTTGAAAGATATTCGCACATACATCTTTCGCGGTTTAACACCAAGCTGGCAGCAGCCCATCGGAGAGGTAGAACGTATCCCCTCAATGTACTGCTCCTAAACACCCTGGTTTCCCTGCAGTACACACGTTTTGCTGCAATTAATTTAGACTGCTATCGAATCAGCACAAAGTGTGGGCGTCAGTTTAGATAAGAAGAGTCAAACTTTAAATAATGGCATATAAAATTAAGCAACCATCTGGAAATAGCACGACAAGATCCAGAGAGCTTTGCCACGAACACAAAAAGGGTAAAATTTAAATTATCTGCATAATTTATCCATCTCGACAGCAGCCTCTCATGGAAGAGCTGTTACGCAATTCTGTGGTGCCGCCTACCCATCAAATGCTCGTGACGAGGCCGGCTGTGCGTCACACTGTCACACGTTGGAGAAGCACGTGGCTTTCATAACCAATGGAAACGCTACCATGCCAAAGCCAGGCGACCTACGTCGCAATGGTACCGACCGAAACAGCCTTCATTCTCGACGATTCGTGAGCTACACCTTAATTCAATGAACCAAAACACCAACACAACTTAAAAGTAGTAAAAGCAATAGACTGCTGGGACTACCACCTCGGAGCAATCATTCTAGATACAGACGTTAACCGTGGCGTAGCATGGGCCATGACGCAAGGAAGGAAAATTGGCCTCCTTACCACTTTCAAGTTGTAAAAGACCACAATTGGGGTGTAGTGGGTCGCTCACACCCCTGGTCCTCGGTAACACTGTACCCAATGGCGGCTCTTCCGAGAAGTCACCCCACTTCTTCACAGCAGTGAAGTAAAGGAAACATAAAATGATAATAACTTGTGTTATTATCATTTTATGTCTCCTTCTGCTGCGGCAGCTTTCAGGGCGGGCTGTTCCGACTACAGAGGAGCAGGGGAGGAGTGGTTCGCCCAATCCTAAGTGCGCATGACTGTTTGGCCGGCCCTCTCGGGCGGCAAAACATTCATGAGCACTTCGCAGCTTCTCCATGCAGGCTGCCTTACAGCCTGCGTGGAGAACATGCCCAGGCCCCCATTACCTGGCTCAGCATTGTGATTGGCTATTGGGAGGCTGCTTCCTGCATCCTGCTGCAGACTGGAGACAGGAAGAAGAGGCGGCAGCATGCTGGTCGTCACATGGAAGTGTTTTTTTACTTATTATGACCCCCCTCCCCCATCCCCCTGCCCCCACCCGGGTCCGGTAGCAGCCGCTACTGACACCAACGCGAGCTATGCCCCGAAGTCACCGCACTTGCCTTGCCACTGTAATAAAGCAATTCTTTTTGTCTACAAATTACAATGGCGGCTTATGAAGGCCCTTCATTAAAAAAAAAAAAAAAAAAAAGGAGTTGCACCATGACCGACAGAAAGAGAGACAGGCAGCACTCTACAGCCGGCCTTGTGCTGCTGAGGGGGGCCCCGGCGACCCCTCAGGAGCACTGAGAGGAGAGCTCTGCTCACCCATGCTGAGGCAGTGGGAACCACAGACATGAGTGAACGCAGCCGCAGACGTGCCCAGAGGCCTCCAGAGAAAGCCTTCTTTCAGGACAGGGGCCGAGGCGAAGAATGCGCCCAGAGGGACAGGTCACCGACCCAGACACTTGAACTGGCAGGAATATCTCGGAAGGGGGTGGGGAAATCAACCATGAGGGCAGGTTTCGCTCTTCGCAAATGGCCACTTCAGACACCCAGTTTATCAGAAAATACCGCCAGCTTTCATGCCAATGAACGCACAGCCTTGGGGAAGCTCTTGGAAAAGATTTTCCTTTGTGGTGTGCATAGCAAATTTAAGGGCGCGCTTCACAATTATTAGACAGATACAAAACACTTTATAGAAAAAATAAACAATGGTAGATTAACAAGAATAATCGGCTACAAAACAACCAGCTAGAAGAATCTAGTTAGGAGACATAAGGGCGCAGTCTTGATGCAAGCGCTCAACAAGCACCCCAATTAATTTATAATAACTAATTCGATTTAAAGCACTTTACTACGGGATTATACAGCTAAGGCTGACAAACTAACTAACCCCTCAGCGGCCGCTACTGAGGGATATGCCGCTTGTAAGACAGGTGTACCGTACCCCTCCTTCTCAGCTGTAAAGCACGAGCATTTTGTAATATTTAAAATAAATTACTAAGAATATAGACAAAAGCCATATTTATACCCACTAGTTTTTTTCCTCCTCTTTGCTGTAAGTGAATCGTCAGTGGGGCTTTGGGACTTCTCACTTTGACCTCAATGACGCTGACCTTCAACATGTCCTAAATGTGCTCGTCCACAGACCCTCCCCCGCGCCCCCCTCCGCGCTGCTACAAAGAGGGCCAGGAGCTGCCTCTCACTAGGAAGGAGACACTCCTCGGCGTCAGTGCTTTAAATGGAAAAAGAGAAGCGCTGGTACTCACCAAAGGCTGTAAAAATGGGACAGGGTTAAGGGGCGGGGCTAAGGGCTGTCAAAGGCCGATACCAAGAGGCGAGGCATTTAATGGAATTGCCAGATTCTCTAGGTGTGCAGGCTCATCTGATGCTTCTGCGCTTCAAATTCATTTTGCTCGTTTAAGCAAAAGGACCGATTTACAATCATCTTGTGCCCAATAATCCTCACCAAAGACTCCCCCATGCCCAGAATCCCTCAAGTCTTACCCTGCCGTGCCACCTCTCCCCCCAGCACAGAACCTTCCCTACACCTGCCACCCACCCCACTAGAGAATGCCACCCAAAGGGATTATACTGCCACAAGCCAGGCACAGTAAGTCATACACTCAACTTTCTTTCCATTATAGTACTTGTTGTACTCATGCAAAAAATAAAACTACCACTACCAGAATGCCAAGTGGAATCCACGGGTGGAGGAGGCTGTTGTGGAAATGTGTATGTGCTTGCTGGCCACAAGTTCCAATGCCATTTATATTGCTCATTTAATTCACCTGCGGCAGAGATGGGCAACCTAAGGTTATTTGTTCTGATCCCAGTATGACAGCATGCGAGGCTAAAGCACCTGCTGCAGGTATCAGTACCCTTCAGGTTTCACTTTCCTAAGCTGGGAGACAGGCACCAAACCCACTTCGAACCAAAGCTCTTATGGCATTAAGCAAATGAAGCAAGTCATCATGACCCACCCATGAAGAGCTTTCTCGCCTCTTCCATCCAAACATCTATCCATTCATCCTGCTATTATTTAAAAACATTATTTGGCTGATATGCCGAATAAAATATTTATGACTGGCACCTGCTATTATCCAAAATTTCACTCTTACAGTCGGTCATTCATCATTCAGTCTTTCACCATTCCGTGCGTTAGCCATCTACAGACAAACCTATCCATCCATCTCCAATCCTATCTATCTATCTATCTACCCATCTATCTATCTATCCAACCACCCCTTTCACTCATGCATCCTTTCCTCCACCCTTTCACTCACCCATCCATCCTTTCAGTCATCCATCCATCCTTTCACTCATCCTTTCACTCATCCATCTACTTTTCCACCCTTCCATCCACTCATTCACCCACTTACCATTTCACTCATTTATCCATCTATGCTTTCACTCTTCTGTCCATCCATTCCCCCACCCTATCGCTCATCCATCTATTCTTTCACAAATCCATCCATCTACCCACCCTATCACTCCTCTATCTATTCATTCACTCATCCATCCATCCTCCCTTACACTCATACATCCTCTCAATCCATCCTTTCACTCATCCATCCACCCTTTCAATCCATCCTTCCTTTCATTCATTCCATCCATCCATCCTTTCACGGAGCCATCCATCTATCCTTTCACTCACACATACATAAATCCTTTTTTCTCATCGTCCATCCAACTTTTTACTTATCCATTCATCTACACTTTCATCCATCCGTCCATCCTCTCATCCATCCGTCTATCCTCTTGTTCACTCATTCCATCCACACATCCCTTCACTCAGCCACCCATCGCTTTCACACATTCATCCACCCTTTTATTCACCCTAGCTGTCCCTCATCTATCCTTACATCCACCCTTTCACTCACACATCCATCCATCCACTCGCCTTTCTCTAACAAGTTGCAGACAGAAGAGATCCATCAAGAATTTCACCCTCGCTGTAGCTGCTAAAGTTGGTGGTTCAGAATGCCTCTGCAGCCATCCTTTTGCTCATCCATCCATCCATCCGCTCATCCATCTATTTACCCTTTCACTCCATCCATTCATCCAGCCCTTCACTCCATCCATACTTTGTTACTCATCCATCCCCTCTCATCATCCATCCACCCTTTCACTCATTCATCTATCCATCCTCCCATTCAATCATCTAACCATTCTTTTGCTCATCTGTCCTCACATCCATTCTTTCACTTATTCATCCATCCATCCATATACCTATCCACCCTTTCACTCACCCATCCATCCACCCCTCCACCCACACATTCATCCATCCATCCTTTCACTCACACGTTCACCCATTCACCCACCCATCCACGTTTTTTATGAGACTTTGTCTGTCGAGTTGCAGACAGAAGAGGCCCATCAATAACTCCACCCCTGCTGTAGCTGCTAAAGCAGGGGGGTTCACGACGCCCCTGAGTTCCATATCCATGAAGCTAGCTCAGGGGATTAATTTACTGAGGCAAACAGAATTGTACAATCTATAGGTTATATGTCCCAGCCACAGTAAAATAGCTTAAGCAGTTACCATGTCTATTCTACTGCAAGATTTAGTTTAGCCTACAAGTATGAGGTAACATGACTACGTGTACCTACTTGTAAATTGCAGGTAAGTAGTTCCAATTTCAGAAAGATGCTTAGATTTCCCGCAAAGATGTGTGTGACAAGCTGATAACAGATATGCATCTCTGCAGGACCAACTTGGAATGTCACACTTCTAGTGCTTGCAAAGTGAACACGGTTAAATATGGTACTATAATGGCGGTTTCTTGTAATGGGACTGTCGACCTAGTCTGGAATCACTTCAATTTACGATCACTGGTCTTAAATTCAGGATCGCTTCTTAAAGGACAGCAGGGGAGTGGGAATAAATAGAGGAAACGCTCTGAACACATTTCAGACGTCACCTATATAATCCTTCAACCAATACACCCTCCTGGAAAGCAGAACAGAGAGATGAAAAAGAAAGTGAAGAAGGCTCTCCAAATTCCTATTGTAAAAAACATGACACTATCCAGTACAGAAAATGGTGAGTGTTTTTAACAACTAAAGAGATCTGCAATAGCTGGTTAGCAGTCACCAGCAAGGTGCCTTCACCATTTCGTTTTTTTTTCCTCCCAGCAGAGGTGGGTCCATTTTTGAGAAGTTGAGAGATGGGGCCCTCCGATAAACTCCTATCTGTAGTGCTTTCGGTTCCCATCCAATGGGTGCGCATCAGTCGAGGTACGCCTTTCTGCACATTCGCCTGTGCTATGAGTTCAGCATCGCTCTATTAGTAAGAACTCTTGGTCTGGTACCCAAAATTGGCAAAATCACAAGTTCCAATACTGAGACTTGGTCGATAATGGCCGATTGAATGCACTGTCCACTGCCAAGGGATGCCCCGCTCTCTCGGAGAAGCTCTTCTCTGCCAATGTTCAGACAAAGCCCACCTAATGTGGAAAGTGGGCAAAAGTAAAACCGCTGGGGTGATACAAAACTCACAATAAATTGGATGAAATGAGTCTCTTTTGTGATATGGGAATGTTCCCAGTGAGATGATGTCATCTAAATACAAAGGAAGTGGTAAACAACTGGCTCGACTACGTTAAAGCAGCAACTTTATGCCCACGCCATCCTTCACAAGGTCCATAGGTTTGTTAATCCACAGCTACAAAGGAGAAACCAATGGAAGGCAAAGAAAAAGGTGTGTGAAGCTGCCAAGAAATGTCAGAACATACATTACCACACCCTAACCTTCCCTTGATTCCACAGAGAAGGGGAGCGGAGATATGCAATGCTCATATTGTCCCCTCAAAGGACAATGTACCTTTATGAACACACTACATTTTACGATTATCTCAACATCTGCAGCCTCCACCTTTACGTGTTGTATTATGTTCCCATGGGTCACAGTCTCTGTAGCCATTCATGCATGTGCCTCTGAATTGAATTGCCCAAACGGGTCAAAACGTTATTTTAGCACACAAAGCTAGGGAAAGCATGGTCAGACCACTTGAATAAGTTTTGGCTTAAGAGACTGGAGTCCATAATCACCCGGAGGTTCCTCAGTTCAACTGACTGCGGCTGTGGGGCTCCTAGACAACGAGGCAATGCTTGAAGGGTGATCATTTGTCTCATATTAAAATCTCCTTTGGGACAATAGCAAGTGGGGATTTTAGGAGATGATAGACAACATTAGCTTACCGTCTCTTGATAAGAACCCCCAGGACTGCTCTATCAAAATAATTTTTTTTTCGTAGTTTTATATAGCGCGAACTTGACCCGAAGGTATCAGAGCGCTTTACATGAGCACCAGTTGTGTTAAACAAGGACACATTAATTTTTTGTAGGCACGGGGAGATTAAGTGATTTGCCCAGAATCACAGGATGTTGAGCGTCATTGCCGAGACTGGAACACGCTTCCCCAGATTAGAGATCGACCGCCCTAGCCGTTAGGCTACATCCTCTCCTCCCAATTCTGGTTTGAGATTTTAGATGGATTGAGCCGGCGTATTTAACAGCTCTCTTTAGTTTTCAGAATTTCATTCCTTCAGGTTGGCTTAATAGTGCTACTGGTTTCAATTTGGTCGGCTCTTTATTTCTCTGTAATTTCTTGAACTGCGTCCGTGGTGAATGCATAAGTTTACATGCGCAATGCAGCCTCCCGCACAACAAGAGTGTCTGTAGACCAGCTCCAGCGATCTCTTTTTATACTGTGACAATAGGCACATTTGGCCAATGGCCATCATACAACAGAGTGTACAACTGCTGATTTCTCCCGTCCCCTCCTTATTGGATGATCTCCTCCTGTTTCCTTACAATTAAAGTACTCAGCAATTACCTTTGATTAAACATTTCCACTGTGCTCCCACCTTCACATCAAACTGATGGCCCGTTGGGAGACCCAACGCTGTCAAATTGTACAATGCCTCCATGTCACTCGCAATCAGCATGCTTCACAAGGTAACATTGTAAGGAGACTGCCCCACATAGTTAAACTATGCAAGCTGGAAACATTTACAAGTTATATACTTCCCGGGGAAACATTTAAGGGAGATGCAACAATAAAGACCTGGTCAGCCACCCAATGTTTTTACTTTAATAATAGAACCCAAGAGAATCAAGAAGGTCCAATTATGATCTCTTGGTGTCTGAAATTGTGGTGTTGCGATTAGTTTCATGCACTTTACCAGCTTTAGCCAATCATAAAGTGAAGACAACAGGGGGAGTTCTTCCCTATTTGAATTATAAGGTAAAGGAGCTATTGATTGGTAGTCAGTACAACATTTTCAACTCTGTCTACCAATAGATGTTCTTTTGGATGCACACGTTTTCCCTCATTGGCACATATCTCTTGCTGTGGGGAAATAATATTCCAAAAATCAAGTGATCTGAATTCGTCCTGGACACCAAACTCATCTCCAAGGAATGCACTGCCAAGAAAAACAAGCATTGGCATAGCCAATAGGCCTCGCCTTTGGGACCTTATAAGTGTTTAGCCATGCAACAGTTGAAGTTGTTGCACCAAGGATATTGTGCTGCATAACTAAATACTTATAAGGTCCCAAAGGCGAGACCTATTGGCTATGCCAATGATCTCACACCTATATATGCAGTGATAAAAAAAAACATTAATAAAAGCCAGTACCATTTACAATACAAAACTCACACTAGTACCAATGCAATAGATTTCAAAATTACAACAAAGTGAGCTATTGCCATTTTGCATTACACCATTTGATTAATGCTTCACGAAGGGAAAAAAAACAAACAATAACATTTACAATGCCAATAGCTCAAAACAATGTCATTGCGAGACCTATTGCATTGTAAATGCTTGTTTGTGAATGGAACTAGTTCTAACATCTGAACCCACACTGTGCACTTGAAAATTGTATATGATAGTAACTTTAATAAGCCACCCGGACCTTGCAATTAGTTTTGACTTTCCAAATGGCATAAGGGACCGGATTGTAGCCCACATACTGGTCTATTTTTTAGGTTTTTATCGTCTTGGCCTTTGTCTTAGCAGGGAGGCACCGTAGTGATAAAGGTTGTAACGTGATTTTAAACTCTATTTTTTCCATCAGTACTGTCTCGATTTTTAACTTGAGGCACAGCTATGTTTCTCCGTTCTCAACATGTATTTTATTGTGTACTTTCATTGTCCTAGGACCGAAATAAAGTATGTAATTGAATTGAACACCTATGTGTTATTATGGGCTATGCAAATGGATACTTCCCATAGTGACATGACTGAGGTAGCAGTCCTTGATTGGGATCTTTCAGCATATTGGGTTTCCCAGGGAGGTTGTTTTCAATGAGAGCTGTAATTCCATATTGACACAGAGTAGAGATGTGGGGTAAAATAAGTAGCCTGTGCTGTACCATTCTGAGACCGATGGGCTTGTTGAAGTGTTCAAGATGTTAAAAGGCATGGCGGGTACATCAGATGAACCTTGCCAAATCTCCTCCTCCCACATTTGATTTTTGCACATAGGGAGGAGCTTCAGGAAGGACCATTGTTTATATTCCTTCTTCACCTCTTTGGACACTCAATCTGGGCTACTTTGTCATTGATAAACGGCGCTGGCAAGGAAACCTCACAACTCTCCCTCACCATTTGTTTGTGTATTATGGACCTCACCAATCTAGCCCATATCAATACCCAGCCAAAAACAACCCACTAGGCCAGCCATTGAACTGGATGAAAGAAATGTATGATCATAACGCTATCTGAACAGGTTGCCAGAAAGTCAAGGATGTTCTAATTTTCGAGTTGACAGAGCACAGACCATTTTACATGGAAAAGGTCGACCTCTTACCTTTCAAATGGGTAGTGAACTAATCGATTGGAATGGGGGCCAGAAAAGCATGCTTAAGAGTGTCCCAAGTAGCTGGGCTCAAGCCTGATCACAAGCACACTAACTTAGAGATGTCCTTTGTGGTATCAGAAGATATGAAGGAGGTATATTAACCATTTCCGGTCTGCTCTGTGGAATGGATACAGATGGTTCTGTGAGAGAGGAGACTGATACTCAATTCAGGTACTGAGGTTACAAGAAGACTGATGAACTTTGCATTGACATCTCTCCTTGCTTTTCTCTCCATCACTTAGGTTAACAAGCAGTGTAACATTGAAAAGGACACTGCTGACAGCTTGCTTGTGAAGGCTAAAACGTTCAGGATGAAAGACAACGTCTAGCATTGCATAAAAGTGAAAACTTGTAAGATGACAGGGAACTTGGTGGTCATTGGGTCACCTCAAAATTCTAGCCTGGCTGAATGTTACGGTTTGATTGAAGGCTTTGTGTTGCCTGTAGAGGACTCAACACTGTTGCCAGAATAGAAGCCTACTCATTCCATAGGGTAACACACCTTTTGAAATGTTGGTCTCTATTCAATTACAGAGCACATTCGCACATCAGTTTTATAATAGGCTATTTGCGAAGTACCAGAGAAGACTGTGCTAGATAAAGATCTGCAAGTGGTTTGGTCTGAAGACGACACCTACACCTTTCCAGTGATTGTTCAGTTATGTGCTCACTTTACTGCAAGGAGAAGGTATTGAAATTTGCTGAACCCCCTCCATCCTGCACTTGAAAAAGGAGCTCAAGACCCTTCTAAACTAGCATCACCCGGTCACATTGAAAATCCAGATCACCCGTCTCGACATACCACCCGCCTCATCTCATGTGTCCTTCTTGCCCCTCCACACCATCATTCACCTAACAGTCTTGTCTGACCTGCCTTCTTTCTCTTCCAGTCTTTACCGTCTTGCTGCTTTGTAGCTAAGCATGTTCTAGACATACATGTGGTGCAGCTGTGCTACACTCCAAATGGCCGGAATTGCAGGCAGTGCATGAGCCAAGATCACCACAAAGACTTCGGAATGCCAGGTAGAGAACATGTTTGTGGTGAATTTTGGATACCAATGGGGGAAGAAAAAACAACATCTGCCAGTTGTGACCCAAATAATTATTGACTTGGAATTCCAACCCTCCGCCCCCTCCCTCTTTATTCAAGCCATTGTAAATGAATTCCTGTGTCTCGCTGGGTACTGCAAAGTTTTGTGAAGAGCATAGACTCTATAGTAACTCCACCTGTCCAATGAGGAGCATCGCAATGCTATATGGAGTGCAGACTACTATAAGGCCTAATTGAAGCAAAAACAAACTCTGTTGTGCCCTATTACTTTGGGTAGTTAGCTTTATTCAGAAGATCATGGTTTATGGATTGGGGGCATCTCTGGTCCAGAAACCTTCCTACATCAAAAGCTGCTGCCTCAAGAACAGACCTTGACAACAACTGTCAAATACGATTTTGTTATTTTCTGGGCCTTTCACAAATTCCAAATATATTTGGTTGAAACTCACACACCGAGGCAGAGCAGATGAGCAGCCTCTGAAATGAAGAAGGATCATAGAGGAAAGAGAAAACAAATCTACCCTGCGGGTTCATCTCACTACAGGGCTTTAAATTTTCAATAGAGAGCAAAGCAGAGCCACTCTACAGCAAATTCTCAGCTCAGTGAATAAACGATAACTAATTTTCATTATATTTATACAATACAAAATTAAACTTTCCTACCAGAGACAAACAAAAAATGTGTAAAATTATTTAGGGCCAAAGAGCTTAGTCAGGGCCAGACTGGGGAACCCAAACCAGCCCTAGCAAAAAGGCTCAAACCAGACCCGCTCGCTTTGTCTACTCACTCTATTTCCCACTTTCCTCCAATCCTCCATTCTCTCTGATCGCTTTCTCACTACTTCACACCCCCAATTCCCTCTCTTGATACCTCACCGTGCATGCTGCAGTCAACCTCTGAAGTTGGGGAAAGTGACAGACACACGAACATCCCCTGCCCTACAAACCGGCCTACAGAGAAAATGCCGGTAGAATAAAATGCTTGTCCTGCCTGGCTTACATGTGCAATGGGATGCCCCTCCCCCCCAAAAAAAAGGCGCTGGGGAGCCAGATGTATTTGTTAATTCTATTCCAATCTGGATGATCAATGCTCACCAATGGTTTGTGTGGCGATTACTCATTACAATTTCATCCAACACAAACAAGGACACATTCAAACTATGGATGACGCTGCATCAGCTCTAAAAACAAATTGCTAGCAATTGTAAACTCGTTACTTTATATGGTGAACGCACTCAAAACCAGATAGTTATGCACACTTCTAACCAAACTGAGCGAGAAAGACTTTGGGTGAATGGAGAGTGTAATCCTAAAGACGCTCGCAAAGGTAAAAGAATGCAGAGCCATCTACCCCACGCACCAAAGCGGTACTGTATGGGGGAAATAAAGTGGAGCACGAAGTACAGGACACATCTGCAGAATAGAAAAGGATCCAACCGGGAGTGGTGTGTACACGAGGACAGAATAACACAGTGATAATATAACTGGTTACAGATGTGGTTGCTTTAAACACTGGCACGGTTAGGACATTTTTCAAACCGAGCAAACGTTCAGAATGTAGCATAGGTTGGAGATTTTGCGAATGTGTGTGCAAGAAAAATAATTTCCCACCTCCTCCTGCAGTTCAACGTGCTTATTTGGATAAAGAAATCCCTTCTCCCACCAGGCACATACTTCTGCACACTGAGAGGAGTGGTCTGCCACATGACTCGAGGGTTTGGAGCTGGAAACCTAGGAGCTTGCTGGGAATGAGGAAAGATGGTGGCAAGACAGAGTGGCAGGGAGGAGGGGACGAGGGGAGCAGACCTACCAACTTAAAACAAGCGTGCGCGCCTCGCACGGCAGCAGGGGGAGGGGGGAGAGGAGGGAGCCTGCGCGATTCACTTGCGGGAGCGAGCGGCGCCAGGAGCGATAATTGCTACCATATGGCGCCGCTCGCTCCCGCAAGTGAATCGCCAAACGTGCACGCGTTGCCATTGAAGGCAATGGAACGCGTGCACGATTTTGGCTGAAAAGCCGAATCGATCGCAAAAGGTCTTTTTTCCTATGCAGCGCATGCGCGCTGCGTAGGCGAGACCTAAAAACACAGTCTACTAAAGAAAGTGAAACCGTTCCTCCCAGAAAGCGGATTCAGAACTGCCGTTTGAGCCCTCATGCGCCTAGGTTTAGGTAAACCCTGCTCCATGGCCTTCCAGACTCCCCACTCGCCCCGTTAAGGGCGTCCTACATGCTGAAGCACATCTCACCTAGAGCCTGAGGAAATATCATCCCCCATCCTGATGGAACTCCATTGGCTTCCTTTGCCAGCCCGGACCATCTTCAAAACTGACTGCATCATTTACAAAGCTATCACGATCAGCACCCCTAACTATCTGGCATCCAAGCAAACCATCTCTACAGGCCCTAAGAACACCCGCATCCAGGACATGACCAGACTAGCAACACAGAAGACTAACTAAGGAACAAAGGGAAAAAAACACAAGGCAACAGACTTTTTCCGTCCTTGCACCCAAGATCTGAAAAACATCCATCAGGACTGCCCCAATCCTGCTCCAATCTAGTAAAGAGTTAAAGACACTCTCTTTAAAGAGCACTGCATCACGATGCAGTAACAGTGTGTACACACACACACAGACACACACACACGCCTGAAAAATTAGAATGTTTCACAAGTTACTTTTTAAAACAGTCTGTGAAACTCTGTTTTAATCATGCCTCATTAAACAGTTAATCATATCAGATATCACATGGGCATAATGGTAGGACGTGATTCTAAATGTATTTCTAAATTATTAGCTCCTTTTTCCAAGACATGATTCTAGTTGTTTCATAATTAATTGAGCCGAGAATAAAGCAGTAATGAGAATAGTCAATATTAGTTTTGCAAATGTATGTTTACTAATTAGATAAGTTATTATTTTAGTAGCAGTTATAGGCCTGCTGGTGCGACAAGACTCGGGCAAACACTAATATGTAGCATTTAAGCATCCACGTTTTAGCATGGTTTAATAGAGTAGTTCAAACTTAAAATCCCTATAACATACTTTCTAAATAGGAAAATATTACTAAAAAGGCTAGCGACAACCGAGCGACTTGAGAGGAATAGCACTCGTTACTTAGCATGTGTTTAGTACGCATGCCATTACAACGCGGTCGTTAGAACGACCACGTTGTTAGTTCGCATACCTTTACTACGCAATTCGGAACAACGAATTGCAGTAGGGGGCGCTGGATGTTGGAATAGTATAATTTACTATTCCAACTCCAGTCTTTGCGGACACTAGGGAAGGTGTTGGATTTCAAATCCAACACCTTCTCCCCCCTAACGCAAGTCGTTGTTCCGACTTGCGTAGTAAAGGTATGCGAACTAACAACGCGGTCGTTGTAACGACCGCGTTGTAATCGCATGCGAAGTATCGCATGCGAAGTAAACGCTGTTTACCACTTGAGAGGGCTGGGGGGAAGACACTAACAGCTACCCCGCAACTATGCCTGCTAAATGTATGGGACGCCACTGACTTTAATCAGACCGAGAAAACATGGGTCTCCCTCGGGTGGGCCATTGCCAAACGCAACATCGCACAGAAATGGGGGTCGGGGGAGGTGCCACGAATTAGGGACTGGAAGGTTGACATGGATAGAGCCACGATAGCCGAAAAAGATGTATTCAAATACAGAGGGTGGCCCAAAAAGTGGGATCGTAAGTGGGCAGCATGGAATACGTATAGAGGGGAGATTTGCCTGTCTCCAACAGTGGAGTTGCCACGTAGTGGGGTCGAAATGCATGAAACAATTACCGCTGTAGAAGAATTGTCAGAATAACGAGTTAGTATGTTGTCTATGTGTCGATTATTCACTTGTATTGATTGTATAGCTGAAGATATGCCGAGCCTTGAAGGCATTGCTGTGCTGTTTGTGGTGTTTATCAATAAAAACAGTTTAATAAAAAAAAAAAAAGGCTAGCGACAAGCATAAATTTGCAAGTGCTAGAGAACACAGAGGATCAGATTTTTTTGATATAATTCAAGAAAAGAAAATAGTCTATATATAAAACAGTTGTAGTTGCTACGTGGCATACTTCCTTAAGCTTAACAAAAATGTGTTAAAAAATATATATAACCTAATCATAAGCTTTCTAGGAAGATACAGGGATTGATTCTACGTAGTACACTCCACATAATGCCCTAAAATTCCAATAATCAAAATTAAATTGTTGAGTAGGAGTTTCCTCTAGAATCCTCAGTACACAGTACTGGCTTTTAAACCCAGTTATTCACTGCCATTATGTTATATCAGTGAAAAAGACAGGTTCTTGAGCTGGCGCGGCCCCACCGGTTCTTCAAAGAACAAATAAGGCTCTAGTTATACATGCCCTAGGAACCCCTTGGGAGAACAGCCCAGTTATTGACAGCTGCACATATATAATTCTGTATGATGTGATTGGGACTCCAGTCTTACAGCAGAGGCAAAAGCCAACACTACAGCCCATTGTGACAGCGGTGGCGGCACCACGGTTTACAACATGGCCTTCTGCAAAAAGCTAGACCCAGGCATGCAGCTGTGGCCGCCTCTGGTGCCTCCTATCCCAGGCTCTGTGACCCAAGCTAGCCGGAAGAAGGTGGGTACACATGGCACTTAATCAGACCATAAAATATAAAACTGGTCCTTGAATCCTTTCCAAATTGTGTGCACAGAACAGACACTAAATTAGCTGGTTCGACATGATTATTCATGTATGGAAATCTAAAAGTTGCAACATATCACTAGGACCTATGTTTCTCATTATATTCATGATGCTATGCGAATATTCCATGTGAAAAATATTTAAGACTAATCAGCATCTGATTAACATAATTTAGTCAGGAGGAGAAAGGCATTGAATTATGGCAAATAACACCCTTCTGGATTTTTGAGGTACTGGCTAGATATGCTTTTGTTAATGCACTTCCTATTAAACAAACCCTCAAATGTCGGTGTGGCAAAAGCCAGCACGTGCTACCCACACTGGGGGAAACAGCTGCAGGCATGCACACACCAGCACCCAACACGAAACAAATGCCTCAGACACACAAGTGAGCCCAGGGAGGACGGTACGAGCCGCTAGGTATTGGAGTCGATACTGCTGACTGCAAGTGGTCCGGTGTACCAGAAGCCAAAGAGATGTCATAGGAAGCTGTGTTCCATTCAAACTACCCCACAACAGCATTACTCCCCTTAGCTAGGCCTTCTTAACAATAGGATCCTGGATTCCGTCCCCTGGTTCTAGGCCGTACCAGGAGATACCTAGATTAGGGACTTGAGCCCGCCCCTGCCTCTAACTTGAGTCTACTATCTAGTTTGTGAGCTCTAGATAAGTTCTAGTCAAGGATCAACGTTTTGAGAAGAAGCTTCTGTCTGAGCATTCTGCTAACGGGAAGGGCCTAGTCCAGGGATCGGCTGATTTAGTTTGTGGTAGCTAAAGGTTATTGTGATCGCCCTGAAGTAAAGTTCAAGTTTAATTTAGTGTTCAAACAGCCAGCAAATAGGAGGACATTTCACCTTCAACTTGGTCTTCATCAGCCCACGAACTGCCAGCACCAACCCAACGTACCACTCCAAACCCCAGTGACGTACAGGTGATGTGCTAAAAATGTTAATGTCACTAGAGTTACGCGGTGTTGCTTCTGCTCATACAGCGCTCGCGCACACCTAGCGGTTTCATGGCACTCGCTAGCAGAATCTAACAGCCTGAGCTTGTTTGTCAGTGCTTGTCTGAACAGCCAAGTTTTCAGGGAGAGTTGAAAGCAAAGGCAGTTCAATTCAGCTCACATGACGTCTGGGAGATCATTCCAAGTTTTGGAGCACAGAAAGAGGAACGTCTGCCACCCAATCTAGGTTTTAATCCCTAAACTTGTACTTACAAGAAGACAGAATGCTCCAATTCGTGCAGTATCTGCCCACCTGGCTAGAGATTAATTTATGTGCTACGCCTTGCAGCACTCAAGGGGATCAAAGAGCTTTAAACTGAATTATTTCAGCTGTGGGAACCCAAGGAAATTTGACCAACAAGGAACGGGCTAATGAACATCTTGGTGCTTTCGAGATCTGCCTAGTAGTGGCATTTTTGCACCAGCCTAGGCATGACTCCGGCATCAATTTTACGTTTTTTGCCACCCCCACTTAAAATGGCAGTAGTTGTTTCTAAATTCTTAGATGGTAAAAACAGCTGAAAACCTCCGAGATCTGATTGACTAACATTAAAGTCCCATCCGGTCTGACTCCTAAACTTTTCACTCAGGGCCAGATTTAGGGCGGTGCGACTGGTGCAGCCGCACCTGGCGCTGACATAGGAGGGTGGGAGTGCTCTTTAAAAATAACTTAGGACTTGAAAACACATCCTGCAGAGATGTTGTGTCCAGCAGTTTTCAGGAAACAATAAAAATGTCAAGATAACTTTGTTGATTAATGTTCCTGCTGGAGAGAGATTGAAGATTTTTTCTAGGCAGTTTTGGCTCATCCTACCGCAGCGCAGAGGGTTAATGTGCCTACTGCAAAGAACGTGCACCATACAGATCACAGAGCCGATTGTGAGTGAACTGTGTAGCACTATAAAAAAAAATTACATGCATGTCAGAGAGGAGGCTTTGGAGAGATAAGGAACACTGTTGGAGGGTGGTAGTGAGGAAATCCGTGGAGAAAGAGGTCATTTGGGGGGAGAGGGCACCAAAAAAATAAAAAACTTGCTAAAGCCGGCTCTGTCTTTACTACCAGCGGAGGAGGACGATAAGTACCCAGTGCTTTTGGCCAGTAGGTGGCCTGCATAAATCAGGTTGCATTTGCTAGTCTAATGTGTTTTGCCTCTAACCTCAGTTGATGGCTTTGCAAACACAATGATCTAGTCAATCTGCAATCTGGTCATTCGCCAGCATGCATTTAGATTTTGCTAGTTTAATAAAAATTGTTTACAGAAAACCTTACTGTGGGAAAATCGCCAACCTGATAGATGTGGGAGAGGGAGTAAAGTCTTTATAAGCTACATAAAAGCTCTTCCAGCACCTGGACTCACCTGTTCATAAACAGAGATAAGCCAAAGTCTCAGAGATAAAGGTGAGCTTATTGGATCAGATGGTATTGCATATGAAATGTTTTTGGCATACTTTTGCCATGCTTTCCCATTGCATATGAAAATGTTTTTGCCATAACTTTTCCCACGCCTGGGCAAATTTTATGGAGAAGTCTAAACTTTTCTTGTGGTACAGATTCCGTAAAACGCCAAAACGCCAGGACATCTCTATGGCCACGGTGGGGTCATAGTCTCTCCAGGATAGACCGACTCACCTTTCAGTACCTGAGTAGCACTTGATTGGTTTGCCCTAAAGTAGGTAACAGGGGGGATACACAACGTAGCACACGCCATTCAAATCAGATCAACATCACTAAGAACTGCTTTAAGTAAATAGTATGGAATAAAATAGCACAGGAGAGAGAAAATACTACAATATGGTGAGGGCTTAAAGTTTTTCTACCGGCTCACTGAAGAGTACAGCGAAAGAAGATGAGATATCTTTTAAAAAAAAGAAGCAGCATGGAAGGCTTTAGCAAGACATGATTCTGGGGCTGAGCTGGGTGGACTTGCCCTCCTCTGTACAGCAGGGATTGGTCCTACAGGTTAAAGTCACATGGTAACTGAAGTCATTTTCTCGGTAAAAAAGATCTCACAAGCAGGCCTAGCTGTGGAGGGTGTCCGTAATAATCATGGTACTTGGAATGGAAGAAGACACAATCTCATTGCCGGATGCATAGAAAATGCTCTTGGCAGGAGCCATTGCAAGAAAAAGTTCGAAGAAGATGCAGCTATCTGCTCTAATCCAATATGTTCACCTTTAGATCCCAATAGAGGTTTTCGCAAGTAACTAAATGTGAACTATAGTGCATCCTGGATCATGGATAAACTGGACAAATCACGTGTCAGAGTATTTCATAGAGTTTTGTGGAAAAAAATTGTTGCCATACTTTTTCCTACTTCTAGACGTCATCTCTGGAGAGGTCCACACTTTTCACGTGGCTCGAAACAGCAAGACACTGGGACAAGATCAATGACTATCATCCCAAATAGAGACAGTTCCATGGCACAGATTAAGAGCTGATCCGGCTTCTGGGAATCATACTCTGTTACCGAAACAGCCCAAAGTGGCGTTTTAATACAACCAACAAAGGTTGGCACAATATAAGCATCTCTCAAGTGCCTGGTGAGCACTTCAAACTTGGCATATGGCCTTATGGTACTTTGCAAACAAGCTATATAAATGACTACTGCTGGGCCAACTGAACTCTTTATCCTTCTGATGTCCACGCATTCCATATTGCTTTGCTTAGCATATGCAGGGCAACTTAATTGGTTCTAGGCACTTCTGAAAGAGGTAAGTAGCTATTATAGGTGCTAAGGGTGTGGGAAACATTAACGATATTTAAAGCCCTATAAAAGTGCAGGAGCAAGTGAGGTATCTATATAAAAAGTTATCATCCTCATTTAACTTTAAAATAAAACGTAACAATATTAACAAAACTGTTGCATAAAATATTTATAACACTGATGACGCTTTTAAAACTTTGCCCATGAACTTCATTTTTCCAAGCAGCATAAATCCATCTCTTCACACTTTCCAAAGTTCAGGCTGAAAATATTTTTTTTAAGTCAGCAAAAAAAGCTCCATTTTCACTTGGATCTTTAATTAAGAGTCATTTTCATACTTGTCACCCTGAAGATGTACATGGGTGGATTCTCCTTGGGATTTGTCTCTTGAAAAGATTGTGTGTGTTAATGGTTAATCCTCCATGAAGTGGAAGCCTTTGTTCTTTTCATCAAAAGGGTCCTGTAATATTTAATAAATGAACACAACGCAGAACTACACCGATTTCGGCGGGCAGTGGGCAAATCCAATTTAATAAAACAATGAAAACAGGGACTTCAAACTAAAATCCCACAACTTTACAAAAGTACCTAGTGATCTTAGCAATGCTATAATTATTAAAACATTTAAAAACCCACTGGATAATGCGTAATGCCTTATCTTTTCCATACCCATAATTATTTAAAGTCTGGCACAACAGAGCATTCCAGTGGGAAAGTAAAGAATTCAAGAGACCCTAAAGCGCCAAAAACGGGAGGTGATTCAACGATTTAAACCGCAGGATGACATAAGAAGTTCAATAAAACAAAAGAAGTCGAAATCCCAGAGTAGTCTCACTCCAATTGAATCTAGGGACAGTCAGACCATTGTATTGACAAGGGATGATGGAAGGAACACTCCAGCTTTAGACAGAGTACTGTTGTGGTGCCCCTATTGTGGCAAAATAACCTAATTCTGCTTCTAGAGAACCTGGCGCAGAGGCAGCGCCATAGATTGCCAATGCTTGTTTTGATAAAGTAGACCAAAACCAAGAGGTCGTCTCACTTTCTGAATTTTTGGCCTTGCCAATGCTTGTTGCCAATGCTGTGCAGAATCGGCTCAAAGTATTACTTCTTGCCGATGCTGAGTACCTTTGGAAAAAATGTGCTATAATGTGAGCATGCATGTACGAGCCATGCTGCATTATTCTATATGTGACATGCATGTGGGGGGGGGGGGGGAGACAACGGAATGAACCAGGCCCCATTTAATTTATTTTAGATTTACTGCCACTTGGAGCTGTAAATAAAAATTAAAAAATGTACTTGTGCAGAAGTGTTTTTTTTTGTTTGTTTTTTTTAATATGGAGTGGCCTGGCAGCAAATGGCAGTTGCCGAGACCGCTAAAAAAGTTGAAAGAAAATAATATTTTAAAGACCGCCATGGGTGGGGGAGCAATGAAGGTGTGTGTGGGAGGGAAGCAACGGGGATTTGGCAGGGGAGGGAAATAGTCACGCTTGAGGGCGAATAAATAAAAAAAAATTAAAAGCTATGGTGGGCAGAACAATGGATGTGGTTTGGGAGAGAAGGGAGCAACACAGACCATATGGAATGGGGGAAACATTAGGGTGAGAACAATTGGAGGAAGTAATGGGATGAGCAGGAGGTGTGGAGAGGAGGGAGCAACACGGAGCACATGGGGGCAGGTATTTCAGGAGGGGAGCAGGACACGAGGGAAAGAGCAAGAAAACGCATCATCCTCAGAGTGTTAAATGAAACAGAACAAAGTGATTCCCTGAATGTGAGCAGTGGAGGGATACAAGCCATACAATTAAAAGGATGGTAAGAAGCTATGCTCCTGGGGGAAGGCGAACACAAGAAGAATATGGAAGGCATCCATTAAGAAGCAGAGTGACAATAACGCCAACCAATGACAAACAATGGGCTGGCTCTAAGCCCAATAGGTTTTTGGTATGGTCCACAAGAGGCCCTTGGACAACATATAGGTAAGACTTAAGTAATCTGCTTCTGAAAAGGTACGGATACGCAAAGGGTTGGGCTTCCCCATCAGGATAACCCTTAAACTTATCCAATAGTAGCACCATGAAGGCAACGTTCAGACATCATTCTGAAAACAGACTTAAGTCAATAGCCTCAGTTAAAGGTCTGAAAGGTAAAGGTTCGGAAACTTTCCCTGAGGGACAACTGCCCAGAGAGGCCACTACAAATCTCAGCAGCAGCAGGGGGCGAGGCTTCTGGGTTACTCTCAGCTAGAGGAGGGGCCAGGAGCAGAAGACAGGAGAAGGACCAGGACCAGGAGACGGGAAAAGGACCAGGAGCAGGAGACGGGAAAAGGACCAGGAGCAGGAGACGGGAAAAGGACCTGGAGCAGGAGACGGGAAAAGGACCTGGAGCAGAAGACGGGCGAAGGGCCACGAGCAGAAGACGGGCGAAGGGCCACGAGCAGAAGACGGGCGAAGGGCCACGAGCAGAAGACGGGCGAAGGGCCACGAGCAGAAGACGGGCGAAGGGCCACGAGCAGAAGACGGGCGAAGGGCCACGAGCAGAAGACGGGCGAAGGGCCACGAGCAGAAGACGGGCGAAGGGCCACGAGCAGAAGACGGGCGAAGGGCCACGAGCAGAAGACGGGCGAAGGGCCAGGAGATGGGAGAAGGACCAGGAGATGGGAGAAGGACCAGGAGATGGGAGAAGGGAGAAGGACCAGGAGATGGGAGAAGGACCAGGAGATGTGAGAAGGACCAGGAGCAGGAGACGTGAGAAGGACCAGGAGCATAAGACGGGAGAAGGACCAGGAGCATTAGACGGGAGAAGGACCAGGAGCATAAGACGGGAGAAGGACCAGGAGCATAAGACGGGAGAAGGACCAGGAGCATAAGACGGGAGAAGGACCAGGAGCATAAGACGGGAGAAGGACCAGGAGCATAAGACGGGAGAAGGACCAGGAGCATAAGACGGGAGAAGGACCAGGCGCAGAAGACGGGAGAAGGACCAGGCGCAGAAGACGGGAGAAGGACCAGGCGCAGAAGACGGGAGAAGGACCAGGCGCAGAAGACGGGAGAAGGACCAGGCGCAGAAGACGGAAGAAGGGCCAGGAGCAGAAGACGGAAGAAGGGCCAGGAGCAGAAGACGGAAGAAGGGCCAGGAGCAGAAGACGGAAGAAGGGCCAGGAGCAGAAGACGGAAGAAGGGCCAGGAGCATAAGACGGGAGAAGGACCAGGAGCATAAGACGGGAGAAGAACCAGGAGCATAAGACGGGAGAAGGACCAGGAGCATAAGACTGGAGTAGGACCATGATGGAGCAAGAACTCAGAATGAGACTTGCTCGTAAGCAATCCACTCACAATATTAATTAAACTTTGTAATGTCTTTACTAATAAAAATGCATACACGAACATAGTAACCAAGTGAAGCTTGCCTATGTGTTTAACTAATAAGTAATGCTTGTCTAATCCAAAATGGCCGCTAAAGCGCGGGAATTTCTTTGCGCATGTGTCAACCATATCACGTGGTATGACGTCTTTCTTTGCTTGGAGGGAAAACTTTGCTTCTGCGCAGTGTGTGTTAAAATGGCTGCTTAATTTGCTCACGTGCTAAAGCTTGCGCATTTGCTGCAATTAACACTATGGTATTTTAACGCTATTAATGCGGGATAGATTTATAATTAAATGGTAATAGAGAAGAAGTAGGGGGTATACAGTGAAGACATTTATTTGTGATTTTAATGTTTTCTTCTTTGATTTTTATTAGTTCGTAAAATGGGGCCTGGGTTAACGGAAGGGCAGCTTGAAGCCAATGAGAAGTGCGCATGCGCCCTGAAAAACAAGGCACAGCGATGAAGTCAACTTGGACGTCATCCAAGGCCGTGACCTGGTGGCCAACTCCACTACATCCGCGATGTTCTTGCAAAATGCAACATTTTGTATATGATGGGTATCAAACTTTGTCGTGAGACGGGTGGGAAATAAAGCAAATGTATTAATTGTGAAGGGCGGTATTTAATAACAATGGGCTTAAAGAAATTGAACTAAATTGACATGGTGTGAGGATCAACCCCCTATCCCTGTCCAATCAGAAATAGTGGGCCCATAAATTTGAAACATTATGGGAGGTCCTGGGTATAGAAGGGTATAATAGATATAGAATTAGCTAATTAGTTAGCGTTAGCTTTTGGCGTTGAGGCTGTCAGCTTGGAGGACCACAGAACGAGCTGATCGATTGCAGACTGAATCGCTGTCCAGAGAGGTCCTGAGGTGGGGGCGGCGGATTCCATAGAAAGAAGACGCGGAAGATATCGAGGAGGAGCGAAGTGACAGAGAGGGGAACGACGCAGGCGTCGTTGATAGAGAGGTCACCTGTCCCGTTTTGAACCTGGTCCGGAGGTCTTGATCTTCATCCTTTCTGGGACCCTTGTTAAGAACAAAACACAATCATGAACATTCTGCGCCATCTTGTCTGATGAAAGTTCCTACGTGCACATAAACTACAGTCATTCTGATTTACCACAGCCATTTTGTACTCTGTTGGTCACCTTCATTTCACCCTGTCCTCTAGCAGCCTTCTGACTCTCTGACCAAACCTGATATGTGTGCTGGGGGCTATAAACTATTTCCACGACAAACATCAACATCACCTGCTGCCTCAAACTCGTCTTTCCTCTCATCCCTGCACAAACGGGTTACAAATACCAAACAGACTCTTGCAAACATGGTTTATTGCACTACACACAGCAAGACTGTTTTTTGCCAACAATGGGACCTGTTCTTATCAACAGAACGGACTCTTAGATCTGGCCGGTCTCACTCGCTTTTAGACCCTGAAGCAAGGTCCAGCTGCAATTAAATTGTCTGTTTTTGACCTGGGTGGGAGGAGAGTTAATGTTGGGCTTGTGTAACCATGTTGATAAAACAATGTCAGGCTTGTGTGACAACCTGCCCGGGGCGGAGACTCCAAGCTTGTAACCATGATAAAAGAAACAAATACATTGTGTAAAACTGTATAAAAGGAAGAGTCAGAAGCATTGCCAGTAGAACACCTCCCTGAAGACATCCTGGTGTCAGCAGTTGACGTGGTCTCCTCTAAGAGTAATAAACCTTTTTCTTGCCTTCCAGCTTCCAGCGCCTGCCTCGTTATTTTAGATAGTGAATCCAAAGTGGATTAAAGGTAACTTTGCGCCGGGCAGCATTGGGGATCCCAGGAGACTCGCTGCTTTTCCCAAATTGGCGACCCAACGGGGGGCCCATCAGAGACACGTGGGTCCAGTAGAGAGGTCCTAACGACGGAGTGAACGACTAAATGATTGGAGTGCACCTGCCTGAAAGAGACCCTCGTCTGGCTGCCAATTGACTGAACTTCACCGGGTCCGAACGGACCTCTCTCGAGTGACCTGCGGTCCTGACTGGGGCCTTACAGGAACGCCGCATTGATTGTTGGAGTAAGAGGACAACCAGGCGCTGGAAGGGGAATACGAAGAACTGTCCATACGGTCCGGGTAAGGTCGTGAGAATACATGACTTAAATTGATTGATTGATAGAAATACTAGTATTCCTTTTTGAGTTATTTGAGACATTCCCTGCTTGCAAACAACGTAGAATAGGAATATTCTCTCTTTGCAGACAGCGAAGGACAGGTAGTGCAGACTTTTGTCTAACATTAATTGAGATATTCATTTTGACCGCTAAATAAGTCATGCCTGTTTTCTCTAGATTGTTTGATTGTTTTGGACCGGACCGTTTGTTAGAGGTCAGTCATCCGGCACCGCCGGAAGGCACCCCTAACAAGGACATGTACGTAAAATATGGATTAGCCACCGTAGCTTATAGCAAACTATGGCATAAGTACACTAGGAAGGACCGGGTAAATCAGTGGCCACTGACGGGATCTTTCGATCCCGCTAAAATAGAAACGTTAGAATTAGCTCTCCACAAAAAGAAAGCTAGACCAGCCATGTTTGATAGTTTTGGTTTATGGCGAAAAGAAGCAGCTCAACGAAAGAAAAGAGACGAAGCTAGACAAGATAAAGAAACGCGAAAATCAGCTTACCAAGCCTGTAAAAAGTTAGAAGAAGAACTAAAAGAAAAGGAAATCGATAAAAAGGAAGAGGAATCAAAAATATCAGGTCAATGCCCTGTTAGAACGCCCTTAACTCTTTACCCCGAGTTACCAGCAAAACAGGGGGTAGATGATGATTTATTGTTAGGTCCCCCAATGATATACATGCCACCCCCTTATGCCCCTACTCATCCCGTAGTACAACGCCAGGACCCCCAAAGTATAGCTGGAGATGGCACGATCGCCTCAGTCTCCACCACCTCTGCTCCCACCGAGCCACCCACACCAAATGCCTCATCAAAGGAGGCAGTAGTAGAGGTAGGAACCAAGGAAATAGGAGCGCCCAGGGTCCCGCGATTAAGTAAAAATGAGCGAGCAGGCATTGATAAAATAGTTAAAACCCTCATAGATAGGAAAGAAACAGAAGAACACGTAACAGACATATGCGACTCCTATGTTGAAAACCGCAAACGATACTTTATTGTACGTCTCTGTTACCACACCCTTACTGCATATGAAGAGAAGTACCAAAACGTAGGGCCCGAGCGATTAGTGGCTCTCTACAGGAAGGTAGACATCGGAGATGAAGGCGACAACGATGTTGCAGAACTATTTTCATCCACACTAGAAGTATTGCGTCACCTCATAGAACAAGGACAGATAGATAGGGACAGGACAACTAAGGTAGCAGGACCCCCAGTGGAAAAAACAGATAGCATGATGCCAATAAAAGAAGCTGCCCCTTACTGGGTACCTCCTAGAGGACAAGGGACTAATGACGATATAAACCATCAAGACGCTAGAGGAAGGGTGGTCTACAATTGGGTGTATCAGCCATGGGACAGACAGGACATCCTGACCTTCCGTAAATCTTTGCCGGATTTACGAAAGAACCCCACCGCCTTTTACGCCGAGCTAGGTACCGCTCTGGGATCAACAATAATGACACTTGCCGACATAGACTTGTTCTTCGGGTTATGTTTGCCAGCAGATGTGTGGAAACAGGTTAAGAAAGTAAACCATACCGAACTGTTTGGTCATACCTGGGAACAACTCGACACACTAGATAAACAGCGGAACCCTGGTCAAAAACCAGTTAAAGCAATATTAGACCTCCCTGACAAAATAGTGGAGAAAGTGAAAACGCTGATCCCAGAGAAAAAGATAGACTGGTCCATAGTAACCGCATGCCGCCAGAAACCACAAGAGGACGTCTCAGAGTACTTCTCCAGATTTGAAACTGTGTTCTCTGATTACAGTGGACAAGACATGTCCACCGCAACCGGACACCACTTATTTGTGCAGAACTACGTCAAAGGATTACTGCCAGATGTATCCCAGAAACTACAAGCCAGCGAAAGTAGTTGGGCAGCATCTAAACCGACGGCCATTCTCCAAATGGCCCAGTATTACGAGCATCAGAGAAACGAAAATGACAGGGCTACAGAAAGGAAAAAGAAGGACTTGAAGGAAAGGGTAATGATAGCACAACTCCAGGGGGCGAATACAGGAGGGGAGCAATATAGGGGAGGAAACCAGCAGAATACCCCTAGAGTACAGCCACCTAGGAACAATCCATCTACATCATATGTAGGACGCAAAGACCTAGGACAGGATCAATGTGCATTTTGCAAAAAATATGGACACTGGAAATCCCAATGCCCGGCTTTGTTAGGAGCTGCTAGGGGCAGAGGGGCGAGGGAAATAGCAAGTGGACAGAGAGGAAGAGGACGTGGGAGAGGGTACGCGAGTGAAGCAAGCGAGGAAAGGCCAGGAAGAGTGAACGCATTTGACCATCCCAGACAGAATCAGTACCAACAGACAGATTATGACAATACGTACGACTTTGCATAGGACAGCCAGGGGCAAGGGAGGGATCCAGTCGAGCTCTGCGTTGATCAGCAAGGCCCTTAT
Organism: Calotriton arnoldi; assembly: GCA_963921515.1. Lineage (NCBI taxonomy): Eukaryota > Metazoa > Chordata > Amphibia > Caudata > Salamandridae > Calotriton > Calotriton arnoldi. Next base: position 1,141,219 of record CAWUFW010000722.1, read on the forward strand.
GTTACCGCTGAGGTCCTGGGCACAAGGTCGCCATTTTTGGTAGACACAGGAGCAACACGTAGTGCACTATCCAAACGACTGATTCCAAGGGCACCCTTGTCAGGCTCACATGTGACCTCAATAGGATTTGACGGTACGCCCTCCACCAACCCTTTGTCCCGACCCATCCCTTTTAATCTTGACAGCAATGGCGTCGAAACGACATTCCTCCTCTCATCTAACACCCCAGACGCCATTATGGGACTCGACCTTTTGAAACACTTCCATGCGACTATCAGATGCTCACCAGACGGAGTGCGTGTCATCCTGTATGACAACCCCCAACGCCATAGAGAGAACCCTTTTCAGCACATGTTTTCCATCTCTGAGACTGACACATCCCTACTGGACACTTTGCCATCACACTTATGGGCTAGGGCTGATTCAGACGTAGGACGAATGATGATTGACCCAGTACACGTAACAATACGACAGGACGCAACCCTACCGAAGGTACCGCAGTACAAAATATCGCCAGAGGGTGAGAAAGCACTAACAGAGATCATACACTCTTTGGTAGAGGCAGGGGTGGTAGAGGAAGTAGTGAGCAACATTTGTAACAGTCCCATACTACCGATTGTAAAGAGACAGGGAGAGGGAGATGGGAAAGCCTACCGCTTCATCATTGACCTGCGGGAGGTAAACAAAATCGTAGTACCACAATACCCAGTAGTTTCCGACATCACGACAATTTTGACTTTAATCCCCTCCACTGCCACCACCTTCACTGTGATCGACCTCAAGAACGCCTTCTTTTCCATACCTATACACGAGGACAGCCGCTATCTTTTTGGATTTACCCTAAATTCCCGTTCGTATAGATTTTGTAGAGCACCTCAGGGGTACACTGAGAGCCCAAGTATCTATAGCCAGGCGCTTAAAAGACAGTTGGACGCCATACAATTGCCAGATGGAGTGGCACTAATACAATATGTAGACGACATCCTTCTAGCAGCAGACACCATACCAATAGCCGTCACAGCCACCATCAAACTACTCCATTTCCTTGCTGAGAATGGTCACAAGGTCTCCCGAAAGAAACTGCAGTTCTGTAAATCACAAGTGACCTATTTGGGTCACCTTTTATCAAAAGAAGGGAGAAAACTCACGCCTGACAGGATCCAGACAATTCTAGACACCCCTGTCCCCAAAAATCAGAAGCAAGTCCGCTCTTTGATAGGCCTCACCTCGTTTTGCAGACAGTGGTTACCGAACTTTAGCCTCATTGTCAAACCCCTTCTCTCCCTCCTAGCTAAGGACATCCCCTCACCTCTCCCCTGGACCCCCGAATGCCAGACAGCCTTTAAAGAACTACGCAATGCCCTTTGCTCAGCACCAGTCCTAGGAACCCCAGATTACTCCAAACCATTCTTCCTCTACACACACGAAAGGGAGGGATGTGCATTGTCTGTCCTAACACAATCAATTGGTCACAAACAACGCCCTTGTGCATATTTTTCTGCCACCCTCGATCCAGTAGCCAGAGCACTGCCAGCGTGCCTGCGCGCTGTGGCAGCTGCAGCGGTATCAATACGCCAGAGCGAAGGAATAGTGCTCTCCAATCCAGTCACTGTTTTAGTACCCCATGCAGTCGACACACTACTGAACCAGACCAAAACCCAACACTTGACTAGCGCCCGACTGACAGGATATGAGTTGACCCTGCTAGCACCGCACATTACCCTAAAGCGATGCACCACCCTCAATCCAGCCACACTGTTACCCCTACCCGAGAACGATTCCAACGTGGCTCCACTACACGACTGTGTGACACTAACCGATGAACAAACAAAAAGTAGAGTAGACCTCAGAGACACCGCCTTTCTAGAGCCAGATGGAGAACTATGGGTGGATGGTTCGTGCATCAAACTCCCCGACGGCACCACCTCAGCTGCATACGCTGTCACCACAGCCCGAACCATTCTAGAAACAGCCCGTATTGCCCAACGTTCCCCCAGGCAGCAGAACTCATTGCCCTCACACGAGCATGTATTTTAGCAGCTGGCACGACAGTTAACATATACACCGACAGCCAATACGCCTTCGGGGTGGTTCACCATTTCGGGATTCTATGGAAAGAAAGAGGGTTCCTGACTTCACACGGTACACCCATCCTGCATGGAGATTTAGTCTCCGCCTTGACGGAAGCAGTCCTCCTCCCCAAAAAGCTATCAGTGATAAAATGCCAAGCACATAGGAAAGTGACAGATCTCATTGGACAGGGAAATGCGCTAGCAGACGTTACTGCCCGAGCCACAGCAGAAGACAGAACCATGACACGAATGTATGTGACCAGGTCACAAGCTGAACAATGGACTGATGCTAGGACCACTGTAAGGGACATACAGACTACAGGCACACAAGACGAATTGACCGAGTGGGAAAAGGTGGGACTAAAAGACGAGGAAAATTGCTGGAGAACTAAAGACGGAAATAAATGGCTGTTACCCAATGCCTACCTCATCCCCATATTGACCATGGCACATTTACCAGCACACATAGGCTCCACCCCCATGATTGAACTAATCACAAGAGTATGGCATAATGTCAAGATAACAGAATCTGCAAAGCGCCTAGTACAACAATGTATAGTATGCCTACAACACAACCCAGGGAAAGGGACAGTAGTACCACGGGGAGGGTTTGGAGTCCCTGATCACCCCTTTGAAGTCCTTCAAATGGATTACATCCAACTAGAGAGATGCCATGGTCTAAAATATGTCCTGGTGGTTGTGTGCGCTTTTAGCAAATGGGTGGAGGCATATCCCACCCGCGACAATACTGCCATAGCCATTGCAAAAGTATTGTTGAAAGAATTCTTCCCCCGGGACGGCCTTTGCAGAATTTTATGGAGCGACAACGGCCCACACTTCGTAGCCGAAGTGATACAGAACATACTGAAAGGGTTGGGGGTAAAACAAAAATTCCATGCCGTCTTCCACCCCCAATCAGCGGGCCTGGTAGAGAGACACAATGCAACATTGAAACTAAAGCTAGCCAAAATAGTTGCCACAACCGGGTTGAAATGGCCCGACGCCCTTCCATTGGCATTGCTATCAATGCGCTCCACCCCGACCAAACACAGACTGAGCCCGTATGAAGTGGTCTTCGGCAGGCCTATGAACATTTGGGCGGCACCAAGACCCACCTCCATTAACGATGTCCCGAACATATTAATGTCAGACTATCTGCATAAATTGACAAACGAGCTAACAATTATCCACCAACAGGTGCAGCAAGCCTTGCCTGACATATCCAGGGGCCCAGGACATGTGATAAAGCCTGGGGACTTCATCCTAGTTCGCAACTTCCAAAGAACGAAGAATCTGGAGCCCAGGTGGACGGGCCCCTGGCAAGTCTTGATCACCACTCGAACTGCCCTCCGAGTGGAAGGAAAAAAAATTGGCTGCACGCCCACCACTGCAAGAAAGTCCCTCCAACGCTGGCAACCTGTGAAGAGGTGGAGGTGCAAGAGGAAGTACTCGCAAAAGACCGACCAGCTCTGAGTTGCTACCCACAAGAAGACACCCTCCAACTGTCTGAATTTCCCGACCCCACGGTGCCATCCAAGGAAGGGTACAACCTAAGATCGACGAAAAGGGGGGAGCTCCAACAACCAGGCCACTAACTGAGTCAGAGTCTCAGATCGGTAGCACAGACAAACGACGCTACCAGGAAAAACACCAGACAAAAGTCTGTGGTCCTAACAGTTGGTGAGCTCCTCGAAGATGATGGAAGAAACGGAACACCTGCAAAGCCACCGCAAAGACACCAAGACTTTTGAACTGCACAGTACAAAGACAATTGCACTTGTAGCTGCATTTCTCACCTGCCTCCTGCTAATGGTCACACTCTGGATCATTGAAGAGAATGCACCTGCATACAGAACATTGTCACCAACCATGCAACCAATCACAAAGAAAGAACACTACCTGGTATCACTACCGCCACATCTCCGAGAACGACGCAAAGAATTCTGGAATAATTCTTTCGTACAGATGCTGCACCAGCACAATCTTGCCACCAATGCCACTAACTGTTGGGTCTGTGGGCTGCTACCACATGCCACTGAACATTCCATCCCTTTCATCCCTTCACCCTTTTCTGTTCATGGATCTTGCCTTGCCTGGATGATGCTCCTACAAGAAAGTTACAAAGACAATGCCACTTCCGATGGGACAATCGCTCAGTTCTACAACGAGTTCTGGCTAAACCAAACAGGAAGAACAGCAGCTCCCTTTTGCCCTCACACCTCCAATACGACATTCCCAATGAATGTCCCCTCCAAAGAACGAGTGGAAATACAAGTGTTCAATAATCCTGTCAGAGCCACATTTTCCTACCTGAAGAAAAGAACTGCTGCAACACTGACTGTGGCCCTATCTGTGGTGAACGTCTCTGGCCTTGTATGCATTGAAGGCCGTGGGACTAAGAATGTGGGTCACAGCACTTGTAACATTGTAAGGACTTTGAACACTGCCAATCCTCCAGCATTTGTTGCATCACCCAATATGTACTTTGTCTGTGGAACCAAAGCCTACACCTGGCTCCCAAGAAACTGGGGGGCACGTGCTACATCGCCTTTGTTTTGCCACCGACCTACACAGCCCCTGCAGAGCATCATCGAGAAAAGCGTTCTAAAGACACTGATCAAGCAGACTCTGCCGCATCACAGTTCGTTGACGCAGCAAAAGGGCTCGTCCCGCTATGGGGTCCGATGGCAAACAGCCGAGCCATCAGACATCTGTCTCAAGCGGTAGAAACCGCCCTGAACGTCACAGCTGGCATCCTCACCAACAACACTGCCGAGCTTCAAGCGGTCCGTCTGGTGGCCCTACAAAACCGCATGGTCCTGGACGTGGTACTAGCGGATCGTGGAGGAGCATGTCGCATCATTGGTGCCAGTTGCTGCATATACATCCCTGATAATTCACCCTCTGTCTATGAAGCAATCGAACATCTCCACAGACTGTCTTCAGAAATTCATCAAGGATCAGAGACTTGGACAATTGGAAGTTGGCTTTGGGGCATCTTAAAGGACTGGGGTTGGAAAATATCAATGTTTCTCTTGGTCCCAGTATTGGCAATATGTGGTTGCTGTTTGGGTGTACACTGTATACCACCTTTGTGTTCTCTTTGCATAAGTGCCTTGCGCCCTAAGACTATGGACACTCAATTAACAAAAATGAGAGTAATGTATGAACAAGAAATACAGGACATTATGGAGATCGAAATAGACTGACAAGATGGCTAGTTATGTTCAAAGGGGCGACTGTTAAGAACAAAACACAATCATGAACATTCTGCGCCATCTTGTCTGATGAAAGTTCCTACGTGCACATAAACTACAGTCATTCTGATTTACCACAGCCATTTTGTACTCTGTTGGTCACCTTCATTTCACCCTGTCCTCTAGCAGCCTTCTGACTCTCTGACCAAACCTGATATGTGTGCTGGGGGCTATAAACTATTTCCACGACAAACATCAACATCACCTGCTGCCTCAAACTCGTCTTTCCTCTCATCCCTGCACAAACGGGTTACAAATACCAAACAGACTCTTGCAAACATGGTTTATTGCACTACACACAGCAAGACTGGTTTTTTGCCAACAATGGGACCTGTTCTTATCAACAGAACGGACTCTTAGATCTGGCCGGTCTCACTCGCTTTTAGACCCTGAAGCAAGGTCCAGCTGCAATTAAATTGTCTGTTTTTGACCTGGGTGGGAGGAGAGTTAATGTTGGGCTTGTGTAACCATGTTGATAAAACAATGTCAGGCTTGTGTGACAACCTGCCCGGGCGGAGACTCCAAGCTTGTAACCATGATAAAAGAAACAAATACATTGTGTAAAACTGTATAAAAGGAAGAGTCAGAAGCATTGCCAGTAGAACACCTCCCTGAAGACATCCTGGTGTCAGCAGTTGACGTGGTCTCCTCTAAGAGTAATAAACCTTTTTCTTGCCTTCCAGCTTCCAGCGCCTGCCTCGTTATTTTAGATAGTGAATCCAAAGTGGATTAAAGGTGACTTTGCGCCGGGCAGCATTGGGGATCCCAGGAGACTCGCTGCTTTTCACACCCTTTTCCAACTCCTTGGCCAAGGGGTTTGGTTCTCACACTCTTAGGTAACTATAAACGAAATCTTTAGCTGTACTGCGGTCTCTATCCTCTTCTCTCTGTGGGACCGTCATTGATTAATAAGTGATTATTTAGTATTGCTTCATCCTTGATATACGATTAAGTATTATGTGGTTTTGTAATTTACTCTGCTAAATCTTTAGATAAACATTTTAAAACTTGACTCAGTGATCATTTCAGAGTTTATGAACTGTAATGAATGTCACTCATTTTAAACTTCCCAATTATCAAAGGGTCCATTGGTAAGTCATTACTCTTCAATCAGAAAAGTAATTGGTAGCAGGGATATTGAAAAAGAGTACAACTGACCCACCAGCGGAAATTGCTAGCGTAGTATGAATGAATGGGCCCAGGTGAGTATTCGGTGTATGAATGCTTGTTGCTAGTAACCCGCTGGATCAACCAGGAGCATAAGACGGGAGAAGGACCAGGAGCAGGAGATGGGAGAAGGACCAGGAGCAGAAGATGGGAGAAAGACCAGGAGCAGAAGACGGGAGAAGGATCAGGAGCATAAGACGAGAGAAGGACCAGGAGCAGAAGATGGGAGAAGGACCAGGCAGGCTCCAAGCAAGTTTGTTGACTTGTTCACCACACTGAACCTTTTCTAATTCCTTTATCACTTCTTTCAAAAGTTACACATTTGTTTTTAACTCCTTGGAAGAGTTTTCACTACAGTGAAATTAGAAATGAACAAAGAGCTTACAAAACACGAAACCCCATCTCTCGTAATTCCTCCTGTTCGATTTAAAGTACTGACTAGGCACCCTCTCCTCACCATCATGGCAGCCCATGCACAGTGTAGGATACACATACACAGAAACAACTGTGCACAATGTATGTAACCGTGTATATTTCGTGATGAAATGCACATATTTTGATTGGGTAGGTGCGGGCAGAAATGAAATGTAGGTTAGTGGGGAAATCACCGGCACACAGAGAACCGCTTTCCTATCGTTACTTATTTATCAAACGTGGACTTGGGCCATGAAGCTCTTTACTGCCCTTATAATCCACATCTGTCTTCGCAGAAGGGTGGGGGCAAATACTATAGCTATAGTGATGCTCTTTCACCACTGTGGCATCAGTTGTGGGTAGGAGGAGGGACATCTAAAGAAATAGATGGGGAGAAGGTATCTCTAAAGTCCATGTTCAGCAAATGACCAAGACTGCCCTTCCACCATCCGGGTCCAGGGGTATGTGCAGCAGATCACGTGACCTGGGCAGCCTATCGAACTGTGAAGCGCACTTGTGGGCGCGTGGCAGTGTGCCGAGATGACCGGGGTTGCAAAAGTGTTACCACTAAAGCATTCAAGCGTCACCCTATGACGCACAGCTGGCGGAATGAGGGGTTAAAGGTGAAGCATAGAATGGATTGACACGTCCGAAGTGCACAATGACATCACATTTCACACAGGCCCACATGTCTAGAATGTGGGTCCCGGGGGAAGCGAAGGCGCAGCCTAGTCTTCCCCTGGGAGGCTTCGCGAGCTTGAGTGACACGGCAGGACAGGATTGGCGGATTGCGGGAAGTGTGGAGTTTGGGGGGTCAAAATATAAGGGGTCAGGAGAGGGGGGTGCCAGCCTCTTTCTGACTCCTCACACTACAGAGGAGAAAAAGTTTGGCCACCCACCCACCCTACAAGTTTTATGGGGGTTTGGGACCTGGTTTGATTGTGTGCTGAAGGGTTGCCATGGTAGGACAGGTTGCAAGAGCAGAGGCGGTAGTTGGGGGGGGGGGGGGCGGTTGTGGGGGCGGGGGGAGTGGAGAGTCAGATGCGGGCGTATCCACCCCTCGGAGGGGGGGGGAGGGAGCATATGCGAAGGAAGACGGTGTGCGGGATGCCTGGTACAGGACAAGGATGCTTCATTGGAGGATGCTCGGGTAAAAGAAGTGTGAAAGAGACTGGGAATGGAAGGAGGTTATTGAAAGAAAGGAGGAGTGAAGCAAGATGGGGTGCTGAGGTGAAAGCTGGGGTTGAAGAGAGAATGGTGAGAAGAAAGGGTTTACGTTTAAAGATGTTTTGATAATTATGATAAATTGTTGAACTGTTTTAAGGTATGCAATCCTGCTGTTTTAAGGTATGCAATCCTGTCCTAATAAATGGCCTTTTACGCATCATGGAGTGCAGTGTCTGATTGCCTCGCGATTGTAGGTTAGGTGATTTGCACAGAATCCCTACGTTCTCGCCCTAGTTCCGGACGCGGGATTAGAACTCTGGTCCCCAGGGGCATAAATCGGCAGTTCATCCATAAGACCACATTGCCTCCCAGTAAACGATAGATGCCACGCGGCCAGAAGCACTTTCTATGGCAGACAAAGGGAGCTGCATATTATAATCCGTAGGTGTGGTAAAAGGAAGAAGACATATTTTACTCAGACTCCCTAATCTTGGCAGGTCTCCGACATTGGACACGCAAATATAACTCTGCATTCGCCTTATCTGTGATACACCCTGCGCCCCAGGAGAAAGGGAGAGCCACTCTCTCACTCCCAGCTGACCCCTGAAACTTGGCGAGGTCTTGTGTGGTGACAGATCTGCAGAGTCACACCCAGTGCTGATGGCGAGAGGTGAACCGGTGAGGAGGGTGGAAGAACAGTAAGAGGACGAAAGGAGGGAGAAAGAAAGAAAATAAAGAATCTCTGGATGGTAACAAAGGCCAATAATGAGAGAAATTACCATATTAGGAAAAAGCTATAACAATAACATCAGTTAAACATTGGCAAACCCACCCATGCCAACTGCTGGGAAAATGACAGATATAAGGTTTCAGTCAAATCTAGCACAACCCTCAAGGTCATTTGAATCACTCACTCGGCACTCAAGAACATCCTACTAGCATGACTGGCTGAAAACCAAGCCATCAGAGGCGGGCAACACATCATTAGGGGAAATGCAAGGCACAAAAAGGCCAAAAGACAGGCATTCACTGTCTTCACACCCAGGGTCTGTAATATCCCCACCCTCTTAAAATTCAGAAAGAAACTGAAAACACATCTCTGCGCAAACGGGTCTGTGTGTACAATAAAGGGAGATGACTGCCACCTGCAAAGCTATAAACAATAGATGTCCACACCCCTGAAGCAAAGTTATAGGGAGGGAGTTGAAAGGAAAAGACGGTCAGCCACCTCTGTAGACACATATACTCATGAAACCAAGAAATAATCCTTTACACAATAACCTGTATACAAGGGTTTAACTAGTTCATGCTGTGTGGTAAAGCCATCTGTAGAACATTTCACGTCATCACTTCCTATCCTACGCCTGCCCAGAGTACAAGCTATTATTTTACGGCATGGTTCCAGGCTGCGGACTCTGCTGCTCTTGAAGTCCCGGCCTGGGTACTCCGAAGACCAGTTTCATTGCTGGTACTCCAGGTCATCCACGGTGATGAATTGAACTGCCATCGGTTGCAAGGGGTTGCTGTAGAACATCAGAGCCTCTGGACAATCCAGATGGTCATGGTGCTTCTGCATCATTGACCCTTCTTTGAGCTCACCACGTGTAGTCAAGAGCGTGAACTTATGCTCACATGTGCTTTGTGAGTGCTAGGGCCTGTGCATTGAAGATGCTGCTGTTGCTCCTACACTACTCCTAGTTGCAAGAAGTCACTGAAGACGGGTTCAGGAGAGGATGACCTAGTGTAGACAACTGGTAGAAAGCATTGCCAATGATCTGGCAGAGAAACTCTGGAAAAGACAAATTTAAACCTGGATGAAGTACAATTGTACTTTTTCTTATCTGTAAAGAGAAATTCATGGTTGCACTCGGTGTAGACATTCGGGGCCCTATTACAGATGGTGCCCCGGCGAGGCAACGGGTGTTTGCGCCCGCTTTGCACGCCCCCGGGGCACTTTGGTAATATAGAAGGGGATGCAGACGCTTGTGTGTCCCCTTCTATAATAACGTTAGCGTTGGCGCACTTAAAGAGCCAGCGCCATCAACAGAGGGTGTTTCCTCATTTGCATAGGAGAGTGCCCTATGCAAATGAGGGAATTCCTGACTCTGCGCCGATGCCATATTACAAACATGGGCGCAGAGTCAAAAGCCCTCAGGAGGCGCACTGACAGTGCGCCTCCTGACAACAGCACTCTGCAGGGGGCAAAGTGGGTCCCATGGACCCCCCAGACATCCCCCTGCAGGCGGGTGCAGTCACTGACTGCACCCGCCTGCAAGGGGATCTCTAAAGCCCTTTGAAAGTGCAGGCGGGTGCCGCCTGCCCTGTGAAAACACGGAGCGGTTGCTCCGTGTTTTCACATGCAGCGAGTTTGCGGCTGCCCTGGGGGCAGCGCATACACCATAATGGGGCGCATTATCACGGTTTGCGCCCAGCGCACCTTTTGAAAGGTTCGCCGGGCACAAACAGTGATAATGTGTAATACGGCCCCTGATGTTTTGAGTTGATCAACTCCATCTTCGAATCCTGTGGCATTAATTTGAGTAGAAGAAAATTCAGACATCGTCTTAACTCTTACATCCAATTAAGTGCCAAGTGTCAACTCCACTTTAGGCTTTTGTCTGCCCCCAGAACAAAATCAAAAGAACTCTACTTATATGTTTTCATTATTGCTCAGGCAATAACAACCATTTCATATTGTTATTCTGTTGCATGTCATTTTCTGTTCTCCGTTGTAACCTGAGAAAGCAATATTTGACTGAGCACCTATCTAAAGATGCAAGTTAGTTATACTGTCCTTGCATGTTGTACCCATCCACACTGTGAAACACGGCTTTATTCACTACTCTTGCTGTTGCCAGTCATGGTTCCATTCTTTTAAGCAGGTCCCACCTTTAAACCAAAAGGCCTCAGAGTTTGGTTTTTACAATTTTTTTTAGCCAGCTTCCACCCAAGAAAGCAAGAATATCACTAAGAGAGACAAAAAAATGATGGGAGGCGACAGTATGGACATCTACCGCACCACCATCAAGACAAGGGCTGTCCGACGATGGTTCATGCGATGTAGAGCAATGCCACATTTTCAGGTTAACCACCACCTTAATAAAAATGATTGCCATTCAAGGCCATCGCATGTAAATTTATCTCATGAGGCTTTCCTGAAAATCTGTCAAGAAAATATGGCATTTGGTGGCTGGATGGTTAACTTCTCTGACAAAGATCTGCTCATATGGGGACAGAAATACAAATTACAGATGGAACAAAAGTGGCAACACTATGTATGGATGTGTGAAAAATGATGAACTATAGGTGAACACCCTCCAAAAGAGGAAAGCTCACACCCAGAAATATTGACGGACCTTATCAAACAGGTTACAGGTGGGATGAGACCGACTTCCCTTACTGTGTGGCTCTACTTCCTGTCGCTGACAACTATCTTCCACGGGGATGCTACAATGACGAAAAACAGACTGAACTAAACATTTGGAGGAAATTGAGACATTTCCTGTCAAACCCAGCAATAATCAAATAAACCTTGACCCCATCCCACTCCAGAAACTACGAACGTATACATGTCACCAGATATGATTCTCTGGTGCCTTCTAAGAGCTTGGCTGTACAGATAAGCTCAACGTACTCGGAAGACAACGTGAAAAAAAATGTACTAACTTGCAGAGGAGTCTGGAAAAGGCGACTACGCATCTAGAACACTGAAAAGAAGCTGTTCACAATAACCTCTTTACACCCTTCTGAAGAACAGGCCGGTTTTCATTTAGTGGATGTTGTGTTATTGGCATTTGTGTGGAGCATAATCTGCCCTGGGTGTGGAATCACTTTGCCTTCCATAGTCTACCCTAATGAGTCACAAGACCATAGGACCGGTCTTGTGCTATGGTACAAATTACAAACTATTTTCCCAAAATGTGAACCAAGGGTGGGTCGGAAGGTTGGACCACTATAAATTGCAAACACAAAGAAAAAACTTCACATGTGAAGGTTTTTGATGATTATATTATTAGGTGCACGCCTACACTGTGTATGATGTGGTATATTGAACCTACGCATGACCATACAAATAATTTCTATAACATGGTTTTGAATTAAAAAATAGAAGGATGAATACATTGTTTCTGTTCCTTTCTATGATATAATCATTTAAAACTTTCACACGAGAGGTTTTTTTAGGTCTCGCCCTGAAAGCCAGCGCTTCAGCGCTGGCTCTGGGCGAGACATTTTGTAGTGGGCTTGCAGAAATGCGACCACAACTTTTGGCTGGCCTAGAGCATGCGAGTACGCGCACAGTAACGCGCATTCCTCGCATGCTCCAGGCGCCATATGTCTTTCCTCTCACTTGCTCCTCCCCCACCACAGAGCGCTTCTCGGGGCCACGCAGCCGTGTCACTTTCACGGCCGCGCGTCACTTGCTCTCCCGCTCCTCCCCCCTCCCCCACCACAGAGCGCGTCTCGCACGGCCGCGCGGCCAATGCTTGTTGGGTCTAGGTTTCTTTACTTTGTTAACGCATTACTCTGCATTTTGTTTGTGGGTATGCTGCGTGTAGCCCCCTGGCCGTAGCCGAAACGCAGATGACTTCAATAAATTTAGAGGCCTCAACTGTAGGGTTGGCAGCTCCCCCCAGCCCTCCCTTATGCACAGGAATTCATGGGTTGTAATCAAAGCAGCATTCCTCGGTGCCCAGAGTAATCACAGAACACTGACAACTGTTCACTGCTCTGTGTGCCATGGTGCGCCCAGCCGGGCACAAAGTATAAAATAATGTGAAGACCATGCACGCGCTACGAGGCGCGCGCTTGTGTGTGTACGTGTAATCCTCAGAGGCCCGCAGCTGTCGCTTTCACTTTCTTGCCGGCTCTTCGTGTAGACTTTGCTTCGATGCAGATATGCGCACGCATATTTCTAACCCTCCCCTCCGTAGCTTTCAAGTCCCCTCCCATACTGCTTGGTTTCGCATGTAAATATTGCCTTCTCCCTGTACAGAGGGATTCTTTTTAAGCACTCGAGCTGCAATTCAGGGCAGCACAGAACAGTGATGTGCTTCGTAGTTTTCATCGGAAATCTATCACAGTGAGACCGCATTCATTGGCTAGGAAGCGCTGTGACGTCACCCTTTACTACAGTGAAAGCCGGAGCTTGTGAAACTCAGCGAAGGGGTTTGCTGCATATTTCTGAAGGCTTTCTCCTCATTCCTCCTAACCTTTGTCATAAGGACACTTCGGCCTCAAGATTCTCGAAAGGCTTCCCTCACAACCAAACCGCACATGCCTACAAGAATGTGGCAGTAATGTTATGCATACATGGCTAGAAGGCTAAAACGGTGTCCCTTACCTAAATGTGGTATCAAGTAGCACATTCACACTGTTTAGCGACCAAAGCCGTCTATTTATTAACTTACAGATCTACTCTGTTTTTTAATTCCTAATTTTGCTTTCATTTAATATTTTTAATTTATGGTTACTTAAAAATCTCATTAACATTGTAACAAAATGGTCCCCAAGGCTTAATTTCAACAAGCATTGGCATAGCCAATAGGTCTCGCCTTTGGGACCTTATAAGTGTTTAGTTATCCAGCACAATATCCTTGGTGCAACAACATCAACTGTTGCATGGCTAAACACTTATAAGGTCCCAAAGGCGAGACCTATTGGCTATGCCAATGCTTGTTTTCCCTCCCATCAACAATGCTGGCTCAGGACCAGAACTGTAATCAACATTTCAGATTGGGCAACCTAGTGCAGTAGCCCACTAAGCAGGGCATGTCCATAGGAACTACCATTAAGGGTCTTGAGGAGCTGCTCAAAGCTGTACTGAAAACCACGAACTGCACATCTGCCACTCACAGCTCATCTCATCTCATCACCACGCTGCTAAGCACTGCGTCCCTCTAAACGATGACCGCACCACGGTGGTGATCACCATGACGTGGAAACACTCCCCACGCGAGCAACAACCTTCCAACCACACACCCAACATGGCGTAGCTTGCTGCTCATGTAAGCAAGTGCTTCATTGCTTCGCACAGGAGTAGTAAGCACTATATAAATGCTGCAATACCATACTATTATCTCAGTCTACTGAAAAAGGATTTTATTGCTCCTAGAAATATGAAAGCCATAGCCACCCCCGCAGGTATTAGAAATTGTGACTTGCTGATTACTCACTGAACACGTTTGGACTGAAATGGAATCTACAGAGGACTGTTTCTGGGCCCTTTCATGAGACATGAAGAGGTTTGTGCACGGACAAAATATGGATAAGGAGAGAAATGGTTTGTATAATGAACTTTACTAAGAATCGCCAGAGGCTGCAATACATGGAGAGATCAGATATTGTATGAGCTTCCCTGAAATAGAGAGCATTGTTCCAATAAAATGTGAGTGTCATAAAAACATACAGCTGCCTAATGAAATATACAGACAAAAATGGGAACTGCAAAGGAATATAAATAGCATTAGAGGTGTGAATAAATTGGTATAGGGAAGGAAATGTAAAGCAACAGCAGGATCAATTTGAATGATATAACAATTTGAAACACGTTTAATTGTTTATGTCCACTCCCCCATACACACATATGTCCAGTTCTTATGATTACCAGGACCCTCGATTACGCAACAGGACAGAGATGGGGTCCAAGAGCATGCTCAGCCTGAACCGGGCCTGGACCATGATAGGCTCGCTTGATCTCTCCGTCTCAGTCTCTTTTCATCTCCATCTAGGAAGATAGAGTGCACTAGGAGACAGGAGTGGGAGCCACCTACCAAGATGGAATGCACAGTGGACACGAGTGGAGGGGATGATTGGCAGTCTATATATCGTATGTCTTGACTGCAAACAGCTGGAACCACATCTGCGAGGCGGCCGAGGCCCCAGAGCCCTCTGGGGAGTGGTGAAGTCTCTACTGTGGCAGTGGTTTCCTTGATTTATGTCCTTAATTCCTGTCCTAAGCATGCATTACCATTACCCCCAGGTTGTACAAGACTCACAGTAAAGTTCTAGATCCCAGCACGTTTAGAAACAAACGTTTGTTTTGTGTCCAGGTGTTCATAAACCTGGAGAAAAAAATAATGATGCTCTACTCAAGCAGAGGCACCAGAAAATCGTAATTGCAATAGTTCGTGAGTGAGAAAGAGGACCGTTTCCAATGCCCAGTGCTAACAGGACCTGATAACATTAGGGACACAATCTGGCAATCTCAGTAATTCACTACTACCTTCAAAATATCTTTGAATAAACCAGTGCCGCCTAACCTTTGTTAGGCCATGACTTTGAACGGTTATGGTATATGTCACCGCGCTAAAAGTGGTTCCAAAACGATTGGTGCTCTGTTTTAAAACCCTATAGTCAACAACATAAATCAAACAAGCATTGGCATAGCCAATAGGTCTCGCCGTTGGGACCTTATAAGTGTTTAGCCATGCAACACTTGATGTTGTTGCACCAAGGATATTGTGCTGGGTAACTAAACACTTCTAAGGTCCCAAAGGCGAGACCTATTGGCTATGCCAATGCTTGTCTTTGTGTTTATAGTGGTATACATTTGGCATGTCAAGGACTCAATGAACCTGCTGCAGAAAGTTACTTTAACAGCCTGTTTTTTTGCCGCCATTATCCCAAATATTGTGGGTGATATAATACCCGGGCAGATTCTGTAGCACTAGTCTCAACACACCGTCCACATCAGAATCCATCCAACACAGTCTCTGCTGTATCAGCCAGTCCAAGAGGAGTGGCCGACACAGCAGAGAACACTAGGAGACACCAAGAAGGGCAACAGGTGCCCAAATGTGCAACCAAATTATACAGCACTCCTCTGCACCCATGACCAGAGCCACTGGAATTATGCGAGTCTGCAGCAGTGGAGATTTTCATATAATTATGGATCTGCTGCACGGGCCACATAATCTGCTGTATAATCTGCAGATTTTAACAAAAAAATATTTGTTTCTGGCTCAAATGGATCAAATATTACAAAAAATATGGTGACTGATTTCTGCGCACCGGAAGGCTTTTAGCAAAATTTAAAAAAAAAAATTTAAGAGTTTTATATAGCGCGAACTCGACCCGAAGATATCAGGTATCAGAGCGCTTTACATGAGCACCAGTTTCATTACAGAGGGACACATTCATTTTTGTGAGGCGTGGGGAGATTAAGTGATTTGCCCATAATCACAGGATGTTGAGTGTCCCTGCAGAGACTTGAACCCGGTTCCCCAGCTTCGAGGTCAACCGCTCTAGCCGTAAGGCTACATCCTCTCCCCTAAAGGTTGACTCTTCATCTCTCAGTTGCTAATTGTTGTATTTTGGTGTTAAATTGGTACTAACTAGGGTGAACTCTTTTCTCAGGCACTGTTACAGGTGTAAAAAAGACAAACTAATTAAATAATAAGATCACAAAATGTGCTACATTATGCCGCATAATTTACCTTTTTGTGCTGAATAATTTAGTCACCCTTGACACATAATTTGGTCCTTTTCTGCCGCGTCATTTCAGTGCCCTACCCATGGCCAGTGCTGTACCTGTGGAGCGTTGAGACCAATAAGAAGCAAAGCCCCCTAAAAGGATAGCAAATATATCAAAGCCCACATCCCCTTGGTCAGAAGCATGCACGATGAAAATATTAGACTAACCAGGCAGTATTGGAGGCAGATGTGTGAAATAAGATGGAATTTGGCATTGTGCTCATTTGCCCTCTCTGTCTTGACCCCTCCGTGCTAACAAGCCAGCTCTTGTATGCCAGACCATTATGCCTTGCAGACCCAATCAGGCCCCACCTCTCATGTTTGCTAGAAGACTTTTCATAAATAGTTCAAACTTCTCTCCCCATCTGGCCTCTCCCTGCTCTCAACTGCGCAGCACCAGTAGTCTAACTCCTGCTGAACGGTGTGTCCCCAATCATGACTTATATATATATATATATCAAATAAATGTTAACAGAGGTAGCGAAGACCTATTCCCCGAGATTCTGCCCACCTACAAGCATGGAATGCAGTAGTATTTAAAATATGTATCCATGACGTTTACTACAAAGTAAACCCATAATTAACAAATGCGTGCAGAAACTCTTCATCTCAAGTAGCAAACAGAATCCTAAAATGAGCTGACCAGATAAAGCTGTGCCACGCTCAGAGGAGGATGTGGAATGCTCAAGCGCCTTTATGAGCAAAGATTTCACCCGGCCGCACAATGTCACTCTGACCATCAGTCAGGCTGCTTCTTTCAGTCACCACCGCTAAGCATTCTGGAACTTGTAGTTTAACGTTTCATCAAATTATAAAACGGAACAGTAAGAGTCGGCATGCTTAGATCTGTTGGCTGAAAGTCACGAGACGACTTGACTGCTAAGTATAGCGAGCACACAACGTGTGCAGTGTCGTTAGTGACAAATGTTTGCCCCCACACGGCAGGCTCCTCCCAGTCTGTGTGCTTCGGGTTGCACAATTCACTGTAATGCTGCTTCAAAGGCCCAGGCTGCACATCACACGGCTGTGCGCGTCTCAGGACAAACATCGGAAGTTTCACACCTCCGTGTTTGTTTCCTCACATGTGTTCCTCGCCTGTATTTCTTTCTGTTGAAAAAGAATTTGCCCAGACCGTGTGTTAGCTCGTGCCCCACCAAGGAAGGTTTGCATTTCATCTCATGTTTAACCGAACGCCAGGCTCCTTTAAGTACAGAGGCCATCTCGTATTTTGGAATATTCCATTCAGGGCTAACGAAACTTGACCCCCCCTCCCCCCCCCCCATTCCCCCAGCAAAGTACATTGACCCCACCCCCCAATCCGGACTCACTAGGGAGGTAAATGTGCTGAGGGGGGCTCCCTGGAGCTCGCTCCCACCCCTACCCTGCACTGCGGGGGGGCCTTTGATTTCATCTCATGTTTAACCGAACACCTCTGGCCAGGCTCCTTTACGCGCAGAGGCCATCTCGTGTTTTGGAAACACTGCGTAAAGATAGTAGGGTATACGTTATGCTAACAGAGATTTGTATAGCGCCGTATTGCCATACTATGGACTTGCAGCGCCAAACTGCAGCTAAGCAACAAAAACAGGAGCAATGGCTATTTCTAAAGGGCGCAGTATCAACACATTGTTCTTGCTCCTTGAAAAGCTGACGTTATATTGGTCGTTATAGTGACACACCTTTTATCGGCCATAGAGAAGTGAAAATCCTGTTCTACCAGCGAGCACCAGTTCTTGCGAGCACCTGGCAAGGACATACAAGGCCCCCTTAAAACGAAACGCAAAGCAGATGCCAAGACCTGAATCGTAACACAAGCATTCGATTTCGCACTGGAACTGAGATGAAATAAATTGGCAAGACACACACCGACAACTGAGACCCCTCGAGGGGGGGGGTCACTATTAAAGAAGGGAGGCCTTTAAGACTGCCACGCGTTTAAAGCGCTCTCCGCAGGATCACATCACATTAAATGAAATGAAAGTCATGAAATGACATCAAATCATGACCAGGTAGGGTATGGTGTCACCAAAAATTACAGCAGATGGAATACAGGTACTTGTTGGGGGCTCCTAGGACGTGCAGGTGACCAGAGGGGGTTTAAACCTGGGCAGGAGTCATGGTGTATTCACTGCTGGTTCTGGCAGCACACTTACTCATCAGCATACCAGCCCTGGCCAGGGTTGGTGTGATATCACTTCCTTTGTTAAGCAGAGCTGCCAGTTTCCTTTGGCATTCTAGCACTGGCATTGCTCATCATTTGGTCTTCAATGTTATTCATGAAAAGAAGGTGGGTGGCACAGTCTTTCAATAAAACTTTGCAGTCAATGTTTCGTCAATACTGGAAATCTACAGTGTTCATTATTTTCATGATTCACGCTTTAAAAAAAAAAGATCCCAGGTGCTATGTAGGATAATTGTTGCACACTACAAATCTGTATACTGCTATCAAAGGTTTTGACTATTCTAGGGATTATAATAAGTGAGTGATTGATTGAAAAATATGGCATCTATATCAGACCTGGGAAAGTTTCAATTATTATGAAGGCATAATCTTGCCTAATTTTAGTAATATTGCATTACGCTAGTTATATGACATTTACAAAATTAAGCTACATTGCATAATTATGCACCGTTGCCATATAGTTGTGCAAAATTTTTGCACCAAACAATACGAACGACTGTTCTGGTCGTTCTTTTGTATTGTTGAGTGCAAAAATGATGCACAAATGCATGGCAACGGTGCACAGTTATGCAATGTAATAGTTGTTTCTGACAATTGTGTTACTGTTTTTTTTTACTACAATATGTGTTCTCAAGTCCAAAATGGATGCAAGGACACATTTCACGTTAAAACAGTGATGAATGACAATTTTGCATTTTACGTAATGCCATGAAAAGTAGTTCTTTTGTTCAACATCAGGTGCAACATGACATGTAGCTTGTAATTGAGACCCAGAGTGTGCTCTTTGATGTACTTACTTTGCAGACAAAACAACACTTTAATTGCTTATTTATGGCTTTTTTGTGTAGGAAGTGCGTGCTCTTTGGATGCCTTAGCCTGGCATAAAGACACTATGTTATTCGCTAATCACTTTTGAGCATCAACTTGTTTTATTTTGCTGTACAGACAATATTTTTTATTTTATAGCTTTTTTTCTTACAAAGTAATGATGTGCGCACACGTAAGCTTTCTTAAAGGTACCACAAATCATTGCTCTTCGTAAAAAGTACCTACTATGAGAGAGGGAGAGCAGAGCTTGTAGGATGCTAAGAGGGGTCCATTACCGTAGGCTCCAGCACACTATTTCCTGAGCCACTTCTGAAGTGCTCCTATTACTTTATAACTAAAGAACACATCATGTTACCACTCCAAAGAGAGCTTAACAATGGCACTGACCTCTGCACTCCAGGAGGTGAATGACTGGTGCATTTCCTTTGTGCATTCAGTATGGTCTATTGACATATGCCCAAACTGCACACAATATTGAGGAAAACCAGGCGCTACATTTGGAGATGCACTGCAGTGAACCAGACTGTAGATGAGGGACTCTAATCTGCACATGCAGTGACAAAGACAAGTGTACAGGAGCAATTTAAAATCGGATAAATACTTGGGAACAATCCTCTTGTTTTGTTTGTTCTTCCTTATAGGGTGTCTAACTTAGAAAGAAAAAAAAAAAATGATTGATGGAATGCTTGAATTAATCCTCTGTAGCTAGAGGCCACCCATATGCAAATCATTCTTTGAACAGCTCCAATTGAAACAGTTCAGAACCAAACCGCGAGATAAGGTCCTCCTCTAATGGGAACATAAGCAACGCCAGACCAGTTTCAACCTGTTTGGTCATCATCAGTGAGTTGCAGCTCGAGTCCCTTGGAACAGAGAGTCACAGGGGCACTGGACGAGATTAATTCAAGCATTCCTTCCATCACTTTGTTGCCCTAATAGGTGACCTTGAGCAGGGAGTTGAACCTGAAGGCAAGAGAGGTTTCAATCTCCGGTAAAGCTTTTGCCTGTGACTGCTGTCAGAAATGAGGTGTTCAGTCTAAATTTAGGGAGTGCCTTGAAATGGTCCGAGGCCACCTTGAAAGATTAAAAAGAAACCACCCAAGAATTTAGAAAAAATGGATTTTCTTGCTCTAAGTTCTCCCTTGTCTTATAAGCAGCAATACAGTGGACCGAAGATTGCAGCTATATACAGTATGAATCCCAATCCCATTCACAATGATCCATTCATGCAGGGGATTCAGAACGGTGACGCAACACCTCCACCGTGGAAGGAGCCATTAAAAACCATAAGGTGGTGCAACCAGAAAAATAAATTAATATAACGGACAAGTGGGTTGCTGGAACTGAAGCTGAACCTGAAGAACTTGAAGACGTCCAGAGACAGAAGATGTTCAAGTCCTGAGCTACATATAATGAAAGTAGCTCTCCTTTAAAATATAGCAAGTGACGTGGAGCTCAAAGTCCTGGTTGTATCACTACTTGCAGATGGAGAACAGGCGATGTAAACAATTTCGAGCTTCCACTCTTCACTGGTCCATGGTAAAGACTCTATGGCACTGCTGAGGTTTCAAAATCACAAGTCTACCCCCAAGAAGACAAAAGAGGACAGTCGTATCTTGCAAACTCCTAGCAAAAACACAGTGAACGTTGATGCTGCCCAAAAGAAGGGTCTTCTACTGAGAGGTCGGAAGATCATTATTTTCCCTAATCTAGGACAAACTAGTCAACTAATGCAACAGGAATTCCATTTTAAAAAGTAATGACCAGTCGCAAGATGCATCTTTCGTTACTATACTCTGCTAAAGTGGCAATAATTTATGTTTGGACTTCAAGAACAATAAGAGAGTGAAGGAGCCTAATACGCATGAACCATCTCCCTAAAATTACTTTAAGTTTACAAAATGCAGGCTCATGTGTTCCTAGAACAATTGTTCTTCACTGAGATAGGGAGTTTAGAGGGACAGGACAGAGGGGGGATGGGTGGGTCATCTGGTTTTATTTGATTTATACTGATTTAAATGTAAGTGTTTTGGGGGGTTCACAATGCCCACTCTCAATTCCCCTTGCTCCCGTGATGCCTTTAGAGAAAGGTGTGTTTGAGGACAGCATGTAAACTACAGTTTTCTGAGGGATATGTTATATCAATGTAATGGTCTAGTCTCACTTGTCTGGAGTATTCTGTTGGTGCACTAGCCTTAGCCATGGAATATAATTTTTCTTCTTCGATATAGAACAACCTGTATTTTCAATACGTTATTCAAATAAACAGACATTTAAAAAAAAAAACAACAAAAAAAACACATGTTGGCAAGGCTAAATTATCCCCACAAAAATCTGCATGATGGCGTCTTGTAGCGCGCTTGCCCATACGAATGAGGAAGACAATGTAAGTGGTAGGTAAACTGGGAACTTTGATACGACGAATATGATAAACACGTCCTTGGGTTGTGGCGGCATCCATGACTGCGAAACAGGCTCAAAGTCCTTTAGAAAGCAGAGTGCCACTCAGGTTTTCACCCCACACAGAAGAGAAGGTTCTCTGGTTCAGACACGAAAGGAGTTCCTTGCCCAAAGAAATGACAAAAGAGAATATTGAGTTTTCCTTACTGAACATTTCTGCTGCTTTTTATCACACCTGTCCTACAGTGCTGGGAAAGTGCTTCAAAATAAAGATGGGAGATTGGACAGATCACGGTCATGGATGCAGTCGTTCATTTATGAAAAGAGATCTTACTTCACCTCGGGCACTTATTTATTGACAATTACCATTGGGTTCGGTCCCACCTCTCGTGCAACACGTATGTGCATACCCAAGTCAAGGTAATCACTTACCTGGATCACCGGTGCCAGATGTACATGAGCGACATGCAGATCTTAACAACCGGTGCCAGATGTACATGAGCAGCATGCAGATCTTACCAACCGGTGCCAGATGTACATGAGCGACATGCAGATCTTACTAACTGATGGCAGATGTACATGAGCGACATGCAGATCTTACTAACTGATGCCAAATGTACATGAGCGACATGCAGATCTTACTAACCGGTGCCCGATGTACATGAGCGACATGCAGATCTTACTAACCAATGCCAAATGTACATGAGTGACATGCAGATCTTACCAACCGGTGCCAGATGTACATGAGCGACATGCAGATCTTACTAACTGATGGCAGATGTACATGAGCGACATGCAGATCTTACTAACTGATGCCAAATGTACATGAGCGACATGCAGATCTTACTAACCGATGCCAAATGTACATGAGTGTCATGCAGATCTTACTAAGCGATGCCAAATGTACATGAGTGTCATGCAGATCTTACTAACCGATGCCAAATGTACATGAGCGCCATGCGGATCTTACTAACCGGTGCCAAATGTACACAAGTGACATGCGGATCTTACTTGAAATACTGCATAATCTGGGGTTGGGACAGAAATCATTATTCTGTTTTTTTTCATTTGTATAACAAGTCTTCACCACTAGTGTGGTCTTGCTGCCCCTTTTTAGGTCTGGCATTTGCAACGACCTAGGGATTTTACTAAAAATATACATGTAATGTACTTACTTAGAGGGGTGTTCAGTCAAACCTCTTTATTCACTGGTCTGCAGTAACGTCATTCACATTTTGTTTTCACTCTTACAACATACTATATGTTGCAGCCATTGGTTCGTTTTTAGGTCGAGCCTAGAGTAGCGCGCATGCGCTGCTCTGCGAGACTTTATGTAAGGGGCTTCCAAAAGCTGACCACACGCTCGTGCACAATGGCCTTTTCCGTGCGGTTACCCGCACGGCCGCCATGTGTTTTCAATTATCGCGCCCGGCAGCCGTGCGGGTAACCGCAAGCAATAGGCCATGGTGCACGCTCTCGCGCGCGCACTGCTTGTTTTTTTTGCAGCAGAATGCATCGGCTGTATTATTGACAGCCACACCCCTACTTCTAGAGACTTGCTGTATTCTTGAGGTCCGCTGTGGGGCGTGATTTTGCCAAGACAGACCCGCCGCACCTGCATCATGCGGTGACGAATTACTTGCAGGAGGCCGCAGAGTAATTCATTCTTCATTTAGTGGTGTCTCGGTTACTGGTTTCTATTGGCTCCGCCCCCTATCGTCATCCCCACACCCATCTTGCTGCAACGTGCCACTGTACGTGCTCATCCGCTGCTCCGTCACGCCGCCCCCTTCCTCCTTAGGCTCCCCCCGCGTGCGAGGCTGTAAGATGGCCGCCTCCACCGCCCTCCCGACGGCGACAATAGCCGATAGCGGGGACGAGGCACCCGCGCCGCTGGAGTAGGGTGAGCGCGTGTTGGGGCTGCTTGTGGCCAGATGGGTGTGGGGGAGCGCGGCATCGAGCAGAGGAAATTCCTTTGCTGGCGGGGAGACAACCGGAGATAAGAGGTTCTTGCTGCAGGGTAGCAGTAATACAGTATTCTGCAGCACACCCCACATAGTCTGCTTGTACCATAACGAGTCATTAACCTGTCATGCCACGGACGCTCTCCACCCCCTCCCCCCCGGACTGAGTGTTTCAAGTCCGTCCTTAAGTACAAGTGTACATTATCGGGCCGGGGATGTCGGCATATTTGGGGTGTGCGCACAATACATACATCCTGTCTGTCTAGAGCCTAGTTGGGTGGCAACATCATACGAGGTCAACGGAGGTCAGATATGTAGATATGAGGTAGGAAAGATCTATCGGCTTAGAAAGTCTGTGAAAATGAGTAGAGCGTAGATGGGTATTTATCATGTGAAACTATGCCTGGTCATTTCTGCACCCTTCCCATAGTTCTCTTTCCGATGTTTCAGTCCATGACTGGTTTGAATTATCCTTGTTTTAGTATCTTTTGGATTAGAAAAGACAGTCTGAGCTTTGAGGGAAGAGTTGATGACGGCTGCAGTTTATGCAACAAGTGACATACAGCGGATGCTGTACTCGTGCCCAAGTGCTAGATTCTAGTCTTTTTCTTTCAGTAGTGCTCGCCTTCAATGCTGTACATTTTAAGTGTTCAACATGACTATGCCTCTGTAGTTTGCACAACTCCTGTCGTGAACACGGCTACGTGGAAAGGTGGGGGCATAGGGGTTAATCCTCAATCCGTCACTGCGACCAGTCAAGAAACCCTCCCAGCTTGTTCTTCAAATGTTAAGATTTTTTAAATGTATGTTATTTTAATTTACAAGGGTTCCTTTCTACGCATGTGTTAGTGATACATTTAATGATGGATGTGAAATAGAATTCGTGAGTCACAAGGATTTTTAGCTTCGGCTGCCTTCTCAGTCTGAGTCACTGCTTTTTTAGCCTCAGCGCCCTGGTTTCTTGTGATGGTTCAAGACACTTGTTTGCGATAGTTCCACGATCCCGTGTGTGACCTAAAAATCGAGTCGAGGGCAGCTCTGGGTTGCTTGGGAATTACTTTTTTCCCTGTCTGGAGCATTCTTGGTGTACCCCCAATATTCATCAACAAAGAACACACACCTGGTTTAACTCCATAACACACAAAGGGGCTCCTGTTATGGTATTTTTTTTTTTACCACCTGTTTACCCATATTTATTTTTTGCTCGTTTTATATTTATCCAGATTTGTTTTGCAATGGGTATATTTCCTGGTGTATTTAATCAACACACATTTACTCCTGTTTGTCCAATTCGTTTTAGCTACTTACAGTACAATACAGTCCTGGAATCATTTGCAATGTGGAGCAGCTTAAACAGCTTTGCTGCTGCAGTTATTTAAGCATCAGTAGGAAATCTTTTTGTTGTTGTAATTTCACTGTCTGCACAGCTATTGTCCTAACAGAGTTACTGACACTTTTTTATGAAATCATATGATGGATCTAAGAAAGTTTTATTCTTGTAAATGTGTTGCAAGGGGCAATAAACAGTAACTTCTCCATGCCCTACGCTCTTGCTAGAGGCTTTAAAAGGAATGCCCTCCTTACAGTAAGAGTCACTGAACGAGAAAACAAATGGGGCTGAGTGGGACCCTCCCTCTTTCTCCACCCATGTCTGTCTGTGTCCTCGTCCCTCTGACTCCGTGTGTATCTCTCTGCCCCGATCTCTGTTTTTCATTATAACTATGGCTCTCTAACCTATTTTTGCCTGTTCCTCTCTATGGGTCTGTCTCCTTCTGTGTTATTCCAATCCAGTCCTTCTGACTATCTATGCCCCTGTTTTTCTTCCGGCCCCTTCCTGTTTGTGCCTTTATCTCCGTGGCACCCTCTACTTCTGCCTGTCTGTCCTGCTTTGGCTCAGAGTACCAGTTGTACAAGAATAACACTTTAAGTACTTCTCAATGCAATGCTATAATGTACCTATTAGTGCCAAAGCGTCCACGTTAAAGAACAGTAGAGGATGTAGCACCCAGGATAATCTGTTGCATGGTAAATACTTATAAAATCCCATAGGCGAGACCTATTGGCTATGCCAATGCTGGTTATGTGTGCATCGGCATTCCGCCGAAGCACAGTGTTGTCACCCACACATAAGGCAGACCTTTTCACTACTAGAGCCCAGTGGGGCAATGTTTTAAAGATGTTATCTCCTTTGTTTTTTAATGCTTTTTTTAAATGAAAAGTTAAAACTGAAAAAAATAGAAATACAAAAAGGCTGGCAGGCCAATGCCAGCGCTACAGCCTATGCTTGTTGTGATCATGGAGGCTTTAACCCAACAAACATCACTGATCTTCATTCTACCAGTAGATTACAACTCCATTGTCGTTCTCCCACAAGAACTTGCTTTCTTGGGGAAGCATGCCTCATTCTGCTGGAAGGCGACATTACTGAGACACGAGGAAGAGTACATTACACTTGCTCTAACACGAAAGGCTAGAACCAAAGCGCCTTGATTTGGGTGTCCCGGCGCCATGTGCGATCTATGTCCTGCACGACATACTTTTTTACAGTTCCAACAGTGCAACAGGGAAGACCTGGCCTGGCAGTTCGGGCTGGACTGTTCCCATGGGGAACAGGGTGAAGACTGATTTGCATATGGCTGGGTCTGAACTGGAATGGTGTGGCGTGCCATAAAACGATGGATTTAGCCCAGATCTGTGACTGGGGGTGAATGTTTGATTAATTCAGCATTCTGTCCATCATCTGTTCTTCTTGCATAAATCCTAATGTTAGCAGCAGTCTCTTGCATTCTAGTCAACGCTGGTCAGTCCATCAGTGAAAGCGTGTAGGGCTTTGCCTCTTGAATGCCCTCAGGAATCCTTATAGACGTCTTCACCGGTACACAAAGATCACAATGCATCAGAAGGATTAAGATCTAATCTGCCTTGCAGGCATCAGGGACGTCCATAGACTCCGCCAGCACAAAAGCATTAACCCAGATCTCCAATCCACGAGCTGCCACTGTAAGGACAATTGTGAGAAGCGCGTTCAGATGTCCCCATCATCTGGAATGCCCTTCTTGAAGCGGTGCTCCACGAATTGAAAGATGCCTATCGCAGCGCCCTTGGGGTAGTGCTTATGCAGGAAAAACTGGGTCATGCACGCCCTTGAGGCACTGCACTGCTCACACCCACCACGGATGAGGCACGCTTGATTGCACCCCAATTCCATATTTTTCTGCTTCTGTATATTATTAGTGATTCAAAACGCCTTTGGTGGCCACAAGACACGACATGTCGGCTCAATGCATGACTAACACAGACAATACATATATACAACAACGTCAAGGCTGGGGTAACCAACCTAACCTCTGGTCCTGGTTCTCTGTAATATGGGCAGACAGCCTGCACAGCTGGTCACTGCTTTGTCTGTGTTAATGTTCTGCCCCATTCATCGGTAGGAAGCCTGAAAGCTGGGTCCTGCGCAGAACAATGCGTAAAGGCAGCCAGTCTTTCGGGAAAGGACACTTTTAACAAGTCCCTGGGAGTCAAAACTTGTTCTGCCAGCAGCGCTGGTACTGAGCCAGGCCGGAGTCTGGCGGCCATGGTTACGGTTTCTAAGGAGGGTGCATCATTGCCCGCTTCATTACCAGCACCTAAATACTGCCCAGAAGGGCGTGTGTACAAACAAGGGCTCCCTGCCTTCACTCCCAAGAGCAGTGCTGAAGCTTCCCAGGGGGCCTGGAGTCACGAGAATAAAAGGTTAGCACTTAAATCTATTCAAATAGGCATATCTTGAAATAAACCACAAACCCCACGAGCAATTCCAGTATTGCATGGAAAACAAACACCGCTGTACACAGTCTACACAACATGGAGTCTTGGCCAACTATCCACACCGTCTGCATTGGACACTGTTCCACAGCGCATATATGAGACAACTGTTTAATCTACATGCTCAGACTCCCACTTCACCAGTCCTTTCATCATTAGACTGGTTGCCTCTGGCCATATACATTTATCACTTTTAAAACAATGTGGACGACGCCAAATATCACTGCACTCTAAGTGGGTCCCAAGCAACCATCTCCTCCTTCAGAAAGTCTTGCACTGCTCCTTCACTGAGCATTAAAAATCTCTCTCAAACATGCACTTTGAAAAGTGCATACAGAAACTAGATGTGAATTGGAGCGCTATGCAGAAAGTATCAAGTGCTAAATAAACTCTACAATACAATGATACGGTGCAACGAAGACATCTCTCGATCTATGACCAACAAATCAGTACTGGGGTGAATAAAAAAGTAAGACATTGTTCTGCATTCTGTCCATCAACTGTTCTTTTTGCACAAATCAGCAGCTGGCATTCAGATTAAACTGCTAATAAAGGATTATTCACCTTCAAACCAAAAATACAAAAGAAAAGAAGACGCCCAACCCTCTGACCAGGCTACAGAAGGCAGGTTATCGTACAGAGGCATAGGGCCAAAGGCCAGTCCCTTTATGTCTAATTCCAAAATAACTTGCCTTGTTCGATGAAAAATGTATTGAAATTAAGTGATACGAGTCCAGAACTAAAGCTAAACCATGGAATACACCACTGTCAAACCATAGTTTCCTGCTATCCGTTAAATACATGGACAAATTGCAGATTTCCTGGTTTCTGTTTGGCCATTCTTACAGGCTTTTCGGACCCTTAATAGGTATCGCATGCGACAGCGCACTCTCGACTGCAAGAGATTTTGTATACAAAAAGTGGCTTGCAGCCTGTCCACTACTTACCATTCATTGGCTTCACAGTCACTTACGTGCTGCCTTCTAATTGGCCAGCGTGTGCTGGTTTTACTTCATCTCCTTTTGACTGGAGCATGGACCAAGTACTTATTGCTTCAGCTTGATTGCTGTCCTTCCACTGGATCGCGCTGTGATTGAGGTACTACTTTTATTTTTTATTTTTCCCAGTGGTCCATTGAACCTCTTGCCATTTAAAACATAGTTTTACCATGCCACATGCACTTCACAGAAGACTTTCTCCAGTCAAATGGATGTTTATTGTGACAAAAGAGGTGATCTGCTTCCAAATTTATTTTCACTAAGACATGTATACGGGCCCAAGTGCTTTATTTATTTGATACGATTTTTTGCCAATTGTCATTGTTTTTCTTTTTCATGCATGGGGAGAATAACTGATTAGTTCAGAATCACAGCGGTGTTGTGCCAAGACCTAACAAGCACTGGCAAAGCAAGTAGGTCTTGCCTTTGAGACTATTGGCTCTGTGATTGCTTTTTGTTAATCCTGTACAGCATGGGCATTGACGACTTTGGGGATGATTTGTAGCCATGCTCTATAGCAGCATAGCTGCTGTGCAGCATGACTAAAAATAATAATTTTAAAAAAAGGAGCAAGATACATCCACCGCCCATGCACTTTTAAAGAAAAAACCATTAGCCCTGACTGCGCCATAGAACTTATTAAAATTAGTTTTAGCCACACTGCAAAGCATCTGTGCTGTTATAAAGCATGGCTACAAAACATTGGCAAAGCCAATAGCTCTCACAGGTGAGACATAGTGGCCTGGCCATTGCCTGTTAAAGATTGTGTGCTTGCACAGGAGACTCTAGGTACCAGGGCAGCCCCATAAACAATTCACTTACTTACAAGGTTTGTATAAGTAACTGACCCACTTTTATGGCTATTATATTGCGTTCACAATATCGACCTGCAAAGTTATTGTATCCAAAATAGCAACTACAACTTTGTATATAGGGACTTTAATTGATGTTGTAGTGATAGTCAATACTATGCATGCGATGTTGTTGCTAGTCGGTATTTCGACTGCGATATTGTGACCTCTCCACACTGACACTGCAATACCCTAAATGGCCTACTGTTCCAGATGATGTTGGACAGGAGATTCATGATTTCTGGATTATTGCTTGGCGAGCAACGGGTGATTTTAGTTCAGGATTCATGATTTTTTGTAGATTCATGGTCTTGATGGAAAGCTAGACTACAATTGAATTGTTATGTCATAATCTAGCAATTTTGGCCATAAGGGTAAAAACATTTAACAGGAAAAAAAAGCACACCGAAAACTTCCTGCACGAGATTGTGGAATAATATTTGCTAATCACATTGGCCGGAGAGAGGATGTCAAAAGAATGAAGAGAAGCTAATTAGATTTGAGTAAATTAGGTCTCCTAGCAATGACCCAATGAGTAAATTAGGTCTCCTAGCAATGACTTCTTGAGTGACTCTTTAAAAGGAGCCTCTAGATGTGTACACCCTGCCAACCCAAGAAAGTTTCTTCCTTCTCATTTCTGTAGTTGTGCAATTACTCGAAATTGCATCTCAACATCCCGCTAGAGTACCTAGTAGAATCTTGGTCTCTGACGTATCTTTCCCCATGACTGTTTTTTAAGTCTTGCCTAGCGACGCAGCGCATGCGCTGCTCGCTTGCGAGATCTATTGTTGTCGATTTTGCTTGCGAAGGGGGACCGGAGATGTGCACGTGTACGGACAGGAGATGTGCACGCGTCCGGCTCGCGCGTATTAGCAGAACGCGCGCATGTCGCGCTTTCACTTTCCCTCCCTCCGTCGGCTCCAGATCAAGTTTCATTCATTACCGGTGTTAAAGTCAACAAAGGCTACATCTAAGACAGCCAGTCTCGGGCAGGATACCACTTTTTTCCAGCTGCCTAATTAAAATGTAAGTACTTTATTTTATCCCAGGGTTCAAACTTGCAGCGTTGCCTTGTAATAATTGAAATTGCATGCACGGCCAGGGGACTGCTTAACGCCAGAGAGGAAACGGGCCTGCTGTCATTCTTTGCCGTAGCGTCTAAGTCAAAGGTACAGAGACGTCGTCATTCCCCTACCTAGTTATTAGCCGCGCTACGGAGATGCTCGGCAGCAAAGCTCCCCTAAATGGACGATAGGATGTACTGACCCACTCCTGCTCCCGAAATAGCAGTGAAAGGCGGGCATGCGCGGTAATTGGCCACACCACGAATCTTATGAACTTTCAAAGGCCTTGTGGGTGATGTCTTCACGCGCTGACCTCTGCGTATTCCTGATGCCACAGCTGCCCCTGGTCTTGCGGATCCTTCGCTAACCATCACACCAGAGCACATGGGATGGTATCAACGAAAGTAAAATACGAGCACCGCACTCCATCACCTTTCTTTCACGCCCGGCCAGGTTGGGTTCTTGAAACGCCCCCTCTGATATCACTGATGAGCACCGCCTTTCGACCGTCCATTGGCTCTCTAGTTTGTTTTGCTCACAGGCGGCTCAGTTTCAGGTGATAATTCGGGGTTTCTTTAGGACACCTCTGCCGCTACATTTAAGATACTTGTGTCTGTGGCTCCGGGAGGTGCTGTATCTAACTTGCTTTTTCTACATTACCTTTTTGCAAACAAGTGTCTTTCTTTAGGGGGGTGGCATTAATACCAAGTTCCTCTACTACAGAGGTTATTTCCGTAGTCAAGGCCTCCACTGCTGAAGTCTCCAACAAAATAATAGACCAGCTCTTGTAGGTTTTATTTGTAGTGGAAGTGCAGGTAGTGGAGGTCAATTTACGCTTACCCATAGTACGTCCTGGGACTTTGCATGGATGAAAGAAATGTGTCCCTACCTGTAACAGGCACTGGCTGGCCCATTTTTGCCCCGTACTTCGCCCTGGCACACCCCGTGTAGCAGTGGCCAAAGTGCCTTTTATAAATCTACTGCTGCAGGTAACGATGTGCGAAGGCTCCTCCTCTCTGCCCCACTGCACGCTGGATGTTGAAGTCCTTGAAACAAGAAGAAGGGTGTACCACGCAACGATGTGTTAAAGCGCGTTTTATAGCGCTACTGCTTCAGGCACGGTTGTGTGAGTGCCCCTCCTCCTCCCTGCCCCAGTGCAGACTGGATGTTACAGTCACGAAACAACAAAAGCGGCTTCTAACATAGGTTCTTTATTTGGATCTACTGCACATGTTATATGGTAAAGTACATTACTTCAGAGAATAGGCAGCAATCTTGATTATTCTTATTTTTAAAAATGTTATTGAAAAGTATCGACCACACAATGAACGACTTCTAAATATCACAGTTATCAGTGCTTTGAGTTTGAGGTATTTTCTCTTTTTCTCTTGCATTAACATTTCTTACATAATATATACGTATGATATAATTATATGTCTGGTACAATAACTGTAGATAGTTTTGCTGGATTCTTTGAAGGTTCGAGGATTTACTGCCTATTCTAGCAGCAAACCATCTACGTTGTTTAGCAGCACGTTTTCAAAAATGTATTTAATATTCAAAGAAACTCTTTGTGTTTGACTTTTTCCCTATATTTAAATGACACTCTATATTATTGGTCTGTTGATTGTATGTTTTTAATCCAGTACTGTGCTCAAAGTAGTTTTTTTTCTGTCTAAGTTAAAGTTTAAACCATATACAGAGGACCTTTTGCAATAGCCTAATCTGCATAACCATGGCATGTTTGGAAACAATTATCTTGTGCACCCATATGCGCTCTGTACCATTACCGATTTCGGGAGAACCACCAGGTATGCATGCACTGCAAAAGCGATTCTTTGTCACAGGACACATAAAATTAATAATAAACAACGGGAAAATGCATTGGAAGATGAATGCATGCATTTAAGGATTGGCAAAGCCAATAGCTCTCTAGTGCGGAACGCCAGACCTTGTTAACTTAGTAGGATGGTTAAATGCCAATTATCACAACTTCTACACGTGGAAAACATGCATTTGCAATGCAATAGGTCTCGCATTTACGCAAGTTTGACCTACTGGCATAACCCAAAACATAAATAAAAGGCATTGTCATTTACAATACTGATCGCTTAAACTCTCGCAAATGCGAGACCTATTGCATTGCAAATGCTTGTTGTGTCTGTGAACCCATCTTGTCTGGTTTGTTTTTCTGTCCTTTTCTCACCTGACCAAAGCCTGATGGTCGTTGGCAGATTTTTACTTGTAAATCAAAAAATATTTGGTATCTGTTGAATGTTATCTTCATATCAATATACTACCATTTATGGTCATGTTGTGAAAAGCACTCTTCAATGTTTCCACATATTAATGCACTGATCTGCGGATTCCGCCATCTTGCTCTTTGGAATTCCTTAACCTTCGGAAAACATCCTCTGCTGTGTTGCCTTATGAAGAGGGTCCGCTTTGAGAGACCACTCGTCCCATTACCCCATTTGTGTCACTTTCATCCTAGATTCTCTGGAAGGCAACCTACCAACCAGGAATTATGTTCTAATGGGTTTTAGGTACTTCCACATACGGTGGGCAGTGTCTGCCATCAAAAAGGAACACTGGACAAAACGTTTCTTTGTTTCCTTTAGAACATGAAGGCTATAAAAAACAAGCATTGGCATAGCCAATAGGTCTCGCCTTTGGGGCCTTACAAGTGTTTAGCCAGAGCTATTGACTTTGCCAATGTCTTCAAGCTGTGCTGTAGAGAAGTGTGGCTGCTGTGCAGCATGCTGAAAAGTTATAATAAAAAAGTGTCAGAAGCATTTTTGTTACTTTATATATGACCAAGAAGGCATTATGTAAAACTGAACGACCATATTAAAAAAGTATTTACAATAAAAATTTCCTCAGTTTTCTTTTGTTCTTGCAATGCTGGCAACTTGTTTCTGCCTATTGCAATGGTTGTTTGTTAAATCTTTTTTTGAGGGGGCATAAACAATCGGAGGGTGAAGGTTGGGAACTAGTACCTGTATTATAACACTACCAGCGGCCAGACGCTAGGGAGAATCAACAGATGCCAGATTCCGAGAGCAGGCTGAGGTGGTGCTGAGTGATGCTGAGGTGGTAGTGGTGGTGACTGTTGCGGAGACGATGCTGAGGTGATGCTGAATGATACTCCGGTCTTGCTGAATGATACTCCGGTCTTGCTGAGTGATACTGCTGTGGTGCTGAGTGATGCTGTGGTGGTGCTGAGTGATATTGTCTTGGCGCTGAGTGATGCTGTGGTGGTGCTGTGTGATATTGTGGCGGCGCCGAGTGATGCTGTGGTTGCGCCGAGTGATGCTGTGGTTGCGCCGAGTGATGCTGTGGTTGCACCGAGTGATGCTGTGGTTGCACCGAGTGATGCTGTGGTTGCACCGAGTGATGCTGTGGTTGCACCGAGTGATGCTGTGGTTGCACCGAGTGATGCTGTGGTTGCACCGAGTGATGCTGTGGTTGCACCGAGTGATGCTGTGGTTACGTTGAGTGATGCTGTGGTGGCGTTGAGGGATGCTGTGGTGGCGTTGAGGGATGCTGTGGTGGCGTTGAGGGATGCTGTGGTGGCGTTGAGGGATGCTGTGGTGGCGTTGAGGGATGCTGTGGTGGCGTTGAGGATGCTGTGGTGGCGTTGAGGGATGCTGTGGTGGCGTTGAGGGATGCTGTGGTGGCGTTGAGGATGCTGTGGTGGCGTTGAGGATGCTGTGGTGGCGTTGAGGGATGCTGTGGTGGCGTTGAGGGATGCTGTGGTGGCGTTGAGGGATGCTGTGGTGGCGTTGAATGATGCTGTGTTGGTGCTGAGTGATGATGTGCTGGCTCTGATTGATGCTGTGGTTGCGCTGAGTGATGCTGTGGTGTTGCCGAGTGATGCTGTGGTGTTGCCGAGTGAGAGATAGAGTGAAGATATAATGCCCAATTAGAGAGGGTGGTGAGAGAGAAAGAGAGAGAAAGGGTGTACATAGAATAAAGAGTGGAGCGGGATAGAGAGAGAAAGAAGGGAGAGAGAGAGTGAATGAAGGAGTTTGAAAGAGAAACAGATAAAGGGGTGAGAGAGAATGAAAGGCTAAAAAAGATAGAGAGGGAGAGTTAATTAAGTAGAGAGAGAATTAGAGAGGGGAGAGAAGGAGAGAGACAATAAGAGTGGGGGGTGTGGAGTTTAAATAGAGTGAAGAAGTGACGCAGAAAAAGTAACCTTAAATATAGCTTTGTGCGAATAAATATTTAAAAAAAAACAGAGTGAGACAAAAATACTGGTAATTAGGCTGTGACTCCCAATATAAAACAAATAGCGATATAAGGTGAAATCAACCCACCGAAGCAATATTTCTAACCAGACAAAAAAAAAAAGCTTGCATTTCAATGCTAATCGCTGTTGTTTTTCATGTGACTGTAGTCCAGGGCCGTCAGTTGGTAATGTGAGCTGCTGCTGCGATTCAAACATCAGAGTCCAGAGAGTTAATGAGCCATGACGAGGAAATGAGGAAGAGATAGGAAACCCTAATGGCAGCTACGCGTGCACTCTATCGTGAACGCAAGCTGGTCGCCAGCCGAAAGCCAGTGGGTTTGCACTTCCAAAACCCGCTTACTAAAACTCTTGGCCAGACCAGCGCAAGCGCTGGTGCAGGCCGAGACCTAAAAACAGTATATATATATATTTTTTTTAATTAAAAATGACACATACATGAAACAAAGGAACATATACTACATGTCATCACAAAAAGGAAGATTTTTGTAAGACAAATCAATCTGTCTTTGAACATATACACCTCTACCATACATATCACTAAGCATCCTTGAATATGATCATGTAGGAATGTCCAGTATCGGTAAGTTGTGTAACAGTAATTTGTTGGCACGTTTTGGTGGGATATATTCATAAGATCCACATTCTTCAGGAATATGATATATATATCTTCCATAGAAGAGAAACAATTTTTTGCACAACATCTAATACTATTCCATATATATACACATCTCTCTCTCTCTCTTCTCGGTATGACTCGGCAGTAGATGAAAAGCATCACTCCACCAAGCAGGAAATACAAGCTCTACTTTCAGGATTTGTTTTATATGCCACATGACAAAGGCAAAAAACTTC
This sequence comes from Calotriton arnoldi, assembly GCA_963921515.1. Classification (NCBI taxonomy): domain Eukaryota; kingdom Metazoa; phylum Chordata; class Amphibia; order Caudata; family Salamandridae; genus Calotriton; species Calotriton arnoldi. The sequence continues at coordinate 1,176,972 of CAWUFW010000722.1, forward strand.
TGCAAGTCCGTTGATTCTGTACGATCCTGTTTATGTCGGGATCATTAAAGCAATTATATTATAGCCCAGTCTCTACATAGGCGATTACTCTAGCACCAATGTGCTTCAATTCTACTCTTAGATTCATATGTAAAGCGCTCTGATACCCACGGGTCTAGCTAGCCCTATATAAAACTTTATAAATAAATAAAATCGTGCTCTAGGGGGCACATTATAGCACCAGGCCCGTGAGTCCAGACAGAATCCCAGCAGTTTCTCACACAGGCCTTGTGTTCTTGGGCACGGTTATGCAGTAAAAGAACTGCGCTGCCCCACACATGGCGTGTACTCTTAGCCGCAGTCAGTCAAGTAGTACAGAGTTTACGGTAAAAGAGCTGCGATCCCAGCAGTGCCTCACACATACCTTGTACTCTTGGGCAGCCTCCTCTACAGGAATGACTGTGTGAGACCGGTCGTCCCTGGACCGGTCACACACCACACAGATGGGCTCCTGGTCATCCTCACAGAAGAGCTGCAGCCGCTGCTGGTGTTTCTCGCACACGTTCTCCTGCGGCTTCAGGGAAGGGAGGTGAATTTTTAGCATTTCCACAAGGTTTCCCAGCTGCCGGATAGGCTGAAATTTTTTCTCTTGGGATATTTCTCTGCACTCGGGACAGGCGAGGTTTGTATCGGACCCCTGCCAGCACCGTGAGATGCAGGACTGGCAGAGGATGTGTCCACAGCCTATGATCACCGGATTCTTGAAATATTCTAAACAAATCGAACAAGTGACTTCGTCCTCCAGACTCTGAGACTGAGCTGCTGCTGCCGCCGCCATGATGCAGAAAATAGACTAGTTTCGTTTCTGCTGTTTGTATCTCGGGAGTATCTCAGCTTCCTGGCACTCCCACTGCGCAGACGGCCTGTCACTCTATCCCTTGCACTATACGCAGCCACATCTGCCTGGGGGGACCGGAAGTCGAACTGCAACTCAATATAACGGAATGTGAGAGCACGTGAACAACGAATACGGAGTACCGGGGGTGTAAAGTTCACTCAGCGCTTGTGTTTTTTCCTGTGCATACTGGAACTTGCAGTACCGTGCTTAAAATGGGAATAAATAAGCGCAAGTACTTATTAAAACAAGCATTTGAAGGCACGAGCGGGGAGGAGGGGGGGGGGCGACGCGAGTGGTGCGCGCGCGCGCCACAGCGAGCGATCGGTTTCCAATTATCGCGCCCGCGACTGGGCACGGTAATTGGAAACAGATGTCTGCCCTGCGCGTAACCGCAGGGAAAAGGCCATGACGCACGAGCGTCTGGTCAGCTTTTCAAACCCCCTAACATAAAGTCTTGCCAGAGCAGTGCTTGCGCGCTACTCGAGGCTCGACCTAAAGAGCAGAATCAGAACAACTTATGTACGATCAAGAAGAGATGGATGTATTCCTTTTGACAGTGAAGAAAGGCTGTGAGGCTGTTAAATTGCCTGTAGCACATGGTGTATCGCTTGTAGTACCAGGCTGCGCAGTCTGCTAGAATGACAACCTGAACAAGCACATTAGGTGTGTGAAAAAGAATGCGCTAGAGACGGACAAGGTGGATGAAACCTGTGTTCTGAAACTGGAATCCAGCAGCCTATGGATCAAGAAATATTGTGTTGATATCTTGCTGGGAGAAGATGCAGGTTGAAGAATGAGCAAGTGTCTGTAAGTTTAGGGTCTTCCTAGTGGACATTTTTCAGGTATTTGATAAAACTGTTTATGCCCACTTCATGCCCAGGGTAAGACACTTTGTATGTCTTTCGGAGAGGAAAGCTCCGATTTGATGACCGCTCAGTCTCAACTTGTAAAAGGAACTCTCCAGAAGTCTTGGCTAGATCACAGACCTGGTGACCCATTGTTTGACAACACAAAAGCCCTCATTACGAGTGCTAAGATTATTTCTGATGCATGTGATAACTCCACACATATTGGAATTATGAGTTTTGCATTTATATTACATCCCTTACATACTGGGTGCAATAAAAAAAAACAGATCTCCAGTTAAATTACAGCAGGTAAACCTGATGAAATTTAAAGAGAGAAAAAAGTCCTAGAAGAGACCGAGGCATGTGTATTTTAATGTGGGGAGCACAACAATCTTTATGTTATACCCCATTTGACAGGAAAAGACGTAATAGGTGCCATTTATTTCATCCAATGAACAATTTACCCAATGGGATGATTAGGTATCCGGTTTGATAAATAACTCATCTAATACTAGGCGACTCATAATGAGGACCAAATTTGAAGTCCTTAGTTGTCCAGGTACACCCATCCTTTCTGGCTCTGCAATGGGAGTTCTTAACATAACTTGATCATTGCTCAGTCTGATAGACTGGTGCCCTCAAAGCTAGATCTCCGATACTTCAACACGTCTGCAGAGATTGTGAATGTAGCATAAGCTCTTAGGAAGCCCTCCAGACGGGGTTAATGACGGAAGCAAGAAGATTCTCCAATCATTACCAGGGAATAGGTCTGAAACCATGCCAGCGAGGGCCATCCCGAACACTGCATCTATGTTATTAGTGTTTCTGAGAGACAATCTTGTCTGCCTCCGCAGCTCACAGTGAAAAGTGTAATCAAGTGCACAACTTGCTTTGAACATTTAATGAAAGGTGTCTCATAATCAGAGACCAGCATCTGATCGTCCAGTCTTAAAAAATGTTTTAAAAAATCATACCCTAAAGAAACTTTAAGAAGAAGCTTTACGAGCCCGAGGAAGTTTGTAACACTTAGAACTATTTTGCTTGTGTTCAATAAATAGGCAAGGAGTATGAGTTAGTAACTAACTCCTTGTGATGATCAGTCATTTCTCTCATAACAAGGTGATCCTTTGTACAAATTCACATTTTGGGACTACAGATTAAGTCTCTTTTCACACAGGCCATTATTCTGTTAATTTACTCTACACTGCATACAGTGGCTAGCACGGATCACTCAACAGCATTTTCGTGGATGGCAAGGACAGAGCACACATGTTCCACAATAACTCCCACAGTAACCATATAAAACTGGCTCCGATTTACAACTTTTGGATTTTTAATCCGGATAAAGAGCATAAATGCATTATCCGGGTTTTGGAGAACGCCTGTAGGCTAGCATTCAGCTCAATGGTGATGGATTACTTTGATATCAAAATAAATAAAAACTAATAGGTTTTCACTATCAACACATAGACCTAAGTTACACATATGGGCGCTAAAAACCTATTTGCATTCAGAATTTACATTTATTGTTTGGGACCACAGGGTGCCCTAGTGATTCTGGAAAACCCACTCACATAGCACCTTTTATCATAAGTAGCCTGCCACAACATTAGAGCTACTATGCATAATGTCCCTCAACAGGTACAAAGCTTCAATCAACATACGCTTGGATTTAACTAATTTTGGAACTGCAGCTGGTGAAACCATTGCTTAACTTGTAAAAGAAGAAGTGCCGGTGCTCAATGCTCTGCTCAGAAGCCGGCGACTTGTGCAATTAAATGTCGAAGCACCGAATACCAATACTGTGTAGTCTTGAATCCACCTCATGCCTCTTTAATATACTACCAGACACTCCCTGACCCTTTATCTCACTTACAGGTTCCTGCTTTCTCCCTTTGTGACAGTTTTTCAGTCTTAATCTTCCCCCATCTTTCCGCTTGGTGTGTTTTTCTTCTCTATTGCTCTTGGTAAATGTCTGATGCGGAAAAATAAGTGCTGGTCCCCAAAAGTAAGCGCTGGTAGCCCCCACTGGCTCTTATTAAGCACTGGGTTAAACCACCAACACAAACTGCAAGCTGCAGAAGTCACCAGAACTGAATTTTGTAATAATGAATAACTGAGTTCTTTGGACCAAAATCCCATGTGATATGCAAAATGGCACCTATTGCTACCTTTAAAGTTACAGTGAGTACATATAGCACCAACATGCTTTCTTACAGTCGCTGAGTAGGCATGGAACTCTACACAAAGAATGTGTCTATATATATATGCGTGTGTGTATATACATATTTTTTTAATTAAAAAAACAAAAAGGTTAAAGTGACATAGCGCGATAGAAATCCGATTTTCATTTTTTTTTTTTTACTTTAGAAATTCACTGAAGAAAAAAAAAAGGTTAAAGTGATGCTATATTTAGATGAAAATGTCAGTGCCAACATAACGTTTTGAACTAAAAAAAAAAGAGAAATTCACCAGTTATAGTTAGCAGAGCTGATTATAGCTTACACCCCTGCCATGCACGGCTTATCACCTCACATAATACATCACTCATGACATGCTCTATGAACTCATTTATGACACCTCAAACATCACTGCATAGCAGGGGCACATTTCTGGGGTTTTTGTGGTCAAAATGTTATGAACACACTGACATTCACCTAACCATAGCGTCACTTTAACCTTCAGCTTTTCCAGTGAATTTCTAATATATATTTTTTTTTATCAGATCTTTTTATCAAACCTAACTATTAAATCTCTTTAACCTTTGCTTTTTTCATGAATTTCTAGGTTTTTGGTTTTTTTTAACATAAAGTAATATTTTAGGACTACACATAAAGCCAACCCCGCGGCACACAGCTATGACCGTGCGCGACGGGTTGTCAGTTGCACAGCATGAGCAGCAGGCAAGCCCAGCAACCAAACCCCATACAAGCAGCCAACCACCTGCTGGGGAAGGCAGTCACACAGTCCTCTCCCAAAGCTACTATTGGCCACGGGAACCCCATCCCTCAGGCTCAAATAATATATTATATGGGGAGACGGACACGTGCCCCCCCTTCCCGAGCCTTAAGAAGCCTCAGAGAAACCATCCTGCAGGGCTAAATACATTAACTTTAGGGGAGAGGGTGTTTGGCTCCTTCCCCCCCCCCCAGCCTAAATGGGCCCGGGATCCCATCCTCCAAGGCCATACTTTAACTATAGGGGAGTGGGTGCATGCCCACCCCCCCTCCACAAGCCTTAAGAGTACCCAGGCCCCATCCCCGGGTTACAAATAAATTTATATTAGGGGAGGGCATGGCCCCTCCTACCAAAGCCCAAATGGGCCCCAGGACCCTATCTCTCAAGGCCATTTTTTATTATAGGGTGGGGGGGGATTATGCCCACCCCCCAACCCGAGCCCTAATAGGCTCCAGGGACCACATCCCCATATCCCATTTTTGTGTATACACTTCAGCCCATGTGTAAACTTAATCAAGTTTATAATCGATGGTAACCCTTCTAAATACTTTGTTTTCGGTCTTTTTTGTGCAAACCTCAAGTTTATTGTCTTTCCGACTTATCAAACAACTCGGTCTCGAAATTTAAATATTATCAGATTTTGAGTTGGAAAAAATCATTAGGAAAAGAGATAGAGGAAATCGGGACTTGGTGCATAGGATATCTACAAGATCTACAACGCGGAAAGAGGTAGCAGCATGGTACTGGCTGATAATAGAGACTGGGGAGGATACTCGGAACCCATTTACAGAGAGCTGGAAGAAGGACCTGCCGGATGAAGACCTCGAAACCTTGGGGCAAGTATCTCTGTCTATATTATGGTCATATGTGAAAGCTGCACCTTTAAAGAGAAACCATCTTTTCACTATCCATAAAGCATACTGGACGCCGTTGAAACTGTCAAAGATGGGGAATGGTGTGACAAAGAAGTGCCCGAAATGTGATGAGAACAACGCGAATGAGCTGCATATGTTTTGGCAGTGTCCTTCAATCCAGCCCTTTTGGAATCATGTGGGTAAGATCATTTCCGACATTATGGGTAGAGAAATTAGGTTGACTGGTACCTCAGTTATTTTTGGGGTGATCCCAGGTGGATTAGAAAACTCCACTTTTTCTAAAAATCAGAAGGTGCTTTTTTTGTTTTAATACTTCTGGCACGAAGGGAGATTTGTATAAAATGGATCCTTCCTTCTCCCCTATTAATATTGAATGGATTGGTTCAGTACAGAAAATTGCTCAACTTGATCGTGCAAATAAGCGGGTCAAGAAAACAAAATTTTGGGATATTTGGGATACCTGGTTCTTAACTTATGTTTCTAGTCTTTCTTAGAATACTATTCTCACTACTTTCTTTCATAGGTTTCAACTTACTGACATTTCATCTAGGTGGGTTTTGTAAGAAATATAATTTAAGAATTTTAATGGTCCAATGATCAGAAACTTGCTCTATCGGCCGTCATGATGGTGGTCTGGTTTAAGCCAGACCACACCGGCTAGTAAAAGTATTGAGGCCATGGTCAACACAATGAGGCTTATTCAGATAATAGACCCCGGGGGTAAAATCTACCCATCCTCTGATACGGAGTGACCGGGTGCCTTTCTGCTTCTTATTGGTTTCACTGGCTTTATCTTCTTTGAAATCAGAGCATCCTTTCGTAAAATGACAAAAAAAAAAAAAAAGTTTATAATCGATGGTAACCCTTCTAAATACTTTGTTTTCAGTCTTTTTTTTGTGCAAACCTCAAGTTTATTATTAATTTCCTCCAGCGTGGTTCTTCATTGATCAATAAGAGTGTTTATTGGGCGCGTTTAATTTTCAGATTTTCATAATTGCACTGGGTCAGTGTTTTTGGGGGCTTTACGTTAGTCGCATGCTTTTGTGGTGGGCACTGGTATGAGGCACATATGAACTAGAAGGTCGCAGATATATATTCGCGATTGGTGACGTTTTTGTATATTGGATGTTTCAGTAGCTTAACTGCACTATGATTCATGGCAGTCGCATGCGGATGATATGGCACTGATGTCAAAGTATGGTTTCACAACTGATAGAGGTTGGAAGACAAAGTTGTTTGTTTCCCTTGATGAATATTAAATGTATATTGTTTTTTTACTTGTTGCAGCAGCCCCTGATGAAGGGTCTGTGACCAGAAATGCATTGGGTTTTGTGAAGGTTGTCCGTTAATGGAACATTAAGAATTATATAACCACAGTATTACCAGGGGCTTAGCTTCAGGGTGGTGTTTGAGGTGTTACACCCTTCTAATAATTGTATTTTCCAATAAGTATTTGGGTGCAGGTGCGTTCAGTTGGGTATGGTGAGGTGTCTGTCGGATTTCACCAGGAATTTTTACATGCACACAGACAAAAACGCACACACAATCTCTTCCTGTCTATTTTAAAAGTCCTCAAAATTGTTGGTGAATTTACAAAATATTGTGTTTTACCTCACTTAGTACTCCTCTCCCTTTCCACTGCCCCATAAGCCCGTCTCATGCGTCCTCCTTGTCGTATAATGTATTTTAACATTATATGACAGCGTGATTGTTGGAAAACCTGAAGCTCAAACTCCTCTAATCTTACTGACCAAGCTAGGCCACTGAATATTACTGATGGATTATGGAATACTACGATGGAATGTATACATATATGAATTAATGGAGGTTAATGGATGAATTATTAACTTTCCATCAAAAGTATTCTTGGAAAAGTGAGACAATTTTTCAAGGAACGGTTTCAAAAGACCCTATGGGCGGCATGAAATACAGTGCTTCTTGGGACTGATATGCATGTTTATGCTATCAGTAAATTGTTGCAGATACAAAACGTCAGTGTCACATGTTTCACCCTAGTGTGGTAGTGCATGGAACTTTTTCAAGGCTTAATATGTGGCATTTCATTCTGTATGTAGGGGATAACTGAAGACCTCTTTGGGGAAATTGTGTCTTTCAGCATAGGGTAATTGTAATGAATGAGGCTGGGTAGTTCAACAAAGGGTTCCATTCCCATCTGTTAAGGGGTGTGCAGCTGAGTGTTCTGTGTTCTAGGGATTGTGTCCATAAGGCGAAACATGTCAGCTGACATTTTGATACCTTTTCCATCTTGATCACTATGTCATGATGCCAAGTTCTCTGCCCCTACCACACTTCTTCTCAGAAGCCATTTACACATTTGTACCCTCTAATGCCACAAGTGTGATGCAGTAGGCAAGCGAATCAGGATGGGAGGCCTTTCTACAAAGTGTCTACAGAGACTCAACTCGGCTGAGCTGCCCATATATTAAAACAAACATCTCAGTTCCTATCCTATGCTGCTAGCAGTCTCTGCTGTCCCGGGCCAAGACTGATTTGCATATGGCTGGGTCTGAACTGGAATGGCATGGGGAACAAAAAAACGATGGAATTAGGCCAAGATCTCTGTACTGGGGTGAATGTTTGACATTGTGCATCATTCTGTCCATCAATTGTTCTTTTTGCATTTGTCACCCTGAGTGGGACGGGTATGCCCAGACGTGGGTCCCATGCTCACTGCGCCACTCGAGTCAAGCTAGCCTGGCTGATGAGGAGTGATGCCCCGAAACCGGTCCCAGGATGCTTGTTTTCAGTCCAGGGAGGACCTGGCCTGGCAGTTCAGGCTGGACTGTTCCCACGAGGAACAGGGCCAAGACAGATTTGCATATGGCTGGGTCTGAACTGGAATGGCATGGGGAGCAAAAAAACGACGGATTTAGGCCCAGATCTCTGTACTGGGGTTAATGTTTGACATTGTGCAGCATTCTGTCCATCAATTGTTCTTTTTGCATTTGACACTTTCTTGGGTTCTGTCATTCCCACTTTCTTTCTGGTCATGTTCTTTGTGCCTGGAAATTCAAAAAGACATAGAACCTCACTCAGCAGGAAAAGTCCAATTTCCCAAATTATGTAGCGAACTAAGAAATCTTTTTTTTACCTCGAAAAATTAACATCGGCGCTACAGATCTGGAGGCAGATTTCAAGGGGGCTGGCGGAATTGGAGTATATCTAATGATAAAGTTATCATCGACCTTCACAGTTCACTTTGTTCTAAACATCGTGTATAAAAAGGCGAGCCACAAAAAAACTGCTTCACACAAAGTGTTCCAAACTGGGGCAATATTCATTCTGAACGTACAACCATACTGGACGGACTGGAATCGATAACAAAAACCTCACGACTCTTCCCAGGACTCCTGTATAACTAGGCCCAGCTGCGGACGCCATTAACCCGTCTCCACCTTGCCCCGTGGGCCCCCTCACAAGCATGTCAATGCAGAACAAAAGCCATTTCTCCTCTGACAACCAATCTTCGGTTAATCTATTGCGTGATGGAATAGCGCCGCGGGACCCAAAGCTCCCAGGTGTGTCCGATGAATAACAGAGAAGGCCCCTGTGGCAAGTATCTAAAGCCCGCTGCACAGACAGGTGAAGTGGGTCAGGTCACGTCATCGAACAAGGCCGCATTATCCTGCGCGCGGATGGAACCGCGGCCTGGTCTCTGGTTTCACGAATCAAAAGGGAGCGACCAGGGCGCGCGCAGGCCTCGCGCGTCGTTATTCTGCGCCACGTACAGGGTCGTCGGTGCTAAGGGCGCGCGCTGGGTTGCAGAACTCTCCACACAGGAAGGTTTGGAGGACACACTTTTGGACTGGCGTTCGAAACATGCCCGTTGAGAGCTATATGCCCGCTCATCTCTTTCCTGTTCCCGATGATAACACAAAATAAGTAATCTAAAGAAATGGGCCAACAGGTGACTCGACCATGTGCAGCTGCCTTCGTTATCTTTGCCACCATTTCGACGTGATCTATGGATCTGCAAAAATGTGCACTTTTAGAAATAAAAGTATGTTATGTTGCCATATTTTGAGCGGAAATGAAATGAAAGACGGACATTTTCACGTCCAATATAGGTCACTCTACGGAATAGATTAGTTCAAACTACGAATAATGTCTCAGCATAACATCTACATCCGTTTTTTAAATAAAATATAGATGCACAATGTTTTAAGTTACAAAAAACACAATTGTAAACTACATAACTAAACACCTATTTTGCAATAAAATGTTCTCTAAATAAATTTGATGTGGCAGAATCCTTCTCCCTCATGATCAACAAAATAAACACTCACCAACATGCAATTTAACAAGCAGAATTGTTCGGATTTCTTCCTGCCTTCTTCCAGTGTTCTGACGCGCATATGTACGCTGCCACCATCCGATTACCAAACAAACACAAGCGGAGAGGGTGCGCCTGGCTTCAAGCACCGGAATTTGGCTGCTAAGCAACACGTTGTAAGTGGCGGCCTTGCTGTTTGGGAAAGGTTGATCGACTCGATCTTTTCTTCAGGATCGGTTGATCACAACTGACTGACTCCACCCTGAAGGTAAATGGGGGGCTAGTCTGGAGATGCGAGCCCCCACATACCCCAACTTTTACTAGCCCTAAGCAGGACTCCAATCCCATTACATTCACCTGCGCTTAACATTTCTCAAGTTCACTCAATTTCCAAACACAGACATAAAGTGCACACATCACACCAGCCCGAAACCTCGCCCCATGCTTTACAAGCCAGGAGAGCAGGTGGCTACGAGTGCCTTCGACATGAGTCGCCACCTTAATGTGAATTCATCGAGTCTTTCTGAGCAGAGACTATAATAGACGTCTATATGAAACTCCAGGTAGGGATTGGCACAAAGTGAACAGCGGCCCTTCGCACGCAAACTGCAGATTTACAGACAGAACAACTTTATTAAAGAGGCATGCAATACTACATCCGGCGCTTTATACCACGCAGTGATAAAAAATAATGTCACCCAGATTACGTAGCACTTACTACATCGAACGTGGAAAGAGAAATCACTGACTCACAGCCCCCTGCAGCTCATAAACATCTCGTCAGCAAGCGCATAAACCCTCTGAACTGTCGTAATAGCTACCTGTTGTTTCACAGACATAAACAAAGCAATCCTACCAAGAGTGTCACGTGCACCAGTTCAAGGAAGGTAACTGACCCCATAGTTGCTGTTTGAATTGTAAACGATAGAATAATCCGGGATATATAGGCCCCTCAGGCCTCTGGGCCCTGGTGCCACTGCACCTTCCGAATCAGTGGAAGCTAAGCCCTTGCATCCAGCGACAATGAAGTACTTGTGCAGCCCACTCTTTGAATCATCCATCTCATCCCCCTCTTGAAGACACCTTAACACCTGTGCATAGAAAGACTACCATGGTGCGACTGCGGTGGCTTCACCCTGTGCCCAGAGAACGGTCCTGCTCATGGCCACAGCGCACTGCAGCACATCGGTTTGTTCGATGTAGCAAACTCTGTCATATCACATTTACTGGAGAAACTCTAACAGAGGAGGCATGGCGAGAGATCCATCTCGCCACACAAATTACACAGCGCTAGCTGCAGCTGAAACGATCAGCCATATTGCAAGAATGTAGAACTGAAAATTGTTCCATCTGGTGAAATCATACAGGAAGCTGAAAGCTTTCTTCTTTTAATATATAAAAAAATAATAAATCCGTTTGGGAATAATAGAGACTACTGAAGAGAATCCCCAGCTAAACTAGTCACCTTGGTCGTACCACTTCTGAAAGGCCCAATACCCTCCATGATCTTGCTTCAACCTGTGGAAGGGTCAGACTTCACAGCGTTGGTCGTCAACTGGAAAATCCAAGATTTAATCCTGGATGCAGACACCGAGTGGCCAGTTAAAGTATATGGACCCTCTGACCACAATGCATCCTTCTACGAGCATAACATTTCCTTGGGTCTGAAGAAGGAGATATCAGTTCTGAACTCTCTGAAGTTTTCCTACTACTGCCCAATCACCAGCTTCAACTAAGTTTAGAAATCCATTAAAAAGTATAAGTGAGCCAATTAAAAATGACTTCTGACTTCTAGCTACAGCACTGTGGCTCCAATTCACTCTAGATAATGGTACAGGCATGCCGCTCGCTATGGTTTGGAATGAACTACATCATGCGGTGAATAGGAGGTTGGAAGGCAGGCTTTATTTTATTCCAAAGAGCTTACACTATTTGTGAGAAGTTGGCCTGGTATATGCTGTTCACTAGTTAAAGTGGACACCTTGCACCAGTACAATTCGACTCTTATGGTAGGTAGGTTTAAGACAACCTTTATAGAAAGCTATCCTAGTGGTAGCTGTGGAGAGCAGCCTTCAGGCTAAGTCTTGGAGGAATGTAAAGCAGCTTGTTTTACCACACAATCTCTTGAATCACCAAATGAAAAGACACCACACAGGTATATATATCAAATATATATGTATTTATTACTAAACAACTCTCTACTAATCTTTTTATGAGATTAGAAGTCAGGAACATATGCACAAATCAACGTTTCACAATAAATTAAGCACAATATGGCTGGGGCCCTAGGGGCGTACCAGACCATATACTAAAAAGAGACTTAAGAACAACGACTTGCAAAGAGACAAGGCCTAAGGCCTTCAGAAGTGTTGGGGCCTCACGAAACCACCCAAGGCAGGTAAGTAAAGGACCCACGGGGGACGCGTGCAGTGTGTGAACACAGGCGCGGATCGCCGTTGACTTCAATGGGGCAAGTCGCGGTTAGAAATTAAGAGGTTATGGGCACTTCGGGAGTAGCTACAAGCAAGTCACTTACAGGGTAAGTAGTTCTAGGGCCAACACCCACATGAGCACCGTAGTGCAGGAGTTACCTCACCCAGGGAAGCCGGGTGCATAGGTGTCCTTTGGTGTCGGGTCGCTGCGTCGTTTTCAATGGGAGCCAATGAAGACTTGCTGCTTGTGAAGTCCGAAGAAGTGTCCGGTGGAATCCAAGCCTGGATTCGGAAGAAGGAAGACCTGAAAGCAGAGGGGACAGTGTTCAAAGTCACTGGGCAGTGACTCGGGGCAAGGAAGATGAATGCCCACCGTCGTCGGAAGATTCAGGTCGTTCACGGGTGTCTTGACTCTTCGGCCACGAGGTCCAGGAGGCGTCAACGACGACCAGAAGCTGGATTCGGCGTGTTCCACGAAGTCTGCAGCTGACTGCGGTGTCGGCAGCCCGATTGGAGCCAACAAGCCTTGGCAGCAGCAAGTCTTGTGGAAAGTGTAAAAAGTCAATGGTGCATACCAGCAAGGTCTGGGGAACTCACCCAGCGAGGGTAAGTCAGGGCAGGCCTGGAGCAACCAGGGGAGCCCTTTGGTTCTTTAGAAAAGTCTTCTGGGGACCCACAAGCCGGCTGGCAAGGGATCGCGAAGACGCCTCGGGAGGATTCCTTCAACAGGGGCCCACGGTCACTCGGGACGGGGTAGGCCTCTGATCTTCGGAGGGATTCCTGCTAGAGGCTGGGACCACACGTGGTCCAAAGCACAAGTTCGTAGAACGTCGTGAAGGGGTTGCACTCGACAATAGTGCACGGTACCGAGGGACTGCGGTTCCTCGTCACTCGTGGGGTCCACTGGCCTCAGCTTCGCTGGGGACTCACGATGGCCTTTGAGAAGTCAGGAAATCCTCGTCTTGGGCTGCAGGGACCTCGGGCTCCGGCGGGAGCAGCGTAGTTTGCGACCGTCGTTGTAGTTTTTGGTGCCTGCCAAGCAGGGGAGTCACTCCTTGACTCCAAGGGAGATTCTTCAGTCTTCCAGAGGTAGTGGAATGGCGAAGGTCCAGGATTCTTCTTTAGAGCGTCGTCCAGGGGTATCTAGTTTGCAATGCACAGGTTCCCCCTCTTATACTAAAAGAAAGGGAGGGACTAGCTCTATGACCCCACCTATGGGAGGGTCAGGGGAGTGGGTGGCTACACCCACTTCCCTTTGTCCAGTTTCGCGCAGGGGCAGGTAGCCCCTGAGCTGGTTTGAACTGGCATATGCACAGAGGAGCCTTCTGCTCCCCCAGTGCAGGACTTCAAAGCACTCTAAGAGTGTACCCACCCAGCCCCAATACACTAAACCCTGTCTGGAAGGTGGTCACACCCTCCTGTGACAGGATACCTATTGTTGGGCTTCCTCCACTGCGAGTTTCGGTCATCAGCAGGAGGGCAGCCCAGTGTCTGTGACTGGTGGCATCCATTTTGTGATGCCAGGGCTCTTCAGGATTCTACCGCGTTTCCACAGTAGGTACATGTCTATCCCTCTAGAAGGGTGGAATGCTATCCCCGCCACCAGAACTGGCGGGGGGGGTAGTATTCCAAGATGTTTGACACCAAACACGACATGTTTCCGTGCAGCCATCCCAAAGTTAGCATTTAACGCGAGGTTATAATGCGCTTAAGAGTATATGGTCAGGCTGCACTACAAACAGCATCAGAGAAGGGTCTCTGAATGCTGCAGAGGAGCTCTGCTCATGCAGGGGCACCCTCTCACATAGGAACCAAGCACTCTGCCTTCAGGATTGATAAGGCCTGCCATAGGAGTGACTTATAGGTTTATATGTGTGTATCTATGTAGTGATATAGGTAGCCTATATCACAGTAAGGAGTGCATGCACCACCTTACCCAGGCTGCAGTAGCAGGCCTGTGGTGTCAGATTTAGTCTGCTTCCCAGGGGTGGCATAATACATGCTTCAGCCCCTGGTAGGCCTGTGAAGTACCTATGCCCTTGGCACCTAAGGTACCATATACTAGGGACTCATAAGGTACCACAGTATCCAATCACTAGTGCACCTAGAGTGCACTCCAAGTCGTTTAGAGAGAACAGAGAGGCTGGGGCCCTGAGTGGCAGGGTCCCAGCCTGACTATAGCCAGAAACCAGTGTAAACATCAGAAAAAAAGTGGGGGCAACATAAGAGGCAGATCCTACTCTCCTACACAACCCCCCCAAACGCAGGGACACTAAACTAAGCTTGACCAGTTGAGTCTTCGTGCTCTAAGTGGAAATACCTTGAGAGTCCATCTGCATTGGCATGTTGGGTCCCAGGCCTATGTTCCACTGTATAGTCCATCCCCTGTAGGGAAATGGACCACCTCAAAAGTTTTGGGTTTTCACCTTTCATCTGTTTATGCCATAGGAGGGGCTTATGGTCAGTCTGAACTATGAAGTGAGTGCCAAAAAAGTATGGCCTCAGCTTCTTCAGGGCCCACACCACAGCAAAGGCCTCCCTCTCTATAGCTGACCAACATTTCTCTCTAGGGGTCAGCCTTCTGCTAATGAAAGCTACTGGCTGGTCTTGACCTTCATCATTCAGTTGAGACAGTACAGCTCCCACACCCAGCTCAGAAGCATCTGTTTGGACAATGAACTTTTTGGTGTAGTCTGGACTCTGTAAGATGGGGGCAGTGCACATGGCCTGCTTTAGGTCTTCAAATGCCTTCTAACAGCTAGCTGTCCACTGAACCTTTTTTGGCATTTTCTTTGAGGTCAGATCATTCAAGGGGGTCACTATAGATCCATATCCCTTGACAAACCTCCTATAGTACCCAGTCAGGCCTAAGAAGGCTCTCACCTGTGTCTGGGTGGTAGGAGCAACCCATTCCATTATGGTTTGGATTTTACTCTGTAAAGGCTGAACCTGGCCTCCACCCACAAGGTGGCCCAGGTACACAACCTGACTCTGCCCTATCTGGCACTTAGTGGCCTTGATAGTGAGGCCTGCCTTCTGCAGGGCCTCCAAAACATTTCTGAGGTGGACCAGGTGATCCTGCCAGGAGGAACTAAAGACAGCAATATCATCTAGATAAGCTGAGCAATACGTTTCGATCCCTGCCAGAACTTTATTCACCAACCTCTGAAAAGTGGCAGGTGCATTTTTCAATCCAAAAGGGCATCACCACAAAGTGGTAGTGCCCACCAGGGGTCAAAAATGCTGTTTTGGCTTTTGCATCATCAGCTAACCTGATCTGCCAGTAGCCAGCTGTTAGGTCAAATGTACTTAGATACTTGGCTGAGGCCAAAGTATCAATCAGCTCATCTGCCCTTTGTATGGGATAGGCATCAGTCCTGGTGACTGCATTGAGGCCTCTGTAGTCTACACAAAACCTCATTTCTTGCTTACCACCCTGGGTATGAGGCTTGGGCACTAGGACTACTGGGCTAGCCCAAGGGCTATCTGAAGGCTCAATCACACCTAACTCCAACATCTTCTGGACTTCAGTCCTGATACAGTCTCTGACATGGTCAGGTTGCCTGTAGATTTTACTCTTGACAGGCAGACTGTCTCCAGTGTCCACCTCATGGGTGCACCAGGTAGTCTGACTAGGGGTCAGGCTAAACATATGTCTGTACTGTTGCAGAACCTGTCTGCACTCAGTTTGCTGATGGTCAGTGAGGCTGCTTGCCAAAGCAACACCATCTACTGACCCATCATCAGGGTTCTGTGAGAGAAGGTCAGGGAGAGGGTCACTCTCCTCCTCCTGGTCCTCATCAGTTGCCATGAGCAAGCCCATGTCAGCCCTGTCAACATATGGTTTTAATCTGTTGACATGGAGTACCCTCAGGGGGCTCCTGGGAGTTCCAAGATTCACCAGATAGGTGACTTCTCCCTTTTGCTCAACAATTGTATGGGGGCCACTCCACTTGTCTTGGAGGGCTGCTGGGGCCACAGGCTCCAACACCCACACTTTCTGTCCTGGCTGGTACACAGTCAGCACAGCCTTTGGTCATGCCAAGCTTTTTGTAATTCTTGGCTGGCCTCCAGGTTTTTGGTTGCCTTTTTCATGTATTCGGCCATCCTGGAGCGGAGACCAAGTACATAGTCCATCACATCTTGTTTGGGGGGCTTGAGAGGTAACTCCCAGCCCTTTTTTACCAAACATAATGGACCTTTTACAGGATGCCCAAACAGAAGTTCAAATGGGCTGTAACCAACCCCCTTATGTGGAACCTCTCAGTATGCAAACAACAGGCAGGGAAGAAGAAGGTCCCATTTCCGCCTAAGCTTCTCTGGGAGTCCTTTAATCATTCCCTTCAGGGTTTTGTTGAAACGTTCAACCAACCCATTGCATTGTGGGTGATAGGGGGTGGTGAACTTATAAGTTACACCACACTCCTTCCACATTGCCTTCAGATATCCTGACATGAAGTTTGTATCTCTGTCAGAGATGACCTCCTTTGGGAAACCCACTCTGGAGAAAACTCCAATGAGGTCTCTTGCCACCACAGGGGCTGTGGTGGTCCTCAGGGGAATTGCCTCTGGGTACCTGGTGGCATGATCCACTACCACCAGGATAAATCTGTGCCCAGATGCAGTTTGAGGGTCAAGGGGACCAACAATGTCAATCCCTACCCTTTCAAAGGGTACCCCCACCACAGGTAGTGGTATCAGGGGGGCCTTTGTAGTGCCACCTGCCTTTCCACTGGCTTGGCATGTGACACAGGAGCGACAAAACTCCTTTGTGTCCTCTGACATATGTGGCCAATGAAAATGTGGAACAAGCCTGTCCCAGGTCTTGTTTTGGCCCAAGTGACCTGCTAAAGAGATATCATGTGCTAAGGTCAAGAGGAACCCCCTAAACTTCTGAGGTATTACCAACCTCCTGGTGGCTCCAGGGGCTGGATCTCTACCCTCAGAATATAGGAGTCCCTCATCCCAATAAACTTTATGGGACCCACTAGCACTCCCAGCAGCCTCAGCAGCAGCCTGCTGTCTGAGGGGTTCACGAGAGGGGCATCACTGTTGCTCCTTACTCAGATCCTCCCTAGAAGGGCCCCCTGCCCCCAAGAACTCAACCTGATCAGGCTCAAGTTCCTCTGGGGCAGTTCCTTCTTCAGGGTCTGCTCCTCCTCCCTTAAGAGGGGAATCAATGATCTGAGACAGAGGGAAAGGCACTGCCTTAACCCTACTGCTCCTCTTCTTGGGAAGCATCTGGTCCATAGTTTCAGGATCCAGAGCTGGTTCAGTGTCATGCATTTTGGCCTGTGACCTGGTCACAGCAAATACCTCTGCAGGGATGCCTAACATCTTAGCATGAGTCCATAACTCTACTTCAGACCAGGCTGAAGTTTCTAGATCATTGCCCAATAGACATTCTACAGGGCGGTCTGCACTGACTACAACCTTCTTGAGGCCAGTTACCCCTCCCCAGGAGAAATTCACAACTGCCAGACTATGGTTGGTCCTGACATTGCTTGCATTGGTCACCTGGTACATTTCGCCCAGGATGATCTGTCCAGGGTCCACAAGATCCTCTGCCACCATGGTGACACTAGCACCTGTGTCCCTAAATGCCAAAGCCTGTTTGCCATTTATTACAGGCTGCTGTTTGTATTTGCCCAGATTACTGGGGCTCACAAGGAAGGACATGTCCATGTCACCATCACAAATCAGCATTGCCTGAGTGGGTACTCTGACTAGGCCAGAGTCCACTTCAGAACCCAGGGTCAACCCTACTATACCCTTATTCTGAGTACCACCTCCACCAGTAGCTGAACTAGGGGGAACAGTTGCCTTAGGGGCAGGAGTGGTGGTGGTTTGGTCTTTGGACTCGTTACAATCAGAAGTCCAGTGCCCTTTCTGTTTACAGAATTTGCACCAGGGCTTCTTTTGACCTTTTCCCTTGTTGAATTGTGACTCCCCACCAGATGCAGATTTTTGGGGCCCTTGTGAAGACTTCTGGTCTTTTGACTTATCCCCACCTTTCTCAGAGCCCTTAGGATTCTGCTTCTTGGTGTCACCCCCTTGGTTCTGGGTTTTCTGCCTCACCCTGGTTCTGACCCACTTGTCTGCCTTCTTTCCCAATTCTTGAGGAGAGGTCAGATCTGAGTCCACCAGGTATTGATGCAACAGCTGGTTCTGACAATTATTAAGGATCTGTTCTCTCATCATTAGATTATACAATCCCTTGAAATCAGTAACCCTACTGCCAACCAGCCAACCCTCCAGAGCCTTGGTTGCACAATCTACAAAGTCAGTCCAGTCCTGAGTCTGTGCCTTATGGGTGTCTCTGAACTTCAACCTGTACTGCTCAGTGGTTAAGCCAAACCCATCTATCAGTGCACTCTTCAGGACTTCATAGTCAGGAGCTTGTCTCTACCTTTATCTGAAAAGGAGAGCCACAAGATTGCTGCCCACTGCTTTTGGGGGACCTGTTGTACTCTACAGGCCCTTTCCATAGCAGTTACCCATTTATGGATATCATCCCCACTCTGGTAGGGAGGAACAACCTTGCTCAGGTTCCTATGGTCTGGAATATATTCTCTGCCTCTAGGGACACTGTTGCTGCCACCAGGGGGTTCTAACCCCTCTTTTCTAGAAGCTCTCTGGAGCTCCAGGGCTTCCTTGTCTAATGCCAACTGCTTGGTTTTGAGGGCAAACCTTGCTTCCTCATACTGCAGCAGTTTGTACATTCTGTCAGAGGAGGTCTCTCTTCTTGGGTAGTAGGAGTTCCTCTGGTAGACAGATTCTCTGCCAGAGTGATAGGAGTGTTCAGATTCCCTAGAAAGGGACCTGTGCCTCTCCTCCACTATGTCAGTTCTCTTAGGGAGAATTCCTCTGTCCTTTTCAGGCCCCTGGGGACCTGGCCCTTCAATCACAGAGTCTTGGTCATTCTGATTTTCATCATCTGACCCAGACACTGTAATTGACCCACCCACTGATTCAGACCCATTAGCTCCTAGAGCTAATCTAAGATCATCTGCTGTCAGCAGATCTATCAGGTGTAGTATGGAGGGACTCTGTCCTAGCTTCAGGTGCCTTGCAGCACACATGGTTCTCAACTCAGAGAAAGCCATGTCCTTATACTGAGGCTGAGTGGATCCACTGGGTCCACCCTTTAAGGACATTCTAGTGTTGTGCAGTGTTGTACTACCTACACTAGTTTGTGGCCTACTGATACTAGCTTGAGCTGTAGAAAGGGTGTGCTATCCCTTGGCACACAGCTCTAAGTTCAGTAGAACTTATTGATACTAAGCTTGACTTTATATGTACCTTGAGTACATATAGTGGTTTTCAGTTAGTAATTCAAATAGAGATTTTCTGGTAAAACAATAGCAAGCTGGAATCCCACACGCTGCCACCAATGTGAGAAGTTGGCCTGGTATATGCTGTTCACTAGTTAAAGTGGACACCTTGCACCAGTACAATTCGACTCTTATGGTAGGTAGGTTTAAGACAACCTTTATAGAAAGCTATCCTAGTGGTAGCTGTGGAGAGCAGCCTTCAGGCTAAGTCTTGGAGGAATGTAAAGCAGCTTGTTTTACCACACAATCTCTTGAATCACCAAATGAAAAGACACCACACAGGTATATATATCAAATATATATGTATTTATTACTAAACAACTCTCTACTAATCTCTTTATGAGATTAGAAGTCAGAAACATATGCACAAATCCACGTTTCACAATAAATTAAGCACAATATGGCTGGGGCCCTAGGGGCGTACCAGACCATATACTAAAAAAGAGACTTAAGAACAACGACTTGCAAAGAGACAAGGCCTAGGGCCTTCAGAAGTGTTGGGGCCTCACGAAACCACCCAAGGCAGGTAAGTAAAGGACCCACGGGGGACGCGTGCAGTGTGTGAACACAGGCGCGGATCGCCGTTGACATCAAAGGGGCAAGTCGCGGTTAGAAATTAAGAGGTTAAGGGCACTTCGGGAGTAGCTACAAGCAAGTCACTTACAGGGTAAGTAGTTCTAGGGCCAACACCCACAGGAGCACCGTAGTGCAGGAGTTACCTCACCCAGGGAAGCCGGGTGCATAGGTGTCCTTTGGTGTCGGGTCGCGGCGTCATTTTCAATGGGAGCCAATGAAGACTTGCTGCTTGTGAAGTCCGAAGAAGTGTCCGGTGGAATCCAAGCCTGGATTCGGAAGAAGGAAGACCTGAAAGCAGAGGGGACAGTGTTCAAAGTTACTGGGCAGTGACTCGGGGCAAGGAAGATGAATGCCCACCGTCGTCGGAAGATTCAGGTCGTTCACGGGTGTCTTGACTCTTCGGCCACGAGGTCCAGGAGGCGTCGACGACGACCAGGAGCTGGATTCGGCGTGTCCCACGAAGTCTGCAGCTGACTGCGGTGTCGGCAACCCGATTGGAGCCAACAAGCCTTGGCAGCAGCAAGTCTCGTGGAAAGTGTAAAAAGTCAATGGTGCAGACCAGCAAGGTCTGGGGAACTCACCCAGCGAGGGTAAGTCAGGGCAGGCCTGGAGCAACCAGGGGAGCTCTTTGGTTCTTTAGAAAAGTCTTCTGGGGACCCACAAGCCGGCTGGCAAGGGATCGCGAAGACGCCTCGGGAGGATTCCTTCAACAGGGGCCCACGGTCACTCCGGACAGGGTAGGCCTCTGATCTTCGGAGGGATTCCTGCTAGAGGCTGGGACCACACGTGGTCCAAAGCACAAGTTCGTAGAACGTCGTGAAGGGGTTGCACTCGACAATAGTGCACGGTACCCAGGGACTGCGGTTCCTCGTCACTCGTGGGGTCCACTGGCCTCAGCTTCGCTGGGGACTCACGATGGCCTTTGAGAAGTCAGGAAATCCTCGTCTTGGGCTGCAGGGACCTCGGGCTACGGCGGGAGTGGCATAGTTTGCGACCGTCGTTGTAGTTTTTGGTGCCTGCCAAGCAGGGGAGTCACTCCTTGACTCCAAGGGAGATTCTTCAGTCTTCCAGAGGTAGTGGAACGTCGAAGGTCCAGGATTCTTCTTTAGAGCGTCGTCCAGGGGTATCTAGTTTGCAATGCACAGGTTCCCCCTCTTATACTAAAAGAAAGGGAGGGACTAGCTCTATGACCCCACCTATGGCAGGGTCAGGGGAGTGGGTGGCTACACCCACTTCCCTTTGTCCAGTTTCGCGCAGGGGCAGGTAGCCCCTGAGCTGGTTTGAACTGGCATATGCACAGAGGAGCCTTCTGCTCCCCCAGTGCAGGACTTCAAAGCACTCTAAGAGTGTACCCACCCAGCCCCAATACACTAAACCCTGTCTGGAAGGTGGTCACACCCTCCTGTGACAGGATACCTATTGTTGGGCTTCCTCCACTGCGAGTTTCGGTCATCAGCAGGAGGGCAGCCCAGTGTCTGTGACTGGTGGCATCCATTTTGTGATGCCAGGGCTCTTCAGGATTCTACCGCGTTTCCACAGTAGGTACATGTCTATCCCTGTAGAAGGGTGGAATGCTACCCCCGCCGCCAGAACTGGCGGGGGGTAGTATTCCAAGATGTTTGACACCAAACACAACATGTTTCCGTGCAGCCATCCCAAAGTTAGCATTTAACGCGAGGTTATAATGCGCTTAAGAGTATATGGTCAGGCTGCACTACAAACAGCATCAGAGAAGGGTCTCCGAATGCTGCAGAGGGGCTCTGCTCATGCAGGGGCACCCTCTCACATAGGAACCAAGCACTCTGCCTTCAGGATTGATAAGGCCTGCCATAGGAGTGACTTATAGGTTTATATGTGTGTATCTATGTAGTGATATAGGTAGCCTATATCACAGTAAGGGGTGCATGCACCACCTTACCCAGGCTGCAGTAGCAGGCCTGTGGTGTCAGATTTAGTCTGCTTCCCAGGGGTGGCATAATACATGCTTCAGCCCCTGGGAGGCCTGTGAAGTACCTATGCCCTTGGCACCTAAGGTACCATATACTAGGGACTCATAAGGTACCACAGTATCCAATCACTGGTGCACCTAGAGTGCACTCCAAGTCGTTTAGAGAGAACAGAGAGGCTGGGGCCCCGATTGGCAGGGTCCCAGCCTGACTATAGCCAGAAACCAGTGTAAACATCAGAAAAAAAGTGGGGGCAACATAAGAGGCAGATCCTACTCTCCTACACTATTGGAAACGTAAATCATTCAATCAGCACCATTTAGAGTCCAGTGTCCAGCCTTGCCCTGAGGACTTTGAATGGTTCAAGTGCTTTTTGAATGAAATACCCGGTTGAAGCTTGGTCTGTACATTCCACCACACTTGACATTTGACTTTTGATATTTGGTAGGGATCACCACAGTCACCCTAATTATGAAATGATATTCTATTCAACTCTTTCAAATTATTAAAGTGTATAATCTGGCATGCAATTCATATGCTATTACTACCCATATTAATCTGCAGATACCCTCTACCACTGTATCACTCAGAATTGCAGCACTGTCTTGGCATTATCAAATTCTGGATGATTAACCTTTCAGGATCAAAGGCATGGTAACCCAGCCCCCACCAGCACTACAACAATACCCCGCATCCTTACTTCCAGAGAGAGTCAGTCAGAAGTTCTCACTCTCTCTCTTCTGAACTCACCGGGTCTGTTACCAGCACTTAAGCACCTTGGATAAACATATGTACTCTTTTCACTCCCTTATATCAAGTAAAAAAACAAAACAACTATGTCGTTTTAGTAGACAACAACATGGCATCTTAGATTCCAAGCATGATTCCCCATGATAAAAATGCAATGCACACCACACTGAGAATAATCATTGGCAGAAGGAATCATTACTTTGGCCATTAAAGAAACTACCAAACCATGGGTCACAGTTGAATAAATCTGCAGGCTCGCGACCAGCTCCAAAAGCTATAAGGAGAAAAGTCAACAAGATTCCGAATCTGCTCATTCGACAGATCTCAGCACTTATGCTGTCCCAACCTTGTTATGGAATGATGCCTGCAAGGCGGATACAATAATAGAAGGGTTGGTGGTTCTTCCAACTACTAGCCATCAATGTCGTATTGAACATGGCGTAACCATGTTTGCTGTTTTACAAGTAATCATATGATGGTCACAGAAAGGAACAGATGTCAGTCACATATTTATATTAATGACTTTAAAGGTGGTAGTCTTCTCTAAGTTCATGAAAAAGTTTTCAAATTTTAAAGTTTTGTACAGATTTAAAATATGTCAGTCTGTTGATACTGCGAACCCTTTAAGTCAATACCAATACAGAGCATTGGATCAGGTAACACGCATGTCATGTAAAAAAAAAAAATATCTATAAATGAGTAGGCCTAAGAAAAATATCCATTAAACCGCTAATTTCTGGTCATGCAAAATGCCCCCAAATTACGCCATGTTGCCAAAATATGCATTTTTTGTGGGAAATATTTAGCACAAATGCACTGGAATAAGGCAATCAACCTGAATGCAAGGGACTACGGTTTGCAACAGTTGGCTTTGCTAATTTATTTATTTTTGCGACAAATCTATCATCACATCCAAAATGGACCAATTTGCTCTAAAATATAGCGCCAAATGATGGTTTGGCCTTTCACATAACTGTTCCAAAATTTGGCATAACTATGTAAAAGCAAATTATGTGAACTTTGGCACAACCCTACACATTAGTGGATTTGTGTTAACACAGAGCAATGTAAGGCCTACTTACAGGCAGTGATGGAGGACGACTTATTTTCGTTATAATGCTCGTGGAAGGGAATCCACTTTACATTTCTCACACGCCAGGCAGAGGAAAGGCTTTAACGGGCCCAGGTGAACAATAAATGGGAATTAAAGTAGGCGCACTGTCCCTATTTGTGGACGTGACTAATGGCCTTGGTTGTGTTTTTCTATTATACCCATCTTTAAATATTCTTATAGTAACAGTGTTTAAGGGAAAAATCAATAAAAACAATAATAAAAATGCGTGGAATGGATGAAAAGCATCCCCCCAAACAATGAGCACATTCCGAGTCTGAAGGGGGGGGGGGGGGTGATCAAATAACTGGGGGGGGGCGGCTCAGTAGAGCTCAGTAAACAGCCTTTCAAAACAAACACGGCCTTGGCCAAGAGCAGCTGCTGTCAATGAGCATTTTAAAGAAACGACTCTTAAAGCAACAAGGAGCCAACTGTGGGCGGGGAGGGAAGGAGGGGTGCAGATAATGTGCTCCCCCGAACCACTCATACCCTATTATTCAGCAACAGCTGTAGGCAATTAATTTGATAACAGTGTCAGGAGGAGTCTGGCGCGCGCATTACAGAGCCCCATGTAGGTAGGGGCTGCGTTCGTGTGACAGACAATAATAACCCACACGTGAGGAGATGCTGACTGGGTTGGGGGTCTTACCAAGTTAAGACAACGAGGGTCTATATGTTAAGCAGCTTGATAAACATTGGTTGTAAAGGAAATTCTGAGACACTGGGGAGACTACTTGAGGCAGCAGCTCTAAGGGTGGGGGGGGGGGTGTAGGGACTCCTGCTGAGGGGGCAAGGGATAGGTACCTCGTTGGCATGCAAGGATCATTTTAATACTCTGAGGAGTTCATTCAAAGCAGCGAGGGAGGGCGGGGGGGGGGCGGGGCAGAAGATGGCTGCTTCCTGATCTACCTGCCTTAGAAACCCTCCTAGGCTGATGCAGTGATATGTCAGGCCTGAGAGAGCAGGTCGAACCAGCTTCTCTCCTCCAGGGTGGGAAATCGTACGGCGGACCACATTTAGTGAGTGTGTCCAGCCACTCGCACTTGTAATTTGTGTTCTGCTGCATTTAGCGCTGTTTCTTAGCACAAAATGTAACTTTGTGCCCATTTTGCATGAAGCAAATCGTGCTAAATGCTGGTAGTAAGTTGGGAGAAAATCCTACCCTGTGAGCACATTTAGTGAATGCGAGAGGCTGCTCGCTCATTATTCATGCTCTGTTGCATTTAGCGCTAGTTCTTAGCACAAAATGCATTCTTGTGTCCACTATGGACGCGAGAGGACATCTTTGCACCAAGAAATAGCGCTAAACACAGAATTACTCTTCTTGCGTAATTCAAGCGTAATCTCGAGGAATTCTTAGGTAATTCAAAGTGACTAAACTACACAGAATTACGTGAATTATGCCCACACCTAATGCTGCCTGGGTTGTTTTAAGTGGTGTGCTACAAACATTTGTGCTTACTGAAGGCAAATTTTGTGGCAACACTGACTATGTTCCTTCCTAATCAAAAAAAAGATTTTAAAAAACATTGCCACATACCAGTTTTTGCTACTCAGAAAGTGATTTTGGTCCATAAACCTTGCCTCCGATGACATAAAATAACTTTCAGAGAAAGAGTATTTTGTGCCCACTTTCTATTTTGTGCCTCCTGGTTGGGAAACCTGCTCAACGTCTCCCCCTGGGCAATTCATGCAAAATACCAGAAAAAACATAACCAAGCAACAGTTAAAAATCTGAGGCGACAGTAGCGATCCCTCGGGGAAACAATATGTCAATATCTGCTCAGCTTAACTCTAGAACGCACTAGGTGAAGCCTGGGCCATCCGACTCAAACCAGTGCTGTGGAGTTACGGCCTACCACAAACCTCCAGAAGCTGCAGGCAGGGTGTTCCATGGTACCAAAACAGGAGTGTGTGGGGGGGGGGGGGGGGGGGGGGGAGATGGGAGGCGCGGGGCTTTTTAATAAATACATTTTTTTTTAAAACATAGATTGAACCATTCCGGTTCACCAGATCCGTAGATCAACACTTGTGCTTCTTCACCTCTTTATCACAATTTCCATCGGAGCTTTGCACCTAGATGTTTTCGGAATGGACATAGGCTATTTTTCATGGATTAGAAAACGAAATCAAACTGGTGAAAACGACGCTGGTGGGGCAATTCAACAAGGTCATTTTTTATACTTAAGTTTTTTAAGTGGATACAATTATAAAGTGCGGGCCTTGCCCCAGAGGACGGTGGATCACTGAATACAGCAACAAGATACATAGACAACGTGTGAAGATAGAGACACCTGCAGTGAAAACTGTATTAGAAACACAGTAGCTTAGTGGAGAGAAACCCCAAGAGGGGAAGGGTCTAACATCTAGTATGGTAGGAAGGTTATGAACAGGCGGTTTCAGAGACCTTTCCTGAAATGCAGCAACGAGGGAGAAAGTGTAAGGTGCAAAGGGAGGCCATTCCAGAGTACTGGACCATGTGTCAAAGAAGCCCATTCGAGGGTGTGTTCCTTGTGAGTCTTTTGGATTTCCAGCCAACCTGCAAGGCATATGCTCCAAGCAATGTTCATGACACCAGATGCACTGAGTTTACAGATCATGCAACAAAGTCTGTAGTGGACTGTTGCAGGGAGAGGCAGCCGATGCAGATGTTTCAAGGTGGGAGGTGGTGGGGTGCTCGCAGATGTTTTCAAAAAGCAACACAGAGGGCGCAGGGACAGAAGTAAATGAAAAGAGAGGAAGGTGGACGGGGAGGCAAACAGGTGAGAGAGCACAACATGGAGCTGGGGGCAGAAGCACGCCAGGAAGAAAGCAACGCCGGGAGAGAAGCATACGAGTGCATTACGGAAGGGGAAGAGGCGAAGCAAACGGGCAGAGAAAGAGGAAGACTAGCATGGCAGAGGAGGTGGAAGTATACGAGACAGCTGAAAAACATATGCACTCTCATGGAGTGTCTAAACAAAAAAACATTTAGAGCCTGAAAAGTGAGCAGTGTAAGGACACAAGTAATGTGTGGATGCTCCAGGGGAGCAGTGCTTAATTTGAGCTGGTGGTTTCCGGTGCTCAGCACCGGCACTTTATTCTCAGCACCGGCTCTAACAGTCTACCACCTGGTGCTACTGTCTTTCAAATTTTGAGTTGAGCAGACAAACAGTGTTTAATAATTTAATATACATTAAGAATAAATAATATCTGCCACCTATGCCATTCTTATAGCTTTTAGTGTCCTGGAGTAGTCAGAATTGTCACACTTGCACAAGTGAGATGGTTAGTAGTTGTGTTGGTACTGTCATTGGCAGCGCTGGGATGGGGCAATGGGTGGGGCAAGCTGCAGGGGCCTCCCGAGAAAGGCCCTGGCACTTACTTTTTTACAAATAAAATACTACAGGGGGTGAAAACACACAAAGAGGAAGCCCATGCAAGCTAATGAATAAGAGGCAAGCAAATGAGAGTGGCAATTTCCCTTTTTCAATTTTTGCAAGAGATATTTGCTTTATTTACCCTATATATTCTCCAATGTTGCTTTCATTATGAGGTTACTGCTTCAGTCAAGTGCAGTGTACAGCTCTTGATACTTCCCTGTTGATGAGTCTAGCCATGACTTTACACTTTCCAACCACAGGTCTGATCAGCTGTCCAAGTCTCTCAATAGCCTAGCAGTAGACAGACTGTTCGCCTGATTCTAGGACCTGTCAAAATCACCTAATGCAACATTATGTAACATGCAAAAAATGATGTTTCTTCCTACACTTTTGGATCCTTAGAGTGCATGATATTTCCAAAAATCTACTCCAGGTTTCTAAAACCTTACTTGAAAATGTTGACATCCCCTAACCCCCCGGACTTAAAACTGCCGATTGTCTCCTTTCCAGGTCTCGCCAACACTGCACGCGTTGTGCTGCGAGACGTTTTGTTTACAATTCAGTGGTTTTACAACCCGCCCACAACATACCACTAGTTGTTTTTGTTGTCACTCATTTGCAATATTTCGATTGCTTAGCTCACCTCCCGTAGACTTCTCTTCCTTTCTTGTGTTTGCTCCTCCCTGAAGCATGAACCATGTACATGTGTTTTTCCTCATCTTTTTGCAATGCTTTATTTTTTATAAGCATTATCTCTGGATGTCCAGTTTCCTTTTTTAAACACAAGCATATGGCTTCTTATTCATGTTGCTTTCACCATATCCGCTGACTCTACTGACCCACAATTGTATTACTATGCACAACTCCACTCCTCACAATGCCACTCTATGTAACTCCACTCCACACCACTTTACTCAGCGATACTCCACTCTTTGCCACACCACTAACTTTTCGCCATGCTGAAAAGCAGCCACGCTACTGTACAACACAGCTAAAAGTCATTGGCAAAGCCAATAGTTCTCACGTAGGCGAGACCAATGCTCGTTTCTCAAATGATTCTCTCACTACTGTCCGCCCTCTGCATGCCTCCTCTGTCTGAATACAGAGTATTCTAAGCCATGTTCGCCTTAGTCCGTTTTTAAATTTCTGCAGATTGCCCACAGCTCATCTTGAAAAATCACAAACTACCCTCCTTTGAAAGTCATGCCCTGCAACCAAGCAATACCTAATGCCATCTAGCCCATCTCCTAATCCCATCCACCATTTGCATGAACTCACAATATCACCGACCCATGATCACACCCAAATTCTGCTAATTGAATGCACCACACAGACACTGGAGTACATTAATGGAATGGTCTCCTTGAGAGCACAAGACTAAACCCAAGAACCAACAGCAACCAATGAAGTAACCACTAACTTTGGGGTGCAGAGCAGCGCGCTGGCTGGTGTGAAGCGCTGCAACGCCGCGTCAGGGATAGTAAGCACTATATAACTTCAATACAATGAATGTAAGCACTGGATGGGCTCTAAATTCACGGTAAGCTGACATTACGTCTTGCAACAAACAGGGGGTGCGCTGTCTAGTAGGAGACACCTATAAACAGACATACTCATTTTTTGACATTGCACAAGGACCAAATAAAATTGTTTGTTCTACAATTCCACGAAAGAATGCAAAATTGGGGAGGGGATGGGGGAGGAGAGAGAGATTTTGCAAATTCTTCATAGCAAACACATATAAGGTTGGCAATTTTAAATACATTGGGGTAGGTTTGCTCACAAGGCCAGCAAACATTTGTGTGTCCACGAAACACCATACAATCAATAAATGTCCCTCTAACACAGCAAGGGTGAAAAGTCCTTATTTACAAAACTAATGACGCGTGGGCCTTCAAGTCCAGAACACACTGCAGTCGAAAAATAAAACATTATAGAATGTCTTTATTAGAGCAAACACCACAGTAATGGACGATTCGTGTGGAGTCAGAGACGCATTTTCTCAGGCGGGATCTTAAACTTACACGTAAAATGAGATGGCCCTAGCCAGACACGAAGGCTGCCCCCTCTTCTGTCACAGGTACATATTACCCAGGGTTGCAAGAAAACACGGCACCAGGCTGCTCAGATCAAAGGGCACGTGCAGGCTCCCAGGTGACTAGAATTTCAGAGGATGCTGCTCAGAGCGCCTGCTTCTGAGATGAATCAACAATAACATAACATCCGACATGCGTGTAGTGACATGGGAACTTCGTGAAAACCTGAGCAAATGTCGCGACAGTAACACTCACACTCTAGTGATGGGCATTCCGTGCGTCTTATTACACACACAGGCTTGTGTCAGTGAAGACGATAAAACAACAGTTCTCCTGAATACGTAAGTAGCGTAAAACTCATTAGACCTGGCACTAGACAGAAAACCCCCACAACAGTGATTAACGAAGGGACGCAGCTTTAAACCCCAGCTCATCCCTGCGGTTTAGTCTGAGAAGACTTCACAGCGCAGCAGCGCTAATCCGGTCTTCGAGGCTCTTAGCTCTGACCCCACCAGCAACCCACGCTAGAGCACTCAGACCTATAAATTATTGCTTATTTCCTTGCGAGGGTGGACTGCTGGCCCGTAAAAACCACTCTGGGACACTATTCCTTTCACACGCAAAGGAATGCAAAGGTGGAGAAGAGGGGCGCACTTGATTCGGATGTTTCCTTATCAAACAAAACATGAGTGCTGAATGTACCACTTTGCTTCCTTCCCCGCCCCCAAGTTGTTTGGTTTCTGCAGTGGGACCCCTCAGTAGGTAGCAAGGGTTCCACCGCCTGTTTGGCTGATGTTGAGATAGTAAAACACTGAATTTTCAGGGTTCGATGGGCCCCTAGGAGCTCTGGGCCCTGGTGCCACTGCACCTGCTGCGCCCATTGTAACAATGCCCCACAACTGAACTGGATCCGTTTCTCTTGGAAGTGCCTTCCTTGGAGATGTGGCAGGACAGAAGTACCACATATCTGGTTCTGCACACAGTGATGTCTCTATCCATCTAGGTGAGAAGGAACCCATATTGTACATTATAAGGATGTTGCAATGGACCTCGGCTTCCTTGTACAGATAAAGGGATGTGTTTGTGTAATGCCGTGATAAGCCGCACGCGAACGGAAGGCCGGCAATTGCAAAACAAAGCAGCAGAACAACTGTGCATCCACCAAGACCAATTCCAAGCATGTCTAACAACTGGCCTTGTGACCCGAGCATCACCATCCTCGCGTCCTGGCTTTTAAACCAGCAGCAGCACCACGGAGCTTACAGTTTGCAAGCATTACCTTTGAAACCCCGGCATGCAAAGAGCTGCTGCTTACAAACCCAGGACTGGCTCAAGGTATCACCAACGCCACTTGGCAGGTATGAACCCACCA
This sequence comes from Calotriton arnoldi, assembly GCA_963921515.1. Lineage (NCBI taxonomy): Eukaryota > Metazoa > Chordata > Amphibia > Caudata > Salamandridae > Calotriton > Calotriton arnoldi. The sequence goes on from CAWUFW010000722.1 coordinate 1,207,743, forward strand.
ACATCCACCAAAAACGCAGAGAGAGGCGCGAGAGCAGTTCCAGGAAGTAAACACGACAGGTTAACCTGACACGAGATGCTACAATGCCCGCGAGTGCAGTTCACGTCCCCTGAACCAGACGATAAAGCGGAGATTACAATGGAAGGGACGCGGCGCTGCGCACCTTGGAGCCCGGCCGGCGTCCGAGCAGCGCGGGGGCTTTGTCTGCCGGATTCCAGTGTATGCACGCTGCACACCGACCTGCACGGCAGCCGCACACCGGCTCGCCACCAGCACCCACGGTGACCGGACTCAGGCGCTGCGGGCGGCGCGGCGCTGGGGGTACCTACCGTGCACGGAGGGCCGGCGGCGTTGGCTCCATCTCTCCGTCCACATGCTCCTGCGCCCAGTGACAACAAGCGGCGGCGCTGCCTCCCCTCAGGCTGACAGAGAGAGGGCGGAGCCCGCGCCCAGCCTCACTGGAAAGACGACACCGGGCATTCGGCTGCTCCCCCTTTCATCTGCCGGGTTCCTCCTTTTGGTGTGGCCCCGGCTTGAGGGGAACCCCCGCCCCCTGTGTCGCTGCTCCTCCGGGGGGCCGCGGACACCTCCGCGGGGTGCTGCGGCTCACAGGGCGGGAACAATGCCTAGGTGGCCGGCCCTGGCAGGATCGCAATCCGCGGCTCTATTCACACCTCTTCCGAGCCGCCCTTTTACATGCACAATGCAAGCGGGAGGTTGTTGCAAGAGTGGTTTTGTGAGGTGTCCTCTTCAAAAGATGCAATGAAGCCGGACCACGTGCATTTGTATCGCAAGCTCAGCCGGAGGTGCTATTAACAGGCCACATTCGTGGAGTTCTCACCGTCCGCTTATTGTCATTGCTACTACAAATAGGATATTTGCTGAAGCTCCCTGAAGGCAAGCAACTGAATTATAGGCACATGCATGTTCCGCCAATTATCTCCTTGCAGTGGGAGTTTAGAGGGAGGGGGGTCGCGAGGAATCGTGTGAAATCAGGGCGGGTTTTCCAGTCCTCTTAATCCTAAATTACTTTACAATCACACTCCCCCGCCCCCGTCCACCACACACAAGATACACCAAGACAATAGCAAAAGCCCAGTCTGGGTATATCTTTACAGTAAATTACACGAAAAATCAATTTCAAATATGAGAAAGTAGACATTTTTCTTCATATTAGCATAACTACTCATTTTACTCCCGTCCCACTTTTTTGTGCCAAAAGCAGTTTGCCTCCTGAAACTTCTAGTTTCACTAATCTATCAGTCTGTGATGCTACTACAAGTCCCAGCATGCAAAGTGCTAAAATGCCAAAAATGCACGAAAAGGTTCTCTGATACATGGGACTACGTGTTCTTTTTCTGGTCTCTCTTTGAACGCATAATGGGAATTCCAGCCTTTGTTGACTTCAATTGAACGCACCTGGAAACCAAAGCAAAGACTTTAATAGTACTACGCAGTCCCTGGTAAAGAGGATCACTGGAATTATGCGGCAAAGTGGGATCAAATGACGCGCCTGAGATGACTAAATAATACAGCAAGAGAAGGCTAATTATGCGGCACATTGTGTGGTATACTTATCTCTCTGATGTTGGCATTCTGACACACATTCAAAAAGGGATGTCAAGGCTGTAGAAACTACACAGGAATTGTACATAAGAAAGACAACTAGACGTGTTGAAATCATTATTCACCAACAAAAATGCTCTTGTTTCGCAGAGGAATATAGAAATACTCTTTTGTTTACACTGACCTCTCTTAACTCCAAGAGTTAAATGGTTTGTAGGAAATATACAATGTCATATTTAACAGCAAACAATCCTAAATGGTTGTTATAATGTATTTTATTTTGCACAATACTAGAAATCTGCTCAAAGTTAGATTTCAGTTACAGGCTCTGTAGGAAAGTAGGATTTTCTGGCATAGTTACGCCTACTTTTTGCCTGGTGTCAGTTTGTTTTGACTGTAGTTCACTGGGATCCTGCTAACCAGGACCCCAGTTGCAGTGCTCTCTCCTCCAAATTGACTGGTAAGTACTTTGTACACCCCACAATTGGTATACTGGGGTACCCCTGTAAGTCCCTAGTATATGGTACTGAGATACCCAGGGCATTGGTACACCAGGGGTCTCCCATGGGCTGCAGCATGTATTATGCCACCCAAACTGTGTCTGCCTATAGCCTGAGTGAAATGGTGCATGCACCTTTCACTTTAGATATAAGGTTTTTCTTATATCCCGGTCACTGCACTTAAGACCTAGAAGACACCCCTAAGGTAGGCCTTACATCCCACAGGCAGGATGCATGGTTCTAAGTGTATGGGTACCCCTGCATGAGCAGAGGTACCTCATACAAACCCTGGACTCCATTCTCTGGGCTTTGTAGTTACAGGGAAGCCATTTTAAGGTATGAAGTGGACACTGGCAACTCGAGATGTCCAACTACATAATTGCTTCTCCAAACCTGGTCATGTTTGGTATCAAACATGTTGGAATCATGCAACTACACCGATTCCAGGGCTAGTTGCATGATACCATGTACTGTGGGTCTCCTTCGAGGACTTCTCCATAACTACCTGTGTAGTTTTGCTGGGTCTGCGTGCCAGATCCTGCAGCTGCCGACCCCAGACACTGTTCTGCCCCCCTGCTGATGAGATTAACTCGGGCAGGGGGATGGAGAACAAAGGATTTCCTGTAGAGGAAAAGTATGACCACCTCTCCTTTAGAATTAGGTAGGGTGGGGGTGCTTGCAAGAGCCCCCAGACTGCATTGAAGGGCACAGTTGTTGCCCTCCTTGCATAAACCAGTTTTCACCAGTACAGGAGCCCTCGGCTCCCGCTCTGGCGCGAAACTACAAAAAAGACAGGGGGGTGACCACCCCCCCTGTCCAGCTCCTCCCCTGGGAGGTGCCCAGATCTCCTCCAGGTGGCCACTTGATTCTGCCATCTTTAATCTTGGCCTCTGGGAGCCTCTGACTGATTAGGACCTCAGAGTAGCGTCCCTGACCCCCTCTGATAGTTGGGTCACCGCAGAAGGTGTCCTTCCCCCTTTTAGGTATGCTTAAGGGCTCCCCTGAGGCTGGATCCTTAGAATTGTCATGGACTTTGTCAAGATTCGTCAAGACTTGTCTGAAGACACTTCTGCTGTTGGACACTGGAACTCTGCTGCTGGATCGATCCAGGAACCAAGACAAGACTGCTCCTGGTAGAAAGACTCCTACTGCAACTTAGTCTCCTTGCTCTTCCAAGTTTCTGCAACTCCATGGCCGTGCATCCCCGTGAGCCACCCATGACTCTGCATGCATCTAAGCAAGAAGGAATCTCCCTTGGAGTGAAGGAGTTACTTCCCTGCATCCACAGGTACCTCAACGCCGATGACCGGTTTGCTGATCCTACTGTCCCATGGACACCTCCCGGCTCTGCAACACAGGTTGTGGTTTGTTGGCTCCTGAGAGGCCTGACAAGTCTTCCCTGAATTTTGGGAGACTGTAATCCCTCTCCAGCCGACCTGAATCGCATCCCTGTGCACCGCGTCTGTTTGCCATTGCCAAGGCTTGTCGACTCTCCTGACTGAAGATCTTCAAGCTCCAAGAAGCCCCAGCCTTAAGCATCGCACTCTTTTTCCTTCTTTATTTATGTCAAAGAACAAGACAAAGGACTTAACATTAAGTTCTGAACAACAAACCTCTGAGGTAATCCCTATGCTCATGTGTGACACAGAAAATTGTTAACCTATTTTGCATATTTTAAATGGAAACACCCAGCTGATATCCTCTTTTCCCCTTTAACACGTTGATTCACAGTCGAGGGTCCACAATGTTTACAAGTTAATTTTTCTTTGCTTTCTCCAGTGAATTTACTAAACAAGGTTTTCTTTCCTATCATAGTTCACAAAATAAATGTCTTCAATGTACTTTGTTCAACTTTTTCCATGCGTTTTAGAAGTCATTTGTCTCTTTCAATCCAAGGACGAAAAAGCTCACTCTGTCATGAAGACTACAGAAAACCCAGTGAGCCTCGCTGTTAACGTTAAATTTCATGGGTGGCACTGGTGCCTTACCTCCATGCAGATGTCTTTAAGATACAGGGACTTACTAATTAACTTTTCATTATTGTCTTTAACTGGATGGAAGCTCCACATGGTTGTCAGAAATTGGGTTATTACTTTAGGAGGGAGCACCCCTGTGTTAGACTTGGCATCCTTGGCATGGTTTCCCCTGACTTTATGCCTCTACCTCCTGTATGTTTGGTGCTGTGTCGGATTTCGTTTTTGCTGGCTTAGATGGTTTGGGCACTTTGCCACTGCTAATCAGTGCCAAAGTGCAAGTGTTCCCTGTGTAAATTGGTATCATGATTGATTATTCATGATTGGCATATTTGATTTACTGGTAAGCCTCTAGTAAAGTGCACTGAGTTTGCCCAGCGCTAGTAAATCAAATACTACTAGTGGGCCTGCAGCACTGATTGTGCCACCCACACCAGTAGCCTTCCAAATGTAACTCATACCTGCCACTTCAGTGTCTGCATGCACAGTTTTCAACTGCCATGTCGACCTGGCAAGTGCACCCACATTCCAGGCCCTAACCTTCCCTTTTCTTACATGTAAGACACCCCTCAGGTAGGCCCAAGTTACTCCCAGGGGCAGGGTGCAGTGTGCGTGAAAGGTAGGACATGTACTGGTGTGTGTGACATGTCCTGATAGGGAAATACTGTGTATTTCGTTTTTCACTATTGAAAGGCTATCTGTCCCATAGGCCAACATGGGAGTTACTTTGTAACATCTTAGAAGTATAATTTTCCATAGGAACATGATAGAGAAGTGGAGTTTAGGCTCTCTGAACTCAGAATTTAATAACACATCTTTTTAGGGAGATGGTTTTTAAATTGTGTTTGAAAATGCCACTGTTGGAAAGTAAAAACAACAGTTGATGGACAGAATGCAGAACAATGTCATACATTCACCCCAGTACAGAGATCTGGGCCTAAATCCATCGTTTTTTTGTTCACCATGCCATTCCAGTTTGAACCCAGCCATAGGCAAATCAGTCTTGACCCTGTGCCTCATGGGAACAGTCCAGCCCGAACTGCCAAGCCAGGTCCTTCCTGGACTGGAAACAAGGACCCTAGGACCTGTTTCGGGGTTTCACCCCTCTTCAGCCAGGATAGCTTGATTCCAGTGGCATGGAGAGCACGGGACCCACGTCTGGGCATACCCGTCCCACTCGGGGTGACAAATGCAAAAACAACAGTTGATGGACAGAATGCAGAACAATGTCATACATTCACCCCAGTACAGAGATCTGGGTCTAAATTCATCGTTTTTTTGCTCACCATGCCATTCCAGTTTGAACCCAGCCATATGCAAATCAGTCTTGACCCTGTGCCTCATGGGAACAGTCCAGCCCGAACTGCCAAGCCAGGTCCTTCCTGGACTGGAAACAAGCATCCTAGGACCGGTTTCGGAGTTTCAGCCCTCATCAGCCAGGATAGCTTGATTCCAGTGGCATGGAGAGCACGGGACCCACGTCTGGGCATACCCGTCCCACTCGGGGTGACAAATGCAAAAACAACAGTTGATGGACAGAATGCCGAACAATGTCATACATTCACCCCAGTACAGAGATCTGGGCCTAAATCCATCGTTTTTGCTCACCATGCCATTCCAGTTTGAACCCAGCCATATGCAAATCAGTCTTGACCCTGTGCCTCATGGGAACAGTCCAGCCCGAACTGCCAAGCCAGGTCCTTCCTGGACTGGAAACAAGCATCCTAGGACCGGTTTCGGGGTTTCAACCCTCTTCAGCCAGGATAGCTTGATTCCAGTGGCATGGAGAACACGGGACCCACGTCTGGGCATACCCGTCCCACTCGGGGTGACAAATGCAAAAACAACAGTTGATGGACAGAATGCAGCACAATGTCATACATTCACCCCAGTACAGAAATCTGGGCCTAAATCCATCGTTTTTGCTCACCATGCCATTCCAGTTTGAACCCAGCCATATGCAAATCAGTCTTGACCCTGTGCCTCATGGGAACAGTCCAGCCCGAACTGCCAAGCCAGGTCCTTCCTGGACTGGAAACAAGCATCCTAGGACCGGTTTCGGGGTTTCACCCCTCTTCAGCCAGGATAGCTTGATTCCAGTGGCATGGAGAACACGGGACCCACGTCTGGGCATACCCGTCCCACTCGGGGTGACAAATGCAAAAACAACAGTTGATGGACAGAATGCTGAACAATGTCATACATTCACCCCAGTACAGAGATCTGGGCCGAAATCCATCGTTTTTTGCTCACCATGCCATTCCAGTTTGAACCCAGCAATATGCAAATCAGTCTTGACCCTGTGCCTCATGGGAACAGTCCAGCCCGAACTGCCAAGCCAGGTCCTTCCTGGACTGGAAACAAGCATCCTAGGACCGGTTTCGGGGTTTCACCCCTCTTCAGCCAGGATAGCTTGATTCCAGTGGCATGGAGAAGCACGGGACCCACGTCTGGGCATACCCGTCCCACTCGGGGTGACAAATGCAAAAACAACAGTTGATGGACAGAATGCAGAACAATGTCATACATTCACCCCAGTACAGAGATCTGGGCCTAAATCCATCATTTTTTTGCTCACCATGCCATTCCAGTTTGAACCCAGCCATATGCAAATCAGTCTTGACCCTGTGCCTCATGGGAACAGTCCAGCCCGAACTGCCAAGCCAGGTCCTTCTCTTGACTAGGGGTGAATGTTTTGATTTGTTCTGCATTCCGTCCATCAATTGTGTGTCTTTTGCTTTCTCGCCCTAAGTGCGCCAGGTATGCCCAGACGTGGGTCCTGGGCTCACTGTGCCACTGGAATCAAACTATCCTGGCTGAAGAGGGGTGAAACCCGAAACCGGTCCTAGGATGCTTGTTTCCGGTCCAGGGAGGACCTGGCTTGGCAGTTCGGGCTGGACTGTTCCCATGAGGCACAGGGTCAAGACTGATTTGCATATGGCCAGGTCTAAACTGGGGTGGCATGGTGAGCAAAAGAATGATGGATTTAACCCAGATCTCTTGACTGGGGGTGAATGTTTTGATTTGTTCTGCATTCCATCCATCAATTGTGTGTCTTTTGCTTTACTGTTGGAAAGTAGGCATTTTCTTATTTAACCATTCTGTGTGCCTCTGCTGGTTTGTGTATTGACTGTCTGGTTTTGGAGTGAGAGGGGTGGGGATGTGCATTCACTGTAGACCAGGCTTCTCCAATGAGTAGCTCGTGAGCTACTGGTAGCTCTCCAGCTACCTGTAAGTAGCTCTCCTGTGTGCATACCAGCCTAATAAATGAGAAGCTTTTACTTGGTTGAATTACCGTATGTGTGCCAAAACTACATATTTAAGCCAATAATGCGTGCATTTTCTTAACTCAAACTGATGTTTCGAGAAAAATGGCTGCATTTCCAAAATATATTTAAAGCTGTTTTTTAGGTGATAAATCACGTGGGGAAACTTATGACTAATATGCTTACTTTCATGCTGGGGCATTGTAGCTATGGATGTTTTATAGTCTCTTGTTAGAGGCATTTCAAATCAACAAACTCTTTTTTAACATTAGTGCTGGCAGCCTGTCAGATGCATTGAGGTGATCACTGCTAGTAATCTTGCATACAGTGGCCACTAATGTAATCTTTTGTGATGTTGTCACTATTACACCACTGAAAATAATAGTATCTAACAATGATTTTCATTGAACATAAGTAGCTCTTATTACACAAAAGGTTGGAGACCCCTGCTGTAGACAGCCACCGGGCCGGGGGGGGGGGAGGTTGAGGTGTGTCCTGCCTTTCCTGGGTGACTCAGAGCTGAGCTGAATAGACCTTGGCTGCATTTAGAGTGGTGAGAGGAGTTTCACTTACACCTGAATAGGCAGTGTCTCCTCTGCACAATGCTGTCTCCACCTCCTGTAGTGATGCTGCACCAGAGAGGATGGAACTGGTTTGCACTGGGCTCAGAGACTCTTGCCACAAAGAGAACAAATACAAAATGGTGTATAAGTAGTGGACCTTAAACCTCAGAGAATTAGATCGCTTCTGGACTTAAGAGGAACCTTCTGCCAAGGAGAGGAGCTGGAGAGCTGTAAGGAGGATTTCTGCCCCTTTGCTGAGTTGGCCTGCAGTTGCTGCTTCTGCCAAGGAAGAGGACAAAGACTGGAACTTTGCTGAGAACATGTTTAAAGAAGAATCTCCAAGGGCTTGTGTGTGCTGGCCTCCTGTTCTGAAGTCTCAGGGACATAAAGACTTCACCACCAGCTCCCCTGAACTCCACTGCTGGGAGTTCTGACCTGCCAGGAGATGCCTATTCCAGTTTTGGGCCTCTGGAGGTTGTTCCTGCTGTTGGGATCTAGAAGAAACCTAAAAGAAACAAGAAAAACAATCTCCCAAGACGTCAGCGCCGCTGCCATGACGCCGCGACCTGCACCGAGGCCAGGGGCACCGCTCGTGAAGTGCACGACGCACCGCCCCGTCTGCACCGCACCTCTGACGCCCTTCGACACCTATCAACGCCTGCAGTTATCGGCCTTCCCAATGCCAGCACTTGCACCGACACCATCACTGCCAGCGCCTGCATCCCATTATCACAGAGCCGATTACTACTGAGGGTGACTCCACGAGTCTTCGACTTCGCATCGCCTCATGGAACCGACGCCTCACCGCCGACGCAACCGACTTCTCCTGTCCTGGACTCGACACGTTGCCTCCTCGCGGACATGAAGCCTTGCCTCCCTCGTGGCATCCAGGGAGCCGACCTCGACCTCAGCACCAATGCCCCATCTCCACAACGCCATGCATCATCCAAAGACTTTGTTCCAAGGTACTGTTGTTTGGGGGTCCGTTTGACTCCGCTGCACACCTCGCGGTCGGTGCCATACTTTGGTTTATTGCCTGTCACGACGTCGTAATAGCCCCAGGTGGAGCTATTTGTTTGCCACAAGTTCTGTTTTTAAAATAACTATTCTAAAGCCGTATTTTACTACCTGTATGTTGGATTTCTGTCATTTTGGTCTTGTTTGGTTTAGATAAAGATACTTTATTTTTCTAAACTGGTGTGGTGTCCATTTGTGGTGTTTTTACTGAGTTACTGTGTGTTTGGTGTACAAATACTTTACACATTGCCTTTGGGATAAGCCTGTCTGCTCGTGCCAAGCTACCAAGAGGGTGAGCAGGGGTTATCTAAAGTGTGTATTCCCCTTACCCTGACTATAAGCAAGGGTCCTTACTTGGACAAAGGTACATACCTCTGCCAATTAGAGACCCCCATTTCTAACACCCTGCTAACTCAATAAACAACTGTAGTTAGGTGAGAACACAGTTCTGAAAGAATCTCTGCTTAACCCCTGTTAGTTATAGCACAAGTAGCAGGTGATCCCCAAAGAAGTGTGTGCTAAGTTCAATCAGTATACACAATTTTAAAGTAGAGAATACAACACAATTAAATCCCCAAACCAATTTTGAAAAATAGGGAAAAAGATTAATGAGGGAAAAAACACCAATTTCATTTTGTAAAGTTTTACAGCAATACACACCTTTAAAAAAGTGCCCCAAAAAGGCCTTTAAAAGCTCTATAGAAAAACAACAGTTTGTGGTGGACCGACGTCAGATACACTAAGTCCCAGTCAAAGGTTTTACCTTCAGACTAAGGGCCCAGTTATGAGTTTGGCAGTGTGGGGGCGCCGCCGCCCCATTTTTACACCACCAAGCAGGGAATATGTGATGTTACACCGCGAGCAAATACCACGCGGTAGGTAACAACGCAGACGTTACATCGTCCGCGTTGTTACCCCGCATGGCATTACATCGCAAGTCGTTTCAACGACTTGCGCTAGATGGTGCGCTGGACTTAGGAATAGTATAAATTACTATTCCTACTCCAGATAAGCGCAACAGCAGGGAAGGTGTTGGATTTAAAATCCAACACATTCCCTGAGTTGCGCGCCATCTAGCGCAAGTCGTTGAAGCGACTGCGATCTAATGCCATGCGTGGCTGACTGCGTGGACGATGTAACGTCCGCGTTGTTATCTACCCGCGTGGTATTACCAGCGTTGTAAACGCTGTCTCCCCCAAGCAGGACCACCGCCGGTCCGTCAGATTATGAGTTTCCTTGTGGTCTGGAGGGCAGTCCTTTGGCGTTCCCATGGCGGTGCCTTTAAACAAAACGTAATGGGAGCGCCAAAGCAAGTTCCTGCACAGCATGGACGTGACCTATTGTTGCTTTTTTGATTTTCTTAAGGAATTTCTTTAGTTTTGCGGATGGTGATTTTTACATTTTAACTAGTGGGTCCTCCGTGCTTAACACCAATTTAAGACTGTCTATGATATCTTGGAGTTCCCCTTTTCAGTAGAGAACGTGCCAAGTTAAAGGCATTAATTCATTACTGACTTATTTTATCCGTTCTCTTATCTCTGTTCAAACAAAGTCTGTAAGCACATGGTTTGGTGTATTACTCTCCAAGTCAAGTCAGAGCATGCTTTAACCATTCACCATTCCAGCTGACGTTGTACAGCTTTTGATTTGTTGAAATACTATGCAAGCCAACCTGAATTAAGCACAAACAACCTATGATGTGAGCCTCATTCTTATTAACGATTATCTGTTAATTATAGCTTAAAACAGACACGAGCATTTGTTGAGGAGAACATAACAGCCTCCCATTGCAGGTAGAGAGCATTCCAAGTGGACCTAAAAAATACATCAGTGGCTGGCTATTTGCCCTACCAGATGTTATTCCACCAAAATATAACTTCAAAAATATCATGAAACACAAACATTGTAATATCCAAAATATTGGGTCACAGAATACAGACGGTAAGAATATCGGTTTTAAGCCATTTATATAATTTTTAAATATAATTGTGCATAATATCGTCCTTTAATTATTTAGTTCAGTTTTTTTAATTTCTGTGTCTTAAATTGTTATTAATTTAATGTTAAGTGTGTTTCATTATTTTAGTGTGTTTTTTTTATTTGGTAATATATTTGAAGGTTTTTTGTATTTCATATCCGTTTCCTTTCTGGCAAGTTGTAGGAATTGTTGGGGAATAGGGTGGGGATTTAAAAAAAAAAATATTTATTTATTCTTGAAAGATATATTTACTGAGTTTCTCCCCATAATCTACCCAAGAACAAACCAAATCAAAAGTGCCAATTTGCATTAATACATAAGAATATAAGTACCAGCGTATTCGCATTACACAGGTATGGTCAGTTACTTGTTTGTGCCGCCTATGTACTACTGACCCAAGCTGTTAATTACATTGTGTATAATTAATAATCTTTGCTTGGGTCCTATTCTTTCATGGAATTGTTTATGGGGGTCTCTCATCAGGGGATGTATTGGGTTTCTTTGATAGGGCCTTCGATGATTTGAGGTTGTCTTGTAGTTTTTCATCTTGCCTAACTAGATTCATTCATATTTTTTCTGCTGAAGTCTTCTCGGTTACATCTCGTATCCAGTTCTCCACTGCTGGGTTTTCTTTGCATCAGCCAGCAGACCGCAATACACATTTTTTGCAAACAATAAAGTGAATTGTACAAATTTGGACTTGACTCTGTATTTTGGTTGTATAGCACCAATGCCTCACAAAAAAGTCTGTAAGGATAGAGGGATTGTCATTTGTGAAATATTTTGCATATCTATCTATCACCTGTTTCCAGTATTCGGCCACATGTACAAAATCCCACACTAGGTGATACAACATAGCATTCTGCTCCTAACACTTGGGACACTCATTGCCTTACTTGGGTCAAGCCTGTGGAGCATTATTGGGGTTACATAAGACCTATGTATAAAGTTGAAATGCAAAGGGCAAACCCTGGTGTTACTATATGCCTCCTTTAGAAGTGTGTAGAAAGCTACAATTGGTTCTGTCGGGTGAGAACAATTGCTTTGGATTTCAAGGGATTAATCCTACAACATACATTTATAGTAACAATGCATTAGTAATTAAGTTGGAACAAGAAGACAGAAAACAGACAATTTTATGCTGCGTCATATGTATTCACTTGAAACATTGTTATGCATTGTACGATAAGGCTGTCAACAATTCACTTAATGATTGGAGTGACATTAAATTTAGTGAAAAACGACGGTGCTCAGTGACATAAGTGAAGTGATTGTGGTTTATACATGAGTGAGACAAATTTATATACAGATTGTACACGGGAGAAAAAAGCAAAAATGGTCAGTATGAAGGGGGAACCAGTGTCTCTGTTAGATTGCACGGTTGCTTGTTAATTTAGAACCAGATGACCTGAGAAAACTGAACCAATAACAACGTCGACGTTTCGACCCTGAAGTAAGTCTTATTTTAAGAAAGCGTCATGGCGGGTCTTCTTCAGGACAAGGTGAAAGATCCTTTGGAAGTGTGAGCATTCTTTATAAGTGTATTGTGTCCCACAATCTATTTCCCATTTCCCTCTTGACTTCAGCTCTGGTTTAGGTGGGTGTGCACACGTAGTGCACTATATAGTCTTGTGATATACCTCCCGCCCCTGATCTGCCTCTACTATCAAGCTCAACACTAGATTTGCATATGGTACCCTGCCGGTCTCCCCAGAGCTACCATGTTACCCCATGCAAGGGATGAAAGTGAAGAACTGTCCCTCATCTACTCCAAACATTTCCATCACCCTTTCAAAGAAGTCGAGTGCACCCAATTAAAACACATCGCCCGCTGTCATGCAACTTCCTGCCTTCCTTCTCGACAAATCCATTTCCGCGACTAGGTTTGCAAATTTCTGGAGAAGCCACACCAATAGGTCCAACATACAAGGAGATGTTTTCCCCCACTGGGTTCAGTATAGCTTCCACACCCACACCATCTCCCTTAGCAATTAAGGTTCGGATGGCTCCAGCTTAGTTTTCTGTAAGAGGCACTGTATAAGTTAATCTTTTGTTAGTGATTCACTCAGCAACTCCCTCTCTGTAGTCCAGTTTGGATCAAACCAACAGGCTACAATCTGTAGCTGAGCAGCTATCTAATATGACATTAAATCTGCCACCCTTGGCCCACCCTCTTCGTAATTGCGCATTTGAATATTGATTTTTACTCTACTTCTCTTCATTCCCGAGATCAATGCAATCATTATTGATCTTAGTGTCTTGATATATGTATGTGGAATTGCATACATAGTGCATTCGAACAAATATAAGCACCTAGGCAGCCCCACCATCTTTGCTATTGCTATTCGTCCTGCCATTGACAAAGGTAACAAGACCCATAGGCAGGGCCACTGGAATTATGCGCAGGAGAGGGCCAAATTATGCGGCAGGTTTGAGTAAATTATGCAGCAAGGTGATGACAAATTATGCAGCATTATGTGGGACTTTTTGTAATAGCATTGCTTCATATTTCATCATTTTTAAACTTAGTAACACTCTGTGGGCATTGGTTACATCTCATTAGTAGCAGTTTAACATCCAAATATAGCAGCAGAGCAACAGAACGGTGACCAGTCCAGCTTTGCAAAGGGACTTCCACAACGCGGTAACACAGGTCGTCGCATTTTTAGTAACTTTTGAACCGTTTGAGCTAGAAACAAAATTTTGCAGATTATGTGGGAGATGATGGACTGTGTGGCAAATGCGGCAAATCTATAGTTATGCCGCAGCCGCACAATCGCATAATTCCAGTGGCCCTGCCCATAGGTCTACTGACCTCTGTAAACTTCTGATCTAGTCGTGCTCAATTCCTTACATGTCTATTCTGTACACGTCACCATTATCCCTAAATACCTGAATGAGTGTGTTTCTCTTGGTGTTTCCAGTATTGGAAATCTGTGCAAAGGTAACCTCACCAGGCTTCTTAATGGGAATGTGAGTGACTTTTGTGCATTAATCCGCAGCACAGATTGTTCCCTGAATTTCCTCAGTATGTCCATAAGTCGCGGTAAGGAAACATAGTAATAGATCATCGGCATACAAAGAGACTAGATGCTTTCAACTATATGCCCTGCCGATAGTGCTGACCTAAGGAGGCATGCCAGAGGTTCTACAGCTAGCGCGTACAATAGCGGGGAAAGTGAGCACTCCTGTCTCGTACCGTGTGCTTGTTCCCATGCCGCCAAAATCAGCCCATCTGTCTTGACACAAGCTAGAGGTTTTGTATACAGTAGCTGGACCATTTGTATAAACATGGATCCAAAATTCATTGTCCTCAGCACTGCAAGCAAGTAGCTTCAGGACACTGTGTTGAAGACTTTTTCTGTGTCCAACGACACGAGTGCCATAGGCTACTGATTATCCTGCACCTCACCCACAACATATCGCAGTCTCCTAATATTTAGTGCCTTATGTATTACAGGTGCGAAACCACATTGGTCTGTTTGCATCAGATGCAGCACCACCTCATTAATCTAGTGGTCAATAATTTGCCCAGTATTTTGTTGTCCACGTTGAGACGTTATTTTTTAAATTGAATATATTTTCATCAGTTTCCATTTGTTAATGCAATAATTATGTAAACATTTTTAGTTATTTAATAAATAATTTTAACAACATGGTATTTTTTCATTTGTTTATTGGTTATTTAGATTATTGTGTTAAGCATTTAATTGTTTTTAATACTAAGGACACTAAATAGTAATGTTTTGTGTAAGGGTTTAATTTAATAATGGATTTTATAATTTTATTATATTTTAAAATAACGTGTACTGCTATTCTTCCTGTTATTTATTTTTGTTTTTGTGATTGCTGGAAGTTTAGGGTAGTAGGATGGGAAATATTTTAAATCTAGTTTTACATTTTTTAATTGATATAATTATTTAAAATAAATGTATGTTTAACTTTATAAATCAATTCTGTTTTTAATGTATATAAATCATATAATTTTAAAAATATTAGTTTAATTAGTTTGTGGAAATATATTTTATGTTTATTTATTTTAAACATATGTAATTTCTTTTGTACAAATTTAGGATAGGGAAAGCTGAATCAAAGCTTTATAAAGTTCAACATTTTACCCACTATTGCTAACACTGTAGTGTGAATAGTAGGTCTCACTGCTCCAAATTGGAACACTTTCCCTACTATTGCTTACATTAGAGACCGAATAGTAAATCTAACCCCCGCCAAAATCAACATGTTCCCTATGCTTGCTGAAGCTGGAATGAGAATAGTAAATCTGACCTCTCCAAATTCCAACACTTTTCCTACTGTTGCTTATGTTGGAGTGGGGCTGGTAAATCTAAGCCATCCATAGTTCAGCACTATCCCTACTGTTGCTTTCGTGGATTGAGAATAGTAAATCTAACACCACCAAAGTCTAACAATTTCCTTAATGTTTCATACACTGAAGTTGGACTAGTAAATATGACCCCTCCAAAGTCATACACTTTACTTACTGTTGGTCAGGTTAGAGTGATAGTAGTGAATTTTACCCCTCCAAGTCTAAATGTTTTTTACCTGTTTTTTAAAAGTTGTATTATTATATTCTGTTTTTTATTTTAAAATTGGGTTTACTGTAGATTAATTCTTTACTTTTTTTTTACAACTGTTTTGCTAATTTATTTCTATGATATTTTATATTTTTTGAATTTGTATTATGTATTTGTAATAGTATTTCATTTTTTACTAGTATATTTTCTTATTTATGTTTAAATAATCATTTTATTTTTTATGTTTATTTTTGCAAATATATATTTTTAGATTATGTTTGTAAGTTATACATTTTAAAAATATTTTTACATTATAAGTATATTTTATAAAAAAATTTTTTTTAAATGAACATATGTTTTAAATTTGATATAGTCTTTAATAGTTAAAATTTGATACTCGTACCCATTTTTGACGGCAATATGGTGTTCCATATTTTTGTTGTTTATATTGTCACTTTACAAACAAAGGATGCAAAGTCTATATTTGTGTCCTCAATATTGTTTGGTGGTATTTTTGTCAGCGATATTTTTGTCAGCAATATTTTATCATACAGCCGCTTAGACACCTGTATCTTTGAGCATATAGATTAGCACAGCATTTTACAGAGCCAGATCATGATATAAGAGTTCAACATTCCAAGTAAGGGATTACAGCGTTATATTGGGAAAATATTAATAAAGTAAAAGATTAGTATAATACCTTCCAATATAAACCTGTAGTGTAGCTCCTATTTCCCTACTAGGCTCTGCGCATTGGAATAATATATCCTATAGGTTTGACATAGGACTAAGGTCAGTATGTCCCTATCGAGTATATTAAACTTAATTACTTGTGCCAGCTAGCTCAGAGGCCACTAGAAACTCCTTGACAACAAGAAGGGAGTAGTTTCTGGCAGCCGCAAAACATGACCACTGTGTTTCCCTTTAGAATCAGAACGTGTCCCAGAGTCGTGGAAACAATAGATAACTATTTCACTCAGCTCAATCGTGCATGCTTAGTTTTCCTCAAAGTTACACAGAAAGAACAGACGGGCGTTTCAATAAAAGGTTTATTGAACAGTCTTGTTTCTGGTGTAAGTAAAATGTGCTGTTACGATCACAAGACAGTATGCGAGATAAATAATGTACAGTGTGAGCAGTAGAAATAAATAATACTGCGTTAGCATTATCTTTTAGTACATATGCTGTTACATAAATAACACAGACTAAAAATGCGAGTACTCATACGATGCGTTTCTAATCTAGTTCTACCCCAATGTTCCTAACCTAACCTAGGTGTAGGGCGAGGTATGAAGTAGGTGAAGTATTCCTTACTATGGTATACTAAGAGTATGTTAAGTCTAGTATGCCTAGTATGCCAAGAGTCCCTCTAGGTTCTTGTCAGCTCCATACCTGAAGAATGAGAGAGGTAGGAATCTCTTTGCCAGACTCGAACTCCAACACCCTGCATGGGAAGTTAGATCACTGGAAGCTGGACTCTCTGCGTGCAGGGATGACAGCGTCTTCTCAGTGCGTCAGGCCGGGAAACGGGCTCCTCTGAAGTCGAGGTCTCCTCTGATTTACAGGGGCTAGGGAAGGTATATTTATACCTTAGAAGTACCTCACAATGTTAGCATTGACGTGAATTGGACAGCGAAAGACGTCATGAATGAACCCCTAAGGAATAATGGTTCATGCATAATATATGAGGCCTTGAAGAAATCAATAGTCCTGGGCTAGGGAAACTCCCGCAGCCTAAGGGTCTGTTCTTCATGAACTCGTTGTGACGTTAGGGTGGACGGATGTCAGAGACCATGCCTGTATTTGGAGTGCACGGTTTAATGCCTAAATAAGGGCTGGGATTTTATGCCTATATAAGGACATGATATTGGAAAGCCCGTTTATGGACACCCTAAGAGGAATACAACACCCACTCCACTTTCGTGTGTACGATAATACTAAAATGCTAAACATTTAAAATGCTAAACATTAAAATGGAGTACCGCATATTTCTAAAATATTTCATAAAACCATTTAAAAAAGGCATTTAAAAAACCTATTAGAATGCAAAAAGGTACTGTACATTTGAAGCATTGCTTTTCATTTCAGGCATAAAGTTCGAAAATAAATGCAATTTGAATGAAATAAGCAGTAATATTTACATGTGACAGAAAATGATCGATAAGTTTCTCAAAAATCAAAGTCATTTCATGTCATGAAAATTAATGAACTGTTTGAGACACACAAGATGACTAAGTGTCCATGGAAGTACCGCAAAGTCTGTACTATAAGGCTAGTTCTACTTTAAGCAGATTGAAGTGCCATTTTCGTTCGAAAAATGGGAAAAAGTTCAATTTTGGTAGAGTTCCAAGTTGTTTTAGAAAATGAAGGCCAAATTGTTACTGCATCTCTGGAACACTGTATGCTGAATCAGAGTCAGTTTACGGGTCTGGTGTAAACATGAGATCATCTATTTCTATAGACAAAACATCATCCACTGTAGTCGGCGTCAGTTGGAACACCTCGTGTAGTAGATCAATTGCACAGAGATGTGAAGCATCGCTTCCAGCATAAGTTGCCTCAGCAATGTTCGCGTCCGTTGTTACCTGTGTGCCTGGAGTTCTTTCTCGTACCTCAGCAGCAGCCGGAAGCGTCTGTGAGATCTCAATGAATGCTGACATCAGGATAGGAAGCCTCTGGGGACAACACAGAGCATGGGCCGTTATCGGGACCAGCAGAGTATCGACATCCGTTGGCGTTGCTGATGGAAATGTTAGACAGGTGTCCAACACGCATTCTTCACCGCATAGCAGGCATCGTAGAACAGGTAAGATGCAATCTTGCCAGATTGGTCTGAATGACAGGAACCAAGTTGTATTAAGGTCCCGTAGACGAGTCATGCCCAAAAGCTTTACTATTTGCTCACGGCACTTTCGTTCAAGGAGAGCTTTCTCCATTTCGCTCGGAGTGATGTCTGCGAATAGGCTGGCCATAGCGCAATAGCAGGAAGAGAAATAGAATTCCGGCAACAAGTGCTAGAATTAATGGTATGCCACCAAACACCGAATGTGCAAAGTTCGGAATGATTCCGAGTATTGCCTGGAAAGGTGCTAACAGACCGGAGCAGATGCTCTTAAATACATGTACAATTCCTGTTGTATCAGACATGTTGAAGATACGTGATATCATTTCTACGAAATGTATAGGGCAGTTTGTACGTATTAAAGTCTGTATCTCAGCCGAAGTCCTTGCTACTTGTAGATCATAGGTTTCTTTGGCCGAGGTCAAAGGCACTGTTTGCTGTAAAAGCATGGCTTTCATTCTGCTTAAAGTATCAAATCTTATAAAAGAGACATTCAGCGAAGGCCATAGAGGCGACTCCCTGACTGTGTCTATTGGGGGGAACAATACTTGCATACAGCAAGTGACCCTGGAGTTGACCGTTACTAGATATGGGATGCCTGGCAGCATGCCACAGCAACTCTGATCATTCAACATGAGGTAACTCACGTTAGAAAGTTGTCCAAACGTTGGATTAATCACAGCAGCTGGAGTACCCTGCTGATGGCAAGACAAATTTTCCACAGAACCATTACAAGCTCCGTGCAAGGAAATGTCCTGACATATAAGTGAACCACTTAGTGCAAGTTTACAGTTTGAACCGCTCAAAAACACTTCACGATCCCCACTCCAACATCTATATGTATACAGTAAATCCCAAGATGTCTTAATGTATTCCTTACCCAACCTTTCATATTTGCCTGCTTGCATTTGTTTTAGGCAATACTGAAACTGAAAAGTACTCACAGGTAACGTTATTTTGCCATGAATAAGCCATTCTGTAGCTGGTTTTTCTGCCACTGTGAATGGTAACTTTTCCAGTTTTTCAATGCTCAGCACTGTATACTTTGCTCCTCTTTGTGCCAGTTCGATCTGTTTATCAGTTAGATTGTATTCTGCAAACAGAGCCGTTGTGTTGATGAAACGCCAAGGCACATAGCCCGCTCGCAAAGATTGCAGCGTCCAGCTTAATAACATAATAGAACGTAATTGAGATTGGCCTTGTTGCAACATCGCCAAATCTTGTTCCAGTATGTCGATAGCAGAGGATACAATGCCATCCAATGAATATATTCTGGAGGACAAAGTTGTTAACCCATTGTCGACTACAGAGAGTGTTTTCTCTAAATTAATACGATCAAGTTCACGTATTCGTTCTGCAGCCTCCATTTGTGATACTTTCCATGCTTCATTATAGGCAGCATAAATGCCGGCATATATGAAACGTTTTTGACGCGGTTTTCTTGGTCCAAGCAAGAATTCCCTAAGGTCTGCGTCCTCTTTAAGTAAGGTTAAGTGTTGTTTCACATACTGTAGTGTAGATTTATGCAGCCAATCGAGGCATAATTTTCCTACACTGTATGTTGTTACTACCCCCGGATGTTGTCTTTGGACTTATCTTGGGTCTGGCCTATTAATAGTAAAGCCCTGAGTTTTATTCAGGAATCTTTCCTGACAGTTATTCGTGTCTGTGGGCAAGATCAACCATTTTTTCCAATCAGGATTAGATCTGTTGAGTTGTAGTATATTGTCAACTGTCACCACTGCCTTTGTATTATTATCACTGGCTGGTGTTGGTACAGAAGGTTTGTTCATCTCCTTGATCTTGGCTAGTCCAAGACAAGATGTTTGTTGGACAGTTTCATTCAAAAACATTATTTGTTCAGGGATGATGCAGGCTCTAAATAAAGCTTCTATCCCCTGCACTTGCCAATCTTTAGTACCCCAGACAGTTTTTGTGTCTATTGTGTCTTTCCAAAAGTCGAAACCCTGTCTAGACAGTTGGGCATTAAATAATGCAGAATAAATCTGTTTTGTATTTGTTAACATAATTTTCAGTCCTGTCTTGTTTACATTTTTATAGTAAAACATTTCTGGATCAGATGTGTTGTAACCTGAAAAATATGGAAACTTGTTAGCAAATGTTTTTGAACTACCGTATGGTGGTGTAGGACAATGCTCCCATTGGTTAAACATAAACACATTTCTTGGATATGCAGATTTATGCAAATAATGATGACCATAGTGGTTATAACAATACAGTTGTTCATAGTCTGATGAACCCTCTAAATATTCATTTTTAGAAAATGCAGCAGATTTTTCTAGGTCAAACATAATGTCATTTACAGTCTCAAAGTCCCAATCATCCGAATAGGTACTGGACGTAATTAGATCACTTAGTGAAATTTTAAACAAATGTGGAATGTTCAATTGTTCCGTCGGGCCGAAGATTTCAAAATCTGTTTTGTCCCACACTATACCATCCTGTATAGGAACAGCTGTGATGTTCACTGATGACAAGTCTCTTGCTTCACGATGGGAAGATTTATGAGGTTTCAAAAGTACGTTTACGCCTTTTCCTTCAGTGTTCACATGGATGTATCTGCCACTTATAAGCACGCTCACAGTTGTTACCAAAGCTAGCCAGAGCAGGAAAACAAAAAGTCCAGATGTAATCCAGAGTTCAATCCATGGAGAAACCAAATATGTCTTTTTCAGAAAGTGAAGAAAGTCTCGTACTTGCTGCTTGAATTTGAATGATGCTGGCGTCGTTTCAGGTTCACTCGGATCTTCTGAGAACGTATCAAAGTTAATGAAATAGCCAGAAGCCGTTCTATCAATTGTTGGAATTGCATCAGGATTTGTAGAAATCACTGGAACCAGTTCATCACTTGCCACGTTGGTGTAGACAGGTGTATTTGGACGAACTGTTAGTTGGTGTTCAAGAGGGATGAGTTCCTTTGCATTGTTGCTTAGTCCTCCATCTGTTACAGCTGAATTCTCGATTGTTATCAGTCTTTCAGTCTGAACCTCTTGGATAGTAGCGAGAGGAGTGCGTCTGCTACTAGGTCGGAGTCCACGAGGCCTACTATTCAGTATTGGCCACATACTGTGGTTTGATGAGGTCGATGGACACAAATCTTTTCTCCTTTCTTCCAGCAAGGGGCGGCAGAAGTACTGTTCTTGTTCCTTGAACTGCTAGGACAGGTACTGGTTGTCTGTAAGAAGGGCCAAATTCCTTCTTGTCCGCAATCTTTTCTCTGACTAGATCCCCAACTTTTGGAATCCAGACAGGCCTTGCTGGGACAGCCGGTTGATCCCCAGTGGTGGTTGACTGTAGGAATACGTTGCTTTGTTTCGTTCTTAATTTGTTTAAGTCCTGTAAAACAGCCAAACGATCTTTGATATCAAAGGGTTTATTTTCCACCACTGTGCCTACGTGTTCAAGGTCTGGTACTCACATTCTTGTCCCAAATAGGACCTCATATGGAGTGACCCCCTAGAGAACTTCTTGGCAGATTATTCAATGCACGTTGAACCCCACTAAGGTGTTTGACCCACCCATCACCCGAACCTAATACCCTAGCTGTTATAGACTGCTTTATGTCCCGGTTTTTCCTTTCCACAACCGAATTTCCCTCAGGATGGAATGGAGAGGAGTACCGCAATGCAACGCCCAGACTGGCCATGGCCTCTTTGTAAGCCCGAGAGCTAAACGCAGGACCCTGGTCAGAATGTAGCGTGCCTATTGCGTATGTGCCGATAAAGACTCGCAAATCTTTTATAACAGTTCGAGCGTCAGCTGAGCGCTGTGGCCATATCCATAGGAACCTAGATTCAGTATTTGTGGGAATGCCTTTGTCCAGTAGGACGCAGGCGCGTAGATAGTCTAATGCTGTCTAGCAATGGTGTCTGTACTGGGCTGCCGCATTCGCAGCATGGTGTCTGGTGGCTTTCTCGCTGTAATTTACAGTCTAAGCAGTTGTTGATGAATATGTAAATTTCTGTATTCATTCCAGGCCACCAGTATATCTCTTTTAACGTCAAAATTGTTTTAGAGATCCCTCGGTGTGACAGACCCTCCCCCAAATGTGTTTCATAAATCAAGGCTGCTCTACGTTCCATGTTTGGAATTACCCTATCCCCCACTCCAGGGATTCGAGCAAAAGGAACGTTGTTCGCATCAATTACATAAGAGTACTTGAGTGGAAACTTTTTTGGTAACGCTGCACTGCTGCCTTTGCTTGAAGCTTTGACAGCCAACATTATCTCACCGTCTATTTTTGTTTTTGAACGAGTGATCGCAGCTACGGAAGCCGTCTGAACAGCCCCTTTGCGGCTTCATCAGCCAATGAATTCCCTGCAACGTGAACGCCATCACGTTGATGACTCAGTGTGTGAATCACGTGAGCCTTTGGTAGTTCGTTTTTCAACTGAACTACTTGTTCCCAAAGCAATTTGTGCTTTATTGTGCCACCTTTCGCATCTTTGAAACCATTGTCAAGCCAGTTTTGTATATATTCATTATACGACTGAACACAGTAAAAGGAGTCGCACACTATTAGTGTGTGGAATTCTCGATCTGTACTTTCAAGTGCCAGTTTGAATGCTTGTAGTTCAGCTCGCTGAGCTGTACAATCTCCTAGAGATTGAGTTTTAGTGACCATAGGTCTGAAGATGCCATCTCGCATGCGACCTTTAACGATAGCACACGCTGCACTGTAAGCTTGCTTACCCCTATTGCGGGTTGTGCGGATCCGTCAGTGTAAATTATAAATTCGTACTGATCGAGAGGCAGAATTTCAGTAGGCAGAGGACATTCTTGTTCATATTGCAGGAATGCTTGTGTTTTTAAATCTGGATCAAAAACATATTCAACATCTGTTGCAGCAAGAGAATTAACCCATTGTATCCATCTCGGATGTAATGCTTTAGCATTTGGAATGCTTGCTTTTGTGACCGCTTCTAAAGCCGGTACTGGGGTTACGACAATAATGCGTTTCCCTTGGGCTAAGGCTCTTTCTTTTGCTACAGCGGTTTGAACTGCTGTCAGAATTTTTTCAGTTGAACTGAAGCGCATTTCCGCTTGTGTGTACAAATGGGATTTGTATGCAATTGGGACTTTGTCACCCTCATTGAAGGTTAAGTATGTGAATCCACATTGTCCCGAAATTATTCGGATCACCAAATTGCGTTGACTTACGCGTGTTTCTAAGTGATTTGTTGCTAACATGTTAGCCTGTAGTGAACTCAAGATTTCTGTGTGTTCTTGTGTCCAGTTTCTGATCGAAAAATCAGGTTTGATTAATGCGTAGAGAGGTTTAACCCTTTCTGCATAATTTAGAATGTATGTTCTTCCAAAATTTAGGAAACCCAGGATGGATTGTAAGTTTTTTAGCGTCTTTGGAGGTTAGAGCAGCGCACATTTTTCTAAAAAGTTAGCTGCCAAGCTCTTGCCTTCACTTGAAAGCTCATATCCTAGAAATAGGACATTGAGATGGGCAATTCTGGACTTTTTAAAGTTGAACTTGTAGCCCTCAGAGGCGAAACCCAGTATAATGGTGCTCACCCTGTTCAAGTGTTTTTCCAGGTCATCGTCTGTCAGATATATGTCATCGACATAGGACAATGCCTCATTGTCATAAATTTGTAGTAACTCCGTTACCCTCGCTGAGAATAAACCTGGGCTGTTCTTGAACCCTTGTGGGAGTCGACAAAAGTGACGCTGGGTCCCCATTATGGAGAATGCTGTTAAGTACCTGCTTTCAGGTGCTATGTTTTGACAAAAGAAACCATTTGAGATGTCTAATGTTGTTTTATATTTTTACGCACAATGTTATTCATTAATGCTGTGCTATGTGCATTTTGCACTGCAAAAGTTTTAGAACAAGTGTTTAGGTGTCTGTAATCCAAAACTAGACGATATGTATTGTCTGGTTTGGAGACAGGAAACAAAGGATTGTTCATTGAGGAGGTGCATGTTTCAATCACCCCTTGATATTCAAGTTGATCTAAGATCTCCCTGACCTGTTTTTTAGCTTCTTGCTTTATAGGGTACTGCCTTTGTGCAGTAGGTTCATGTTTCAGATGGATTTTATGGTGAGGTGAATCCTCATCCCATCCTACATGATTTTTATATAATGCTGGGGCCTGGGCCACTGCCCATTTCCTGGCATATGTATATTTTAGGTGAATTGGAATATGGTTGGAGAAGGCAGGCATAATAATGTCCTCTCCGTGTGGGCACTCCCTGACAAATTGTGGTGGCCAGTCATTTTCTGCTAGAAGTATGTCATAGCCTCTTGATAGTCTTTCCCAAAAAAGTGCTTTCACCTGTCTAGGTTTGTCTCCCTCCATCCGGAGTGTTATTTCATATAACTTTTGTGGAGTACTAACCCTGGTGTCTACAGTCTCAACTGTGATGTACTCATTCAAGTCCACTATCTCCAGAAGTTCCTTCAGGTTCTGGCGAACTATTGTGACTTCTGCTGCACTGTCCAGCATTGTCTGAGCCCATTCTCCGTTCTTGAGTTGTGTTCTCAGTATTCTCGGCATGTCTGATCTTCAGACCTGCTACTTTCTTTTGGAGAATTGAGGTTTTGTTTTGTTTTTTGGAGCGTGTTTGTCGTCTTTCGATTTTACGCATTCTCCTTTATGTTCTGACCGTCCTCTTCTTTCCGAAGTCTGTGATGAGATCTGAAAGGGACGAGAGGAACGTGTATCAGTATCTTGATACCTGTCAGGTTTTCTCAAATTATCCCTATTCCTGAGGTTATACCTCCTTTCAGAGGGCTCCTTTTGAGGAGACCTACCTCAGGATTGAGAACGTTTCTCATTTGAATTTTGTTTATTATTCTCCCACTTCTTTTTTGAAGGTGTAGGAGTTTGTTTAATTGAGTCCTTCTCAGGACTTTCAGATAGTTTTGGTTTCACTGGTCTTCTACCCAAACTATCTCTGCCTAATTCTGCATAAGATTGTTCAATTATTCTGGGTAGCTCAGTTTGATGTTCTGTAACATCGAATTCCCTTAATTTTTGGCGGATCGCCACTGCTGCTGCCTCCCCTTTAATATTAGATAATATTATTGTTGAGACCTGGTCGAAATTTTTCAGTAATTTCATACCTAAATTTAGAGCAGGCTCTGCCCCGTATTCGTTTTGAATTTGTTTTAGGACATCAGGTATTACCGCTATTGACGGAATGCCATGTGTTTTTAGTATAGATGGCAGCAAAGACTGAGCCCCAAGTGGTGCAGTCTTCCAGTTGTGGTGTGATCCCCATTGGTAAACTGATTGTTAGGATTCTGTGTTTCTCATACGGGCTAGTATTTGGAAATACTGCTTCGATTTGAGTAATTTTTTGAGCTATCCAAAATGGAATTTGCTCACGTTTTGTGGGCATTTTACCCATGACTGCGTATAGAGTCTGTGGTGTAATTTTTAGTGTATTCCCCTGGTGAGGGGTTTGATTTGGAATTGTTAATGGTTGTTGGACTGTAAAAGTCCGCATGACATATTGGACCAATTGTCTGTAGATTTTTATTAACTCTGTGAGTTGAGTTAGTAAATCCTCATCTGACATCTCTTCAATGTCAGGATGAGGTGTGTAGCCGGCTAGAATCGGCCATGTTGCTCCTGGTTTACCTAGTGGACTGAGCCTAGTAATGTTTTTGTGATGTTTTAGGGCGCCTTTAAACCAGAGCTGATGCTCTTGGTATGTTAATGGAATTTCTATATCCTCGAAAGGAATGTATTCCTCTAGTGGATCTTCTTCTTTGTAGAAGTGAAACATGTGTGTTACTGAATTAGATTCAGGAAATATTACCCATGAATAGAATACCTCTGTCTGAAAGGATTCATGTGCCTCTATCACGAAAACTGCTCTACCTCCTCTTGGTGGTAGGCCATGTTTTATACGTTTTAGAGTAATGGCTCTTAAGTTTTGAGCGATGTTTATTACACCCTCCTCGGTTTCATTTAAATCGGTAAAGTTAAAAACTGCTGGTAGGGCTGGATCAGCCACAGCTACACCGTCTTCGGCGTCTTCAGTCATTTTGTTTTTTGCAAAATGTAGAACAAGTTTCAAGGAAACAAAGATAAGGTGCACAATATTTTGGAACACTGTATCCTTCAACGTTGAGCAAACCAAACAGCTAATATATAGGGTACTGCCCTATGTAGCCGTGGTGGATACTTAACCCTGCCCACTCCAGACGTCTTTTGGAGTATATGGGTAGGGGTCTCTGAGAGAAAAAGCACGGCTGAGTTACTCAGTATCTAACGTTGAATTACCGCCTTACCAAACCGTTGGGCGCCATGTAGTGTAGCTCCTATTTCCCTAATAGGCTCTGCGCATTGGAATAATATATCCTATAGGTTTGACATAGGACTAAGGTCAGTATGTCTCTATCGAGTATATTAAACTTAATTACTTGTGCCAGCTAGCTCAGAGGCCACTAGAAACTCCTTGACAACAAGAAGGGAGTAGTTTCTGGCAGCCGCAAAACATGACCACTGTGTTTCCCTTTAGAATCAGAACGTGTCCCAGAGTCGTGGAAACAATAGATAACTATTTCACTCAGCTCAATCGTGCATGCTTAGTTTTCCTCAAAGTTACACAGAAAGAACAGACGGGCGTTTCAATAAAAGGTTTATTGAACAGTCTTGTTTCTGGTGTAAGTAAAATGTGCTGTTACGATCACAAGACAGTATGCGAGATAAATAATGTACAGTGTGAGCAGTAGAAATAAATAATACTGCGTTATCATTATCTTTTAGTACATATGCTGTTACATAAATAACACAGACTAAAAATGCGAGTACTCATACGATGCGTTTCTAATCTAGTTCTACCCCAATGTTCCTAACCTAGGTGTAGGGCGAGGTATGAAGTAGGTGAAGTATTCCTTACTATGGTATACTAAGAGTATGTTAAGTCTAGTATGCCTAGTATGCCAAGAGTCCCTCTAGGTTCTTGACAGCTCCATACCTGAAGAATGAGAGAGGTAGGAATCTCTTTGCCAGACTCGAACTCCAACACCCCGCAAGGGAAGTCAGATCACTGGAAGCTGGACTCTCTGCGTGCAGGGATGACAGCGTCTTCTCAGTGCGTCAGGCCGGGAAACGGGCTCCTCTGAAGTCGAGGTCTCCTCTGATTTACAGGGGCTAGGGAAGGTATATTTATACCTTAGAAGTACCTCACAATGTTAGCATTGAAGTGAATTGGACAGCGAAAGACGTCATGAATGAACCCCTAAGGAATAATGGTTCATGCATAATATATGAGGCCTTGAAGAAATCAATAGTCCTGGGCTAGGGAAACTCCCGCAGCCTAAGGGTCTGTTCTTCGTGAACTCGTTGTGACGTTAGGGTGGACGGATGTCAGAGACCATGCCTGTATTTGGAGTGCACGGTTTAATGCCTAAATAAGGGCTGGGATTTTATGCCTATATAAGGACATGATATTGGAAAGCCCGTTTATGGACACCCTAAGAGGAATACAACAAACCTTTCCCTAATTTAATGGTGTACACTAAATACAACAGTCATGTCCTAATTATGATACTACCACTTAATTTAGTCGTCTGCAGAAAACTAGGATACAAGATTACTGCTAATTTATTCTGCGTGTTCCTTCTCTTGGTTACAACCAGTTTGTGGCTGTGATAATCGTGGCTGAATTATCTTGAATCGTTGCTGCAATTTGGCCACAGCTAAAAATCAGCATAAATGGTACAAATGTGTAGTAATTGAATTGCCGCACATTTTTTTTATCTGCATCTAGTGTATTTTACTTTCATTTACACGTTTTGACTACTGGATGATTAGCGCCACTCAGGGAAAAGTATTGCATTCGTATTTCAAGAATGGTCACTAACCAGGGAAGTGAAACGCGGTATCATATATCCTTGCCTCACTTCCTGCCCTCCTGCAGAAGTAGTGCTGCCATTGCATTGCTGTGGGTACACTTACCATGGTACCTATTGGTGTAAGATTGGCATATTGATGTTCTTTTAAGCAAACTGATGCTTCAAGCAGCTGCTGCATCACTGCAGTAACATTGCTTTCCCACAAATGCTAGCTGCATTCATTTTAACAAAAACTGTAAGCATATTCTTAAAATATAATTGAAATAATAACGTGCAAATTTGTTTAAAGGTTTAACAAGTTATTGAACCTTATTGCATCCAATTGCATTAGTCCACTGCAGCCTTCCATGCATTCTCTATTACAGCACTCTTTGGATGATGTAGCTTCATGTGGCACTATGTCCCAGGCTGCATTTGTGCATGTTCAACTTGGTTTGGAGAGCTGAGTCATCAGTAGCATGAGGAGGGAGCATAGATTCCTGATGACCTTGGAGAGAAGCCATAAAGACCCTAGGGGAGTTGGGTGCAGATGTATTAAGTATATAGCATGGAGGAGCTGGGGGTTCTTGCCACATGCAGGCATGGCACTGTGCAGGCCCAGCTCCCATATTCAGAGCCCTATTAACAGGATCTCAAATACTGCTCCCAGGTATCAAGGCCTCAAAAATGTAAAACTGACCCAATGGGGATTGACCTGTGGTCTGCCTTGCCTTCAGGAGCAATGCTAGTTTCTTCAGCCCACTCAAGGTTTATTATCTGCCTGCTGTATCATGGGTAGGTATAACAGAGAAGATACATTATGGGAAAGGGGAACCGACTCTGGGAGATTTTGACCAATGATGAGTGTAGTCATGATATATCTACTCATAAAAGGGCCCTTCTAGGAAGGGTGTTGTCTTTCTGTTCTCAGTTGAGGACCAAAATAGATGTTTACTCTTGACCCATGCAAGGATCTAAACCCCACTCTGTTACAAGATAAGGAACACAAAATTATACTACATCAATCCAGTCATAACAATCTAACCAGCTATTTATGGTATAGATCTTGTTTTAATTAAACAACAAGGTTAGATAGCATTTTACCTGTCAATATGTGCTGTAGAAAGTATTCCAAGTTTACTTCATTTGAAAAATACATACAAGTCTGTCTTGAACTTTGTTCTTGACTTTTATCTGCTTTAAAGATAGAGTAAGTTCTTGCTTGTCAGTCTCTATTATCAAACTCATCCGATGAGTCTTTGTTCATACGTAACACAGGCCTCCGCAGCCCCTGCGTAGCGGGGGGGCTCCCGCGCTCCAGGGGCCCCCTCCGCGGCCGCGCAGCCAGCAAGCTCTACACATCCGTCTGGGATGTAATGGCTTACGTAACTTCTGTTACGCTCGCCGTTGTTGCACCATGCTGCGGCCTCTTTTATAAATTAAATGGTGCGCGCAGATGTCTCCACGTCTGCGCGGTCTTCACCCTCTTAGGGTCGGGCTGGTAACCATTGTCATGCGCATCACGCAATTAAAAGTGCGCGTGAGGTGAGGCATTCCCGAGATGACTGAGAGGGACTGTGCGGCTACCGGCCATAATTTAATTATTGCTAGCCCCTGGCTAGCCTTGCCTTGTCTTCTGCTGCCCGTTCGCGCCTGCCACTGAAGCTGCAGGCCAGGTATCAGGTGAGTGTCGGAGGAGCGAGGAGTCTCAGAGGGTGGGGTGGGATGCATCATGGGGCCGGGATTAAAACGTAATATAGGCCCGCAGCAGCCCCCGTGTTCCAGCCTCCAGGGGCCCCATCAGCTCTGTAGCGCACACAGACAGCACTACACTTCTCTCGGCGTTGGTTGCACCAGTTGAGTTGCCTCATAACAGTCCTGCCTCATAAATAAAATGGTGCGTGGTGCGTGCCGCGTGTGGTGGGTGCAGGTGACCTGAGCTCCCAGGCCCAGCAGCAAGGGGGTTGAAGGCAATTGCCTCGAGGCCAGAGACCATTTGCATATTTTTATTTGCATATTTACATACCTTTGTGAACTAGTTACCGAGGCTTAGTTTTTTTCTGGGTCAAGTACCCCCTGGGCCCCCACTCTGCCTATTCCTTACATTTGAAATTTACATTTACTGCTGTAGTGTGAGAATGCATTTCATGAAAAGGAATATAAAGTAGGGTTGCCAAAAGGAAAATGCCAGCAATGTGTTGTTTAAAGAGCCTGGAAAGACCTTGTGTTGACACTAAATAGGGTTATAAATAAAAAAAGTATGTATTCATTTGTAATGGGGCTTTTCTGTCTTTGTTCCCTTTAATTATCAGTCATGGATCATTCAGGCAGCCCTAGAACACAATTAAACGTGCTTTCTATTTATATTTGCTGTTCGAAGTATGCACAGATAAGAGCTGAAAATACAGCTTTAGGTGACTGCTTATTTTTGTCCCATCTGGGACATCAAAATAATGAGCTGGCAACCCTAATCATAAGACTGGAAGTTTGTTGCAGGATCAGCACATTTTTTATTTCCTACAACCTCGATCCCTATTAATGCTGTAATAGCAATAGTTTAACTTATATCTGAAACCCTACGCTGCCATTAATAACATGCTGAGTCACTTCAAGTGTCTGGGAATGCACCCTGCATTCAGACAATTCACTCCTCATTCTTGCCCTTCACTTTTACGCTCACCCTGCACTCACACTGATCACTATGCACTCACACCATTCACCCGCTTACCCTGCACTCACAGTGATCACTCTGCACTCACAATGCACTTGCGGTGTTCACCCTGTACCTCACCCTGCAGTCAAACAAGCACACTACTCACCCTTCACTCACCTGTCCTCCTCACTGCTCAATCTTCACTCTCACTCAAACAAGCCCATCACTAACCATGCATTCTTTCGTCCCACTCTGCACTTACATCCGCACCCAAATTCATATGGTCACCTCACTCACCCTGCAGTCACTCCTCTTACCCTACTCTCACACTGTCGCATCGCTCACCGTGCACTCACATGGGCACTCCTGCCACCCACAAAGCGCAGAGGATTAATGTGCCTGCTACAAAGAACGTGTACCATGCAGATCACAGAACTGAGTGTGAGTAAAGTATGAGTAGCACTATAAAAAAATGAAATGTTTGTCAGAAAGGTGCTATAGAGAGAGGAGGTGCATTGTTGGTGAGTGGTAGTGAGGGAATTCATGGAGAAGGAGGAAATGGGGTGCCAAAAAAGACTGTTGCACCTTGTGCGACCAGTGCTAGGGCCAGCCCTGGCTGGGAGTGGTAGCCCCCCCCTGAAGTTCGGGTCTAGTTTCTCCCCTGGTTTCAATCCCCCAGCCAACTCAGGACTTTCGTTCTCGCTTTGTTATCTGAGGCTTAGGTCGGTGATGGCCACTAGGGAAGTGTGAGAAGCTGGCCTGGTATATGATGTTCACTTATGTAAGTGGGCACCTTGCACCAGTCCAGACAACCCTTATAGTGATTTAAGAGGTCTTAGACAACCTTAGAAAGCTCTCTAAGTCGTAGCTGTAGAGAGCAGCCTTCAGGCTTAGTCCAGCAGGAGTGTAAAGCAGCTTGTTTTACCAGAATGCAATCTTATAGTATAGATTAAGTGAAAAGAACCACACCAAGTATTTATAAAAATATGTATTTATTATATAATACTCTCTAGTACGTTCAAATATCTCCTACACGGAGATAAACACAATGCACACAATACTTTAGCAAAGAAACACAGTAAATAGCACGAAATACACAGTGGACCCAGGGTGGGACCAAACCATATACTAAGGAAGTGGTGTAAGAACCACGACTCGGGTCAAGACAATGTCGGGAGGACGTAGAAGTGCTGGGGACCCAAGGAAGCACCCAAGGTGAGTAGATAGGGACCCCACAGAGAGCGTGTGCAGTGTGGGAACACGACCGCGTGCTCAGTACAACTCTACGTGTAAGTCGCAGTTGGATTTTTAAAGATTAAGGACCCTTCCCAGCGGACCCTGAAGAAACCCCGTGGAAGACAGAAGGTTGGAGAGCCACCCCGCCCGTGGATACCCTAGTACCCACGTTACCTACACCAGGGAAGCCGGGTGCATACGTGTGAAGTGGTGTCGGAAACCGACGTCGAACCCAATGGAGGACTTCAGGAAAGTGCCGCTGCTGGAAGCAGAGAAAGTGTCTGGTGGAATCCGAAGGTGGATTCAAGATGAGAGGTACCTGCAAGCAGAGGGGACGAGTCTATGTCACTCAGGAGTGACCAGGAGACTTGGAAGACCAATGCCCTCTGATGTCGGGTGTTGCAGGATGCATGACGATGACGTTGACTCTGCAGCTGTGAGGACCAGGCGATGCTGAGGAGGACCAGGAGCCATGCACGAGCTGTCCCACGAAGGATGTCGAATGCTGAGGGCACCAACAAGCCTTGGCAAATGCAACCAAGGCAGGAATAGAAGAAGGAGCAACGTCGGAACCAGCAAAGTCCAGGGGCCTCACCAAAAGCAGGGGAGTAAGGGCAGGCCCGAGCAATCAGGGGAGCCCAAAAGAATCAAGTGGACCCACAGGCTGGAGGCACTGGAGTCGCGTGAGGACCTCAAGCAGCTCACCAAAAGATGAAGGCCACGATGCACACGATGCGGTGTGGCTGAATATTCTGGTCACTGGAGGTGCTCGAAGTTGGGGCTACTTGGAGCCCGAAGATCTTCTTGGAAAGAAGTCAACAAGCCTTTGCAACTGCAAGTTGACGCGGTGCACAGGGGTTCGGTTATTGCAACCCCCCCGATGGATAGTGGCCTCAAACTTGGTGAGAGGGCAGGGCAGGCCTCGGGAGCTGTGGAAAGCTACTACCTGTGCTGCAGAACCTTTTGGAGTCTGGAGGAGCTCAGGATCAGCAGACCGGTCAACTTAGTTGTGGTGCCTGCGAATGCAAGGGAGTGACTCCTTCACTCCAAGGGAAATGTCTTCAAGTGTCTTTGATGCTTCACAGGCCTTGGAAGGTTACTGTATGATGCACAGGCACAGACAATGCAGCAGACAGAAAGGGAGACGAAGTTAGGCCCAAACGAAGTCCAGCGAAGTCCAGAGTGCCCAGACGGTAGAAGAAGCAGTGGTGTCTGATCTGAATCTTATCCTACGATGAATCTAGGGACCTACACCCAGGTAAGCCCTTAAGTACCCTCTATATAGTAAATGGCTGCTTCACTGACAACCTGGGAGAATGGACTCCGTAGGCTGCAGGGGTGTCCTGCTCATGCAGGGGCACCCTCTCACTTAGAACCAAGCACCCTGCCTTAAGGATTGCAAAGGCCTGCTATAGGGGTGACTTATAGGTTTTAAGTGCAGTGACCCTAGTTATAGGAAACCTATATCTTTAGTAAGTGGTGCTAGCACCATCTTACACAGGCTGCAATGGGAGGCCTGTAGTTCCATTTTGAATGGTCTCTCATGGGTGGCATAATACATGCTTCAGCCCATGGGAGACCTCTGGGGTACCTATGCCCTGGGTACCTTAGTACCATATACTAGGGATTTATAAGGGTACCCCAGTATCCAATCTGGGATGTACCTAAGTACTGAACACAACTGTTTAGGGAGAAAGCAGATAGACGGGGTCCTGATTAGCAGGATCCCAGTCAGACTCGTCAAATACAGCTTAGCACCAGGCAAAAAGTGGGGGTAACCATAGAAGCAGATCCTACTTTCCTACAGGAAGCAAGGGACAAAGCACATCTGTGAATGGGCACAGGTGTGCCACCCCCAGTGCCACACCCATTTGATCTCCATAGTATAGATATGTCTATCTCTGGACATTATATGGTACTTCCCACGTTTTGAACCATGAGTGAAAGCTCGCGGAGTTGAATATGAACTTAGATTTTTTTAAGCATACTGCTAAGCTAATACAGAATTGTCAACCATGTTGAAAATAATGAGTTGCTCGAAAGTGTATATTTTTGTAGACAACAGTGTGTATAATGTGAGGGCACATAGGTCTCTTACTCCTCCTAGTATTGATGATAATTATTCACTGAATGTGCAATATTCACCTGCATTTTTGAAGATCAGGGATTCATCTTCACAATAACCTTTCTGTGGAAAAGAGGATGTGTCCATAACTCTGCATAACCAACCCCTTAATATAGTTTGCTTTACTCCCTTCTAAAATTCTATTGCATTCATCGGCAAAAGAGAAAGGAAGGTGATCTGAATCTTACTTTTCCCTTTAACAACTAACCACGTTATCATCTCCAGCTTTACTCTGAACATCCTAATACACTTCAATATAGACTTGCTCAGATGGAGAGCTGTTCTATGGGAATGGAGTGTATTGGAAAAAACATGTGTGCACATATTTTAAAAGCAAGCTTACAACTAGCTACTATTTGTTTGAAATCATGTGCCGCTTGAGCAGATTTGGATGCTTCTTACTAAAATGTACATGCCTTTGCTTTTTGCGAACCAACGCGAGGGGCTGCAAGACATCTTTTCAAATGATTTAGGTGCGTGGGATTTTGCACCCCTTTTCCTGCAGGACTGTCTCTGGCCACCCTGTTACTTCCATTTACATGGCCACCATTTCGTGATGGGCTGCTATCTTCCCTTACACTTCCTTTCACACACAGTAAATTCTCAGCTCCTGTTCCATGCCAGGGCCCAGGCCTGATTCTAAATGCTCCGCCACGTATCATGTTTGTCGAGCCATATTCTTGGGATCGCCTCTTGCCAGGGCCTCCTTTACTTTCCCCAGGTCAAAATTGCTGCCTCTTAAGCTGCCATTACTGGATGGGAGATTGTTGCATCCATTAAAGGCAGATGCCATCCAGAGACATTTTAAAGGTATGGGCAAAGTGGGCTCCGGCACCTTTTCACAAATAAAAGAGGCATTGTTTGACTGGACGGGTTTGATGTTTATGCTGCTAAATTGTTATTGCATTAGCAGGCACTTTGAAATATTTATTCCTTCAGGCACAAACAAAAGGGGAATTAGTTTGACTAAATAGGTTTGATTTATTTATGCTGCTGCTTGCTGTACTTGTTATTGCTTTACCAGTCACTTTGAAATATTTGCACCTTCATGCACAAACCAAAAGGGCATTGGTTGACTAAAGTGGTTTGATTTTTGTATGCTGCTGCCTGCTGTACCAGTCACTTTGAAATATTTGAGCCTTCAAAAAGGGAATTGTTAGTCTAAACTGGTTTGATTATTGTATGGTGCTGTAGTTGTTATTGTTTACCAGTTGCTTTGAAATATATGTGCCTTTATGCACCAACCAAACGGGGGAAGTGTTTGACTAACCTGGCTTCATTTTTGCATACTGCTGGACTTGTTTTTATCATGCACTTTGAAAGTATTTTCACCTTGATGCAAGAAGAAAGTTGGATTGTTTTACAAAACATGCTTGATTTTTGTATATTGCTGGACTGGTGATTGCTTTATTATGCACTTTGGAAGTATTTGCACTTTTCTTTTGCTTTACCAACTACAGTTTGTATAGATTCTGTCATTAGGTACTTGCTGATATGGTTTGTTTTTATTCTACATGCAGTGTTATTTATGGTGTTGCTTGCACCTGTCTGTAATACGTGTGCCTTAAGTCTTGTATTTAGCATTGTTTACACTACAGAAATGATAAATTCAGACAAACATCTGCATCAATGTTCTGAAGCATCCAAACAGTTTTCTTCCTCAGCCTTCTTTGCCTGCCTGTTTTGCAATGCTTACTAATAAAGACATGATGGTAGAAATTGAAATTGCTTCCTCAGTTCACGTTATTATCATGCATAACCCTTGACAGTCGCTAGTGTGTGGCATGCAGATAATTCACCAGTCTTTTTCTCTTGACTCTCGCAGGATACTGAGTTATATTTTGTGTACTTCTCATGTATATTGTCAGTCGAGTTTTTATGGAACTGCAGGTTGGGTTTGTCTTTCAAAGTTTCAAGTTATTGTCCATTAATGTCAATTCTAATTCAGACCTTTCATAGTTGTTCTTGGTTCTTCAGCCATAGGCAGTTCCTGAGACAATAGGATCGCTCCTTGGCATTGTTCTGATTGCTGCCTCAGTTAAATAATCTGCTTTTGACAGTATTGTTACAAATGGCGTAGCTTATATGTTAAGAGTGTTTCCCACTTTCTCATTAGAACTTTGAGCAAGACAATATAAAGGCATTTCATTAAATGTTGGAGGTTTCATATCAAAATATACCAGATTTTTGGGTGGTGTAAAGTAAATTAGGCCTTGTGAAGCCTTTCCCTTTACGTTCTAACCCTTCCTTATTCTATCGAATTCTTATTAGAGTTTTCTGAGTGAAAAGTATTTGAAAAACACATGCCATTTATAAAAAATAAAAACAATTAATTCAATATACAGTTTTGTTATATTTTCTATTCATTAATATATGTGTTTGCTTTTCCCACAGTATTTTGATTTTTTTTTTCTTTTACCTTTTTCAGACAATGTTTTACAAACAAACATTGGCAAAGTCAACAGCTTGGCACTCACTTTATAAAGGAGAGACCTATTGGATTTACCAATGCTTTTTTTTCTTTTTGTAGGAAAAGGGAGGATAAGTGATTTGCCCAGGATCACAGTATAATGAGTCGAGGCCAAAACTGGAACCTGGTTCCCCAATTTCAAAGTCGGCTGCCGACCTGGGAATTTTAGAGTACATTTAGTTCTACAACCTTGGAAGCTCAGCGAAAGGAATGCACATTAATTTAACCTAAAATTTAGCCAAGCAGGTAGCCTGTTTTCACCGACTGCAGTGGTGACTACATATAGTACTGTGCATTGTATTTTCTAGTGTTTTGAACTCCTAGGGGAGTTCAGTGTGTCTGCCTTGTTAGGAGCAGGGGGTCTATAGAGGTGGTGGAGACACAATCGCTGGTGTAGTGACCATCTGCAACGCGTTGCAGACTGGGTGCTGTATCTGACCTCTGGTAATGAGTGTACAAGGGCTCTGCAGGTAAGGCAGGTAAGGCAAGTGGTAGAGGTTGCATAGGACATGTGACTGCGTTGACAGGGTGATGCAGGGAAGATGTTGTCTGCCTTGGAGCTTATTGGAATTGGAAACACTAGGAAGGCACGTTTCCCTCTATGCTTAAAGCATAGGATGCTGGATATATCCACGGGGTCATGATGACTCACTAAACGGTTTAAGGTCAGGATTTGGCAGGGGAGAAGAAGGCAAAAGACAGGAAGAGGGTGGAAGTATTATAAAGACAAAGGAGTCACAAGCACTGTTGTCCATGTGAGCTCTGGAAAGCTTTTATTGTCCAACAGTTTCTCTGCCAAGGAGAATTCAAAGGTATCTACATTTAGGGACTGATTACGATGCGGCCCGGAAAGGCTCCGACCGATGGTCGTAGCCTTCTGGGCCACATCGTAATCAGCCGCTCGGTTTACTTTTTGACCGCCGCTATACAATGCTGGCGGTCGGAAACTAAACTGGCCGGTCATTCCAGCTGGCTTCGGAGGAGCTCAAGGAGCCTGCCGGCCAGTCGGAACCGGCTCGTAATTCCAAAGGGGGGGCCTTTCCGCCCTTGGGAATACGATGCACTGTTTCCGGCATGGTTCCCATGCTGGCCTGTCGACATGGAAACTATGTCGGAAAGCATGTTTAGGGGCTCGAGGGGCACCTATGGTGCCCCCCTGTTGATCCCGGCACCCTTTGGCAGGCAGCTTGAGGTGACTGCCACGGGTGCAGGGATGAACAGCACCTCCCATTTCCCTATGGAAGCATGTATTACGGCCGGTTTATGGCCGTAATGCATGCTCCCATAGGGAAATGTAGGAATGCGACCGAACAGTGTTCAGTCGCATCCAAATTAGGCGGTCGGAACCGCCGACCAGAGGTTAGTCGGTCCCAGGACCGAGTCCACCCAACATCGTAAATAGGCCCTAAATGTGTGAAAGTAAGCTGAATTACAAGTGACTGTGTTTCCATCTGTCCAAACAGCAAGAATGGATCCCTTCATGTCTGTCACCACGTATGGCTGAGAATCGAAAGCGAGATAATCGCTGTGTGAATGTTTTGAATGAGTCACCATTTAGTGTCCTTGATGTATTGTCAAGCATCTGGTGTGCCTCCTCTGATTTGTATATTCTTCATATTTCGAGTGATTGTGTGTCCATCCACCAAGTAATGAGCATGGGTCCCAAAATATCTGTCACCAAATATGGCTGGGGATCGAAAGAGAGAGCATTTTTGTGTGAACTTTGGAATGAGCCAGCCCTGACGTATTATCGAGCATCTGGTGTGCCTCCTCTGATCTGCATATTCTTTAATTTTGCATTCCTTTTGGCAGTCATGCTTCCTCAGTTCTTCCAAGTCAGAATGTGGCTTAGGAGTGGTCTGAAGAAGACAGTTTCTGACCTTTCAACTAAATGGCATTTCATTTCAAGGCCTCCTAGTGGTGCTGTCCAGCTTGTCACAATAGTCGCTCAAGATGTGTCACATCACGTGATACAAGAATTTCTGTGGCATGTGGGTCTTGAATGCGGCACACAGTGCCATTGGCACCCTCATTGCTTCTGTGACAAACTATGATCTCTGCTTGAAACTGAGCTGTGTGAACAGCCCTCATTATTTCAAGAACGTCTTCCAATTTATGAGGCTTCTGCAAGACTTTCTTTTGAAAGACAACCAATCGCTTCCTGCAGTGATTTTAGATTTGAGTGCTTCCTTGCTGTTTTACTTACATTTTCATTGGGGCCTATTCACAAACTGTACATTGTAGTATGTTTAGTAGTACTACACATACTACAAAATGCTGTTCATAAACCTATGCACGGTGACATCCGGCTCTCCTATCCTTTCTATATGCAGTTCTTTGCCCCAGTAGCAGAGGTCTCTGCACCTGTAGGTATACGTTTTAGTAGTAAATGTCTAAGGAATCTGGGGGAGTGGCAAGAAAATGGGAAATAATTACTACTAAATGGGAGTGGTTTAGGGAGGTGTGAGGAGGTATTTAAGGAGGGCCATCCAGCAATTACAAAACAGTAAGCCGATAGCTATTCGCAAACTGCTCTTCTAAAGTTACTTCAGCCAAAAAGGATCCCAAACAGTCTTAAATGTACTACAAACTCAGCCTTTGAGTGAGTCCAGCACCAGACATGGCCACTCACAGGTAATGCAACAAACTCTCATAAAAAATAATAGAGGCAGAAACTTAAACAAACACTCCCTAGGAAATAATATTAAATAAAATAAATTATTTTGAATTTTAATTTACAAGTATATGAATATATTAACTGTTCATTTTTTAAATTAAATTAATATTTACTTTTTGTGTTTGAAATAATTAAATAGCAATTTTTAACTTTTATTAAAAATGCCAATTAATTATTAATTAAACAAAGACATTTGAATTACGTTTACTAAATAAATATAAAAAATGATGATGAGATAAAAAAATATAATAATTATAAATTACATTAATGCATTCTGTTTATTTTATTATGTATTTAAAATTTAATTTGATTAGTTAAATTGCTGTAACATTTAATTGTTTTAGTTCTAGGTTAATTATAATCATTTTAAGTTAACTGGCATTTTTATTTTACATTAAAGTATTTCATAATATGTTCTTAAATAATCGTTAAACTGTATTATTTTCCCTCTTCCATAGGGAGACCTCCGTTCCGTTGGCTGAGACCTTCACCTACATGTGAAAAGTTTCTAGTAACTTTACACTCATAAATCCAATTCAAATTGGCTCCACCTCCAGTTTTGAGAGGGCGGAGACATAAAAGTCGGCATCTAGTCGCAAATTTACACTCAGAAATGGTGATTATCAAAAAAGTGTAAAATTACTACGAGGTGCAGTAGTGAGTTTACATTTAAGTAAATCTACACATGTAAATTTACCTTTGTGAATAGGGCCCACTTTTTGTAAGCGCATGAAAAATGAGTTAGGGAATTTAACCCAGGCTTTCATCCGTGGAAAGATACACTGAGATTGAAGGGCGGCTGGACAATCAGGGCCAAGTTATCGGAACCAACAATGGAGTGGAGTCTGCAGCCAGAGTTAGTTTACTGGTGGATGCAGCAGACGTGGCCTTACTGTAGGACTGGAACACCACCCTGCCAGGTTTGAGCCATTTCTAATCGACATCTGGCAACACAATGGGCTACGGCAAGTGCAGCTCAACCCTGGACTTGCTTCAAGCAGAGCAAAGGTAGATATTCTGCACACTAGGAGTGAAATCACTTCATCACAAGTGCATCATCCAAAACAAGTCAAACACCGGATACCAGAACACAGTTTATTATAACAGAACTCCTGTAAGTGGACAACTCTAAACTGGTGAGTTACTGGAACTCGACTAAATGACAAACTACATAGGACACCTTAGTGTTCAGTGCCTTGAGGAACTCCCGTCAATACTGCCTGTTCAGTGATGGTGGGTCTCAGATGGCCCCTCTCTTCCTGCCTTGCATGCTCCTAAAATGTGCACACCAGAAAATGGTCAGCTGAACGTATCTATCGTCATGTGCTGCTCAGGTAACACTGAACAAGAATTTAAGTCGGCGGTCTGTCTTGTACTGACACTGTGTGCCATCTTAACTTTAGTCAAATTGCAGAGAGGCCAGATTTGTGGCTAAACTTCCCACAGAAACATTTGTGCAGTGGGTAGCCTCGGGCCCATACATATTGAAGAGTAACAGGTGACTAAGGAATCCCAGTGGATCACAAGAGTCGAAATGCTTATATATTGTGCAAAGCCCTAGGTCTGCATCAACCTGGATATCTCTTCAATGCGCTAAAGTCTGCAGGAACTGCTCAAAAATGTAAAGCGTGCAAAACCTAACACTAAAAACGAAGAGGTTCCAAACTAAACAAGCATTTGCAATGCAATTGGTCCCACATTTGTGAAAGTTAGAGCTATTGGCGTTGCAAATTTTGTTTTTTTGTTTGTAGTGGAGTGATTATATTTGCATAGCGCTCTTGCCATTTGTATTACCTCGCAGCACTGGAGAACCAGAAAATGTGAAATAGGTTACGAGGGAGGTGAGTTGGTAAATAAATGACACCAATGTAAAAAGGAATTCTAAAAATAGGGAAGGAGTTGCTGTAAAAGGTTGGGGATAATGCATGACAGGAGAGCGTGATACCAGAGCAGGAGATGTGCATGAGAGATAGAAAGCGTGAAAGAGGGTTTAGAGAGAAGTGTTTGACAGGGAGAAAGGGAAGGCTACAGAAGAATGGGGCAGGCGAGAAGCAATATGAGAGGGAGTGGTAAACAGAGGGCGGTGCCCCTTCAAAATCTATGGCTTTTTGTGAAAATTGTGTCGATAATACACCCTTTGGCACATATTTTCATATTTTTCTTCAGGGAAGCACCATGTAGACCTACCTGAAAACTGTAGGGTTGCTAACGCAATCTGTTTGTAATATGATGCAGGCATTTACGCCCACCAGTTTCAAAGTTCAGTTACCACTCCTATTGGCAAACTGCTGCTTTGAAACCTGATAAGAGAGCGAGGTTTCATTATTGTGAATGGCAGATGTTCCTGTAAAACCTATCAGAAGGGGGCAGGCTTGGCTTCTTAAATAAGACACTGATAAGTGACACTGATTTATTTATCTCTCAAGCTACAGATATCACCACCGATCCTCCATGTTCAAAGGGAAGTGGCTGCTTTAGGTTTAAATCTTTTTATTGCAATTTTATACAGAAAACAGACAAACAGTGCCAGATGTAGACGTGCACTACCGTGGGCTTTGTGAAGCCCTGCAAATGTAATACATATATGGAAGTAAAGAAAAAAAACAGGCAAGCTGAGCTACGTAGTAGTACACTTGGAGGTCAGGGATCCCCAGCCCGCCCTCGTCGGGTGGAAGAAAGCTAATCGCTTTTTTCATTCGCGGTTTACGGCCCTGCCAAATGAATTGCAGGATCTCCGCCTGCATCTTGTGAATCAAGCCTGGGGGAGGCCGTAGGGGGAGCGTTTGGAACAAGTACAGGATTTTGGGAAGGACCGTCATTTTGATTGCGGCTATTCTGCCGAGCTTAAGAGATTGGGTGATGCTTCCATCTTTGAATGTCAGAGCGAATTTGATTGTGCAGCCTGTGGTAATTGATCATGGCGGTAGCCTGTGTCGTGGGTGCTAAAAGAATTCCCAGGTAAGGAACAGTGTTGCGCAACCACTGTATAGGGTGTTGGGATTGGAGCCATTCCACCACATAGGATGGAAGGGCGAGGTTGAGTGCGACTGATTTCTCCACATTCACCTTGAATCCGGATGCCTTAGCGAAAGATTCCAGCTCCGTGAGAAAAGCACCTAGGTAAGTGTCAGGATTATCCAACATGGCCAGGACGTCGTCGGCGTACAGACTGACAGTATGTTCGTCCCCACCAAACGGCACCCCAGTTATGAGTGGGCTCGCTCTCACTCTCTGCGCCAGCGGCTCCATGTACAGCATGAAGAGCAGGGGTGATAAGGAACACCCCTGCCTCATACCTCTGCCGATACAAAAGAGGGCCGATGTATGTCCGTTAACATGGACCGATGCTGTGGGAAAGCAATAGCAGTTCATAATCTGGGTTTTCATCTTTTCCCCCACCCTAAAGTGTGTCAGCGCCTGTTCGAAGTACGGCCAGTGGACCCTGTCAAAGGCCTTTCCAGCATCTATGGTCAAAAGCATATATTCTCTCGAGGATCAGGCGGCTTTCTCTATAATATGCAAGACTCGCTTGGTGTTGTCGCTGGTCTGCCGTTGGGGTATAAAGCCTGCCTGTTCGGGATCGACCAGGATGGACATGTATGCGCTCAATCTGTGGGCTAGTATTCCTGTGTATAGTTTCAGATCTATGTTTAAGAGTGATATAGGTCGGAACGAGCTGCAGTGGGTTTTGTCCTTCCTGGGTTTAGGAATAACTATAAAAGCAGCTTCCAGCATCGACGCTGGAATGGTACGTGAGTCTGAAAAAGTGTTGAAAAGCCGGGTCAAAAGGGGTGCCAACACCAGGCAAAATATTTTATAAAAAGAAGCTGGTAAGCCGTCTGGCCCAGGGGATTTTGCTAGTTGTAGCCGGGAGATCGCGGCGATGACCTCCTCTATACGAATGTCTCCCTCCAGCTGTTCAGCTTGGTCAGGGGTCAATATGGTGGACTGCGCCCCTGATAGATAGCTGTCTCCTTCTGCACTATCCAAAGTGTGGCCTGAGTAGAGGTGCGCATAAAACTCCTGGAATGCCCCAGCTATTGCTGAGTCTTCTGACACTAGGGTCCCTGTTGAGTCATATATCGCTTGGATGCCCTGTGACTGTCTGGTCTCGCGTAGTTTGTGTGCCAAGAGGCGCCTGCACCTATCCCCCCCTACATAAAAAGAATGTCGCAGCCTAAGGGCGGCATATTCCGCTCGGTCCTTATCGATAGCCGCCAACTGAGATCGCACAGTCGCTAACTGGCGCCAGATTCTGGGGGCCCCCGTCCTCTGGTGCTTTTGTTTCTAGCTCTCTTATCTGCTGGGAGAGGTCCTCCCTCTTTTTCCTTCGGGATGCGCTGTCTGCAGCCGATATCGCGATAAGCTCACCTCTTATGCCTCCCACAAAGTAGCTGTCCATGTTTCTGAGGTGTCATTGTGGAGGAGATAGTCCCCAATAACCTGCTGGATTTGTGTTACTACCTCTGGACGTTGAAGGAGAGTGTCCCTCAGTCGCCACTGCCTGGAGGGGTATTGGACAGGGGGGAGGGACAGTGTGTTCGTTACCGCTGCATGGTCCGAGAGAGATGCTGTAAGTATTTCTACATCTGCTGCAAGCGCATTGTAGTGAAGTAATCATGTAATGAAGGTCAGCAGACGGAAATACTTCAACTGGTATGTTTATTAGCCACAGCTCCAGCAGTGTCCAAGTAACTGACTAACATGGAATCACACAACCCAGAATCCACGATGGGCATTCTACATTCCAGTGATGTCATGCTGGAGTGTAATTAACATGAGATCACCACAATATCTCCCTTCTATACAATAATGCAATACAAAGAATTATCAATCCATAAACACAGTATTAGATATATACAACCGGTTTGAAGTTAGTTCATTCACGAAATCTCAAAGGTTTAACAATGTTCCGTCTATCACTCCTTCGTTCAGACAGAAAATGAACCGATGGTCTGGGTTCATAAACATCAGTGTCAGAAGAAGAGGGAGAAGGAACAACACGAGCACGCAAAAACGAATTGGATGGAGAAGCAAGATCATGGGAAGGAACATCATGACAACGCACCTTCACCACTCTTCCCTTATTCCACCACTCATTTCTGCTGGTTCTCACTGCATTCCTGGTCACAACTTCAATTCTGACAGGTGGTTTAAACTTAGACATCCCCTTAAGTACATGGTTGGGGTCTTTCACCCGAACCCAATCTCCTACGCGCAAATCTCTCTCAAGAGACTTCACTCTGTGCAAAGTGTCATAGTGGTCTTTCATTTTAACCTGAAATTTTTCCACATTGGGTCTCACAACTTTGTCCACATTTAACATATGTACATTTTTGTTCTGACACTCTCGTAACCAAGCAGGGCACAACCTAGACGCAGATGCCCTCTTAGAATTTCAAATGGCGAAAGGCCAGAAACAGCATTAGGACATGACCTATGAGACCACAGCATTTCTTCAACAGCTTTGGGCACATCAA
The DNA here is from genome assembly GCA_963921515.1 of Calotriton arnoldi. Lineage (NCBI taxonomy): Eukaryota > Metazoa > Chordata > Amphibia > Caudata > Salamandridae > Calotriton > Calotriton arnoldi. The sequence continues at coordinate 1,252,447 of CAWUFW010000722.1, forward strand.
TCTTGTTTTGAATATGCCCACTGTATACACTCTGACAGTGTGCGGTTCATTTTTTCTACTAGACCGTTTGCTTGAGGATGATCTAAAGCGATACATTTATGTGTTATGGCATTAGAGTCAAGAAAGCTTTTCATTTCTTTCAAAATAAATTGCACACCGTTGTCTGATACAATTTCTTTTGGAAACCCTTCCCTCAAAAATAAATTTTTCAAAAACTTTATGACACTAGTAGTGTTTGCCTCTTCAACGAATCTCACCTCCCACCATTTACTATAGTAGTCGACGACCACAATGGCGAATCTCAACTTACGAGGAAGGACACCAAAAGGACCAATAAAGTCTATGGCAAGTTTGGACCATACAGATTCTGGTAATTTCACAGGTTGAAGAGGAACAGCCTCCGTTTTGAGACTCTTATCACTAGTGGCACAAATAACACATGCACGAACACTAGCAATAATGGCAGAATCCATTCCAGGCCACCAATAGCTGTCTCTGATTTTTCTTTTGTTATGGTTTGGCCTAGGTGACCTTCATGACCGTACAGAATGATTCTATCTCTCAAAGAAACTGGTGGAATAAATTTCTCTCCCCGTACTAACATACCATTTTCTTCTATTGACAATTCATCGGATACTTTAAAATAAGGTTGTAAATCCTGGGGTAAAACTTTTTCTTTTGGCCATTCATTACAAACTCTCTTACACTTTTCAACACGACATCCCTTGAAGATTCCAAGGTCCACTCTTGTTCAGTGAAAGTAGTGTCGTGGCAAACATCAATACTAGCAATCAAACATTCTTCGTCATTTTCATCATTATTTTCTGGATACTCAGTAAAGCTTAATGGTGAGCGAGATAAGTAATCCGCCCTTACATTCTTACCACCCGGGATGTATTCCACATCGAAATTATATTGTAGAAGCTTTGAACTTAACCTTGCTATTCTTGGAGTGTGATCTTTAATGGTACACCAACTCAAAATGCTGACTAACGGTTTGTGGTCAGTTTTTAGAACAAATTTCCTTCCCCAAACAAAACATTTGAACCTTTCCACAGCCCAACAACAAGCCAAAAGTTCTTTTTCTATAACAGAGAATACTTTTTCATTTGTCCTCAATGATCTGGAAACAAAACCGATGGTCACTTCTATTTTCCCTTTCATCTGTGCGATAGTGGCACCCAAACCATCGTTGCTTGCATCTACAGTGATAATACATTGTTTTATAGGATCAAAGGGGGCTAGGACACCCGCTGAGACAATTTCTTTTTTAAGACTCTCAAATTCTTCTTGACATTTTTTCTCCCATGCAAAACTTTTCTCTTTTTTTAGCAACTCTCTTAACCCCACAGTTTTGGCTGAGAAATTTTGAATGAATTTGGAGTAAAATTCACATATTCCCAAGAATGAGGCCACATTTTCTTTACTCTTGGGGGTCGGAGATTTCACAATAGCATCGACTAATCCAGGTCTTGGTTCAACTCCCTTCTCAGAAATTACATGTCCTAAATACTCTATAGTATTTTTTGCAAACTCACACTTCCCACGATTAGCCACAATTCCATACCTTTGTAATCTCTCCAAAACTGTACGCATTCGTTTATCATGGATTGACATATTTTCACCCGCTATTAAAATATCATCTTGGAATGTTACCACACCTTCAATACCTTCTAGTACATTCTCTAACACATGTTGAAATACAGCAGCTGCCGACGCAAGACCGAAAGGCATCCTTTTGAATTGATAGGAGCCCATGGGAGAAACAAAAGCCGTTAAATGTCGTGACGACTCCTCCAGTACAACCTGATGATATGCAGATGCTAAGTCTATTTTTGAAAAAAACTTAGCACCCGAGAATGTACTTATGATATCATCTATCCTGGGTAAGGGGTGGGAATCAATCCAGATAACTTTGTTTAGACTTCTCAAGTCCACACAGACTCTCAGTTGGCCATTCTTCTTCCTTGCGATAACCAACGGACTTAACCATAAAGATGATTCTATTGGTTCTATCACACCCTCATCACACATTTTTTTAAGAATCATCTCTAAGTCTTCACGCACACTGAAAGGTACATTCCTCAACTTATGTTTCACAGGAGTGACATCGTCTCTTACTTTAATTTTGTGCTTGAAAAATTTGATTTTCCCCAGTTTGTCTTCAAAAACTGCTGGAAAACTCTCAATCCATTTGCTACTGCTTTCTACCTTTTCAGATGTCTCTTTGTTTCCTTCACACTCAGTTACTAAAGATACTTGCACGTCTCTACCAGGTCTGAGGGTCATCCCAAAAGACCTTGGTGATACCACCCAAGTATGTTTAGACCTTTTTGGCAACATACACTTTCCCAAAAATGCTGCGATCTTTAAACTTGAGTTGGCATTCAAAATATCCAGACAATTCTATTTTCCTTCCATCGTACGTTACAGGATTCCTGTCTGGAGGCAATAACTCTCGTGTTCCCCAGACTTCAGCAAACAATTCATCGGTCACCATTGTCATTCTTGCTCCCGAATCAATAAGGAGCCTCAAGTTTTTCCCATCTACCTC